>CM040119.1:324464020-325207184 GCA_022559845.1 Amorphophallus konjac | reverse complement strand
AGGGGGGGTGAATGAATCCTTCTACGAATAATGGCCAAATTTAAAACAGGATGCTAGATAAAGAAACGGAATAGAACCAATTCTATTCAACTCAAATACAAACACATTAAGCGCACTTATTCAAGCATCTAGCGGAAGCAAATCAGACAAACAAGCCACTGCACAAAAGGTTTTTAGGTGGTTCGGTCCTTCAGACCTACATCCACCCCTCACTCCCAACCGGAGTGAGGCTTCACTAGCAAACGCTAGAACCAAGCAGACTCAGTCTGCAAACAGTTGCTGCCACACAGCTTGACCAGGGGAACAGCCTCCCCTCTTCCTCCCAACCGGAGGGGCACCCAAGTGACTCCCAGTCACTTGGAAACTAGAGGTCGAAGACCTCTCTTCCTCCAGACCAGGAGGGACCACTGGACTTGCAACCACAAGCCCAGAACCGGAGGACTAACCTCCCTTCCTCTAACCAGAGGGCAACCCACAAGTGACCACCTGTCACTTGCAACCCGGAGATCAGATCTCCCTTCTCCTGAACCAACAGGAGGAACCCGATCCCCAATAGGGCTATCGGTAGAACAAGATAACCAGATGAGAAATGGAAAAACAAACACGAAATGAAAATAACTTCAGCAAACAGAACGCTGAAAAATGAAATGCATAATTTGGCTCCCAACGGAGCTGACTGGCCTGGATCTGATCCACGGTCCAGTGAAGACAGATCTTCAGGTAAGCTCCTTTCTTCTTCTTCTCCACGAGCTCTCTCGCTCACTCTCTATCTCTCTTTCTTTTTCTTCAACTCTCTTCCTCTTTTCTATTTGGCTTCTCTACTTCCTTGATTCCTGCCCGACCAGCCTTTCTTCTTTTTATATCAGCAGCCAGCAGGAGGATGGGGTACAGAGTGCGTGTGCTTCACACGCTTGATCCAGAACCTTCCTGCCACGTGCCCTTTTCGTATTTGTTCCTTCAGTATCGGATCATGTGCACCCAGACACTGATGAATGTTCTTCCTCGGACCTGCAACGAGATAAGAACCATTAATATTGAGTGCCATAAGAACATAACTGCATGAGGTTAGTGGACACGACAAAAGGTACACTAAACAGAGAACGACACGAGATACAGTGGTGACACAAGGAACACTACTAAGAGAACGTCACGAGGTAGAAGGAAAACAACACGAAGACACGAAGACGAAAACAACGCGGAGACATGAACGTAAAAACAACACGACATAATCACACAGCAAAGAGAACGACCCGTGCTGACAACAGACATGAAGACGAGAACAGAAACCAACACGAAGTATGGTTTCAACACAAGAAAGACACGGGGACTAGGACGAATAAAAATGACACGAAGACGCAACAAGACAAATGACACGAAAGTGAAACAGGAAGCAACACGAGGTGCTGCGATGTCCTGCACGCAATAGAACAAAGACGACATGAAGAGATGAAGAAACGACACGAGGTGAAGACAACACGTAGACGACAACTGAAATCGACACGGAGTGAAAACAATACGAAGACAGAACAGTAATTTGACACGAAGTCAAAAAGACAAGAAGTAAAACGACACGAAGTAAATACGACATGGAGACAGATAACGAAAGCCGTCACGAGTCGAAAACAACACGAAGACAAAAACTGAAATCGACACGGAGTGTGATCAAAGGCGAGAGAGACACGAAGTCTAAAACGAAAAACCAACACGAAGACAGAATACAAAGAGACGACACGAAGTGAAGTTGACACGAAGTGAAAACAACACTAAGACGATGAAAACAGAAATCGACACGGAGTGAAGACAACACGAAGATAAAATGGTAATTGACACGAAGTCAAAACGACACGAAGACATAAGATATCATGGTTATCACGACACGTGATGAAGCAGTGGGACCAGAAAGAAATGACACGGCGAACAACAGCAAGTGACACGAAGTGAAGTCTATCAGAACCTCACACTACACAGAGAACGACACGAAGACAAACAGTTCAACACGAGGTGTTATACACAAACATGACGAAGTGCCAACCAACACGAAGACAGTCCTTAAAGATACCTGAAGTGAAATGAAAGTTTATTCTTCACAGAAAAATATTTGTGTTAATTTTCCACAGAGACATATTTTTGTTAATTTTTCACAGAGACATATTTTTGATAACCACTAAGACTTATAGTGTTGTCATCATCAAAACATGTAAAGATTCAACAATACTCAACAGGGTGGAGGGTGTTGGTAGTTGCTGGGGAGGAGTGGTTAGGGGTGGTGAGAGGGGAGGAGCAGGGAGAATAGAGTGCCTTAAAGGGTGATGGGGTGAAGGGGGGCGCAATTGGGCTTGGGGATGGTAGTGGTGGTGGTCGGCGAAGGCCAAAGGGGAGGGGAGGGGGTGATGGGGGTCGCACCAAGTGGGGGGGAGAAAGGGATTCAAATCCCCTAGGGGAAGTGAAGGGGTGTATGGGGGAGAAGAATGGGTGCTTGGGGAAGGGGAAGGTTGCTAGGGAAGTGGGATGGGTGCTTTGGAGAATGAAGGGGTGCCTAGGAAGGTGAAAAGGTTGCTTGGGTTTTGGGGTGAGTAATGGGGGAATTAAGTGGAGCTTGGGAAGGGGAAGGGTTGGGCTGAGGTGGAGGATGATGTGGCAAGGAGAAGAGAGAGAGGGGGGGGGGCAAAATTGGGAGAGAGAGAGTAGAGGAGAGAGAGAGAAGAGAGAGAGGGGGTTCGCCCCTTCTTGAGAGAG
This sequence comes from Amorphophallus konjac, assembly GCA_022559845.1. Taxonomy (NCBI): domain Eukaryota; kingdom Viridiplantae; phylum Streptophyta; class Magnoliopsida; order Alismatales; family Araceae; genus Amorphophallus; species Amorphophallus konjac. The sequence goes on along the minus strand of CM040119.1, from coordinate 325,204,448 downwards.
AGAGAGAGGTAGAGTGAGTGAGAGAGAGGGAGCACAAGGGTTTCAATATTCAACTCAAATTTTCATTAGTTCCAAAAGGAGGGTTTGGGGCCCTATTTATAGGGAACCCAAAATTTACAAAAAAAGTCCCTGCTAGAAAGACTAATGACATAACTCTAGGGGGGAAGGGGCGCAAGTGGGCCAAGCCCAAGTGATTGGACCCAAAACCCACATGATGACCACATGACTTAGAAAAATAAACACAACGTAGGTACTGGACTCAAATAAAAGATAAATTACATCAAAATGACTCAAAATAAAGACAAGAAGTACACCAAGTGATCCATCAGAGTGCTGTGAAGGCCTGGATGACATGGAGCCCAAGTCTGGCCCTCATCAAAAGGAAGGGAAGTCTCGAGCCAGAGGGAATCATGGGTGATGTCCTCATCAAGATTCCTACGAAGCCGACGTTATATCAGTCTCGGCTCCGAACGGCAGCAGCCTCACAGGCGCCCAAGGCCCACAGGAAGTGCAAGGCCGTCAGCACCTTAAGCCTTTAGTCGATGAAGATCAGGACGAGGAGATATTCTTATGGAAGCCGCCTCCCTGCAAGAACAAGGGGAAGGCCCCGTCCTCCTCTGAGGGACCGGCCCCGAACGACTACACCGACGGACCGTCATTGCCTTCGTCGGACACTGATGCAAAAGGCGAAGAAGCAAGTCAAACTCCGGGTCTCCCTCGGTGCGACTCCGCCCTATTTGCCCTGTGCTATCAACAGCAGCGAGAAATCGAGATGCTGAAGGCTCGGTTGGCCGAAGTGACCGTACTCATATCTGACTTGATCGGGGGAATCTTCCGCCAGCAGAATATCGGCACGCACCTGCCCCCGAGCGCCACCCCGAACATCCCTATGTACTGGAGAAAGGAGGCCAGAGGCACAGCTGTTTCCCCAGTCAAATGGCCGGCCGACCGGAATCCCACATTACAAGAGAGAATACGGAGGCCTTACTCCTTCCCGAGGAATAAAACCCGAGGGATCTTCGAATGGGCCTGCTACTATGGCAAGGTTACCCTCCCAAGACCCAAGAGGCCGCAAGATGCCCGCAGAAGTGGCGACCCCCTGTTTTGTCCATATCACCAAATATTGGGTCACCCCATCGAAGACTGCTAAGTCTTCAAGGACATTGCTCAGAACTTGATTGCGAAAGATGAGCTCAGAATGGGAGATTACGTGGTAGCTCCACCACGCCCTCATGCGACAGGTAGCCCCGAAAGAAATATCTACATGGTGTCAGTCCAGCACCAGATTTTTGAAGAGGTGGTGGAGAATGGGCAACCCCGGTCACCGGCCCTCGGTGTGGCAATCAATTACTTCGGCCCCGGCTGGAGCCGTCTATGATGATTACCAGGAAGACCCCGGAGATGTTCTTTGTCTCTCCGCAAAGGAGGACCCCTCGGAGCCGCCACCTGCAAGCCTGGAACATGGGGGTATTAGCAAAGCCTCATTGCCCAACGAGGCGGAGCAGGGTGACATCTATGGTGTCCTTGAAGCAGGAGACGACGAAGATCAAGATTTCGTCAACTTATTGCCGGCACCGCCAGAAATTGAAGATGGCGGTCAGGCCACAGTAGACGAACTTACTGAAATTAACCTGGGCACGGAAAGCGACCCCAGGCCAACCTTTCTAAGTGCCCTCCTTCCTCTACAGGAGAGGGAACAGTATATCAAGTTGCTGCAAGAGTTCCGAGACTGTTTTGCCTGGAATTATAAGGAGATGCCCGGCCTGAGTCCTGGCATGACTCAACATGTTCTTGCCATCGACCCCAAGGTAGAGCCAGTGAAGCAGTCTCCCAGGCGCATGAGACCGGAGCTGATAAACCAAATTTGCAAAGAAGTCGACAAGCTCATAGATGTCGATTTTGTAGCTGAGAATCAGTATACTACCTGGCTGGCCAACATTGTGCTGGTGAAGAAGAAGAATGGGTAAATCAGGATCTGCGTGGACTTCCGCGACCTAAATAAAGCATGCCCAAAAGATGATTTCCTGGTGCCCATCACTGAAGTCATGATTGATGCAACCACTACCCACGAGGCCTTGTCCTTCATGGACGGATCGTCCGGCTATAACCAAATCTGGATAGCCGAGCACGACCGAATTCATACGGCCTTCCAGTCGCCCAAAGGAATATTCCATTACAAAAGAATGCCCTTCGGCCTCAAAAACACCGGCGCCACCTACCAGCGGGCGATGACCAAAATATTCGACGAGCTGCTATACAACAAAGTCGAATGCTACATTGACGACTTGGTCATCAAGACAAAGAAAAAGGAAGATCACCTGAGGGACCTTAGAGTCGTCTTCGAGAGGCTCCGGCAGTATGAGCTGAAAATGAACCCGATGAAGTGCGCCTTTGGCGTCTCCAGCGAAAAGTTCCTCGGCTTCATTGTCCGATACAGAGGGATCGAGATGGACCCCTTTAAAATAAAGGCCATTCAGGAGTTGCCTCCTCCAAAGGACCTAGGAGAGCTAAGGTCCCTGTAGGGCCGGCTGGCCTACATCTGAAGATTTATTTCCAATTTGTCAGGGCGCTGTCAGCCATTCCATAAACTGATTACGAAGAATGCACCTTTTGACTGGAATCAGGAATGCCAGAAGGCCTTCGATCAACTGAAGGACTACTTAAGGACCCCGCCTGTGCTGGGGGCACCTGTCAAGGGGAGGCCGCTTATTCTATACATAGCCGCCACCGAATGTTCACTGGGGGCAATGCTCGCCCAGAACAATGACGAGGGAAAAGAGCAGGCTCTCTATTACCTTAGCCGAAGGCTAGTGGGGGCAGAAGTAAAGTACAGTCTGATGGAGAAGGTCTGTCTCGCCTTGGTCTTCACAGTCAAGAAGCTGAGGCATTACATGCTCTCCCATGAAGTGAGCCTGATCTCCAAGGTCGACTCAGTTAAACACATTCTCTCCCAGCCAATCCTGAAGGGGCGTCTCGGCAAGTGGGCCATGCTGCTAATGGAATTTGATATCACCTATGTGCCGCAGAAGGCCGTCAAGGGTCAGGCCGTGGCCGAATTCTTTGCTGCACATCCTGTGCCTGAAAATTCCCCACTGGCCACAGAGCTGCCCGAAGATGAAACACTGGAAGTGGACCAAGTCCAGCAGATCGCTTGGCAGCTGCACTTCGATGGAACTTCGAGAACAGAAACGACCCCGTTCGGACATACAAAAATATGGGCAGGGGTCGGCATCATCCTCAAATCCCCTGAGGGAGAAGTGGTGCACACATCTTGCTCTATCAATAAACCTTGCACAAATAATGAGGCAGAGTATGAGGCTCTGATTATTGGTCTCCAAGTTGCGTTGCAGATGGAGATTAGAATGCTGCAAGTATTTGGCGATTCGTTACTAGCCGTCAAGCAAGTCCAGGGGCAGTTTGATGTCTGAAAACCTGAGCTGCTCCCTTACCATGCTAAAGCAAAGCGGCTCATGGAACAATTCTACCTTATTGAGATAGGCCATGTTGCCCGGGGAGAAAATGCACAAGCCGACGCACTGGCGAAACTGGCAAGCTCATTAGCAGTCCCGCCCGATGGATCTCTTAGCATCCGGGTGGTGAATCAGCGCCAGGTGCCTAGCATGATAGAAGAGCCAGAAGAAGAAGAACTGGAGGTCGCTGCAGCAGAAGCCGTCGGCCTACCTGACTAGAGGGATTCCCTCATGCAGTGGTTTAAATACCAGCAATTGCCCAAGCAGAGAGAAGAAAAGATCAGGCTGATCAGAACAAAGGACTCTTACAAGGTCCGGAACGGGATCCTATTCCGAATTATGGCAGATGCCAAACGGAAAGTACTACTGCGGTGCCTATCCACGGAAGAAGCTTGGAGGGTCATGAAAGAAGTCCACGCCAGAACAGCAGGTGCACACCAGGCGGGACCAAAGATGAAAATTGAAATAAAGAAGCTTGGCTACTACTGGCAAACCATGTTTGATGACTGCTGCAAGTACGCCAAGTCTTGCCAGAAATGCCAGGAGCATGCCACAGTACCCAGGAGGCCGCCCGTGCCGCTACATCCGACATTGCCCAGCTGGCCGTTCGCCCAGTGGGGAACAGACATCGTGGGCCCACTACCCGCGTCATCCACCGAGTGCAAATACATTTTGGCGGCAACTGATTACTTCTCCCGTTGGGCGAAAGCCGTTACTTTGAGAGAAGTGACTGGGGAAATCGTCGCCAGATTCATCCAGCGCAATATTATATTCCGATTTGGCACGCCAAACCGAATCATCTCAGACAATGGAAGTCACTTCCGCAACCAGAAAGTCTACCGACTGGCCGAGAAGTACAAGATCGACTGGAGGACATCAACCCCCTACAACCCGCAAGCCAATGGTTTGGCCGAAGCTTTCAACAAAACTCTTTGTACCCTCCTGTCCAAAATTGTTAATTCTAACAAGAGGGACTGGGAAGAGAAAATGTATGAGGCCCTGTGGGCGTATCGAACTGTATACAAAACTCTGACGCGTTGTTCACCCTTCTCTTTAGTGTATGGCTCAGAGGCACTCGTCCCCATTGAGCTGGAAATACCCTCCCTTCGGGTCGCAATCCAACACGGGTTAGTCCAGGAAGAGTAGACAAATGTCGAGCGAAGGCTCAAAGAGCTCTCCGACCTAGAGGGGAAGCGGCTCCAAGCTCAGCAGAATATTCAGGTCTACCAGGCCCTCATAGCTCACTCTTTTGACAAGCTTGTCAAGGAGCGAGAATTCAAGAAGGGTGACCTCGTTATGGTCAAAAAGAGGGAAGTTATGGCTTCCAACCCCAAGGGCAAGCTGAATGAAAATTGGCTTGGACCCTATGTAATCCAAAAGGTTTATGAAGGCGGGGCATATGTGATAGTCGATCATCGGGGGGAGGTCTAGTTTCCACCCCTTAATGGCAGGCATCTAAGATTGTATCACACTCTAATTCCTCCATTCAATGAATAATACATTTCTCCGCCCCACGGCAGGCGGATTTGCTTTCAATTGCTTGAATGGTTTGCTTGCCGCCTGTTACGAACCACAAGAGAAGCGACCAAAGGGAACGCGCGCATACCAAAAAAAAGAAAAGAGGAAAAGAAAAGACACAAAAAAGGGAAAAGAAAGAGAAAGAAAAAGAAAAGAAAGAGAAAGAAAAGGAAAAGAAAAGAGGAAAAGAAAGACAAAAAAGGAAAGAGAAAGAAAAAGAAAAGAAACAGAAAGTAAAGGAAAAGGAAAAGAGGAAAAGAAAGATAAAAAAAGGAAAGAGAAAGGAAGAAAGAAAAGGGGAGGGGGAATCAACCCTTCTCCTCGCGTTGGCACTCACCCGTACCAATGAATATTTCAATGAATGAATCAACCCTTGCATCCCTTGACATTCTGTCGGCACTGACGAAGAATACCCCAACCGGACCTTTCGTCCGAGATTGGGGAGTCAACTCATCTCCTTGCGTTGGAACCTGCCCGTACCAACGAATATTTCATCAAACGAATCAACCTTGTCAGCCCTTGACATTATGTCGGCACTGACGAAGAATACCCCAACTGGACCTTTTCTCCGAGATTGGGGAATCAACCCATCTCCTTGCGTTGGCACCTACCCGTACCAACGAATATTTCAACAAACGAATCAACCCTGTCAACCCTTGACATTCTGTCGGCACTGACGAAGAATACCCCAACCGGACCTTTCGTCCTAGATTAGGGAATCAACCCATCTCCTTGCGTTGGCACTCACCCGTACCGACGAACATTTCAATAAACGAATTAACCATGTCAGCCCTTGACATTCTGTCGGCACTGACGAAGAATACCCCTCCCGAACCTTCTACTCGAGATTGGGGAATCAACCTACCCCCTTTGCATTGGCACTGGCCCCGTGACAACGAACACACCCAGAGACAAATAAACCACACCTGTCATTGGCACGCTGTCGGCGTAGATAAACAACCCTCTTTTGACCAAGACCTCCCGTCAGGGTCATTGAACGAACAAACTCTTCTCTCCGTCCCTTCGGGCGACGAACAATCCCTTCTGACCAATACCTCCCGTCTGGGTCGCCGGATGAACAAACTCTTCTCTCCGCCTCTCCAAGGTCGGATCAACCTACTTGGGTTAAACGTACCGACGACATCATTCAACTGAGTCGCTTTATGGACATGGTGGAGTGGTCCCCTCGTCCCTCCTCTGGAAGGGGCGAGCACTCTCCTATGCTCATATGCGAATCTCACTAGGCTCTCCCCGAATAAACTGTTAGCGTGAACTTGCTTTCCATCGCATAGCAAGAAAAGAGAAAAGGAGGGAAGAAATCGCCCGACACCACACGCATACCATAGACACATGGAATAATTGCATTGTATTCTTTTCTAAAAATTTACATCGGCTTCGAGGCATACCCCGGTGTTACATGCAAAGAAAGGAATGGAAGGGGAACCGGCGGCTATTCTAGCCCTCGGAAGATGTCCTCAAAAGGGAGGATCCCGACGCAAGGGAGGCTTATCATCTCACGCAGACGGCCCTCCTGCGCGTCGAGGCGTTCCAATTCTGTCGTCACAGAGGCCACGGCTACCTCGGCAACGGCCAACTCTTCAGCCTCCTGGGCCTTACCCGTCTCTGCCTTGAGCAGGTCAGACTCCGCCTGGGTAAGCCAGCCCCGGAGTTTCTCTATCCGGTTCCCCAAAGCGTCGATGTCGGCATTGTACCCGTCCAAGGCTCCTTGATGTTGCTCCCGGCTGTCTCTCCGAACAGCCAGCGCCTCCAGATATTCGTCCCTCTGGGCACCGATAGCTGTGAGCTCAGCCGGGGCTTGCGTCTCGAGGAATGCGCGACGGTTTACGTATTTCAACAATAAGAGAACACGTCGCGACCATTCTTCGAGTGGGTAGCCCATCATCTGTAGTGTTTTGGTCAGCTGCTCCACGATGGCCCTGGCATCTCGATAGGTGAGCGTTGGATCGGCGACAACCATGGAGCGCAATACCAACAGGGTCTACCGGACTGGCAGATCCGAACTCACGTGGCCGATAGGAGGGACGGCTGGTGGGTCGAAGCTAACTTCGCTGTCCACGACCGCCCACAGCTCTGCGTCGACCACGGCCGAGCTACCCGGAAGGGCCAACGCCGAAAGGAGGGAGCTCGCGGGCTCCGAGGTCGACCCCTGGCCAGCCACCACCATAGGTGAGGGAGAGACCGTAACGGAGACGTCTGGCGCCGCCATGATGAGCGGCTGCTCCAGCTCCATAGACCGGGCAGGTTCCGAACTCGACGATGCCGCCTCCTCCATCATAACTAGAGCCCCGGCAGACAAAGTTGTTTTGGCCTCCGCCGCCTCGGCTGGAAAAGTCTCTATGGCGGGCGGGTCCAATGTCACTCCTGGGAAGTCTTCGTCGCCCCCTGCCTGGAATTCCTCCGAATGCTCGCGGAGGATCGCCAATATCCTCCCTAGAAGTCGGGCTTCATCGGGTATCACCAGCATCGGGATCGGTGGCAGCGGGATCATCAACTGCGGGACGGCCCCCATCTGCAGAAGAGAGGCCAGGGACCCCGCGTCCGGTCCCAGAAGTGCCTTCAGCCTCTTAGCCGCATGTACGCGGAAGGACGAGCTCCACCTGGGGACAGCCTTACGAGCCCGAGGCGCGCGTGCTCCGTGGGGCGTTGTTGTTACCTGGCCATGTGAAGAGAAGTTAGCCGCATGCCAAGTGGAATAAATCATTGAATCCTCAAGAAAGCCGAGCGTATTCTCCTGCTTACCTCACCCGCCGGCACTATGATGCTCTCCGGCATTACCTCTCCCCGAGCATCAACTTCAGAAATTGTCTCCTCCCGAGTCTCGACTTCGGGTACCACCGGCACTTGCACCTCGGTCTCTGGTGCTATCTCCCCCTCCTCCAAGGCTTCGGCGGCAGGGATAGCAACCTCCGCAGCTCCTTTCAGGGCATGAGTCTGTATTACCTCAAATAAATCAACAACCTCGAGGGGAAAGCTTGGGGGAAAAGAAAAGAGAAGGGGGCGGAAGACATGCACTTACAGCCACCACCGCTCCTTCCCGGAGTGGGACCCCGGATGTCGAGGCAGAAACACCTGAGCTCGCCGCGGCCTCTTCTCGCCGCACAGCCTCGACTAGGAACGCCAATTTATCCAAAGCCGCAGCAGCTGCTTCTTGCCCGGTAGCTTCTGCCCCCGGGACGTGGGCCTCTGCATCTTCTGGCAGAACCTGCTCCTGTTGGAAGCCGAGAATAATGATATCGAGAAGGTTAGTGGGCGACCTCGAGAAAGAGACCTGAATTAACAGGTTTGCACTTACAGGCGCCTGCTTCACCAGGCTAAACGACACAGACAGTACCGGGGCTTTCCAGGCAGGAACTTGAAATCTGGGCTCCTCGGGGACACCCTCAGTTGAAAGTACTTTGTTGGAAGCGTAGCCGTAGTCTACCTTTTCACTCGACGAAGATCTAGGGCTGGTGGGCGCCTCCTTTGCTGGCAAGGCAGCCCCCACCTCGACATCTGGGGTCGGCAGTCGTGACTTCCTTGACCGCCGCCCCTTCTTCTGATATATCTGCCCGAACCGAGATGCCTCTGGGGCCGCCTCCGGTTCTGGGACCGCCACATCAGCTCCTGCATAAGCAAGGCAAAATCCAGATTCGGTCATGCCCGTAAAGTTTCAAGGAACGAAGAAAATTAATCAAATGACCGCTCGAGAAAGTGTTATACCTCCTTCGACTTCGGCAGCGGGAGTTGGGGCAAAGAAGGCCTCTCCCACAAATTCCACGGCCTCATGGGTCACAGGTTCACCCACGCCTGGGATAGACACGGGCGCAGGCCTCTCGGCGACAGCTGAAACAAAGACGTGTGTGTTACAAGAAACGCCCCTCTTAGCATCTCAACAAACTCTGAAGAGCTTCGAAGAGCAGAAGGGACCCAACCTGCAGGCCGACTCGGCTTGGCCTGAGCAGCTTTGAATTCCTCGAATGAGGAGATTACGGGTACCGGGGGAGCGCTTGGTATGGCTTTGGCGGCCTCTATCTTTCTGCGTTTGGCCTCCCGTCGCCCAGCCGCCTTAGCAGCATCCACAGCCTTCTTCACGGGCAATTTCGCCCGGGACCACTTCGCAGGCGGGGGCAGAGGGGTCGTGGTCGGAGCCGCTGGCGCCTCCTCGAAGTAGCCAGGTTTCCCTGCCTGCCGCAGGAGATTGCGATACGTCGCCAGTTGAGTGTTGTCGGGGTGATCTGTCAAAAAAAAAGGAGAACAAAGGACCCGATCAACGTCCAATATTCAAGAAAGGTCAGCACTGAAGAACACAAGGGAAGGAAGAAAACACTAAGTACCATGGGGGCCAGTGTACAGCCGTAGCGTTATCGGCCAGTAGCTAAGGGACGGTTCCTTGTCCCGACGAGCCGCCTCTCGGACCAGCCAGCATACGTCTTCGATTTTCTGGCAGCGATCTGAGAGGGCGGCCAGGTCTGCATGCTTCTTGGCGGCCAGGTGATAGAAGAGGTTGAAATGGTCCATCCCCCATCCCTCGGCATAGTAATAGGCGATGTGGAGGCGCTTGCCCAAGATGACCACTGCTGAATCTTCAATCTTCAACCTGTGCACTCGAAGGAGAACGTAGAGCCACGTGGTGTCCTTGTAATTTTCTAGGTTCCGTTCCTCCCTCCTCACAAATGTGCGATAGGGACAAAGTGCGTCCCTCTCCGGTCGCCAGCTCCTCGCCGGGGTGCCTTCTTCCTCCATCAGGAATGGATAGTTGATCAGTTCCAGGTGGTCACCCCCGATGTGGCAGAGGTCTCGCAAGGTCTTCTTGAAATCATCCTTTGCCACAGGAGGCAGTTTGGCCTGCGGCACTGGCTTGGTCTAGCGAGCTGCCTTGCGCGCGACCATGTATGCGGCAACTTCCTGTTCTTTACCGCGCCTCAGTCGTAATAGGTGCTCCGGGTCAATATCCAGTACCGGCACTGGCTGTCGGCTCAGAAATTTTCTCTTTGCCCCGTCCCAGCAGTCGGTCCGGCATAGTCTGTAAAAAGCTGTCCGGGCGTTCCACCACTTCACATACTCAGGGGTCACCCATGGAACCCGACCCGGGGCTGGCACCCTGAAGCTGGCAGTGTCTGCCCGATGAAAGAAATCCCACCAAGTTTGGGCAGCTTTGGCAGTAGGACTCCCCCAGAGACTTCGCACCGGTAATTCAAAGTTAGCACTGTGCGCCGGGATATGCTGGTCATATCCAAAATTCCTGCCGAAGCGAAAGGGATAATATGGCTCCAACAGCAAACTGTCCCCTTTGCGGAAGGCTAGCACACTTGGACGGATGGACAGCGCCCAGGCCCTGAGTTCCGGCTCCAATAGCAGGCGAACCACGTTCTCCTGACTGATCGGGTGCACATATTTCTTCACTTGGTCGTCTCGGCACTCCCGGTTACTATTTACTAATGGACTCGAGTGAGCGGCCAGGGTCCAAAAGTAGATGGTGCCCGCGGCATCAAGGGGCACCGTCATCAACTTGCCTCGAATGTCGTACAACCGCATGGACATCTAGCTTGACGCCACACTCACGAACTCCAACATCCGTGGAACCAATCCCCAGCCTTGAATAGTGCGTGGGGCGAATTCTGGGAATAAGGAACAGACCCACGCATTGAAAAAGTGCAGTGGGCACACATACCGCGCTTGTCGTGGGAACTGGTGACTGCTGACGTCCCCATTCGCTTTGTAGATCAAACACAGCGTGGCCGGGCACAAAGATAGCTTGATACCCTAGGCCATCTGACAGGCTGGGTAGATGGCGTCTGGGTGAATGACGGTCTCGTCCCCGTAGGGCATGGCGAACGAGCACAGCCAGTACGTCAGATACGCCGCGCAATGCGTCAACGGGTCGACTCCCATCGGGTTTGGCCCACCGCGACACCCTCGAGAAGGGATCTTCACGTCAACCTTTGCCTTGGTGCGTTTCTTCCGGGCGGCGGTAGTGCCAATGTGAGGGAACTCCTCGTACTGCTTCAACCCGTCATAGAAATACTGCACCCAGAGGACCATGCGGACCCTTTTCCGGTCCCCTCGGGGGGTTGCCTCCCGCCATGCGACAGCTGACATAATTCCCGGTACGCCTTCATAAGGTACCGGTATGAATAGCCCAGAGAATAATAGCCATCCCCGTTGGTTTCATTCTTAATCATATCCGGTGGGCAGACTTCTTCGTAGGGCTCCCCGTCAATAGGCAAGCCACTGAGCTGACTGAGACTCCACAGGTCAACGAAGTCTCGCCCTCTGCGGTGTAAAAGGTGTTGGTCTCTGCATTGAACACCTCGATCATCCCACAGCAGAGACCCCTGGAGATGGGGTAGCTATATCGGGAGGCATACACACTATGATAGACGCCAGCCCGGATGAGGATCGGCGCATAATTGAACAGCACGTACTCAGTAAACTCCACGGCCCCTTCTCGGAAGTTGTGTGCATCCTTAAGCCTCAGCTCCCCGAACCAGCCCAGCGCCAGCTCATGCTTGAAGCGGATGGCCAGGCAATCCAACAAGAAGGGTTCCTCTCTGTACCCCCACTTCAACGGAGCCAGGAACAGACCGAACCGGGGGTGCTCATTCTGAACCCGCCCGACAGACGTGTCCCACCGAGCAGGGGTGAATTGAGGCACCCGCACCAACTTGTCCTCTGCCGGTAGCACGGCTTCGAGCCCCAAGATGGGCTTCCACTCCTGAGCTTCTCCCACTAGGTACATCGGGATGCTCCTCGAGACACTGTAGAATAGGCTGTCCCGGGAATGTAGAATCACCCGCTCGGCCTCTTTGACAACCCGAAAGTTCCGCCTCTCCTGGTGACTAAGGTGCTTTAGGAAGCGAATGAGGTGCCTATCCTTCGGGAAGTCCTTCCGGTACCCCCTCGTAGCCCGATCAAAAGTAATAACGCCGTCAACCCGAGTAAGCCTGCAGAAATCCATTGTCTCAGTGTCCGAGCCCGACGATCCGGCCAGTGCCGCTATCTCGGTGTGCTCCCTGTCCAAGTCTTCTACGTTGAACCAAGTAACTGTTGGCACCGGAGGTGGGGGAACGTGCTCGGCACCGGAAGCAGCAGAATCTCTCGGGGCAGCCATTTCTCTGCAAGGTGCAAGGTACCTAAGTCAGAACAAGACACAAGTAAAGGAAAAGAAAGAGAATTATAAAGGGGGCTACACTACAGTTGAATTAAAAGAATGCCAATAATTTCTGATGAAATTTTGGCAGAGTTTCCCCTAGGCCGGAGGCGTAAGGGAAAACACGGGTGCACGCCCACAAGGAGTGACAGCCCCAACAAAGTCATGGTGTGCCCAAGGGTGACATCGGAGGTCCTCCGGTTGAAGAAGTCTTCTTTCCTCTCTTCAGCAGTATGCCCAGGCTCCCAGCGGCACGCCCAGGCCACACCCCCTGGCGGCACACCCTGTGCCTCCCCCAGCGGCACACCCCCAGTGGCCCCAGCAGCACACTCCCATCAGCGCCCTAGCGGCACGCTCTCAGTGGCCCCAGCGGCACACTCCCATCGGCGCCCAGCGGCACACGCCCTGACCGCCCCAGCGGCACACTTGTGCCCTTCCTCCAGTGGCACGCCCGTGCTCCCCCTGCCTCCAGCGGCACACTTGTGCCCTATCTCCCAGCGGCATGGCTGTGCCCGCTCCCAGCGGCACGCCCCGATGCCACAGCCTACCCACACCGAAAAGAAGAAGAAGAGGAAAAGAAGAGGGGGAGAAGAAGAAGGAAGGGAGGGAGAAAAGAGGAGAAGAGAAGAAGGAAGAGGACGACGGAGAGCTTAGGGCTCCGTCGTCCCCCGAACGGAGAAGTCACGAGGGGGAGAGGAAAAAAAAAGAAGAAGAAGGGGAGAAGAAGGAGAAGAGGAGGGGAGAAGGAAGAACGAAGAAGAAGAAGAGGGGCCCGGCGCCCTCACCGGCGGCAACGACGATGACAACAGCGGCGGTGGCGCTCGCTGGAGAAGAAAGAAGGAGGAAGAGAGATGACGGGTGTCGAAGAGACGAAGAGAGAGAGAGAGAGAGAGAGAAGGAATTTGAAAAGAGAAGGGGGGAGTTTCGAACTCCCCCTCCCCCTTTTATAGTCGTCTAAAAAAAGAAAAAAAGAGAAGAAAAGGAAAAAAAGGGAAACGAACGAACGGAAGGGGGAATAAAAAAGGGGAAAAAATGAAAATGAGAAAAAAAAGAGAAAAAAAAGGGGGAAGAGAAAAAAAAGGGAAAAGGAGGAAATAAAAAAAGAAAATGAGAAAAAAAGGAGAAAGAGAAAGAGGAAGAGAAAAAAAAGAGAAAAGAAAAAAGGAGAAGAGAAAAAGGAAGAATAAATACACACACACATATATATATAATAATAATAATAATAATAATAACATAACACATATAATAGTGATACAATAAATACACAATAGAGATAATGATGTCCGCATCACATGTCTTATGAACGCACGTCCAATAACGTACGTTAATTCCCCATACACACCCACGGGCACTGTCTGGCTCATCCTTCGCCCGCGCTGCCCTCGGGTGGGGGGCATTTGTGAACGTATAAAATTACACGTCCATATGTCCCGCTGAGCCCCACATTAATGTCAAAGTCAAAGGAAGAAGACCCTGAGAGACTGGCCATCTAGGGCTCCGGGAAGATACTACCGCCAGGCAAATCCCCGCATTTGCACGGGCGCATTAAGAGACCGAGAAGTCACAGGACGTCCTCTTGAATTGACACACTACTGCGGACCCACCCTCGGGCCCCTAACAGTGAAGAAATATCCCAAAGAATGCACAGCTTCAAGTTCCTGAAGCAAAATCAAAGGTGATGCGGGACGGACCACGGACATGACAAGCTTGCGATTGTCCCTTAGCGAGGGAAGCGTCGGACGTGCGCAGTTGAGAAACCGGCAGTGAGCTAGGGTGGTCGGCTCTCTCTTGTGCCCGGATCAGGTCACGGGACGGTCACACTCTCTCTCGCAGCAGCGGTGAATGATAATATAGCGAGCTAACGGACCTAAAACATGCTCTCTAGCAGCGGCATATAAAGCATATATGAAATAAAGCAAATGCCAAGTGAAGGAGCGGACACGATACCTCCACGCTCTCGGCGTGGGGAAGACGGACCCGGCCGAAACTCGTACTCCCGAAACAATAATACACGATTGTTACAGCAATGAATCACTGCCCACTCCATGCAGGGAGGTAAAGGGCTACACAAGTGGGTCAGGAGGACCGATCTCGGGTTGACAGGCGGCTTCTCGCGTAGCTTCGGCAACACCCGAATTCGTGACGGTGGGGCCCACGTGCTGGCCGGAGGGGCCGTGTGAGACCCGATGGCACCACTATGGTGGGGACGCTTGGGGAAGCGCTCCCTGGGCTGGCGGCATGCTAGAACGTCGACCGGAAGCCGGGCGGCTCCGATCGGCACCCGCCGGAATAACCGGCCACGGATCTGCCAGTTCTGTTTTCAGGCGCGCGCTCCAGTGAGAACGGATGCTGCGATCAGCCCCGATGTCGGATCGACACGAAACTGGCGCTGTTGGAAAGATAACTCGAAATAATTTGATCTAGGACTAGAGAGAAAAAATGGAGTGCTCTATACTTGGCCTTGACCGAATTTCCAAGATGCTATTGTATAGTGGCCGAAATCTCAGATCAGCAGGGAACTTTCCTGAGAGTTGGCGTTGACAGATAGGTAGACCTCCGAATCTGAAGTTGAGTTCTTCAGTAAAGTTGTAGAGATTCAAGAGAGGAAACCAGGGATACCTTATGTGAAAAGTTTTGTGGAGAATTGAAGTTTACAGAAATTTTATACTGGCGGTGGGTCGGATATGGATTGAAGCAGATAGAACAGATTTTGGAACTTGGATGAATTTTAGAAAATAGGTAGAGGGCAAACCAAAAATCAATAACATTCATGGTGATAGAGGAAGGTGGACAGAACTTCCAATAAAAATGGGAGCTCTTGGGAAAATCAAAAAGTGGTCCGGATCTGGAAAACTCAGGGTTGCTGTCACTGTAGATAGAATCCTGGCAGATGTGGGATGACTTGAAGACCGAAAATGGGAAAATAGCAAAAGAAGGAATTTTGACTTGCAATTTTTTTTGAAGATAGGGGTTCGAGAGGGGAACCACTCCTGAAAATTTCAGCTCTAGAGGAGGTAGGAGGTGGGAGCAGAAATTCAGGGAAGATGCTCCTGTCCTGGATGGACAGAATACCGAAGACGACTTTGCGGCGGCTCGACGGCGGCACGAACGGCGGCGGCGGCGGCACAGATGATTACTGGAGGTGAAGAGGAGATGATAGAAGGGATACCACTCTATAAATGAGGTTGGAGATGAAGAAAACCAGGGGGACAGAGAGAGAGGGTCGAAATTCTCACAAGGAGCCCTTCTTGCACAATACTTTTTTTCTATTCATTAATTCTAGAATAATAGAAATACATGACTTATATAGTAAATAAAAAAAAGACCATGAATACCCTTAGATCTAGGATCTGGAGGGGCATTTAAGGGACTTCATATTTGTTCCAAATAAAATAAAAAAAATGAAATTCTTAATTAATTCTAATGGGGGGATAAGGTAGGTGAGATAGGTAGCCTACCTTTGAATTTTTAATCCACTTATCTCCCATGTGGTCAATTGACATTCAAACCTTCTAGATGGCCACCTAAGATAGTTTGACCAGCCCCACATGGCCTAGGTGGACCAATGGGAATGGGCTGTGGGCCCCCTAGCTGGACCTACTACACAATTACATAGAAACCCACACAATCCAAGGGAATGACGCATTGGCTTACAAAGCCTTATAATTACGTATATACTTTCCCATGGATATAAAAATAAACTAAAGGACATAAATACAAAATAAAATGTACATGCTCGGTGTCGATTCCCATCAACTCTCCCCGGGTGGGAGGAACTCGACCCCGTCGAGTAAGGGGTGTGGCTGCTCGAGTACCCCGGCGGATCCCGTGAGCGACGTCACGCGGTTCGGAGATGAAGAGGGAGAGAGCGGAGCGCGCGAGCTCCTCTTTTTTTGCTGTAACACAGAAATAAGAGAAAAGAGAAAGGGCCGCCACGGGAGATTGCTCCGGCGGGACGAGCGGGACACATGTAATATAGCAAGATATGGGGGTTAAACCGTCATAGCGGGAAGTGACTCGCCGCGGTCTCGAGGGGACGGGAATGGTGCAGAAATCAAATAGCAAGAATTGAAACGGCCATTGGGGAAGTGACTCGCCGCGGCCTCGAGAATATGAGCAGATAAGAATATAACCGAATATAAGGAGAATATAAAGAACGAAAATTTAAACGGCCATTGGGGAAGTGACTCGTCGCGGCCTCGAGAATATGAATAGATAAGAATATAACAAAATATAAAGAGAATATAAGAACGAGAATTTAAACGGCCATTGGGGAGGTGACTCGCTGCGGCCTCGAGAATATGAGCAGATAAGAATATAACAGAATATAAAGAGAATATAAGAACAGGAATTTAAACGGCCATTGGGGAAGTGACTCGCCGCGGCCTCGAGAATATGAGCAGATAGGAATATAACAGAATATAAAGAGAATATAAGAACGGGAATTTAAACGGCCATTGGGGAAGTGACTCGCCGCGGCCTCGAGAACATGATGTGATCGCCAGGGGCCAAAAGACCCCAAAATAAAGAAAGTGATCGCGCCTACCTCAAGAGCGGGAGATGGCGGGTTGCTTCTTCCTCCCCCTTCGGTCGGCCGACGGAGAGGGCTTTCCTTGGGTACCCTTGCAAAACAACGACAAACAAGTAACGAGTGGATTAGAAAGATGAAGGTGTAGTATTCAAATCCTTGCGATAAAAATAACGAAATGATGGCAAGACACACACCTAGTTGGTGTTGTCTTTTAAACCCCTCTCGGATACGAGTATGAGGAAAATACTTATGATGAATGGCGATTATGCCGACGTAGGAATAGAAAAAAGACTCCCTTATAAGGGGGATGGAGGATGCGATATGATGAATGCAAGATAACTATGAAAGAAAAGGAAAGAGTGGCTTATTGGATGGCCGATAGTGAGATCCGGCGGAGCTTCGGTAGCGTAGGGACAACGTGGAAGTACGGTGGACGAGGACAGCCTTTCTCCTGCGAGCGCGGGCACCCGAGAAGCCGGCAGAACCTCCATCTACAAAAGACCCCACGGGTTAGAAATGACTCCGGTAGCCTCTGGGGTCCGGCAGCCTATCAGATCTCTTAGAAGCTCCTTCAGAACTGAGGGGGTGGGCCTCTATTTATAGAGCTCCGGAGGGTGGAGGCGTCCAGGACCCTGGACACCTCCATCAGGGTAAAAAAGATATTTTATTATATTTTTATTCATTTTTTCTGAATATTTTCATGGAGGCGTCCAGGGTTCCGGACGCCTCAATAAGGTCCACCGAACTCCACCGAAAGCCGCACGCGGTTTGGCACAACGCGTGATTTTATGAGCGGTGCCTTGTGATTCGGAAATGGGCGCGTCCAGCTGTCTGGACGCTTCCACAATTGGCTTTTTTCACACACGACAAACCGACGATCGGTGGGCGGGGCCCCGTGAGCAAGGTGATGGAGGCGTCCCTGGACGCCTCCATAAATATATTATTTTTATTTGATTTTTGTTTTATTTTTTATGATTATTGATATTATTTTTATTATTTTTGCATTGATGGAGGCCTCCAGGCAAGTGGACGCCTCCATGATTTTGATTTTTTTTATTTTTTGGTCATTGATGGAGGCGTCCAGGCGCCTGGACACTTCCATGATTTTGATTTTTTTATTTTTGTGGTCATTGATGGAGGCGTCCAAGCGCCTGGACACTTCCATGATTTTGATTTTTTATTTTTTTTGGTCATTGATGGAGGTGTCCAGGCGCCTGGACACTTCCATGATTTTTCACGAAAAAATTCCAAAAATGTAAAAAATTTCCATAAAAATAGGAAATCACCAGAGTAATTAAAAATGTGAAGGCCGCCTTGGGATATCATAGTGTAATATGAGATTTACTCATGATAACGTCAAGAACGTCGTGTCTACAGCTGCCCCGTCTTGGTGTCTGCTTTGCAAGGGAGTGACACGTAATGGAATGGTATCGAAGTGGAGTGAAATGGAGTGGGAATGGACTGATAAGTTGATGCCAAGGTGTGATGAGACACGCTTTTGAAATTACTGTTTGGAATTTTTCCTGGAGTTTCAGTGAGGCGACCTTGAAGAAGGACTTTCAAATTTTGACGATTGCTTGGACAGGGTTAAAATAAGGGAGGGTGAGATGTGCACTCAGGCACGAAAATAAAGGAGACCAACTTCTCGGTGTGGAAGTACCTGGGTCATAAACCTGCAGGTTTCACCTTTGGGGAGCTGTTACCAGTCAATGTGGAAGTGATGCGGCCAAGGTGGGTCAAATAAAGCAAAGGAATATCTGAGGGTCTGTCCAAACAAGGGTCTCCTTTGGAAGAGCAGCGTAGGGCCGCTTCAAGGAAACTCAGTATTTCATTCGGAATGGAATATCTCATATTTGTAAGAATTGGAGCACAACGGCTTTCACAATAGAATCACTCGAATGATCTTCCGCAATAAATTCAAAGTCCTATATGAATGCATGCTGGGTTTAAAGAAAAATTTAAAACAAACTAAAATAAAAACTAGCCAAGGATAATATTGTCAACTCGTTAAGAATGGGTCAGGATACCGATCCGATGAGCTGATACTAGGCTGGGGCCCGTTTATCCGCGCACCAACTCACTGAATGGAACCGTCGTCCCCATGCTACCACAAGTTAACGGCCTATCCGTACAAACCAAATTTTTCCAGGATCATCACTGTTTTTGTTGAAGGGGAACTCAAATCCCAGATTCGTTCGGGCCGCAAGGTCCTTGACATGTTCTAGTAGCGTAGGTATCATATACTATGATGCATGACATGGTGGGACCAACCATCGAAAGGTGGGACAGGAGATAGGACAAAGACGTCCGTTAGTAAAACCTGCATAGACCAGCATAGGTTAGTAACATCAGAAAGTAACAGAATTGTAACAGAATCGCACCAAAATGCAAAGGAGATCTAGCCAAAATCCTGACACTGACCACTGATGTGACATGTTCTGTCCTGTAGCGATCTTCCCTTCCTACACTTCTTCTCTTGCACCAAGTTGTTTCGAGGCACGCTTCACGAGACCTTGCCCTAAATAGCAGGGAACTACGCCTCGCACGGAGGGATCCCCTTTTCTCTTTCTTTTGGGCACGTCCAGGCGTGAGGACGCGTCTTAACCTTCAAATTTAAATTTAAAGTGCCGGGCGGTCTTTCTTCTCCCTTGCCTTACCCGCAAACGAGCCCGCTTCCTGCCGAAATCCTCCCGCCTGTCTTCGTCTTCTTCCCCTCGATCGATGGAGTTCGGTGGTCTGGACCACGGCAAAGGTGGAGAGGGACGCGGGACCCCTCGCCTAAGGAGGGACACGTAAGAGCACGGAACGGCGTCCATGGAGGAGGAAGGACCGCTTCGGGCCCCCGAGGGACCCGAGGGGCCCAATGGCGCGGAAGGAAGTGAACACGGATCGGTGAGTGCTTCGGTTTCCCCTTCTTTGATCTATTTTGAGTTTTGAAGCGAGGCGTGCGAGGGGGGAAAGGGTTCGGCGAGTGTTTCACTCAACTGATGGACGCGTCCTAGACTGGGGACGCGTTCTTTATTATGATGCGAGGCCCTTCTTTCCTGGTGCAGGACATGGCAAGGACCTTGGGCCTGATCGATGAGTGGGCGAGTGCAGATGAGTCGAGCCGCGTCAGGAAGGAGAGTCGCGGCAAGGCGAAGCTTGAAGACTGGCGCATACGTCTCCCTGGACAACAAGGGGGCGTACTGGTGCAGGATAGTGCCGACTTCTTGCGGCAACAGAGAGAGAGTTACGTGGGTCTTCCCCAAGCCGGGGATACGCGCGACGTCAACGGCTCGCGTGCCCAATTAGCCGAGGTCAGGCGGCAGCTGGTCACCACTCAATAGGAACTGTCGCTCCTGGTAAGCTAAATGCGGCATTTTTCATTTTTAAATGTGGAGCTTAGCTGACGGCTGTTGTTTGTTCGTTCCAGTGTGCCCAACAGACAGCGATGGTAGGAGTGGCTGGCGGCGCATCTTCCAGTTCCTCGGCCCCTTTTCTTGAGATTGCCTCCCTCCGGGAGAAACTTGCCGGTGCGGTGGCTCAAGCTGCCCAGGCAGAAGAGGAGCGTGATGCCTGGGTGGCGACTGTAGCAGAGCTGTGACATCGCGGTGAGGAGAGACTTTCTCCAGACATCCTGGAGTTAAGGGTTCTTCTACAGATGATGAGGAGAGAGGCAGAGAGAGAGAAAGCCGAGAGAAGGTCCGAGCGACAGCGAGATCAGGCCGAGAGGAGGGCCTTGGAGGCCCAGGTGAGGGAGCTCCAGCTGGGCCTTCAGGTCGTGGTGCAGAGGCTAGGAGCGATGGAGACGCGCTACAAGAGAGCGCGAGAGTTCGGGGAGCGACTGTGCCAGTCTGGTCGCTTTGCCGCTAGTGGCTTCTTCGCCACACCAGGGGAGGAGCAGCGAGTCATTGCTGTGGAGCCGGCGCCATGAGGCGAGGCGGGTGCTACTGCACGGGGATCCAGGAGGCTTCTGAGGGACCCTCACCTCAGGGGAGAGGAGAGGGACGCCTAGAGGGACGAGCATGAAGATAATGGCAAGAGTTGGCGAGCTAGTGGACCCGCTTCCTCTCTATGATTGTGATGTTTATGACAGCTTATATAGAGTTATGAATGGAGTGATTTGATTTTCTGCTACTTGTTTGTTCTCTTGTGCGTTCCTTCTTCTCTACACTTCTTCTCCTTTGCACTGTTCCCATGTGATGGGTCTGCCGAGACTCCACCCAAGCGGAGAATCGCGTCTTGTTGTGACCATTTTCCACGGGAATCTACCGTCGAAGTCAATAATGACGGCCCTAGTCCCTTTTCCCGGATGTTGTGTCAAATTTTACGGACGTCCTCCAAAATAAGATAGGGTATCCCTAGACAACATAGGGGGCTAGTCGTCATATTCTTCGTCCAATCAATCACCCTGTGCGAGCGGTGAAGTGACACACGGGACCGCATGGTAGGTACCTCACCGCGAGGGCTATCATTAAAGGTGATGGAGGTAATCTTGTCCTACACTCCTTCCATTTCTATAAATTCTTGTCCCTTTTATCCTCCCAGGTATATCGAGAGCTAACTCGAGGAGCACAAGTTCTCACGGGAGAGGAGGAGCTCAAAATTCCGAGAGTTAGATGGAGGGCGAATCTTCCCACTCCTCGAAGAGAAGCAGGTCCAGTGGTAGTAGTTCTAGGAGGCTTTCGGACCTCGAAGGACACTTCAGCGAAAGGGCCCAATCACAATTCGTAAGTTGAGCTTTCCTGCCCTTTTCTCATTCTTTCTTCCTTCCTCTTGACAACACCCTTCTCCATTTCTTATGCACGCACAGAGTGTGATGAAATCACACATTTCATGGGAGTTAACAGTGGCCGCATACAGGGGTCTCCCGGATTTTCAGAAGGCGAGGCTAGACGTGATGGGATTTGGCACCTTTCTTCGGATCGAGCCTCTCGAGCTCGACCTGGTCCTGATCCAAGCCTTGTGTGAGAGATGAGACCCAGTGAGTCAGGCATTCCTGATGCCCTGGGGGCACATGGTGCCCAGCTTGGAGGATGTGGTCCGGATCACAAGCCTGATGGTGGAGGGCGAGGCAGTGACCGGGGTCACTTATGCGGATTACCGAGAAGGTGCTCGGAAGCTACTGGGTTTGGACCTAGATGGTCGGAAAAACAGGTCGGTAGCTAGGGCGTCCCTCATGGATGCATTAGGGCTCACCGACACTCGTCGGTGGGACGACGAATCCTCAGAAGAGTTCATGGAAAGGATGGAAATAGGATGCCGTGCCGTGTACTGCACAGATTTCGGCAACTGGGAAAGATGCAACATAGATTTGAGGAGATTTCTCCTCTTCCTTTTGGGGAGATTGGTACTGAGCTCGAAAGGGGACGGTATCCAATGTCGCTTCCTGGAGCTGCTATCAGACCTTGAAAGAGTAGAATACTATGCCTGGGGAGCTGCCATGCTGGCACACTTGTTTGCAGGCCTGTTCCAAGAAGCGGACCGTGAGATGACTGTGAGTGGTTTCACACCATTCATCCAGGTATTTTTTGTTTTGTTTGTTTTATATTTTTTTTTGTTTTTGCAAGGTACTGATGACCTGCGCCGAGCAGCTGTGGAGCTATTATTACCTCCCCATGGGGAGAGCTCGACATTGGCGACCCGCGATAGTGCCGCTAGCCAGGCGGTGGGAACCCATCATGAGTGCGGCACCCCTAACCTACCAACTGATGGTGCTAAGGCGGGAGCTACAGGAGTTCCCTGCAGCGATGGTAAACTGGAGACCCTACTCAGACATAGTCGATGCCGACCAGCCGTGGGTTCTAGCAAGTCATGCCCGGTTCGGACGGAAATTGTGGATGCACTGCCTGAATGAGATCGAGCCGCTTCGACTACGATTGGTTATGAGGACTTTGGGACTGGCTCAAGAATGGGTGGATTCAGCTGCGCCACCTCGCGTTGGGAGAGAGACGCGAGGACCGGCGACCTGCATTGACTGGCGTGTGCGATTCCCTGAACAGTACGAAGACTGGCAACGGGGTGGCATAATCGTGGAATCGCAGGCACGGGATAGCGAGGATTACCTGCGTCTATACAAGACAAGGTACGCAGAGCGGTTCCAACCCCGGGGACTTGTGGAGGTAGGTTTCCCATTTTTCTCTTTTCTTCTTTCTCCTTTTTTTGGTTTTCATGGTGGAAATACTGACTCGTATGGCTGCAGGATATCCGTGATATGACGATAGCGACTTTACGAACTCGCTTGGCAGAGATGGAGCAACAGTTGGGCGATGCCCGCGGAGCTACGAGCGCCTTGGTAGGTGTACAGTGCGTTCCTAATTAAAACCCCAGATTCCAGATGTTGGCTGCTAATTCACGCGGTCGTAGCATGCCCAGATTGGCGCGGCTTCCCCAGCTATGGGAGTAGGTGGTGCCTGTTCCAGCTTGTGGATTCTCACCTCAGAACTTGACTTGCTTCATGAGCAACTTGCTCACGCCACGCAGCGTGCTGTGGAGGCAGAAGGGGTGCTCTCTATACAGGTAAGAGTCTCAGGGTTGAGTTCTCCTTGTTTATGCCTTGCCGCGTATCTTGAGATGGTACACCTGGCAGGAAAAGGAGACGGAAGACGTGCTTGCCCAAGCTGCGCAGAGGGCGGCTAGGATAGCAGAGCTGGAGGGGGAACTACAGCGTCGTCCAGATGACGACTCTTCCAGGGATGCTATGGAACTGAGGATCACTCTCCAGTTGGAGAGGGATGACCATGAGAGAGAACGGGCAGAGAGAGAAAGAGACGCAGGGAGAGAAAGAGCCAACAGATTGACTGAAAGGGAGGAACGAAGGGCCATGGAGGCCCAGTTGTTCGAACTCCGAACCAGCCTTGGTCTTGCTGAACAGTGGCTGAGAGATGGTGAGGAGCGCTACCGAAGAGCACGAGAGCGTGGCTTTCGTGTTGGTAACTTCTCTGCTGCTTCCATGGATCAACGCCGGGGTGTGGGAATAGAAAGGGGAGTACAGAGTGGTAGGAGTACCACTTTTCGTAGTTGGGTAGCACCTTTGAGAGCGTTTTGCTCGGAGAGTAGTGGGACGAGTGATGCAGAGAGAGAGGGCGAACTTGATGTAATTTTTTATTTTGGAAAGGAATGAAATACAAGGTTTGGTCTGTTTGGTTTTCACCTTTACTTTTGTCGCCTCGAATCCCTGCACACATCACTGAAACAAACAAATCAGAATCTCTATTCTGACTTGACCCCTTGCTCAATAAGCAAATGGTCAAATTGACTGTCCTTGATAACTGGTCAAGGGGCCAAGCCTTTATTTAAGGAAGGTGAGAGAAAGATGCAGTGATGATAAATGCGACAGGCAAGCACACGAATGCAAGCGGTATTAAAAGTGAGATGCTGCACGCAAATGCAATCATGCAAAATTAATTTGTTTTCTTTTTTATATTTGGCATTTTTTTATCATAAAAAAGATTTTTGTTTGCAAATATGTACATTTTCTCTTTTCCATTTTTTTTGTTGCTTTATTATAAATTTTTTTGTTGCTAATGCCTGTCAAGCACCCAAATGGCACCTAACCTATGTGAGAACAGGGGTTTCTTACTAACCTCCCAGGTATTCTAAGTGCACATCTAGGTTGATTTGGGCCTCTAGACCCCTCGAATGATGATCCCGCCGGCTAAGACTTACCCTGATGATAATACCGTCACGCCATGCTTAGGCTCCCAGTCGCTTCCGACCACAGGGATTCACCCAAAAGATGTTTGAGGTAAATGATTTGCTCGACCCAGGTCTATTTCCTCACAACTCTAGATGGTATATGATAGAACACCCTGGAACCCTAACGACCAACCGCGCGACGCTGACCCGGAATCAGACGCCGTCGCACCCATAGGTGACGCGCTTGCATTGGCCTAAGCCCAAGGTTAAGCAAGAAGACATCAAGGTGGTAAACAGGGGTCTTGATCGGCCAGAAACATAGAGACCCCTTTGCAGCGATAGCTTTTGCTTTTCAAAGTAGGCAACCAAATGTGTATATTAAAATAAGGTCGCAGACCTTGGCGGGTTTCGCCCTTTAGAAACTCCATCTAGCTTTCATCTTCAAAGGAAGAAGGAAGAGCGTGGGGGATAAACCTCCTGAGAGGATCGGCAAAACTGTTAACCCGGCGAGCGAATAAGGGTCCATTTAACTCTTTCCTTTCGGACAACTTCGGACCAAATCTCGAGCATTTACATTTCATAGCCCCCCCCTTTTTGTGGATTCGAACTTTTACTTTGAGGGGTTCCATTTATCGCATCAGGCACGGTCACGACTAGGCTCTTGATTTTGATTTTGTATTTCTTTTTGTGAGGGAGATATAGTCGTTTGACGTTTGTGGGCTCCCTTTCGTATGCTTGCGGGGACACTGCCCTCTTCTTGTGCTCTGATCGATGCTTGAGGAAATGGATCCTACTCTTGCCCTTGGGGTTTGAGTTTCGATTTCTCATGCTCAGTGTTTTAAGGGCGCCGACTGTCTCATTTGGTCGAAGAGAAAAGAATAAAGATTACAGCTTCCGGAGATCTTCTGGGTGGGGCCCCACCGTAGGTGATGCTATCGACATTTTTGAATAAAATACATAAGTGAGCACATGTTAGCTTCCTTCGAGCGAGCATAGGCCGACGTGGCCGGACAGGGATCTCCACGGTTCTGGAAAATCAAGACCCGGTGCCTACCAAGCCTTAATGGGCCCTATCCTAACATGAAGGTTAGATGCAGTGACTTGACTACATGGTGACCACCAGGCATTGGCATTTTGAATTTTTCATATTTTTAGTGGTTTTCAATGTTTCTTTGTTTTTGATGTTTTCTATCTTTTCATCATTTTTTTTGTTTTGTGCTAAGGGTAGTATTTCTTAAGATAAAGCCCATTCCAAGGGTGGGGTAACTCGGTCCCTTCGGCGTTGACTAGCATGTAGGCATTGCCAGGGTACACGGCTTGAATTACAAATGGTCCTTCCCAATTGGGTTGGAGCTTAGAACGCGGCCCTCCAGGTTTGACAAAAATTCTTTTTACGACCATCTCACCGACTTTGAATTTTCTCTCAACGACTTTCTTTTGGTAAAAGCGAGCGAGTCTATTTTGATACACACGCGCGTGTTCGACAGCGGCCAGCCGCTTCTCATCCAAGAGTTCCAACTAGGCGAGGAGTGAATTACGATGATCATCGAGGGGAAATTCCTTGTCCAATTGTACCCTGAGAGAAGGGATCATAGTCTCGTACGGGACTACCGCTTCCATACCATAAGTAAGGGCAAATGGAGTCTGCCCGGTGGGGGTACAGATTGAAGTGCGATAGGCCCATAGAGCTTCGATAAGTTTTTTTGGCCAGTCTGAAAACTTACTAGACTCGCAGGTTTTTTTGATGATTTTGAGCAATGTTTTATTGGTGGCCTCCGCTTGGCCGTTACCTTGTGGGTAATAAGGCGATGAATGATGCAATGCAATTGCGTACCTTTTGCAGAGGTCATGTAGGTCCTGAGAAATGAACTGTGGCCCATTGTCAGTGACGATTGTGTTTGGGACGCCGAATCTGGCGAGGATGTTCTTCATGATGAACTTGCAGATTGTTGACGCCTTGATTTCGCGTAAGCTTCGGCTTCGGCCCATTTGGTGAAGTATTCCGTCGCAGTAAGGATGAAAGATTTCTGCTTGGTGAGGGAATTGGGATCACCTAGGGGACCAATGATGTCGAATGCCCACATGGAGAAAGGCCACGGGGAGGATATTGGATAAGGTGAGGAAGATGGTGAATGGATTTTATCGGCGTGAAGTTGACACTTGACACACCTACGGACATAGACAGCACAATCCTCTTCCATAGTGGGCCAATAAAAGCCTTGGCGAATGATCTTCTTGGCGAGCATCTGACTATTCACGTGGCCACCGCACACACCCGAGTGCGTCTCCTCTACACATTTCCAAATCTCATCGTCACCAAGACATCTTAACAGAATACCAGTAAGGCTCCTCCTATATAGTAGACCTCCAACCAATGTGTATTTCTGAGCCACCCTTCTTATGGCTTTCTTGTCCTCTGTGGTGGCCCCTTCAGGATAAGATTGATCTTGGCAGTATTTGACGATTTCATAGAACCATGATTTCTCTTCATCAGCCAGTTCTACTTCGACCTCTGCCAACATGATTTCCCTCTTCTCAAGGATATCTTCTTGTAGGATCTTCCTTGCTATCCTGTCTTTGATATTTACGTAGGAAGCATCATCGATTGCAGGGGCGTGAAGTTTGTAGATGGAAATGGACTCAAATCATCTTCCTAGAGGGAACCTTATGGATGATGCCAACGAGGCGAGGGCATCGGCGAGAATATTCTGATGACGAGGGACATGAACAAAGATCAGTTTGGCGAACAGTTTGGCAAAGGCAGCAGTGAGTTCTTGGTATGGCTTGAGTTTGGGATCGCGAGTGCGATATTTAGTGAGCACCTAGCGAAGGATGAGTTGACTATCACCTACGACTCGCAACTCAGTGATACGAAAAGAATGAGCGAGTTCTAGGTCAGCTAGAAGAGCTTCATATTCGGCTATATTGTTGGTAACTGAAAATTTGAGCTGGTATGCCAATGGGAATGTGAGGCCTTCAGGCGACATGAGGGTGATGCCGATTCCTCTCCCTTGAGAATTCAGAGCTCCATCAAAATATAGCGTCCACATTGGCTCATCTGATTGGTTGATGGACATTAGTTCCTCATCTGGAAACTCTGATTGGACGGGATCGAACTTGGGAAGAGGATGGTGAGCGAGATGCTCGGCTATGGCATAGCCTTTAATCACCTTTTGCTGGATGTAGGTGATGTCGAACTGAGAGAGAAAACTTTGCCAGCGTGCTAGCCTATCCGTAAGGACGGATTTTTCCAGAAGGAATTTGATAGGATTCATTCGAGCAATCAAGTGGACCTCATGAGCCAAGAAGTAGTGCTTCAATTTCTGCACTACCCAAACGAGGGCAGCACAGGTTTTCTCCATGACGGTGTACTTCTGCTCACAGGGATTGAGAAGTTTGGACAAGTAATAGGTTGCCCATTCCTTGCCTTCTTCATCAACTTGTGCGAGGACGGCTCCCACGGAGTCATCCAAGACTGAGACGTAAAGGATCATAGGTTTTTCTGATTTGGGTGGAATGAGAACGGGTGGACTAGCCAGATATTCCTTCAACCCTTCAAAAGCTTTCTGACATTTAGAATTCCAGTGAAATTCTACTCCTGACTTGGTCAACTCGTAGAGAGGTCTACACCTTTGTGAATGTTGGGACACAAACCGACGAATAAATTGTAACCTCCCAATTAAACCTCGGACTTCCCTCAAATTCTTGGGAGGCGACATATCCCTGATAGCCATGGCTTTGTCGGGATCTATCTCGATCCCTCTTTTGCTCACAATGAAACCCAACAATTTACCCGACGACACACCAAACACACACTTCTTCGGGTTCATTTTCAATTGGAACTCCCTTGACCTCTGCAAGACCTTAGCCAAAACTTCTGGATGTTCTATCCTGGTCCTTGATTTCACAAAAAAATCATCCACGTACACTTCCAGGTATATGTGCATCATGTCATGAAATATGGCCATCATAGCTCTTTGGTAAGTAGCTCCAGCATTCTTTAATCCGAACGGCATGACCACGTAACAATATGTTCCCCAAGGGGTAGTGAATGACGTCTTTTCCTGATCCTCTTCTGCCAAACGAATTTGATTGTATCCTGAAAATCCATCCATGAATGAGAGGGTTTCGTAGCCTGCCGTGTTATCAATCAACACATCAATGTGAGGTAAGGGAAAATCATCTTTTAAACACGCGCGGTTAAGGTCCCGGAAGTCGATACAAATCCTGACTTTCCCATCTTTTTTTATGACCGGGACAATGTTCGCCACCCATTGAGGATAAAGAATGACTCTAATGAACCTGACTTTATGGAGCTTATCGACCTCTTCTTTCATTTTCAAAGTCATCTGAGGGTGGAAACGCCTTAACCTTTGTTTTACCGAGACGGACCCTAGTTTTAGGGTTAAACGGTGTTCGACCAAGGTTGAATCTAGACCCGGCATATCCTCATAGCTCCATGCAAACGTGTCCTTATATTCCTTGAGAACTTCAATTAATGCCTTTTCTTCAGAGGGTGGTAGATTGTCACTTATGAGGATGATCCTAGGGTCTTCCTCAGTTCCCAAGTTGACTTCTTTGGTGGATTCTTCTACGACGGTTGACGGCTCGTCGAATCTCCTCATTCCACTAGCATATGCGCCAGCCGCGTCCTCATATTCCTCACCCTCATCTTCGGTAGGGTATTCTTCATCCGTGATCTCGTAGACTCCGTACCCTTCATCAAATGCACCGTCGCCCTCACATTCTATTTCCGGTAGCTGGATGGGATTTTCTAGCAACTGGGGGATGGCAAGAAGGGCCTGACACCTGGCGGCTAAATCCAGAAGGAATCGACGAGGGATCTGCCTACCCTTGGATTTCTTCCTAGGTACTACCCTTGACCTATCATTCCTAGATTGACTGACAATATTTACAGAAGAAGAGAAAGACAAAGAGGATGGTGTAGAATGTACAGGAGAAGACCCCTCAGAGGAGGGGTCGAAAAGGTCGCTTATCGGACCTTGGACGGGTGGTCCGCAGGGCGGGACGCACCCGTGGGAGATGTAGGAGGTTTCCTCAACGAAGATGTGTTGTTGAGGAGTTTGAAAATTGACGTTTTTTTTTTGTTTTCAGTTTTAATGACAAAGCAGTGAAAAGAGATTGGAGGAGAGAGAAAAGTGGTTATGGCAAGAGGATTGTGAGGCTCATAGAGCAGATTATGGTTGAAGACCTGGCGTGGGTTGAAAAGCCCGCGTAGGTATGTAAGCAGAGAAGGGGATCTGGGAAGATCGTCAGACAATTATCTGGCCCAGGAAGAAGATATCAGCAAAGGCTGAGACGAGTGGATGGAGAAGATGGCGGCTAATGAGCCGTCGATGGCAATGTTGAGGACGGATGAAGATCCGTCGATGACAGGGTCCATCTGGCGAGGATGAGGATAGTTTGGAACCTTGGCAAGAGTGGTGATATTCTCTGGTATTCCGGAGATCAATGGTGGTCCTTCAAGCTGCGGAGACGAGAACATCCTTTCTAGTGCAACGGAAATGTCCCGTATGTCGAACCATTTGTTCCACTCGCATTCCAGATCTTTGATCTTGCCTCTTTTGGTAATCCTCGGACATTTTTCAGCCAAATATACAGCATGTGATCCCCCATGTGCTTCTCGTGGGTAATCTCCCATCTGAACAACGGGCCCTCTGTTGAAGTGGTTTGATAGAGTCCATGTGAGGGGCTTCCAATCTGCCTTGAACGGTCCTTTGAAGCCTAGGCCAAACCTGCGGTTCGGCCTAATTTCTTTTGGCGGTTTGAGCCTACCCTGTAACTGTGCGCCCAGACCTTTACCCTGTTGTTAGTCGATGTTCCTCATAATCTCTCAACCTTTGGAGTGAAAAGGGAGATATGATGTTGCGGTTGCCCTGACCGGCTCCTTTGGTGCTAGTGGAACGTGAGATAGATCACGCACGTCCAGCAATGACAATATGGGCCGATGAGATGGCCAAACAGAGGGCAGAGAGGTGTTGATAGCATCCACTGTGTGAAGGACATGTGTGCTGACCACTTTAATAATCCTCCCATTGTAAGGAAACTTCAGGCACTGATGGTTGGTGGAAGGCACAGCGTCCATGGCTTCGATGTAAGGGCGACCCAGTATAGCCTTGAATGTGGGGTCCATGTCGAGGACATGGAATTCCGTGGGAATTGACATGGGGCCTAGTTCTACCTTCAGAATAATCATCCCCTGCGGCGGCCTTTTGCTATTGTCATAAGTCATGACCGTGATCGAGGAAGGTCTTATTTGTTCCTCGTTGACCCTACACAACTGAAGGGTATCCATGGAGATCACATTTATGGACGCACCCGTGTCCACAAGACACGGGTTTATGGATACCCCATTAATTTTTATTGAAATGCACAATGCATATTTTCGAGCTTCCTTGGGAGCGAGCTCGTAGTTGTGGAACATGATGGCCGGTTGTGTGTCTGTTGGGGTCAGGATGGTCGAAATCTTCTCCACGGGGAGGTCCTCATTAACCATGACTTTTTGAAGATATTCCATCAAGGCCGCCTGGTGGGATGTGGATCTTTGAAGTAGCTCCAGGATGGAGATCCGAGCAGGCGTCTTGTCCAAGTGTTTCAATAGATCATACTGTGTTCTAGGGATAGCTCTTTCTGGTTGTTCTCCATCATCCTTCTCTGGCTGAGATTGCTCAGGATTCTGACTGTTGTGGGGGAAAACCATGTGGAAAAACCTTCCACTCCGGAGCACCATTGCCTGCGGCTTTTGTACCTCTGTGGGGGTAGCAGTGGGTTTTAACAGGGATTTGAGGGGTAGTGGTGGAGGAATGGTTGATGAAGCAGGGGTGATGACGGGAGCAGGGATTCTGATGAGGGGTTTGTTAGGTGGGGGCATGGTGGAGGTAGAGGGGATATCGCACGGATTATGGAGGATAAGGGGTCTGGAAGGTGGAGATGAAGTAGAAGTGGGTAGGGCTTGAAGCGGGCAATGATTTTGAGGTAGGTGATGGGTAATGAGTGGTTTTGAAGGCATTAGTGGTGATATGGTGGAGAAAGACGGGGTTATGTATGGTTGACGGATGATAAGGGGTTTAAAAGGCGTAGGGGTAAATGTGGTAGAGGTGGATGGTAAAGTGGGGGAGTGAGAGAAGATGAGAGGGTGTGAAGGCGTAGTGGAGAGTGTCGGTTGATAGGAGATCGGGGTGCGGATGAGAGGGCGTAATGGTAGTGGAAATGGTGAAGGCGATACTGACGCGGGTTGATGAGAGAGAGGTGCTACCCAGGCAAGGCAAGGGTGTTGCGTGATGATAGGATTGGCGGTAGAAAGAATGGAGGTACTTTCCAGGTGCCACACCTGCTCTCTCCCGACTTCCGGGAAGGAGGAGATGGGGTTAACCTGATGATTGGGCTGTTGGTGCTCCGGTAATGGATTCTGGATTATGCCCATGTTGGGCTGTTGTTGTGGGGCCTGCTGAGGCTGTTGTTGTTGTTGTGGTTGCTGCTGCTGCTGCTGTTGTAACTGCTGCTGTGGCCTATGAGGAGGTCTCCTAGCCTTGAGAGCGGCGACGTATCGTCTCATTTCATCCCAATCTATTTGATGTTCATCATTCATATCGTGGATGTAATCTTTGAAATGGAAGCAGTAATCTACTGTGTGTCCTGGCTGTCTGTGGTAGACGTAGTATTTGGAGGTATCAACATTCGGGGGCCACACGGGCCTTTCCCTGAGTAGCACAAGTATGTTTGAGGCCATGAGGGCGTTGAAAATATCCGCCAGAGTTTCTGATAACGGTGGATAGTAGGCTCTCTTGGGACCGACCGACCTCCTTTGTTGCTGTTGGAGACCATAATTCCCCGGGGGTTGAACTTGGTTGTACTGAAGTGGTGGTTG
The DNA here is from genome assembly GCA_022559845.1 of Amorphophallus konjac. NCBI lineage: Eukaryota > Viridiplantae > Streptophyta > Magnoliopsida > Alismatales > Araceae > Amorphophallus > Amorphophallus konjac. The sequence goes on along the minus strand of CM040119.1, from coordinate 325,172,271 downwards.
TTGTTGCTGAGGTTGTGGTTGTTGTTGCTGGGGTTGAAGTAATGGAGGCATATTATCCTCGGGTGGATTATTTTGGGGTGGAGGACGAAGAGAGAAAGGACCTGATTGGAGGGGAAGTCGGGACATTTGTAGAGGCCTTGGGTTGACTGCATAGTTGGCATTGTTGACCGCACCCACTTGCTCATTTGTCACGACCCCTTCTGTGGCTCCGCCCGGGACACCAACGCCTGTCTTTCTGACCACTTTGGGCTTCGGAGACTCAAACATGTTCATAATGGGGGAGTCTTTTAACTGGGTTTGGATGTAGCGGGCCCTTTCATAGAGTTCCTCCATTGTAGTAAGTTTATTCATGGCCAGGACGTGTCTGAACTGTGGGGTTGCATTAGACACAATCATCTTCACTTGTTCGGGCTCGGAGAGGGTATCCCTTATTCTTTCCGCCAGAGACCTCCATCTATCAGCATAGCGGACAAAATCCTCGTCGGACCTCATCTTTTCGGCCACTAGGTCGGTAATGGAGAGTGAGGGACCGACCCTATCCCTATATTTCTGCAAGAACCTTCTCTGGACTATTTCAAAATTCTGGGCCTCGCGGGGCTCCAAAGAATATAACCACTCTAGCGCGGGACCATCCAATGATCTCCGAAAGAGGTATGCCAGGGACCTCTGATCGTTTTGCCAATAGGAGGACTCATACATGAAATCCTTGAGGTGAATGAAGGGGTTGCCGGTACCATTGTATCTGCGGTACGTGGGCATTTCGGAGGGAGGAAGATGAATGACGGGAAGGATTGGCAAAGCAACCTCCGGGGTGGCTTTCACGTCCACCATTCTTCTTAGATTTTGAAACTGCTCGTCCATGCGATTGAACCTATTGAGGAGCGATTGGGCGAGCTCTTCTGGAGGTGAAGGTGGCACTTGCCACTGGGGGAGAAACAGTCTCCCGGAGACTTGAGGGGGGAACCCCGAATGAGAGGGAGCTGCCGGACCGCCGACAGTCGGCCCCGACTGAAGCGGTATGTGGGGAACAATGGGAGTTTGAGATTGTGACGGGAACTGGAATGAGGGTGGTTGTTGGCTCGCTTGTCCTTGAAGCGAGGGAGACTGGATGGCTTGCGCCAATGAAGGAGATGGAATGGCCTGCACGGACTCTTGGAGAGGTGCGATGGCCAGAGTTGATTCCTGGGGCGTGGGGGAAACAGATTTCCCCTTCAGAATGGCCTGGAAGGCCCGGAGCTGTTCAGAGGTAAGCTCCGTGTTGGCGAGGATGTCCAGTAAGGAAGAGATATCCTGTGGTGGGGATGTGTCCCTGGTAATAACCTGCACCTCATGCGAGGGCTCATGAGAAGGACCCGAGTCCATAGCATAGACTCGCGGGTCGGCTGACAAACCACGACTATGGTGGTTCTCCTCAAAAGACTCGTGAGCCATGCTCACAGTTTTCCCAGAACGCAAAAACATACACTAGCAAGCAGGTAGCAGAGATTATCAAACAAGTGGATGCCTTTACGTCTTTTTTTGTGTTTTGATTTTGATGATTTTTTTGTTTTTAGCGAGATCCAAAGTTCACACAAAATAGGGACCCTAGTTTATTTTTGTTTCACCGCCGTGTCAGCTAGGGTCTCTCGTCTCACCACGAATGGGATGACTAACTCCGGAGAACTTCAATGGTACAACCAGCCCAGTGAACGAAGAGGAGATTCTTCGATGTCGGGGACTTACGGAGGTCCCAGTGGAGGAGATTCTAGTCCTTTGAGAGGAATTCTCAAACGGAGAGTCCTTCCTTCACCGGGAAAGGGTGATCCTTAGAAAAAATGAAAAGGATATAAAAGAGAGATGGATGTATGCAATGGAATGCTGACAGAGCATAGAGTAAGAAAATAACAGAAATAACAAACATATAATAAACACCCAACTAGTCACAACTGATAGTGCTGCCGTGAGCACAACGGGGGCGCGCGAGGGCGCCAAGGTGGAGAGGCACGGACGGTGCCGAACTTGCAAGGGTAGCCAAAAGGAAGCAGTAGAGGTCCCACCGTGATCGCCAATCTGTGAGCGACGTCACGCGGTTCAGAGATGAAGAGGGAGAGAGCGGAGCGCGCGGGCTCCTCTTTTTTTGCTGCAACACAGAAATAAGAGAAAAGAGAAGGGGCCACCACGGGAGATTGCTCCGGCAGGGCGAGCGGGACACATGTAATATAGCAAGATATGGGGGTTAAACGGCCATAGCGGGAAGTGACTCGCCGCGGCCTCGGGGGGACGGGAATGGTGCAGAAATCAAATAGCAAGAATTGAAACGGCCATTGGGGAAGTGACTCACCGCGGCCTCGAGAATATGAGCAGATAAGAATATAACCGAATATAAGGAGAATATAAAGAACAAAAATTTAAACGGCCATTGGGGAAGTGACTCGCCGCGGCCTCGAGAATATGAATAGATAAGAATATAACAAAATATAATGAGAATATAAGAACAGGAATTTAAATGACCATTGGGGAGGTGACTCGCCGCGGCCTCGAGAATATGAGCAGATAAGAATATAACAGAATATAAAGAGAATATAAGAATGGAAATTTAAACGGCTATTGGGGAAGTGACTCGCCGCGGCCTCGAGAATATGAATAGATAAGAATATAACAGAATATAAAGAGAATATAAGAACGGGAATTTAAACGGCCATTGGGGAAGTGACTCGCCGCCGCCTCGAGAATATGAGCAGATAAGAATATAACAGAATATAAAGAGAATATAAGAACGGGAATTTAAACGGCCATTGGGGAAGTGACTCGCCGCGGCCTCGAGAACATGATGTGATCGCCAGGGGCCAAAAGACCCCAAAATAAAGAAAGTGATCGTGCCTACCTCAAGAGCTGGAGATGGCGGGTTACTTCTTCCTCCCCCTTCGGTCGACCGACGGAGAGGGCTTTCCTTGGGTACCCTTGCAAAACAACGACAAACAAGTAACGAGTGGATTAGAAAGATGAAGGTGTAGTATTCAAATCCTTGCGATAAAAATAACGAAATGATGGCAAGACACACACCTGGTTGGTTTTGTCTTTTAAACCCCTCTCGGATACGAGTAGGAGGAAAATACTTATGATGAGTGGCGATTATGCCGACGTAGGAATAGAAAAAAGACTCCCTTATAAGGGGGATGGAGGATGCGATATGATGAATGCAAGATAACTATGAAAGAAAAGGAGAGAGTGGCTTATTGGATGGCCGATAGTGAGATCCGACGGAGCTTCGGTAGCGTAGGGACGACGTGGAAGTACAGTGGATGAGGACAACCTTCCTCCTGCGAGCGCGGGCACCCGAGAAGCCGGTAGAACCTCCACCTACAAAAGACCCCACGGGTTAGAAATGACTCCGGTAGCCTCTGGGCTCCGGCAGCCTATCGGATCTCTTAGAAGCTCCTTCAGAACTGAGGGGGTGGGCCTCTATTTATAGGGCTCCGGAGGGTGGAGGCGTCCAGGACCCTGGACACCTCCATCAGGGCAAAAAAGATATTTTATTCTATTTTTATTCATTTTTTCTGAATATTTTCATGGAGGCGTCCAGGGTCCCGGACGCCTCAATAAGGTCCACCGAACTCCACCGAAAGCCGCACGCGGTTTGGCACAACGCGTGATTTTGTGAGCGGTGCCTCGTGATTCAGAAATGGGCGCGTCCAGCTGTCTGGACGCTTCCACAATTGGCTTTTTTCACACACGACAAACCGACGATCGGTGGGCGGGGCCCCGTGAGCAAGGTGATGGAGGCGTCCAGGGTCCTGGACGCCTCCATAAATATATTATTTTGATTTGATTTTTGTTTTGTTTTTTATGATTATTGATATTATTTTTATTATTTTTGTATTGATGGAGGCGTCCAGGCAAGTGGACGCCTCCATGATTTTGATTTTTTTTATTTTTTGGTCATTGATGGAGGCGTCCAGGCGCCTGGACACTTCCATGATTTTGATTTTTTTATTTTTTTGGTCATTGATGGAGGCGTCCAAGCGCCTGGACACTTCCATGATTTTGATTTTTTGTTTTTTTTGGTCATTGATAGAGGTGTCTAGGCGCCTGGACACTTCCATGATTTTTCACGGAAAAATTCAAAAAAATGTAAAAAAATTCATAAAAATAGGAAATCACCAGACTAATTAAAAATGTGAAGGTCACCTTGGGGTATCATAGTGTAATATGATATTTACTCACGATAACGTCAAGAACGGCGTGTCTACAGATCCGTCACCGTGCCAAGTAACGCGGATATGATCCACTCCAAGTGACTATCACTTGCTCATTCCATATATACTCGATATGCACAAGCTGCTATGGGCTAGATGTGGACACTCCGAGTGGGGCACTCTCAAAAGGGGAGGTGGCGGCTTGAAGACTCACTATGAATCACCGCTGAGTCCCTGTAGGTGACTAGATCCGGGTGTAGATATAGAACCGATCCCATACTCATCAAGTGAGTCTACTTGCTTTACACTCATAAGGGACTGACATCGATGAGCTTGCACAAGACACATGCAGACAGACAGACCACACAAAGAAAAAGCACACCGACTCATCTATGACCCTAGACACACCTAATGTTAGTCCGACCCATACAGGGGTGACGGTGGACCAGGACACTCGAACGTATGCCATGCATGCATCTGACGTAACTGGTGGTTGACATCATGCGAAAATCCTAGACCTCCTAAGGTGGGCCATGCATGCATATGGGATGTGGATGTGGGAGGGCCAAGAGTATCTCCCCTAGATGATGGTGTATCTTGTAAGTGTATGGGCGTGGTGGGCATAGACGACCCGGCCCGTGGGGAAGGGGTGTGGTAGCGGACTCCCTCGAAGAAGAAGTGAATATGAAGGGTCTAGGGGTCCACTAGGGAAGGGGTCAAAGGGATCAAAGAAGGTATGACCCTTTGTGGTGGGTTCCCACAAGTCGCGGTTCCCGGTGTAGAAGTCTTGAAGGTGTGGATATTCACCTTCATGCATTGTAGGGGAAATGGTGATCATGTGTAGGATGTATGGTTCCTCCCTTGGGCGAAAGGGTATGAAGTCAGACTCGGCCGGCATCGGGAGGAATAGAAGAATCTCCGTGGTGACACAACCCACGGTGCACATGGAGGTAATAGACCTTAAGGTCGGATGGGTGAAGCTACGACTAGTGGGTTGGTCGAAGCCTCGGGCCAATAAATGTGTCAACTGCCATTGCCAACCTAAACCAAGAATAAGGTCACCCAATGTGTCAACATGGTGACGGGATCGGAATGTAGTATGGTAGGAGTTGGCGGGCACTAAAGGTAGGGTAGGGTCCATGGATGGGTAAGGGAGTGGGACCAAGCCATCTGTGAGCCAACTAAGAAGCGGCTCGGCTATGTATAGCATCCCCGTAAGAAACACGGGTGGCTCGGGGTGAGATGGCTCCAAGCATAATGGTTCCGAATGTGGAGTGGGCCGCTGGGGTTGGGTGGCTGGACATACGAGGGTGATCTTGCCGGGTAGGTAAGGTGGGTATAAGGTGCAAGTCATCTTTCCCCAGTCAAGATTGGCTCTTCTTTCTCCTAACCACGTTTGCCCTAAAATGATGCATGGACCAGCAAGTGTGCCGATCCTGCACCATGCGCCATCTGTGTAGAGAACGGAATCGATCTTCCTATAGAACTCAACACAAGCAAAATCACCATCGCGGACAATCTCACCTGTCGTGGAGAGGGACTCCACGATGTCAAGAGAAACCCAATTATCCGACTCCCTATCGGTGAAATGGAGTTCCGTTGTAGACCCGTTGGGTAGAGTGGCTTTCATAATGAGAGGGGTAAAACCAAAGACTCGGGCCATGATGGCATTGAATTGGGCCACAAAGGATGGCCACTCGGACGTATAGTCTTGGGGAACGGCCATGGGTAGCGGACATGGACATGCATACACACGGTGACAAGACACTAGACCGACTATACAAGGTTAGAATGCATGCACACTAAGGACCCTAGACGTAAACCAAGACTCGGTACGTGGCGGAGATAACCGATCCGAAGATCACTCGCGCAAGTGTGCGGCCTTCCCGATAGGCGTAGCCTAACGTTCGGACAACACCTTTTGATATACCGGGTTATTGGGATGCGATGCAAAAAGACACTTTTTTTTGTTTTAAAATAATGATGACCCTAAACACGACTAAGACAATGACTAATGACTAGATGTAAATGACACTTTTTTTTCTTTTTGACACCCTAGACTCAAACTCGCTCTGATACCAAATTGATGCGGGATGGACCACGGACACGACAAGCTCGTGATTGTCCCTTAGCGAGGGAAGCGTCGGACGTGCGCGGTTGAGAAACCGGTAGTGAGATAGGGTGGTCGGCTCTCTCTTGTGCCCGGATCGGGTCACGGGACGGTCACACTCTCTCTCGCAGCAGTGGTGAATGATAATATAGCGAGCTAACAGACCTAAAACATGCTCTCTAGCAGCGGCATATAAAGCATATATGAAATAAAGTAAATGCCAAGTGAAGGAGCGGACACGATACCTCCACGCTCTCGGCGTGGGGAAGACGGATCCGGCCGAAACTCGTACTCCCGAAACAATAATACACGATTGTTACAGCAATGAATCACTGCCCACTCCACATAGGGAGGTAAAGGACTACACAAGTGGGTCCGGGAGGACCGATCTCGGGTTGACGGGCGGCTTCTCGCGTAGCTTCGGCAGCACCCGAATTCGTGACGGTGGGGCCCACGTGCTGGCCAGAGGGGCTGTGTGGGACCCGATGGCACCACTGTGGTGGGGACACTTGGGGAAGTGCTCCCTGGGCTGGCGGCACGCTGGAACGTCGACCGGAAGCCGGGCGGCTCTGATCGGCACCCGTCGGAATAACCGGCCACGGATCTGCCAGTTCTGTTTTCAGGCGCGCGCTCCGGCGAGAACGGACGCTGCGATCAGTCCCGATGTCGGATCGACACGAAACTGGTGCCGTTGGAAAGATAACTCAAAATAATTTGATGTAGGACCAGAGAGAAAAAATGGAGTGATCTAGATCTGGTCTTGACCGAATTTACAAGCTGCTGTTGTATAGTGGCCGAAATCTCAGATCAGTAGGGAACTTTCCTGAGAGTTGGCATTGACTGATAGGTAGACCTACGAATCTGAAGTTGAGTTCTTCAGGAAAATTGTAGAGATTCAAGAGAGAAAATCGGGGATACCTTTTGTGAAAAGTTTTGTAGAGAATTGAATTTTATAGAAATTTTATAATGGCGGTGGGTTGGATCTAGACTGAAGTAGATAGAACAGATTTTGGAACTTGGACGAATTTTAGAAAATATGTAGAAAGCAAACCAAAAATCAAGAACATTCGTGGTGACAGAGGAAGGTGGACAGAACTTTAAATAAAATTGGGAGCTCCTGGGAAAATCAAAAAGTGGTCCGGATTTGGAAAACCCAGGGTTGCTGTCACTGTAGACAGAATCCTGGCAGATCTGGGATGACCTGAAGACCGAAAATGGGAAAAAAGTAAAAGAAGGAATTTTGACTTGAAATTTTTTGTGAAGATAGGGGTTTGAGAGGGGAACCACTCCTGAAAATTTCAGCTCTAGAGGAGGTGGGAGCAGAAATTCGGGGAAGATGCTCCTATCCTGGATGGACAGAATACCGAAGACGACTTCGCGGCGGCTCGATGGCGGCACGAACGGCGGCGGCGGCGGCACAGATGATTACCGGAGGTGAAGAGGAGATGATAGAAGGGATACCACTCTAGAAATGGGGTTGGGGATGAAGAAAACCAGGGGGAGAGAGAGAGAGGGTCGAAATTCTCACAAGGAGCCCTTCTTGCACAATGCTTTTTTTCTATTCATTAATTCTAGAATAATAGAAATACATGACTTATATAGTAAATAAAAAAAGACCATGAATACCCTTAGATCTAGGATCTGGAGGGGCATTTAAGGGACTTCATATTTGATCCAAATAAAATAAAAAATAAAATTCCTAATTAATTCTAATGGGGGGACAAGGTAGGTGAGGTAGGTAGCCTACCTTTGAATTTTTAATCCACTTGTCTCCCATGTGGTCAATTGACATTCAAACCTTCTAGATGGCCACCTAGGATGGTTTGACCAGCCCCACATGGCCTAGGTGGACCAATGGGAAAGGGCTGTGGGCCCCCTAGCTGGACCTACTACACAATTACATAGAAACCCACACAATCCAAAGGAAGGACGCATTGGCTTACAAAGCCTTACAATTGCACATATACTTTCCCATGGATATAAAAATAAACTAAAGGACATAAATGTAAAATAAAATGTACATGCTCGGTGTCGATTCCCATCAAAAGGCCCCTATCAAAATGGCACCTTTGGTGCCTCCAGCGGCACGGGCCTGAAGCCCTTTTGCGGCACGGTCTCAAGCTCCCAGCGGCACGGCCCTTCAGCCCTTCAGCGGCACGGCCATTTAGCCCTTCAGAGGCACCGCCATTTAGCCCTTCAGCGGCACGCCTCATTCAGGGTTTTTGTCAAGGTTGCACACCAAGTCTATACATCCATCAGCTAAAGTCTATACACTCTTGGACCAAGTCTGTACAGCCCGTGTGTTTCATGCATTCAAAGTCTATACATCCTGCAACACAAAGTCTGTACGTTGGCTGATTGCTTGCAAACGAAGTCTGTACGTCGGCTGGTTGCATAAACACAAAGTCTGTACGTTGGCTGATTGCACAAATGAAGTCTGTACATTGGCTGGTCGCTGCAAAACAAAGTCTGTACATTGGCTGGCTACTTCAAACGTAAAGTCTATACATTGCTCTCTGTTGTGCTCGTGCATCAATTTACCATGTCTGTACATTATGTTTTATGCACACACGAAGTCTATACACACATGTGGCAAGTCTGTACAGGCTCATGCATGCTCACGGTGTAAAGTCTGTACAGAGTTCATACGTGCACACGAAGTCTATACACTCATGTGGCAAGTCTGTACAGGCTCATGCATGCTCACGGTGTAAAGTCTGTATAGAGTTCATACGTGCACACTAAGTCTATACATCCAAAATCAAAGTCTGTACATCATCTGCTAGCACACACGCAGAGCCTGTACATACCCCAGCCATAAGTTCAAATTTGCCTGCATAGATCTCGTGAAGCTTCCCAGCGGCACGGGCGTTCTGCCCTCAACGCCCGCACCCTTTCCCCAGCGGCACAGCGCTGAAATCCTCCCGAACGGCACGCACCTGCAGAAGATACAACGGTCAATAGGCAGACCCATTGGCGCGCAGTCCAGCCACTTCAAAGCCAGCTAGCGCCTGTCTCCGTGTCACCTTCTGGCTGGAGGGGGGGAGATCTTCACCTGACGAGGAAGATACCAAAGTCAACCTCGGATGGCAGTGCCATCATGAGGCTCCCCCGTCAACCGTCCGCGTATAAAAAGCCTCACGAAAAGAAAGAGAAGGAGACAGAGAAAGAAGAGGAGACACCCGTTCGAAGAGAGCTCCAGAGAAGAAGAAGAAGAGGAGAAGAAGGTAGAAGAGAAGAAGGAGAGGAAAAAGAGAGTGTGTGCTGTAGGGTGGAGGGGGAAGGTTGGTAGTGAAGGGAACGATCACCCTTCCTCATCCTGCCCCCCTCTCCCCCCAAGTTTTCTCTCTTTTTCCCCTTGTGCCTTTTCCTTTTTTGTTTGCTTGGATGTACTGGGTTACATTTGGTCTTCTGGCCATGGCCCTTTGTGATTTTGAGTTTGTCATGAATAAAACACCGTTTGATCTTGCCTTCGTTTGGTGTATTCGTAGTTTCCTTCTTCCTGCTGGTCTGTGAGTTTGGCATCCGTCTCCGGTTCCCTAACTCATTGCTTGATCTCCCCTCCCATGGCATGGGTCTGCTTGATTGAGAGGTTCAGCTCTTGGCTTGACAACGCAAGGCTAACCTCTCCCTCCTCTCGGTGGCACTCTGCAATGGAGTCTCCCCCCTTCTTCCACCCTTTGTAGCCCGTCGAAGTTTTTTTTGTGGACCTCTACTTGGTGTGTATCATCCACCTGCTAGCCGGGGGGGGGGGGGGGGGGGGGTTACCCACCCTTTCCTTCGAAGTCCACGGTGGTCACACACCCTCTCAGACGCCTCGTCACCACACTGTCCAACTCTTTCGGTGGCACATTGCCCCTGCATCCGCTCGGCGGTACACCCTTCTTTTGAACTGCCTAGCGGCACACCTTTGCCATTTGACTGCTTGGCGGCACACTCCCTTGGGTTTACCCAGCGGCACGCCCTTGCCATTTGATTGCCCAGCGGCACACCCTCCCCCTCGGGCCGCCTTAGCGGTACACATTGATTATCACCTCCCCGGTGTACTCATAGTTTGCATCAGTCTACTGGTCCCTCATTCGATGTTTTCTCTGGGATTTCAGAAGTTTCCCTAAAGCCGGCTGCTCAGGCACCCCCCTCAGTTGTTGGTTCATGCCACTCCCCGTGGGCATGTTCCTTGTTATTCCTTTACCTCCCGGGTCAAGGGGAGGTGCTGCCGAATTTTTGTCAAGAATAACAACAAATTTAAAAGATGAAAAGAAGCAGCAAACAGATGGACTAAGCAACAACGAGACATTTTAATCGATTAAAAAGGACTATGCAAGATTCGAGGAATTGAACTGAACAAGATCCGAAGGGCTGCACTATGGGGTGTGAATTGGGGCTGAGTCACATAACAAAACCGAAAGTTGATCCTCTGAAGTCTCCCATCAGACCTGCATAAACGAGAGGACTTCTTCTGAACTCCCCCTAGCCCTCAAACTCTCCAGCGTTACACCCTTCAACCCTCCAGCGGTACACCCTTCAACCCTCCAGTGGTACACCCTGGCCCATCTCCTCCAGCGATACACTTTAGTCTTCACCCTCCAACGGTGCCCCTAATCCACTTCCCTCAGCGGTGCACCCTAGCCTCCACCCGCCAGCGCCACACCTTCTATCCTCCAGTGGTACGCTCCCCTTGGCCCTCGAGCGGTGACTCCTCCAGCCCTTCCAGCGGTACTCTCCCAGTGCCCCAATGGTACGCTCCCCTTTGCCCTCTAGCGGTGCACTCCTCCAACTCTTTCAGCGGTACACCCCATCATCCCTCTAATGAATATATAGGTATAATAAAAAAAACTGTAAGAAAAAGGGATAACATGTGATAACAATAATAACGAGACAAAAGGGAGTAACACAAATGAAGGAGCGGTAACGATACATGCCACTCAAGGCGACTCACGAACATAACGACATGGTCTTCATCTCCCCTTTCGAATTTCGAGTCCGTAAATATTAATGACGCCCTCGTAAGCCGAGCATCATCCTCGGGAATCATCTCCCTCGTCATGGTGACCGCCCTGGCCCCACCTCGGGCCAATATCTCATCAGGGCTCCCTCCTCCCGTTGGGATCCCACCTTCCCCTGTATTGAAATTGCCATACCCTGGCAGATATTTGTACGAGTCGTTCCCCCGTTACCGTCTCGTTTTCCTCATGAGATTTCGTCCAACATGGAATGGTCCATTGACGACCGACATGACCCACGTATTCACGCCCTCACCCCGGGCTCACCGCGTGGCCCGACTACTTTTTTCTTCCTGCATTAATTAGTATTTCTTTCGACCGTGGAGCCCTTATTTTTGGCAATTAATCAAGGGTATTCCCCTCTCTGAGGGGATGTAAATGACGTTGTGACCTTTATGGCACAACGGGTCTCAGTCCCGACACGAACTACACCATCGCCTGACTGAGTCAGATCGAGCGCACCATGGGCTCTTCGGAGCCCGAATAAATCGTCACTTTGTGACTGGAACGCCCACGCACTTAATAAACTAATAAACAAATATACCAAAAGATCTCTTCACAAAAAGTACGTCCACATGTGATCAAGTGCAGCCCGTCAACCAGAGATCGGTCCTCCCTGGCCCACTTGTGTAGCCCTTTACCTCCCTACATGGAGTGAATAATATTTCATTGCTGTAATTTAATTCATCACTGTTGCCAGGAGTTACCGAATTCGATCGGGATCGTCATCCCCACGCCGAGAGCGTGGAGGTATCGTGTTCGCTCCCTTGACTCGGCATTTTCCTTTATTCATATGTGCTTTATATGCCGCTGCTAGAGAGCATGTGTTAGGGTCGTTAGCTCGATATATTATTATTCACCGCTGCTGCGAGAGAGAGCGTGACCGTCCCATGACCCGATCCGGGCACGAAGTTGAGAGTGACCACCCTAGCTCTAGCCGGTTTCTCAACCGTGCACATCTGACGCTTCCCTCGCTAAGGGTCGATCGCGAGCTTGTTTAGAGTTCGAGGATCGCATTCCAATTGGAGTCGTGTCCGTGGTCCGTCCCGCATCAAATTTGGTATCAGAGCGAGTTTAGTCTAGGGTGTTAAAATAAAAAAAAATGGGTCATTTAAGTCAAGTCTATGTGTAAGTCGGTCTTAGGAGTTACATTGCATCCCTTTACTTGGTATATCAAAAGGTGTTGTCCGAACCTTAGGCTACGCCTATCGGGAAGGCCGCACACTTGCGCGAGTGATCTTCGGATCGATTATCTCCGCCACGTACCAAGTCTTGGTGTGTAGTCTAGGTTGTAGTCGAGTCTCATTTCAACTGTGCATTTGCATCGCAATTTGAGTCGTGTCTAGGAGTTTGCATTAGTTTGCATAAAATTTTGCGTATAAAAAAAATGGCCTTGCATATCCATTCCTAGGGGATCCAACCCCATCCTTGCAACCTATGGCGGATCCCCGAGCCACTAGTCTCGATGCGTCAGCTGTAGCCGCAATGTTCCAATCCATTATGGGACAAATGCAAGGGTTGAATACAAGTTTAGATGGGTTGAGTACAAGTCTATATCGGTTTACCACAGCGGTAGATCGGATGGAAGGGTTGAGTCCGAGAGTGGATGGCCTAGGCCTGTCCGAGCCGTACATCTCGGTGTCACCCCAAGGACCCCTTCTCCACGAGGAGGATAATCCTTCACCACCCGAGAGTGCTCCATTGTCACCCTCACCTTCCGATCTTATTTCGGAGCCCTCCCCTTTGGAGCCACCAAGGCCCGAGCCACCCGTGTTTCTAACGGGTATGCTTTTCATTGCCGAGCCACTACTTAGTTGGCTCAAGGATGGCTTGGTCCCGCCTTCTTACCCATCTATGGACCCTACCATACCTATAGTGCCCGTCAACTCCTACCACACTACCTTTCGGTCTAGTCACCATGTTGATACATTGGATTACCTTATTATGGGATTAGACACGCAATGGAAGTTGATGCATTCGTTGGCGCGAAGCTTCGACCAACCCACTAGTCTTAGCTTCACCCATCCAGCCTTAGGGTCTATTACCTCCGTGTGCACCGTGGGTTGTATCACCACGGAGGTTCTCTTATTCCTCCCCATGTCGGTCGAACCCGACTTCATACCCTTTCGCCCGAGGGAGGAACCATACCTCCTACATATGATCACCGTCCCACCTACCACAATGTATGAAGGTGACCATCCACACCTTCAAGACTTCTACACGTGGGACTGTGACTTATGGGAACCCACCACAAGGGGTCATACATTCTTTGATCCCTTTGACCCATTCCCTAGTGGGCCCCTAGACCCACCACATATACTTCACTTCTTCGAGGGAGTCTACTACCACACCCCTTCCCCACGGGCTGGGTCGTCTACACCCACCAAGCCCATCCTCGATACACCCACACCCAGCTCTTCCACACCCAGCTCTCCTAGCCCTCTCAAGTCTCCCAAATCCAAAGGGCCGTCCACGCATGATTGGGTCATGCTTGGACGTTTAGGAGTTTTCCATGGCATCCATCTCCGGTTGCATAACATGCATGCATGGCACACGTTTGGGTGTCCTGGTCCACCATCGCCTATGCGTAGGTCGGACTAACCATAGGTGTGTCTAGGGTCTTGTGTGTCTGTGCATATATCGAGTCGAGTCGGTGTGCAAGCTCGTCGATGTCAGTCCCTTATGAGTGAGAAGTCGGTGGACTCGCTCAAGGAGTATGGGATCAGCTCTATATCTATGCCCCAGATCGAGTCACCTACAGGGACCCAGCGGTGATTCCTAGTGAGTCTTCGAGCCGCCTTCCCCCCTTGAGAGTGACCCCACCTCGGAGTGTTCCACCACTAGCCTCGTTCATATAGCAGCATGCGCATATTGAGTATATACGGAATGAGCAGGTGACGATCACTTGGAGTGGAGCGTACCCACGCTACTTGGTACCGTGACGGATCCACCGGGCTACTCGAGCAGCCGTACCCTACTCGACGGGGTCGAGTTCTTCCCACCCGAGGAGAGTTGATGGGAATCGACGTCGAGCATTGACCTTTTTATTTTGCATTTGTGTCCTTTTAGTTTATTTTTATATCCTTGGGAAAGTATATGTACAATTATAGGGATTTATAAGTCAATGAGTCATTCCCTTGGATTGTGTGGGTTTATATGTAATTTGTCAATAGTTCCAGCAAGGGGGCCCCCAGCCCTTCCCCATTGGGCCACCTAAGCTATGTGGGGCTGGTCAACCATCCTAGGTGGCCATCTAAAAGGTTTGAATGTCAATTGACACATGAGGGACAAGGTGGACAAAAAGTCCACATTCTACACCTCTTGGTCAAGGGGGTGCCTGATAACGCGAAAATTCGTTGTTTAAAACACGCGTATAACAATCTTAAAACCGAACTCGCACAAGATGATCAAAAGAGAACGTAGTACTATGACAAGCACGGGTCGAATCCACAGGGAAGAAGAGATTTTTAGAGTTAAAAACCTTGGAGTCCTTTAGAAAACACTTGTAATTTTATTTTGCTTAAAGAAAATTGTGAAGTGATGAACAAACTAAACACTTAATTAAAAACACCTATGACTATGCGCCTATGCTATAGAAAATAATTGCATGAACTGAAAAGAAGAGATAGAAGAAAGATGTAGAGAGGGAGGAAGATCAAGAACTAGATCAAAGGAATAACTCTTTTTATTAACTTAAAAGAAAGAGTACATGAAGTGCAAGATAAGCTTACAACAAGGATGTGACGAGATTACAATGAAGTAAAATGAAAATAAAATAATAAAAATAAAAGGAGCTTGAGATATGAAGATGGTAGTAGCAATTGTGAGGACATCGCTGTCCTCTCTTGGCCTTGGATCACGAACCACCTTGCGGAAGATGTCGTCTACGCCGGGAGGAAGTCACCTTCGTCGTTGAAGCCGCCTTTATAGGGTGAATAAATTTGAAACCAAGACGAATTAGGGGATGCCAAGAATAAGAAGTTGAAGAGGAGGGAGAGAGGAAGAACTTTGATGAAGAACTCAGATAGAAAAAAAGAGCAGAAGAGCTTCAAAATAGAGAAATAATAGAAACTAGCACCTCAGATGAACAGTGAAATCACAGGACAGCAAGTTGAAAAATGGAAAGTAACTTTCAAACCAAAAAGAATTAGAAGATGATGTAGACGAATAATTTGTAGAACACTTAAAAACAAAGAACTTTCATGAAGATAGTAAGAGAAGAAAATGACTAGAAGGGGGAGAAATAAGGGGACAAACAGAGAGAAACACTGATTCACAGATGAACATGATAGCATAGTGAAAAACATAAAATATCTTGAAAATGAGAAGGAATTAGAAGATGATACAAAAGAAGAAGTTGTAGAGGACTTAAAAATAAAGAACTTTCATGAAGACAGTAAGAGGAGAAGAGGGACGGAAGAGGGCGAACTCGGTGGCCTAAGAAGATGTGAGAGGGAGAGGGAGAGAAAAATTGCCAAAAGAAGGACTCCCTTCTCCTTCTTGCCATGGGCTATTTATAGGGAAAGTTGGGTAGATAGATGGTGGAGATTGTATTAAAAGGAGATGGATGGCTGAGATTCAAGTGGAATATGATGCATGGGGAAGAGAAAAAGTAGGTGGGCACCCCCTTTCTTGGACTTTAGGCACCCCATTTCCCAAGGCTCATCATGTCTCTCCTTTATTTCAAACTTTGAATGTCCTTTTCCTCCTTTTCAAACTTAAACTTTGAATTCCTTCTTTTAAAATTTTGAATTCAAAATTTTGAACTTTCTTTTCTCTCCAACAAAAATATTTTGAATTCTTTATTTGACTTGGTCAAAGTGGTAATGACAGTTTTGCCCCCGGCTTCTTTTACAATTACCTTCGGTGTCCTGTACACACATAATTACAATCTAGTCCATAAAAATTACCATAATGCGCACATAAATCTCAGATGCTCATAGTTATGCAATGGAGAATTAATGCCCATGACCCTCAACTTTAATTTATCAAATAATATCACCAAGTTAATCAATTTACGTGAAAGCTCTAATTTAAATGCGGAGTTGAGGTTAACTATGAAATATGCATAATTACCTATTTATATGCACATAAAATGGTGTACATGCAATGAATTATCATAGAAAATGGACACTTATCACACCCCCCTACTTGAACATTGCTAGTCCCTTAGCAATGTAAACAATTATAGATTTAGGACTAGCAAAGACTCATGTGTCACAGTTTATGGTAAGAACATTATGCACAATGATTTAGACTTTGGAGTATTACAAGTTCAAGTAGAATGTATTTGGTATAAATTTCATCAGTACATGTGTTTAGACCTTTCCTCAGGATACACTCAAAATTAAATATCTCTTTGTGTATCAGTGATATAACTTGACTAGTGACTACCAAACAATCTAGATGAATGAGTCTTCTACCTTTCACTTAAAGATGATTTTCAATTCTGCCCACCTCTTGAATTAAGTTTCTCGAATTACAGGTAGTTTCACTCTGCCAGTTTATACTTCTTTTTTTTTCTTTTTTTATTTTTTTTGACACACGGTGCTGCACATCCCTTCGCCGTTTGACGCGAACCTCAACTCTTGTCTTAGGAGAAGCAGGTCCGGTTACTAAGTTTAGGGGCATTTTCCATGTGTGTTTTTTTTGGCAGGTAACTTTTTCCTCACGATTACATTCAACGAATGGGCATAATATTCATCATCACCTAAGTGTCAAGTAAAATTCCCATCATCCTAATGTTTGTCATCCACCGATCTTGTTATTGTGCAATTGTGTGCAAGTTCAATAGAATTTTCAGGTGTATTCTGAGGAAAAGGTTAAAGACATAACCAATTAATTCATCCTTTTAACTTGCAACTTTCACGTGTAAGACTCTAAGTCCTATCATTCTAAGAAAAGTTTCTCATCATGAAATATGAACATAAAGCACTTGTTAGAGGTGTGATGAAAGGTTATAATTATTTTGAGAAATTCGAACTCAAGCTACCCTCCAACTTAGGTGACATTGTCCCCAATGACATGAACAAAATATAAAAATGAAATAAAGCCATGAAAAGTAGGGGGAAGGATAGATACGACCTGAGAGAGAGATGCCATCGTCCGAAGAATGTGACTCCAAGATCTTAAGAGAATATATATATATATATATATATTAAAAATGATAAAGAGTAATTGGGTTGTCTCCCAATAAGCGCGAAGTTTTACGTCTTCCGCTAGACGCAATAGAGCTCACAATGGGTCACCAGCCTGAGAGAGTCCTCCTGCAGCATTGGAAGATTTTCAATGTAAGGTTTCAAACGTTGACCATTGACAGTGAAAGTTTGACCAGTTTTAGGATCAAGAATTGTTATTACACCATGGTCAAATATTTTAATTACCACATATGGTCCATCCCATCGGGATTTCAATTTGCCAGGGAATACTCGCAGTCTAGAGTTAAAAAGCTAGACCTTTTGGTTGATTTGAAAAGTTTTTCGTGAAATGTGTTTATCATGGAATGCTTTAGTCTGGGCTTTATAAATCCTAGAGTTCTCATAGGCCTCATTGCGAAGTTCCTCTAACTCATTCAGTTGAAGGGTTCTATGGGAACTAGCCTGTGCTGAATCAAGATTGAATTGTTTGATTGCCCAATAGGCCCTATGTTCCAATTCGACTGGCAAATGACATGGCTTTCCAAAAACGAGCCTATAAGGGGACATGCCAATGGGAGTTTTATAGGTGGTCCGATAGGCCCATAAAATATCATCTAATCTTTCTAACCAATCTTTCTTATCGGGCCTAACAGACTTTTGCAAAATATTCTTGATCTCCCTATTAGAAACCTCCACCTGGCCACTAGTCTGGGGATGGTAGGGGGTAGCAATATTATGTGTTATCCCATACTTCCTAAGTAAAGCCCGGAATTGAGAATGAATGAAATGTGAACCCCCATCACTAATGATAGCCCTAGGACACCCAAATCGAGAGAAAATATTATTACGAACAAATTTCATGACAATTTTGTGATCATTAGTCCTTGTGGCTATAGCTTCTATCCACTTAGACACGTAATCCACTGCCACCAAAATATACTCATGACCAAAAGATGGTGGAAACGGTCCTATGAAGTCAATTCCCCATACATCAAAAATTTCTACAACCAGGATAAGGTTTAAAGGCATCATGTCCCTGCGTGACATGTTTCCCGTAGCCTGACAGCGCTCACAAGATTTACAAAATTCGAATGCATCTTTGAATACTGTGGGCCAGTAGAACCCACTCTGCAAAACCTTGGCTGCTATTTTCTTACCTGAAAAATGCCCCCCACAAGCTAAGGTGTGACAAAATGTCAGAATGCTTTGTTGCTCACCTTCAGGGACACACCTCCGAATGATTTGGTCTGGTCCTAAATGAAGCACTTGAGCTTAACAAAGAAGCGATCTTTTTCTTGTTTGGACCAACCTTTAGGAATTTTTCCCACGGCTAAGTAATTGACAATGTGTGCATACCATGGGGGTGAAACGTGGGGTACACTAAGGAGGTGCTCATATGAAAATGAGTCCTGTAAGGGTGTGGTGTCTGATGTTATAATTCTGGACAAGTGATCTGCAACAATATTTTC
Organism: Amorphophallus konjac; assembly: GCA_022559845.1. Lineage (NCBI taxonomy): Eukaryota > Viridiplantae > Streptophyta > Magnoliopsida > Alismatales > Araceae > Amorphophallus > Amorphophallus konjac. The sequence goes on along the minus strand of CM040119.1, from coordinate 325,153,377 downwards.
ACTTCCTTTTTTATCCTGAATTTCCAAATCGAACTCCTGTAGTAAAAGGATCCATCTAATCAACCTTGGTTTGGCATCTTTTTTAGACAGCAGGTGTCTAAGGGCTGAGTGATCAGAAAACACAATAACTTTGGCCCCTAACAGATAGGATCAAAACTTTTCAAGAGCAAAGACAACGGCAAGTAACTCCTTTTTTGTTGTGGTGTACCTAAGTTGGGCATTAGCGAGTGTGCGGCTCGCATATTAAATCACCACATACTTTTTGTCTACCCTTTGTCCCAAAACAGCACCTAAAGTATAATCTGAGACATCACACATAATTTTAAAAGGCAATGACCAATTGGGAGTTTGCAAGATTGGGGCATCGGTCAACGCCATTTTCAACGATTCAAAAGCCTCAAGACATGATAGGTCAAGATGGAATGGGACTTCCTTAGCCAGCAGATTAGTGAGAGGTCTAGCAACTTTGGAGAAGTCTTGGATGAACCGGCGATAGAAGTCGGCATGACCAATGAATGATCGGATTTGTTTTACTGAGGTGGGTGGTGGCAGTTTGGCAATGAGCTCAACCTTGGCTTTATCTACCTCAATTCCTCTTGCCGACACTATATGCCCCAGAACAATGCCTTCTTTAACCATGAAATGGCTCTTTTCCCAACTGAGGATAAGATTAGTGTCAATGCATTTCTTCATTACTTTGGCTAAGTGATCAAGGCAGGAATCAAATGTGTCCCCAAAAATGGAGAAATCATCCATGAAAACTTCTAAAAAGTTACCCACCATGTCAGAAAAAATTGCTAACATGCATCTTTGAAATGTGGCAGGCGCATTACATAATCCAAAGGGCATTCTCCGGAAAGAAAATGTTCCGTAGGGACATGTAAATGTTGTTTTTTCTTTATCTTCTAGGTAGATAGCCACCTGATTGTACCCAGAATACCCATCTAGAAAACAGAAGTATTTTTATCCTGCTAATTTTTCTAAAATTTGGTCAATGAATGGGAGGGGAAAATGGTCCTTTTTTTCATGGAGTTGAGCTTCCTATAATCAATGTAGACCCTCCATTCCATGGTCAACCGAGTAGGTATCAACTCCTCCTGATCATTGGCGATCATAGTCAGTCCTGATTTCTTTGGGACTATTTGAGTTGGACTTACCCACTCACTATCAGAAATTGGGTAGATGATCCCGACATCTAGCCACTTGACCACCTCATTTTTGACCACGTCCTTCATGTGTGGGTTTAATCTCCTCTGCATGTCTCTGCTTGGTTTTGCAATCTCCTCCATATATATGTGGTGCTGACAAATGGATGGACTAATCCCTTTAAGATCAGCGACATACCAACCTATAGCCCCTTTATGAGATTTAAGGACCTCAACTAGTTTCTCCTCACAGTTAGGTTCAAGGTCGCTTGCTATGATGACAAGCATGGTTTGGTCTGGACTTAGGAATGCATACTTAAGGGAGGCCAGCAATGGTTTTAATTCAACCTGAGGAGGAAATTACAAAGATGACAGAGCTGGTTCAGATTTAAGTTGAGGCAAGGGTTTAACTGGGGGCCACGTCCTATGTTGAGTTGACAGGATGTCAACTTCTTCTCTCATTCTGATCATACTGTCCCCTTCAATCTCCAATAACTCCTCAATGGTGTCAACAACATAGCAATCTCCTTTTTGATCATGAAATTTGGATGCCTTGAAAATCTTGATGCTGACTTTCTGGTCCCCAAAAGATATGTCCATAACTCCTGAAGCACAATCTATATTAGCCCTAGCCATGGCTAAAAATGGTCTACCCAAAATGATAGGAGTATGCTTGATTTCTTGGGGAGAAACCATGTCCAAAATAAGAAAGTCGGCAGGGAAGTAGCACTCATTCACTTTAACAATGACATCCTCAATAAGGCCCTTTGGAGTCTTGATTGATCTATCGGCGAGCTGGAGAATAATGGGTGTAGGCTTGAGCTCACCAATGTCAAACTGCTCATAGATGGAGGTGGGAAGCAAATTCACACTGGCTCCTAAATCAAGGAGAGCCTTATCAAAGGTCACACCCCCAATGTTGCAAGAGATAAGGGGCGCTCCAGGGTCCTTTAACATCCTTGGAAGTTGGTTGAGGACTACGGCACTAACGTTCTCAGGAAGCTGAACCTTTTCCGGGGTCACTCGTGGCTCCCGCCTAGGAGTGCACATTTCCTTCAAGAATCTAGCATAGGCTGGGACATGTTTAATGGCATCGAGGAGAGGGATGTTGATGTGTACTTGTTTGAAGAGCTCCATCATCTCCTCGTTGTGGGCCGGTTGTTTCTTCTTGGGCTTTAAGGCATTGGGAAATGGCACTGTAGGTTGGTAAGTGCTAGGCCCTTCATCTAGTTTTTGCTTTCCCTTGACATCCTTTTCCTAGTTGGGTTCCTCTTCACTATCAGAAGATATTTCTGGGGCCTGGATCAATGAAGTAGAAGTAGACTCCTGGGGATCTTGGAGGACTTTACAACTTCTTAAGGTTGAAATTGCTTTTGCATTTTCGAGTTGTCGGCCTTTTTGTGGTACTTGGCCTGATGGGTGCTGAAGGAGAGGAGGAATTGGCTGGTTCATGGGGAAGTTTGGTTGTGGGAAGCCCAAGGGATTATTTCGTGGGTTGACAATGGGCTGACTTGGCAGTTGGCCCACTTCCCTTCTCATGGTGGCTTCAGCCAATTGGCCTAATTGAGTTTCTAACTTAGAGATAGTTTGCTGGTGGGCTTGAAGGGTATGTTGGAAAGATTGACTTTGGGCTTGAATGGTTTGTTGGAAGGATTGATTTTGGGCCAGAATTAGTTGTTGTAACTGATGGAATTGATCATCAGTTTGGGAGTCCTGGTGGTGATGCAGAGAAGGTTGATAGGTTTGTTGAGAATTGGAAGACTGCCCATAATTGGGCTGAGGAGGTTGGCATGGGGCCTGACCCTGGTTGAATCGGGGGAGTGGTTGTTGGGCTTGCGGTCCTCGACCATAAGCATTTCCTTGAAATGGTGGCTGAGTTTGGAATTGGTGTTGGATGGGTGATTTGCAGGCTTGAGACATAGAGGGGATGATGGGCTGATTGGGAGCTTGTTGATTTCTCCAATTGAAATTGGGGTGATTTCTCCAGCCCGGATTATAGGTGTTAGAAAATGGGTCGTAGTTGGGCTTAGAGAACCCCTGGGCTACTTGGACTTGCTCCTGTATAAAAGGTGGTAATTAGGCTGCTGTTGGACAATCGGACACATGATGGTCCGAGCTAGCACATAAAGCACACACCTCATGGTGTGTTGGGTGCGGGTATGGGTTGGACGTAGGTGGGATAGTGGTTTCTTGTTTGTTTTGGGGCAAGAGCTGGTCTAATTTGTGGGCTAGCATATCAACCTGTTCTAGGTATTGGGCCATGATGTCCACCTTGTCCAGTTTTTGATGGATGAAATTCACATCCACTCTACCTTCAGGTTCCACACGGTACATCCCGGCCCGTTTAGAGGGCCCAATGGTTCTCTCATATGAGGATAAGGAAACATGGTTGATTGAATTCTCGCTCAACATTTCAAACAAGGCATAGGCCTCATCCTCACTCTTACTCATAAACGCCCCTCTACATGATGCATCCACAATCTGCCTAACTTGATCATCTAGGCCCTCATAGAAAGCTTGCACTATTTACCATTTGGAAAGCCCATGATGTGGACATTTTCTGAGGAGTTCCTTTAATCTCTCCCATGATTCATGTATTTGTTCATTTGGGAGTTGCGCGAATCCTGTGATTGCACGTCTCATGGTGTTGGTCCTACCGATGGGGTAGAATGTCATAAGGAACTCATGCTGCATATCTGCCCATGTGCCAATAGGTTTCCCTAAGGTCCCTAGCCAGTATTTGGCTTTGTCCTTAAGTGAGAAAGGGAATAAGGTAAGGCGGAGGGCATCATCTGTAAAATTTTGAATTTTCACAGTGGAACAAATTTCTAAAAATTCATCCAGATGTTTATAGGGATCTTCGTTGGTCTTCCCATAAAAGGATGGGAGCATCTGAATGGTGCTAGATTTTATCTCATAATGCAAAGCAGGGACATTAGACAGTTGGATAAGAGTAGGTGCATGGCTGATAATTCGAAGGAATGAAATATTCCTTCATCTGTTTGGGCACCCCTAGTTGGTGTTGTTCAGCTATATGTTGGATTTGATTTTGGGCCTGATTAAAAATGAATCGCTCAATCTCACTAATAGGCTCAACTAAGTCACGATGTTGAGATCTTCTCCCTTGCATAAACCAATATTAAAGTTGAGAGATGTGAAAAAAAATTTATGATTTTTTTTATTTTGACTCAAATTAGGACGAAGAGAGAGAAGATGAGATTTGTTTTTGTTTTTATTTTTATTTTTTTTTATGTAAACACAAACAAGTTGTCACATAAATTACTTAATGCCCTAGATGTGACCTAGACCTATTAATTGGATTTCATAAAATGGCTAAAGTGAAACTTAAATTCACCCTCAATATTTCTACCGGTGAGGTAAGGGGTGGGATAGTGGGAGGTTCCCCCTACTTTCATAGGGACCTAATTATGTCAAACCACTAACCCGCTTAAGGCGTTTGCCGTCCGACCGTCTTGCCTTAGGCACCGATTTTCATAAGAGGGTAAGCCCAAATATCACAAGAACCACAGTGTGAACCTAGAGCCAACGTCTACTAGATTTTATTTAAGGTCTAGGTGATGTAAAGATGCAAGAGAATTATGATTTGTGGGCTAAGGAATGGTGATGAAATTCCCACCTTATATATCTTGCTTATGGGTGTTGCCCTTAAGATATTTTGAAATGATATGCAACAAAGTAATTTCAAACAAGGGGTTCTATGCAAGCATGAAAATACATGAGCATGCTTTTGGAAAAGTTAGAGTACTCACCTTGCCTCCCGCAATTTTCAACAATGTAATTAACAACAATTAGACAATAAAGAAAAAGAGCTTCTATCCTAAATGATGCATGACTTAGAATATGAAAGTGTGATTTCTACTCTTTGAATGAGAATTTTTATTAGGTTCAAGTGAAGAGTTTTTTTTTTAAATTTAGTGAACCTATCTAACCATAATATGCAAGAACATTAAGGAAATGACATAAAATGAGAGGAATAAGTTTGGAGACTTACTTGATGTGTAATCCCTCGTTCTTCTCTTTTTTTTTTTGAAATGAAATGACAAAATCAAAAGATGAAAGAAAGAAATACAAACTTACCTCTTTTTTTGAATTTTTTTAACCTGTAAAAAAGAAAAGAGAGCTTTATTAGTACACTATATACACAAGAAAAAGAAGTTCTTAAATCAAAAATCATCATTCTTCCCCGGCAACGGCGTCAAAAATTGATAACGTGAAAGTTCGTCGTTTAAAACACGCGTATAACAATCTTAAAGCCGAACTCGCACAAGATGATCAAAAGAGAACGTAGTACTATGGCAAGCACGGGTCGAATCCACAGGGAAGAAGAGATTTTTAGAGTTAAAAACCTTGGAGTCCTTTAGAAAACACTTGTGATTTTATTTTGCTTAAAGAAAATTGTGAAGTGATGAACAAACTAAACACTTAATTAAAAGCACCTATGACTATGCGCCTATGCTATAGAAAATAATTGTATGAAGTGAAAAGAAGAGATAGAAGAATGATGTAGAGAGGGAGGAAGATCAAGAACTAGATCAAAGGAATAACTCTTTTTATTAACTTAAAAGAAAGAGTACATGAAGTGCAAGATAAGCTTACAACAAGGATGTGACGAGATTACAATGAAGTAAAATGAAACTAAAATAATAAAAATAAAAGGAGCCTGAGATATGAAGATGGTAGCAGCAATGTTGATGACAGCGCCGTCCTCTCTTGGCCTTGGATCACGAACCACCTTGCGGAAGATGTCGTCTACGCCGGGAGGAAGTCACCTTCGTCGTTGAAGCCGCCTTTAGAGGGTGAATAAATTTGAAACCAAGACGAATTAGGGGATTCCCAAGAATAAGAAGTTGAAGAGGAGGGAGAGAGGAAGAACTTTGATGAAAAGCTCAGATAGAAAAAAAGAGCAGAAGAGCTTCAAAATAGAGAAATAACAGAAACTAGCACCTCAGATGAACAGTGAAATCACATGACAGCAAGTTAAAAAATGGAAAGTAACTTTCAAACCAGAAAGAATTAGAAGATGATGTAGAAGCCGAAGTTGTAGAACACTTAAAAACAAAGAACTTTGATGAAGATAGTAAGAGAAGAAAATGACTAGAAGGGGGAGAAATAAGGGGACAAATAGAGAGAAACACTGATTCACAGATGAACATGACAGCATAGTGAAAAACATGAAATATCTTGAAAACTAGAAGGAATTAGATGATGATGCAGAAGAAGAAGTTGTAGAGGACTTAAAAATAAAGAACTTTCATGAAGACAGGAAGAGGAGAAGAGGGACGGAAGAGGGCGAACTAGGTGGCCTAAAAAGATGTGAGAGGGAGAGGGAGAGAAAAATTGCCAAAAGAAGGACTCCCTTCTCCTCCTTGCCATGGGCTATTTATAGGGAAAGTTGGGTAGATAGATGGTGGAGATTGTATCAAAAGGAGATGGATGGCTGAGATTCAAGTGGAATATGATGCATGGGGAAGAGAAAAAGTAGGTGGGCACCCCCTTTCTTGGATTTTAGGCACCCCATTTCCCAAGGCTCATCATGTCTCTCCTTTATTTCAAACTTTGAATGTCCTTTTCCTCCTTTTCAAACTTAAACTTTGAATTCCTTCTTTTCAAACTTTGAATTTAAAATTTTGAACTTTCTTTTCCCTCCAACAAAAATATTTTGAATTCTTTATTTGACTTGATCAAAGTGGTGATGACAGTTTTACCCCCCGGCTTCTTTTGCAATTACCTTCGGTGCCCTGTACACACATAATTACAATCTAGTCCATAAAAATTACCATAATGTGCACATAAATCTCAGATGCTCATAGTTATGCAATGGAGAATTAATGCTCATGACCCTCAACTTTAATTTATCAAATAATATCCCCAAGTTAATCAATTTACGTGAAAGCTCTAATTTAAATGCGGAGTTGAGGTTAACTATGAAATATGCATAATTACCTAATTATATGCACATAAAATGGTGTACATGCAATGAATTACTATAGAAAATGGACACTTATCAGTGCCCCCCCATTAGAATTAATTAGGAATTTCTTTTTTTTTATTTTGTTTGAACTAAATGTGATGTCCCTTATTTGCCCCTCCAAATTCTAGATCTGAGGGCATTCTTGGTCTTTTTCCATTTATTATATAAGCCATGTATTTCTATTATTCTTGAATTAATGAAGAGAAGAAAATCTATTGAGTGCAAAGGCATACCTGCGACCCTCTCTCTCTCTCTCTCCTGGTGTTTCTCCTTCCTCCCTCTGCATTTCAGGGTTTATAACCCTTCTACCTTGCCCCCCCCCACCTCTGATTTCATCCGGTGCCGCTGCCGCCGCTATTCGTGCCGCCATTGAGCCGCCACGCGCCACCGTCGGAAGTTCTATCTAGGTTCTATTTTACTGGATAGAAGGCTACTCCGAAAATTTTATCTCTCAATTCTCTCATCTTCTGGAGCTCTTATTTTCAGGGTACGTTCTAGGGTTCATCATAACCCTCAAGAAAAAGAAAAAAAAATTTACAGCCCCGTTTTCTAATTTTCCATTTTCGTGCATCTCCACCCACCAGTTCTACCTTTTGTTCAGATCCAGTCATAGCCACCCTGAATTTCACCTTCTTGGTCCTCTTTTTGATTTTTTTCGGAAACCCCTAATTTTACTGGAGGTTCTGTCCACCATCTCTTCCATCCCCAAATTTTCATGGAATTTCTAAAGACCCCTACCTATTTTCTAAAAATCCCTTCAGATCCCAAATCAGTTCTATCTTCAGCTGTCCAGATCCGACCACCCGCCAGTCAAAAATACTTTTCCACACCCAAATCTCAAAAAAACCTTTCATAAAAATTATTGACGTTTTCCTCTCTCTCCCCTCTACAACTTTGAAGAAGAGCTCGAGATCTGCATCGGAAGTCTCCTTCACGGTCAATGCTTGTTCTCAGTCAGATCTCAGTTTTCCTGATCAGATCTGAAACTGAGTTCAGCCAGCTTTAAAAATCAGCCATCCGAATTACAGATCCGGTGAATTTTTCTGAGTCCCATAAGGTCGAAGGACTTCGAGAGAGCTTTCCAACGATACCTCTTGTGCATCGATCCGACGTCAGGAGTGATCGCAGTAGCAGATCTCGACGGGTCGCTCACCTGAAAACATAAGCGGTAGTTCCGTGGGCACCCTTTCCGACCGGTGACGATCGGAGCCGCCCGGCCTCCGGCCGACAAACTAGCGCGCCGCCATCCCAGGAAGCACCCCTCCAGGTGTCCCCACCATAGTGGTGCCGCCCCCGGTCCCACACGGCCCCACCAACTAGCTCGTGGGTCCCACAACCAGCAGCTTACACCGTCTGAACTGTGCCGACGGAGTGATCAAATGCAGCCTGTCAACCCGAGATCGGTCCTCCCAGGCCCACTTGTGTAGCCCTTTACCTCCCTACGAGGAGTGGGCAATATTTCATTGCTGTAATTTAATTCATCACTATTACCGGGAGTTACCGAATTCGGCTGGGATCGTTGTCCCCACGCCAAGAGCGTGGAGGTATCGTGTTCGCTCCCTTGACTTGGCATTTTTCTTTATTCATATGTGCTTTATATGCCGCTGCTAGAGAGCATGTGTTAGGGCCATTAGCTCGATATATTATTATTCACCGCTGTTGCGAGAGAGAGCGTGACCATCCCGTGACCCGATCCGGGCACGAAGTTGAGAGTGACCACCCTAGCTCTAGCCAGTTTCTCAACCGTGCACGTCTGACGCTTTCTTCGCTAAGGGATGATCGCGAGCTTGTTTAGAGTCAGAGGATCACATTTCAATTAGAGTCGTGTCTGTGGTCCATCCCGCATCACCACCAGATGCTGGGACACACTATCGAAGACTGTTACATCTTCAAGGATGTCATTGAATCCTTGATCAAGAAGGGAGAACTGGATATGGGGGAGCACAAGATAGACCCTCCGCAGCCGCACGAGATGCCGAGCCTCGACACCGGTGTCAACATGGTGTCTTCATACCAGCAGCTACCTAAAGAGTGGGCGGAGGCTAGCACAAAGGCCACTTATGATGCCTTCGTCATGGCGCCAGTTCAAGACCAAGGAGGCTGGCAGACTGCGCCGACAAGGAATAGAAGAAGAAGGCAAGCTCCCCGGCCCACACCGGAGGTTCACATAAGGGGTGTCACATCCCGACCAGCACCGCCACCAGTGACGCCTGTTTGGCATGACACAGCCCCCCGGCTAGTCATGAGGCGCCCCACTCACAACAAGAAAAAGCACGCCCCGATGCGGGTGCACAAAGAAACCAGTCCTGCAGTAGAGAGACTCTGGGCCATTATTGATGGGCTCGAAGATTACGAACAGCCTGAAATCCAGCCTGTGGAGCTGAAGGAGTATGTCCCTTGGAAGGAGTTCGAGTCACTTGAACTGGCTCCGGAGGCAGAAGCCGAGGCGAAGGAAGAACCTCTCTTGTGGGGTGAGCCTCCCCAAGGCCAGTTGCCAACCATTGAAGAAAAGAAGAAAAAGAAGCAGAGAAGGCCCAGAATCAAGAAGAAGAGCGGGGTTGTTCTTTCTTGCAACACCCTCTCAGCATTTTTTGACACCGCCCTCTCCCTGGGAGAAGAAGAGCAAGAGTCACCCGTTGAACCATCAGAAGTGAATCAGGCTGAAGCATCCACCTCCCAGCATGCCACCAAGTCAGGAAGGAAGTGGGGGCACCCTCCTCAGGCCAACCACAACATCCTGCTTCGGGGAGAACAGTCGTATCACATCCCTGAGCCTATGGTCCAAGGCATGGAGATTCCTCCTCCCTCGGGTCTCTACCCCGGAGAGCCGGTCGGCCAGGGTACCCCTTCATTTATTGAGTTTCTCACGACTCAGGGGGGAAGGCAGTCATGCCCCCGCGAGTCTCAGCAGATCAAAGAAGCAAGTAGCCTCTCGGCCCCACTGGAAGTAATTCCTTCTCGGTCAAGGGAAGAACCTGACAACATCCCGAACCTTGCCGAGTTCATGCAAGAGAATGAAGTGACCCAATAGGCCCCGCAAGCTCAAGTGATACGTGACCCGGCGGAGGAAGCACCCGCTCAGTCGGCTCCCCAGGCCCAGACTGGGGGCAGGCGCAGTAGGGCCGAAGAGATGAAGTTGCTCGAGGTCCGAGCTAGCAATAGAATAGTCAAGCACCTGAAAAAGATCCCAACCAGGGTCACCGTCTGGGAGATCCTGTCCCTAGATGAAGAGACACAGCAGGCCGTCATCGTAGCGCTCCAGACACCAGCATATGTGGAAGCCTGCCTTGCAGAAATGTCACCCGAGGTAGCTGTGGCTTTTACAGAAGAAGATATGCTCCTGCCTACCTGCAGTCACAACATGCCACTCTACATGAGGGGACAGTTGAATGGGCATCCCATCAACAGAGTATTGATTGACCCTGGGGCGACAGTGAACATACTCCCCTACCGGATATACTAGAAACATTACTTTGATGTACACTTGATCGAGGTCAAGAGTGTTAAGATTGCTGGCTTCAACCAGAATTGCGAGGTCCCCATGGGGATTGCAGAGTTTAACCTCTCTCTCAGCGATTTCACAACTAAGGTCCAGTTTCATGTGATTAACTCCAGCACCTCCTACAAAGCATTGCTCGGCCGGCCTTGGCTGCACCAAAACAGGGTAGTGCCGTCTATACTGCATCAATGCATCAAGTACCCCGGCGACGGGAAGGAGGAGACAATCTTTGCTGACCTCCACCCTTTTGAGGTGTTCGAATGCCATCTCTCAGATGCCAATTTGTATCTAGAAAAGCCGAAGAAAGCTCCCCAAGTCACCCTGGATAAGGGAAAGAAGAAGGCGGAGCCCGACAGCTGGTTCCCTCCACTGCCGCCAGGCTATGTGGCTCCTCGTCAAGTGTCATTTGTTTCTGGGGCAGAAGGAGTATTCAAAGCTACTCCCCTTTCCATCTACCTTGCACCGGGGATGCCACACCTCGAAGACTTGCTGGAGGACATCAGGGTCCCGCTTGGGTTCATCAAGCCTCTCGCAGAAGCCGACTGCCAAGCGGTTGAACCACTGAGGACCTTTGAGGTGCCTAACCCCGGAGGACGGTCTACCATTTTCTATGTGGCTAATGAGCACCCGGTCAGAGCGGACGATGATTGTAAACTCCCCGACGAACTGCATGACCCACTCGTCCCGATCACGGGACTGCCTGACATAACCGGCCGTGTAGTCAGAATGACTATAAAACAAGGGATCCCCTTTTGCCAGCTCTCCAGTCGGAAGGACATGTTCAAGAAGATGTGGAACCCACCGAACCTGGATCGAAGATTGCTGCAAATCACCCGGCATCCAGGATTAGGTTTTTCATTAGAAGACTCCTACGAAGCCGACTTGATATCAGTCTTGGCTTCGAGTGGCGATAGCCTCACAGGCGCCGCAGCTCCACAAGAAGTTGAAGGTCGCTAGCACCTTAAGCCTTCGACTAATGAAGAGCAGGATGAAGAGGTATTCCTATGGAATCCGCCTCCCTGCAGGAACAAGGGGAAGGCCCCGTCCTCCTCTGAAGGACCAACCCCGAATGACTGCAGCAGCGGTGCGCCATTGCCCTCGTCTGATACTGATGCAAAGGATGGGGAAGCAAGACGAACCCCAGGCCTCCCTCGGTGCGGCTCTGCCCTATTTGCCCCATGCTATCAGCAACAGCAGGAAATTGAAATGCTGAAGGTTCGCTTGGCCGAAGTGACTGCACTCGTGTCTGACCTCATCAGGGGCATCCTCCACCAACAGAACATCGGCACGCACCAGTCCCTAAGCACCGTCCCGAATGACCTCGTGCACCTGAAAAGGGAGGCTAAGGATGTAGCTGCTTCCCTGGTCAGACGATCGGCCGAGCGAAACCCTACGCTGCGGGAGAGGATGCAGAGACCCTACTCTTTCCCGAGGAATAAAACCCGAGGAATTTTTGAGTGGGCTTGCTACTATGGCAAGGTCTCGCTCCCAAGGTCAAAGAGGCCGCAAGATGCTCGCAAAATCGGTGACCCCTTGTTCTGCCCTTATCACCAAATACTGGGCCACTCTATCGAAGGCTGCTACATCTTCAAGGATATTGCTCAAGATCTGATTGAGATAGATGAGCTCAGAATGGGAGATTATGTGGTGGCTCCGCTGCGCCCCCATGTGACATGCAGCCACGAAAAGGGTGTCGACATGGTGTCAGTCCTACACCAAATTTTTGAAGATGCAGTTGAGAACGGGCAACCTCGGCCACTAGCAGGGAACCAGCCCCTGGTGTGGCAATCCATCACTTCGGCCCCTGCTAGAGCCATCTATGATAATTACCAAGAAGACCCCGGAGAAGTCCTTTATTTCTCCGCACAGAAGGACCCCTCGAAGCCACGGCCCGCGAGCCCGGAGGCGGGGGATACCAGCAAAGCCTCATTGTCTGACAAGGCTGAGCAGGGTGACACATATGGTGTCCTTGAAGCAGAAGATGGCGAAGATCAGGATTTCGTCGACCTGTTGCTGGCACCACCGGAAATTGAAGATAGCGGCCAGGCCACGATAGATGAACTCATTGAAATTAACTTGGGCATGGAGGGCGACCCCAGGCCGACCTTCCTAAGTGCCCTTCTTCCTCCACATGAGAGGGAGCAATACATCAAGCTGCTGCAAGAATTCCGGGACTGTTTTGCCTGGAATTACAAGGAGATGCCCGGCCTAAGTCCCGTTGTGACCCAACATATTCTGGCCATCGATCCCAAGGTGGAACCGGTGAAGCAGTCTCCCCGACGCTTGCGGCCGGAGTTAATAAACCAAATTTGCAAAGAAGTCGACAAGCTCATAGATGTCGATTTTGTAGCTGAAAACCAGTATACTACTTGGTTGGCCAACATTGTGCCGGTGAAGAAGAAGAATGGACAGATCAGGATTTGCGTGGACTTCCGCGACCTGAATAAAGCATGTCCAAAAGATGATTTCCTGGTGCCCATCACTGAAGTCATGATTGATGCAACTACTGGCCACGAGGCCTTGTCCTTCATGGACGGATCGTCCGGCTATAACCAAATCTGGATAGCTAAGCACGACCAAATTCATACGGCCTTCCGATCACCCAAAGGGATGTTCCACTACAAAAGAATGCCCTTCGGCCTCAAGAACGCCGGCGCTACTTATCAGCGGGCGATGACCAAAATATTCGATGAGCTACTATACAACAAAGTTGAATGCTACATTGATGATTTGGTTGTCAAGTCGAAGAAAAGAGAAGATCACCTGAAGGACCTCAGAGTCATCTTTGAAAGACTCCGACATTACGAGCTGAAAATGAACCCGATGAAGTGTGCCTTTGGCGTCTCCAGCGAGAAGTTCCTCGGCTTCATTATCTGATATAGAGGGATCGAGATCGACCCTTTCAAAATAAAAGCCATTCAGGAGCTACCTCCTCCGAAGGATCTGGGAGAGTTAAGATCCCTGCAAGGCCGGCTGGCTTACATCTGAAGATTTATCTCCAATTTGTCAGGGCGCTGTTAGCCATTCCACAAATTGATGATGAAAAATGCACCTTTTGATTGGAACCAGGAATGCGAGAGGGCCTTCGTTCGGTTGAGAGATTACTTGAAGACCCCGCCCGTGCTGGGGGCACCTGTCAAGGGGAGGTCGCTTATTCTATACATAGCCGCCACCGAATGTTCGTTGGGGGTAATGCTCGCCCAGAATAATGATGAGGGGAAGGAGCAGGCTCTCTATTACCTTAGCCGAAGGCTAGTGGGGGCAGAAGCAAAATACACCTCGATTGAGAAGGTCTGTCTCGCCTTGGTCTTCGCAGTCAAGAAGCTGAGGCATTACATGCTCTCCCATGAAGTGAGCCTGATCTCCAAGGCCGACCCAGTTAAACACATTCTCTCCCAGCCAGTCTTGAAGGGATGTCTCGGCAAGTGGGCCGTGCTATTGATGGAATTTGACATTACCTACGTGCCGCAGAAGGCCGTCAAGGGTCAAGCCGTAGCCGAGTTCTTTACAGCACATCCTGTGCCTGAAGATTCCCCATTGGCAACAGAATTACCTGAAGATGAAACACTAGAGGTGGACTAAGTCCAACAGATCGCCTGGCAGCTGTACTTTGATGGAGCTTCGAGAACAGAAACAACCCCGTCCAGACGTACAAAAGTACGGGCAGGGGCTGACATCGTCCTTAAATCCCCTGAGGGAGAAGTATTGCATACATCATGTTCTATCAATAAACCCTGCACGAATAATGAGGTAGAGTATAAGGCTCTGATCATTGGTCTCCAAGTTGCTTTGTAAATGGACATTAAAATGCTGCAAGTATTTGGTGATTCGTTACTAGTCATCAAGCAAGTCCAGGGGCAGTTTGATGTCGAAAACCTGAGCTACTCCCTTACCATGCTAAAGCGAAGCGGCTCATGGAGCAATTCTACCTCATTGAGATAGGCCATGTTGCCAGGGGAGAAAATGCACAAGCCAATGCACTAGTAAAATTGGCAAGCTCACTAGCAGTCCCACCCGATGGATCTCTTAGCATCCGGGTGGTGAATCAGCCCCAGGTGCCTAGCATGATAGAAGAACCAGAAGAAGAAGAACTGGAGGTTGCTGCAGCGGAAACCGTCGGCCTACCTGACTGGAGGGCCCCCCTTATGCAATGGTTTAAATACCAGCAATTGCCCAAGCAGAGAGAAGAAAAGATCAGGCCGATCAAAACAAAAGACTCTTATGAGGTCCAAAATGGGATCCTATTCCGAATTATGACGGATGCCAAACGGAAAGTGCTCCTACGGTGCCTATCTACCGAAGAAGCTTGGAAGGTCATGAAGGAAGTCCACGTCGGGATAGCAGGTGCACATCAGGCGGGACCGAAGATGAAAATTGAAATAAAAAAACTTGGCTACTGCTGGTTGACCATGTTTGATGACTGTTGCAAGTACGCCAAGTCTTGCCAGAAATGCCAGGAGCATGTCACAGTTCCCAGGAGGCCGCCCGTGTCACTGCATCCGACATTGCCCAGCTGGCCGTTCGCCCAGTGGGGAACAAACGTCGTGGGCCCATTGTGGACGCACTAAAATTTGCTTGTTTAAGTGATTCGTCTATTAAGTGCGTGGGCGTGCCAGTCACCAAAGTGACAATTTGTTCAGGCTCCGAAGAGCCCATGGTGCGCTCGATCTGACTCGGTCAGATGATTGTGTGGTTCGTGTCGGGGCCAAAATCCACCGCGCCATAAAGGTCACGACATCGTTTACATCCCCCATACGAGGGAACACCCTTGATTAATCGTCGGGAATCAGGGCCTCATGGCCAGGAAGTTAGCTACATAGAAATCTATTAAGAGATGTTGAAGTCCTCGTACGAGGGTGAAAAGAAAACATTCGAGATCATGTCGGTCATACGCTGACCATTTAATATTCGGACGAATGTCCGGCTCGAGAAAAGACGCAATCGTCACGAGAAAATCAGAACATATGTATGCCGGGGTATGACAAATTTATTGTTCAGAGGAACTAGAAGCATTCGGTTAAATCCAGGTTAAAACGGTCAGAAACCAACAAGTTTATCGGCTCGGCGCGAGATCAAGCCTCGACCATACTGCGGTGGGCCCCCCGCGGTCGAAACAAGACTTGCGTGGGTGTCATTAATATTTCTGGTGCCAAAGGGTAACGGGGGAGCGTCCCGAGATCAGATCTCGAAACCAATATGTATTCAGAGGGAGTGGACTGTAGGCCGAGGATACGGGTCGGACGATGATCAAAATCGGGACGGACCCGAGGTCTATGCGTGACCCGTGAAGGCCTTATCGACATTCCCATGCGTAGGGTTTGGGGAGGACGAGGGCCACCTCGTTCTATTCAGATTTGTCGGTCATTCGTGGACCACTTTATGTTCGGACAAAGGTCCGTAATAGATACGTGACGGAAACAAACCCGTACAAATGTCTGCCTGATGCACGGCATTTCAATAATGGACCGGAGAGGATCCGGGCGGAGGACGGGCCTAGTGTGATCGAAATGTCGGCCCAGAACAAGGTCGGGCCATGGCCATGTCAGGGTAATTCCCGAGACTCAAGACCGGCCTGTGAGGGCGGAATTATTACTCCTTTTGCACCAGGTCACGGGGAGAAGCGAGGCTGCGAGGTGGCATTTTCTATTTCTTATTATTATTATCCGGGTTCTAGTCATTTAATTTTTTTAGTTGCTTATTTCTCCTTTATGCCTTTTTGGGTAGTTTTATTATTTTATTATTATTACCTTTTATCGCGCGCATTTCCCTTTTTTGTTTGCCATGTGTTTATATGTGTATTTGGTTTATTTCTTCTATTGCATCTTTTATATGTATTTTTTGATCTATATTTTTTTATGATTATTATTATCGTGTTTCTCTTATTTGCACTTAGGGCGTATGTGGAGGAGTGGGCCATCGGAGGGCTGAAGGGAGGTCCATGTGGGTTCGGACCGAGTCGGTATAGCTAGGGTAGGGCCCGAGCAGCTCACAGCAGGGTCTGATTAGAGTGTGCCGCTGGAGGCTGGTGGAGAGAGTGCCGTTGAAGGCTAAGGGAGTATGCCGTTGACGGCCAAGGGAGTATGCCGCTGGAGGCTAGTTGTAATACCCCGGTTTATTTATTGAGCCTTTATTAAATAAAAATTGAAATAAAATGGATTAATGCATGAATTTTAGAATTTAATATTTAATTCCTTAGTAAATAAGACAAGTGAAATTTCGACTACCTTATAAAAATCTAGAAAAATAGTAATTGGGTTTAGAACCATTTATTTAACAACTTTGTCTTCTGTGGTCTACCTAGTAAAAATCCGTAATTTGGTCTAATTAGTGGATTAAGCCCAACGTTCACACTTACCTAACACTTACCTAATCTTAACTTAAACTGTCGAATTAGAGCTTAATACTCCACCAAATGACCCCAAATCAGTGGCAAATGAAAGGCCACGATCTAAGGATCATTTCCCTCTATCAATTCATCGAAACCATAACCCTAACACGTGTAGTCGGCCGAGTTGTGAGAGGTCAACTATTGCAGCGCCGTTTCCAATCACCCCTCTTGTCTCGTTGAATTCTCCCAGCTCCGAATGCTCCAGAAAGTGTATGAGCTATAAAAATGAAGCTCTACAACCCTAGAATCCTTTGGTAGTAGCGGCGGTCGCAGTGGAGATCGATCAAGGGAGATATTTGGCGATTAGTGGAGGTGTGTCGGCATCCCGTCGTCCTCCTTCCTTCTTCTTTGTTCCTTCGATTAAGGTAGGTACCCTCGACCAAAATCTGCACATGAGTATACCATTTTTATCCTCTCGGAGAGCTCTTTCCATTGGTAGTAAAAGCCCTAATTATTATTAGGTATCCAAGGAGATCTCGAGGTTTTTGTGAAGTGCTGTCAAGATCATTCTTCAATCTAGTTCCTTAGTTTCTCTCTTCGATTGAGGTAGGTTATAATAGACCAAACTCTAATTAACATATATGGTTGTAATCAGCAGCATGTTAGCTTTCATTTGGCGTAGAAAGCCCTAAAATTTATTGAGCATGTTTAGAGAATTTCTGATCGGAGTAAGAGCATGTCTAGACTTGGTCTTTAATGTGTTCTTTTGGGTTAAGTTATGATTTCGAGTTATTAATCTTGATTCCCATATAACATGTCATACATGGTTGGAATCAGTATCGAGTAAGCTTTCTTTTGATATATAAAGCCCCAAATTTCATTATGTATATTGTGCGAATTTTACGATTTAGTAACAGCATGTCAAAATTAGGGTTTTTAGTGTTCCTGCCATTATAAATCATGATTTTAGTAAGTAATTATGAAATTGACCCTACTTTTAGGTAGCATTTTTCATAACCTTTCCAACGGTACCAAAAGCCCCTTGTTTCAAGTCTGTTTCCATGAGATATTAGTGTTTTAGTTCAACCCTAGCAACCCTTAACATTCCGGTGTTCATCGGACGTGAAAAGGGTGACCGGAATACACCCAGAGTTGGACGGTCTTACGATAGACCACATATCCTAGTTGGACGGTCTCTCAGAGACCACACAACTAGGGTTGGGCGGCCCCTACTGGACTACATATCCAGGGTTGGGCGGCCATGCCCTAGACCACACATCCAGATAAACGGTCCGCAGGTGACCACATATCCCCCAGCAGGTTGAACGGCCAGGCAGGTGACCACACAACTGGGATGGACGGCCCTGCCCATGACCGCACATCCCAAGATGGGCGGCCCTGCCCTGGACCGCCCATCCAGATGGGCGGCCCTCAGGGAGCCGCCCAACTACCTGAAGAGCCCCTTCAACCCCCTTTCAACCCCCGTTAGTCTAGGTGTTATAAGGTTCTTCCAGAACCGTTTATCTATGCAGTAAATGACTTAGTACTAGTTCTAATTGATTCATCTTAGTGTCATAAATGGTAATTAGTAAATTAGAAACCCACATGATAAGTGATTAATTATGTAACTAAATTTCTGTAAATTGCATGCTGTTCATTCCTACGCGATCTTGTTCATTCTCTTTATCATCATGAATCATCTTTTTGGCAATTTGACTTAATGTAAATGATAATCCTTGATAAATTAACATGGAAATTAGGTTTATAATGAACTTTGGTTGCTGGTTAGCCACTCTATTCCAGTAGAATGGTGTGACCTATTTTTTGACTTCTAGTAAGTCGTTAGCCTTCTAGTTGAGCTAGTCTTACACTTACCCCCCGGACACTCCATTCGGCGGACTTACCTTTATCGTGGGATCTTTATATCCCTACTAAGAACCTTTTGGACCTCCAACAACATAGTTTTACGTGTTTAAACTAATGGTTTAAGTTTTTGGATCGAATTGGACTATGAGAGGCATGCGCGGCCAGTAGTGGACCACATATCCTCATAGGCGGCCCCATAATGACCGCATATCAGTAATACGGCCCAGTATGGACCGCATATCTTGTTCATGGGTCTTAATGTCTTCTGGACATGAGCGACCCAGAACACACCGTTCATACTTTAGAGCGGCCCACTGTCAGCCATTCATTCTTGACCTCGTGGGCTGAGTTTCAGTCCAGTTCCCGTATGCGCGGCCCTGTATTAGCTGCATATACCCCTTGAGCGGCCTCGGTATGACCGCACATCTCTCAGAGATGAGTTTTATCGTGTTTTGTGCTCTTGAATCCAATGACAGATTAGTCCTTTAAATCTTGAACTTCTGACAGTAATTCCTCTGATTAAATTAGCCATTTAACTTGACTGAATGTCTAGACAACGTGGGATCTTGGATCCAATAAATCAATGTCATCGCATCATAGGGGCCCGGTCTGGTCTTGGGGAGAGCGCCCGAAAAATTATTGAGCCCATGGGATGTTATAATGACATGGTGAGGCATTGCACCGAGTGCATGACTAGTGTGACGTCTATGACATAAAAATCTCTTGTTACTCTTGTTACTTGATCGTGCTTGAATGATGTTTAAATTACTTACTTGTTGGCCAATTCTATATTGCTATCTCCTGTTGTAAATTCTTATACTTGATATCTTGTTAATTCTTGTCGTCATATATTTATTGACATTGCAAGATCTTTTATTACGTTGTTTCATTGTATCGTCATTTATTTCTTTTATTAGCATGGCATATGAAAATGTAATTAAATTGTTAATCACGTAAACTTACCTGTTATTTCCTACTGAGCATCAGCTCATAGTTGTTGTTTCCCCCCTTTCCAAGCTGTTCAGGTGATGATGCGCATACCGGTGGGGAGGTACAGGAGTGATATCTTTGAGTGCACCAGTTCTAGAGTTGGAGTTGGCATAGTTATCCTACTTATAGTTGTGCCTTAGAGTGTGTTTAGTTTCAGTTATGATATTATTGTTTGAGTTGTTATTGTCTCAGTTTGTATTAAGTTGGTTTAAAGATGTTGTACTATATTTGGAATATTTCATGATCAATAAGTTATCTCTTTTCTTAGCACCTGTGTAATTGTTTAGTTTAGCATATTTATATGATTTCTAGCTAGTTTCTAACTATACGACCCGATATTCCGCGTCGGGGCGTGACACTAGTGGAGAGTGTGTCGTTGAAGGCCAAGGGAGTGTGCCGCTGGAGGCTGGTGGAGAGTGTGCCGTTGGAGGCCAAGGGAGTGTGCCGCTGGAGGTTGGTAGAGAGTGTGCCACTGGAGGCTGGTGGAGAGTGTGCCGTTGAAGGCTAAGGGAGTGTGCCGCTGGAGGCTGGTGGAGAGTGTGCCGTTGAAGGCCAAGGGAGAAGGATGGGCTGGTGTGAGGGCTGAAAAGGGGGTCCCTTTTGGCATATGAAGTTCAGATGGAGGAGTTCCGGGTGGCCAGATTCTCAATTCTTCATTGAGTGGTTAAGTCCGGGGCCATGTTCAGCAGCCCAATCCTCTGAATCTCGTACGGTTCCATTGTTTTGATTAGGATGTCTTATCATTATTCATTCATTCATCAGTTACTTCACTTTGTCTTTTATCATGGCATTACTTTTAATAAAAAATTCTGCAGCATCTCCCCTTGACTCGGGGCGTAAGGGAGATACAGGGAATGCACCCACATGGAGTGGCGGAACCTGACAATTTGAGGTGCGTACCAAGGGCGACGACACCTTCGATAAAAATTCGGAAGACCTGGAAGAAGCAACGAGCGGAAGACACTCCTAAGACTAGCTGAGAGTGCACCAGGGAAGAACTTGGCCAAGGTGTGCCAGCTGAAGATAAGTGCAAGGCAGTGCCGAGCTGGGCTCAAGTGAGGGGCTGTGCCACTGGAGGGCTGAGCAAGGTGTACCGGTGGAATCTGGTTAAGGGTGTATGCTGGCTAAGGCACACAAGAGTGTGCCGCTGAAGGACAAGTGGGGTGTACCGCTGAGGGCACAGGCAGATGTGCCGCCGAAGGCGCAGAGGGGTGTGCCGGCCAAGGAGCCAGAAGGTGTACCGCTGGACGGGGGTGCAGGCGCACCGGGCAAGGCCCCAAAAGGGGCTGGCGTGCTAATGGGGCAGGGGCATTGGGCTGATCAAACCCACGGTGGCACAAATCAATCAAGACGACGAGAAAACCCATCAAAGGGGACAATACTCATTCATGGGGGAAGAAAAGGCCATGGCCGGCCATACACATTACAAATCATACCCGAGCTAAGGCTACGAACAAGAAAAAAGACGGAAGAACAAAAGAACGGGGAAGAAGAAGAAGAAAAAGGGGGAGAAGTGTTGGGGATCGGAGCAGGGTGACTGTAGATCTCTTTTGAATAATTAGAAATCCACTTAAGAAAAAATTAAGAATATGAATAAATAAGCATGAAATAGCACGAGATGCTAAGGGGAATTTGTGATCGCCAGAGACGCGAACGCCTCAAAAGAATATAACAATGAAAAAGTGTGGAGGGATCGCGAAAAATACCTTTAAAGGTGCGGGGATGTGAGTGCTTTCCTTTCTCTTCAAATCGGCCGGCCGATGAAGAGAGTTCTTCAATTGATTACCCTTGCAAAAAAGACACAAACACCAATGAAAGAAATTGCATTAGAAATATGGTGAGTGTGTAGCATCAAATCCTAAATAAAAATATGAGCATGATAACATGGTGAAAAACACACCTTAAGGGTGTTGGCCCTTAAACCCCTATGCAAAGAGGGTATGGGGAAATGAATGATGTGATGGATGCATGAAAAATAAAAAAAATATGAACAAAGGGGAAAGAGTGCAAGAGTTGCACTATGGGGAAAGTCTCAACACGTTGAGAATAAAAATCAAAGGGGGAAGAGCATGCATGCATATACGTATGATGCAATAAACCATAAAATAAAAGAAAACAGAAGAAGAAGGGCCTGTGCTGATGGCTTTATATTCTCGACGGGGAGAAATCTTCAAAAGATGAAGAGATGAAGATGCGCACGGAAGTCTTCTCCTTCAACCAAAACAGCAGCAGCACCTTCAACCTGTAAAACAGAGAGAAGAACAAAGGAAAAAGAAAACGGAGGGGGAAAGAAAAGGGTCGAACAGGAGGGATCCGAAGAGGAGGAGTCCACCCCAACAACAGAGCCCATCGGCCCTATTAAATAGAATTGGATGAAGAGATAAGAAGGCAAGAGTCCAAGGGGGGAAAGGATAGGAATGGGCAAGAGCCCAAACAAAGCAGGTGTCTAACGAAGCAAGGACTCTCTGGGGAAAGGGCTGCGAAGACAGAAGATGAAACACGCCTCTGGTCAGGGCGTCAATTCAATAATTGACGACCTGTCATAGGGCGTTAATTCAAAACACGTCCTGAGTCAGGGCGTCTCTTCCTGGATTATTTTTAGAAATAAACATTTCTTTTATTTGGAAATTGTAACACACGCCTCAGGGAGAGGCGTTAATTGAAACATGCCCCAAGGTAGGGCGTGAATTAACATTTTTCAAATATTTATTCTTTTTCGAAAATTAGATAATTCCAGGAATTGACGCCCTCTCCAGAGGTCGTCATTTCTTTAAGAGACGCCCCCAATCAGGTCGTTAATCAAAAAAATGCGCCCTTTCCAAAGGCGTTATTTCAAAAATCATAAAAATGGAGATAAATGCCCCCCCCCAAAAAGGGAGAATAGGAAAAAAAAGGGAAAATAGGGGAAATTAGGGGAAATCCATGAAAAGTGGGAAAAATCACTCAAATAAGCTAATTTGAGGGTCAAATGGGGCATCACAGTGCGATAGGAGATATGCTCAAAATGATGTCAATTTTAGCGTGTCTACAGCTGCCCCGCCTTAACGTCTGCTTTGTAAGGGAGCGTAGCAAACTGAAAAGTAGATGCCAAGGTGTGATGAGACACGCAATCAACATCACTTGATGAGAATCAAATCAAAAGCACGAGATGAAGCAATCTCGGAAAATTCAATGAAATCAACAATGTTTGGATAAAAGGGGAGTTGTGCACGCGGTGCACGAAGGAGATAAAATAAATGATCAACTTCTAGCGCGGTGGAAGTACCCCAGGTCACAAACCTGTAAGTTTCACCATTGGGGAGCGGTTACCAGCCAGTGGACGTGCTGCAGCCAAGGTGGATCAAAGGAAAGGAGATAAAATAAGATGATAAAAATCCAAACAAGGAGCTTTCGAGAAAATCACCCAAAACAGTAACAAAACGAACTGAAGATTCAATCCGGCATGGAATATCTCATATCTGGAAAGATTAAGATCAACTTCAACCCTCAAAGTCAGCTCATTAGAATGATTTTTCAACAATTATTTCAAATTCCTACATAAATGCATACTGGGTTTAAAAGGAAAAATTAAATCAAATGAAAATATAAGATAATCAAGGATAATATTGCTAAGCTGCCAAGACTGGGTCAAGAAACCGATTTCACGAGATGATACTAAGCCGAAGCCCGTTTATCCACGCACCAACTCATAAAAAGGAACCATCGTCCCCAGTCTCGGACGGCTCAACGGCCTATCCGTATGACTAAGATGCCTCTGGAATCGTCATCGTTTTTGATGAAGGGGAACTCAAATTCCAGATTTACCAAAGCCACAAGGTCCTTGATATAATCTAGTAGCATATGTAACATATAGTAAAAATGCATACAGGAGATGGTGGTGCAATGAGCATGGGAACTGAGAACTGAGCTGCAAGCACCGTGGGGCTTGGATGATGATGCCCAGTCGGTGGGACCAAGAACTTTTTATCCTGCGCTCAAAAATTCATCAGCCAAGATATAAAAGATAACAAGCAATGAATAAGGCATTTAAGCGTAGCAAGCATAGCATGAATCAAAGCATCAATAGCATGTCACAACATAGTAACCATTATGAGTTGAATCATGATATTGCAAAGCATCATTGTTTGTTATTTTGTCATGAGGATGCCAACTTGGCTAATCAAGATTTGGAGTTGAATGATCAAGATCTGATAATGCCCATCGGTAGAATTGATCAAGAGAAATTAGTAGGAGTTGATTGAAAGATCTGGAGATGAATAATCAGAATGATAATCAGGAGATATAACCAAAATGATATAAGGAGGTGATAACCAAAAATGCCCAGGGTGGCATGTCATGAGAATATCGGGAGAATCAATAGATTGATAGCAATGAGTGGAGATAGGACTCATCCCGTGCTCTTGGTCCTTAGAAAGTTGTTCCTGCAAAACACCATCAGAAAATACAATGCAATTTTTATGGAGTTTTTTTTTTGAATATGCAAATTTTTATGAGTTTTGAAAAAGATATTCAAATTTTTATGATTTTTTGAAAAATATTTTAAATTTTTATGGTTTTTGAAAATATTCAATTTTTGTTGGATTTTGAAAATATTCAATTTTTGTTGGATTTTGATCAGGAAATATTCAATTTTTGTTTGATTTTACAATATTCAATTTTTTGGATTTTGGTTTAGACATAGCTAATGCAGCATCAAAGAGTGTTTAAACTATTAATTGGGGGTCCTCGTTCCTTCCCTTTTTGCTAAAATTTTCCAAAACCGAGCGTGCATTGAAGGGTGGCGTCCTATAACTGACTGCCCTTGATTAACGGTGCCCCTACCAAGGCCATACCTGAGAAACATTCAGTCTTGGAGGGAGAAGAGAAGAACAATTGTGACAAGCTTTACACAGGATGGGAGATGTCAGGATTTGAATTCATTCCAAGGTGTTAACCCTCAAAGAGGTAGTCTGTTGCGCCGGGGCTTTGTGCCTTTGATTTTTAGACCCTTGACAAGCATACGACCAGGATTTTCCCTGCGGGGACTTTGCCACTCTTGTCATGCCATAATTCACAATCTTGCTTTTATCGAAATTCTGACTTGATTTTCATAATAGCCCTTTTGGCGAGATGTATATCATGAAATTCATATTTAGTTTGGGTCAAGACTGCCCCTATTTGAGACTCCTCTCGTATTGGGGATTACCAAGGTTGGTCATCTCATCCGTCAACCTCTTGCCCCTGCACGTGGCCGAGTAAAGAAGAGAAAAGACTTTCAGGAATTCTCATGACATGGCCAAAGTAGCAACGGTGTTTTACCAAAGGAGCCGGCTAAGGACGCCGTGAAGTGTGTGAGGTGCCCAGCTGAGGATTGATCTTAACAAGCAGGGAGAGAATGTTGAATTCCCAGCGCGGGGTTCTTATTAACCAAGGTGCTGCATAAGCAAGCCTAAAGACTCTTTTTAACAATGATTTAATTAACAAAAGCCTAAGATAAAGGTTTAAAACACCACTCTTAATCCTGTTAAGAAGCACTTCATTTTGAAAATCATGCGTGAAGTAATGAGATAATGATATCATGGAAATGCGTACTTACACCAATATATTACCTTGCAACCTTTGTTGAAGCGGCAGCCAGAGAGGTTGATCATTGTGGGATAGTCCTCTTTAGCAGTCAAAAGGATTGGAAGCAAAGGGTTTGAAAGTGGCTTAACAGGAAGGAGTGGTGCCCAGACCAGACTTAGACGAATAAGGAGAAAAGGAAAAGAGGCGAGGGCTAGAACTCCCTCACTAAGGCACGGAGACCCTGATCACATGGAACAGTCTACAGAAGAAGCGGAAAATCAAGAAGAGGGGTGAGGACTAAAGCCTCGAAAGCAATGGGAGAATGGGCAGATGCCCAAGGCAGTGGATGTGGAAGAAGTTGAGTCGGACCCAGAATCAGGAGGAATTAGAAGAAGAAATTGGTAGATAGAAAGAGGCGGATCCGGAGGGTCCGGAGGCAGAGGAGAATCATGAGAGGAAAAATTATCCAGAGGCTCCGGAGGGGTAAAATATCGAGGGACGCGATGCCCTGAGAAGAAATCTGAAAAAGAGTGATGAAAAAGGAAGAAGAGAACGAAGGAGGTGATGTCTTGGAAGAACAAAAAGATGAATTGGAAGAAAGATGGAGGGTCCGGAGGTTCCGGAGGAATGAAATCAGGAGGGTCCGGAGGTTCTGGAGGAATAAAATCAAGAAGGGCGCGATACCCAAGAGAGAGGAATGAAGGAGGATCAGGAGGAAAATCCGGAGGTTCCGGAGGAAGCAAATGGAAAGGGGCACGATGCCCGGGGAAAAGATGGAGACAATCCGGTGGAGAATCCGGAGGTTCCAGAGGAAGAATATAGAAAGGGGCGCGATACCCAAGAGAGAGGAATGAAGGAGGATCAGGAGGAAAATCCGGAGGTTCCGGAGGTAGCAAATGAGAAGGGGCACGATGCCCAAGGGGAAAATCCGGAGGTTCTGGAGGAGGAAGGTGGAAAGGGGCGCGATACCCGAGAGAAAGGTCCGGAGGTAGCAAATGAAAAGGGGCGCGATGCCCGAGGGGAAAGTCCGGAGGTTCCGGAGGAGGAAAGTGGAAAGGGGCGCGATGCCCGAGAGAAAGGTCCGGAGGTTCCGGAGGAGGAGAATGGAAAGGGGCGCGATGCCCGAGGGGAAATTCCGGAGGTTCCGGAGGAGGAAAGTGGAAAGGGGCGCGATGCCCGAGAGAAAGCTCCAGAGGTTCCGGAGGAGGAGAATGGAAAGGGGCGCGATGCCCGAGGGGAAATTCCGGAGGTTCCGGAGGAATAGAAGCAGAAAGGGCGAGATGCCCAAAGAGGAGGGATAAAATTCCTGGAGGTTCCAGGGAGATAGCAGGAAAAGGGACGCGATGCCCCAGGGATAGTGGATAAAAAGATGAAGATGAATAAGATGGGAAGTGCGGAATATCCGGAGGTGCCGGAAGGCGGGGAAGATACGGGTTT
The DNA here is from genome assembly GCA_022559845.1 of Amorphophallus konjac. Taxonomy (NCBI): domain Eukaryota; kingdom Viridiplantae; phylum Streptophyta; class Magnoliopsida; order Alismatales; family Araceae; genus Amorphophallus; species Amorphophallus konjac. The sequence goes on along the minus strand of CM040119.1, from coordinate 325,126,576 downwards.
GGAAACCCGAGAAGCAGGAGGTGCAAATGCATGCAATGGGAATGCAATGGATGCAATGAATGCAAAGAATTGGAAGAATATGAAGGATGTGAAGAACTGGAAGGGTGGGAGGGCGAGATCCTTCTCCTTACCCTTGGAGTGGCCCATGTGAAAAATGAGAAGGTGGATAAAATAGAAGAGGGCCTTTTGGCACCAAGGTAACTGCCCCTCCATGGCAGTGAAAGAATACAGCCAAATGGCCCAATTGATAAAGTACAAGCCCAAGATGATGTTTCAATGGTAAATAACAACTCCCTTGGAGGGTGAAAAATAACAGCGTGAGGGAGTTGGAAAGTAGGGATAGGAAGCACTATGTTGCCCATTGATTCAAAATTTGGAAGTCGGAACAAAGGGCGCCCTGCCCGGCCCTAACACAGCATCAATGCTTGGCATGGCGGCGACTTCGCTTCTTCGACCGTGCCTGGCACAATAACTCGGATTGGCATCCGGCAAACAAATTCTTGCGTCTTGAATAGCGCGGCCAAATCCTTGCTGCCCGGCTCTTGATCATCTTCGGCACCTGTGCTTGTAGAAGGCCCCCCATTCCGAGTAGTAGAGGGAGGTGAAGCGGAGGCGGAAGGCTCCGTGAATAGTGATGATGTAATGGAAGGCGTTGGAGAAAGGATAAGTGGAGGCGGAGGTTCAAACACGTCGAGTTTCTCCCTCTGCTCGGAAGTAGTTGGGATTGGCTCGAGTGCAAAAAGGGGTGGATCCTGCTCAGGATTAGCCATGGGTAAAGGTGAAGGGTTAAGTGGTGGAATAGGGGTTATAAGCATGGTGGAGGGCCGAGGTGGCGGTAATGGGAGGTTAATTGGGGAAGGTTCAATGGTGGGTTTAATGGAGGCCGATGGCGTGACATTTGATGGTATAATGAGTGGAAGTTTAATGGAAGGCTCAAGGGAGACTGGTGTTGTGAAGGTTGATGGCATAGCGGATGGAGGTGTAATTGATGGAGGTTTAATGATAGGAGGAGACTCAAGAGATGCCGGTGTGGGTGATTGGAGTATCGACCCATCATCGTAACACCAATTAGTCTCGTAAACAGGGGTTGGATCAGGGATGGTGGCTTCGTCCTGAGCAGGGGGCTCATCAAATGATAGTGGAGGGAGCGGGAAATTAAGGAAACTCGGAAGGGGTGCCTGCGGAGCTTCATCATCATCGTACACTGCCTTGGATTCTTCAAATGCTGGCTCTTGATCGCTTGAAATGCCGAAGTCATAATCATCTCTCCTATCTTTCCAATCTTTCTCCATCTTGGTAATATCATCCAGGAAAGTATGAAGAGGATTGACTGGAGTAGGAGGAGCGGTGACCCTCCTTAATTGTTCCTCCATCAGAGTGATTTTATCAAGGAGAGTTTGCTGGAGGGGTGTGACCTGAACAACTGAAGGTTGGCAGGGCCTTGAAGGAGGAGGGGCCGTATAAAAAGGCCGTGGAGGGGAATTAATGGGCCGACCCATGGAAGAACCCGGATGGGCCGGATTGCAATGAATAAATGGGCCTTGGGGCCGCGATGGAGGAGGAATAGAAGGAGGCGGGTGATGGGCCACCCGAGTAGCATGAACAGGAGGAGATGTAAGTGGATGATGGGTCATCCGAGTGTGAATAGAAGAGGGAGGTGGGTGATGGGCTACCCGATTAGGATTGTGAATAGACAAGGGGGGTGGGTGATGGGCCACCCGATTAGGATTGGAAGGGGAAGATGAAGGGGATGCACCCTCAACAGCGGCCTTAAGGGCTTGGATCTGTTGAGGGGTGAGATGATCTAATGCATGCAAAATTTGGGAGACCTTCTCATCATTGGGACGAGGCGGTCCTGTAGGAGTAGTGGCTTGAAATTGAGTAGGGGGACCATGAGGATGGACATTGCCCATGGGTCGGGCATGACCATAAGAATGAGGACGTGGTCCCTTGAAAGTATGGTGAGAATGATGAACATGTTGAATTTGAGGGGAATAAGATGTGCCAGGTTGATCACCCTCATGAACATTAATTGAATTGAACATGTTGTTTTGTCTATCAAAGTAAGCCATGGAAGCAATCAAAGTTCAAAATAATATGCAAAGAAGCACACAAAAGAGATGGTTACCTTGATTTGATTTGTTTGAACCTTGGTGAATTAAGGATTTTATCAAAGTTTTGAATGATTCACACAAGGGGGGGGGGGGGGGAAACCTAGTTTCAATATGGTTTGAACTCCAATGCCAACTAGGAACCCTCTCTCACCACGTACAGGCCAACTAACTCGGGACTTCAAAAGGGTACAACCTGCCCGGAGTCCGTGAGGGAATCCACGGGTGCGGGGACTTACGGAGGCTTGGAAAAGGGATTTCCAGCCCAAAGAGACGGAATGCTCAATGGAGGGTCGTCCCGATTCCAAGAGGGTGTGTGGATCCTAATGAAGAGGAGGGGGCTCCCAAACCAATGCAAAGAATGAATGCAACAGGGGAAATCAGGCCAACCACACAATATGATCAATCAATATGAAATATCATGAAAACTCACCCACGGGAAGGGTTCTGGAAACCCACAGTAAAAACACGCCCTGGCAGGGGCCGCTACTAACAAAAGACACGACAGTGTGACTGTCGTGACTCAAAGCGAGGTGCCAGGGGCAGTAAAAACACGCCTTAGGGTGAGGCGCTATAAGGGGAAAGGACGCCCTTGACCGAGGGCGTCAAATCAAAACAAACGCCTTACTGAGGGGCGCTAATCAACAAAGAAACGCCCTGGCGCAGGGCGTGAATTCTCAGGCAGCGTAATAAAACCAGAAATATCAGGAAATATGCTGGAAGGCGCCCTATCAGTGGGCGTAAAATACGAATAAGACGCCCTGAGTTAGGGCGTGAAATCGAAAAAGCGCCTCTGACAGAGGCGTTAATTCCTCAGGAAAGCACGACCAGAAATATTAAACAGGCACACTCACAACCACATAAATAAGGCAATCAACAGGATAAGCATGCTCATCAAGAATTTTAAATAAGTGGAGATTCTAAGGAAAAGACAACAAAATGGCAAATCACTTTAGGGAAGAAAGCAAAGCCAATGGAGGGTGCCCGAGGGGCACAAAAGGAGACGCACCGAGGGTGCAATAGGGGAGACGGCACACGCGGGTGCCTAAGGGGAAAAGGGGTAATAAAGAGAACGCAAAGCGTCCCACAGTGATCGCCAATTTGTAGATCTCTTTTGAATAATTAGAAATCCACTTAAGAAAAAATTAAGAATATGAATAAATAAGCATGAAATAGCACGGGGTGCTAAGGGGAATTTGTGATCGCCAGAGACGCGAACACCTCAAAAGAATATAACAATGAAAAACTGTGGAGGGATCGTGAAAAATACCTTTAAAGGTGCGGGGATGTGAGTGCTTTCCTTTCTCTTCAAATCAGCCGGCCGATGAAGAGAGTTCTTCAATTGATTACCCTTGCAAAAAAGACACAAACACCAATGAAAGAAATTGCATTAGAAATATGGTGAGTGTGTAGCATCAAATCCTAAATAAAAATATGAGCATGATAACATGGTGAAAAACACACCTTAAGAGTGTTGGCCCTTAAACCCCTATGCAAAGAGGGTATGGGGAAATGAATGATGTGATGGATGCATGAAAAATAAAAAAAATATGAACAAAGGGGAAAGAGTGCAAGAGTTGCACTATGGGGAAAGTCTCAACACGTTGAGAATAAAAATCAAAGGGGGAAGAGCATGCATGCATATACGTATGATGCAATAAACCATAAAATAAAAGAAAACAGAAGAAGAAGGGCCTGTGCTGATGGCTTTATATTCTCGATGGGGAGAAATCTTCAAAAGATGAAGAGATGAAGATGCGCACGGAAGTCTTCTCCTTCAACCAAAACAGCAGCAGCACCTTCAACCTGTAAAACAGAGAGAAGAACAAAGGAAAAAGAAAACGGAGGGGGAAAGAAAAGGGTCGAACAGGAGGGATCCGAAGAGGAGGAGTCCAACCCAACAACAGAGCCCATCGGCCCTATTAAATAGAATTGGATGAAGAGATAAGAAGGCAAGAGTCCAAGGGGGGAAAGGATAGGAATGGGCAAGAGCCCAAACAAAGCAGGTGTCTAACGAAGCAAGGACTCTCTGGGGAAAGGGCTGCGAAGACAGAAGATGAAACACGCCTCTGGTCAGGGCGTCAATTCAATAATTGACGACCTGTCATAGGGCGTTAATTCAAAACACGCCCTGAGTCAGGGCGTCTCTTCCTAGATTATTTTTAGAAATAAACATTTCTTTTATTTGGAAATTGTAACACACGCCTCAGGGAGAGGCGTTAATTGAAACACGCCCCAAGGTAGGGCGTGAATTAACATTTTTCAAATATTCATTCTTTTTCAAAAATTGGATAATTCCAGGAATTGACGCCCTCTCCAGAGGTCGTCATTTCTTTAAGAGACGCCCCCAATCAGGTCGTTAATCAAAAAAATGCGCCCTTTCCAAAGGCGTTATTTCAAAAATCATAAAAATGGAGATAAATGCCCCCCAAAAAAGGGATAATAGGAAAAAAATGGGAAAATAGGAGAAATTAGGGGAAATTCATGAAAAGTGGGAAAAACCACTCAAATAAGCTAATTTGAGAGTCAAATGGGGCATCACAGTGCGATAGGAGATATGCTCAAAATGATGTCAATTTTAGCGTGTCTACAGTGACCACCCACTGCCCTTTCCCCCACTTCCCCCTACTACATCAAGCTCTCTCTTTCTCTTACTCTCTCTTGCTCGGTGGCGGTCGGAGAAACCCCACTCCGGAGCCCTCCTTCTTCTCTTCTCTCTTTTTTTTTTCTGTCTTCTCTTTTCTGACGGTGGTTCTCTCTTGTGGCTGGTTCTGCTTCTATCTGTGTGGGTCTCTCCTCTCCTTGCCTCTTCGTCTCTCTTCTCTTCTTTTCTGGCCTCTGTGTCGTTGTCGCCAGCCAACGAGCGAGCCTCCTTTTATATTGAATGGGGGTTGGCCGCTTCGAAGGCCAAGCCTCCTTCTTCTCCTCCTTTTTTCTTCTCCCGTCCGAAGCCATCAAGTGGCCTGTACATGGGGACATCAGGAGGGAGCTGGCGTGCCTTCACCTGGTTGGCCGAGGTTGATGTCGATGGCCTGCTGCTGCTACGCTGTCGGCCGGAGCACGAGCCAGCGGCATGAGCATTAAATGCTCCGTGCTTGAGTGAAAATAGAGCATCATAATGAGATGGGATGCTGTGTCGCTGGGAGGAGCCAAACAAGTGTGCCACTGAAGGGCTGCGCTGGGTGTGTCACTGGGAGGCACCAGGGGTGTGCCGCTGGAGGGGCTGAACAAGTGTGCCGCTGGGAGGTTGAACAAGTGTGCCGCTAGGAGGCACCCGAGGGTGTGCCGCTGGAGGGCACGAGAGAGTGTGCCATTGGAGGGCACTTGAGGGTGTGCCACTGGGCACTGGCAGGGGTGTGCCGCTGGGGCTTTCAGGGTGTGCCATTGGAGGCTTCAAGGGTGTGCCGTTGGAGGCATGCATAGTGTGCCACCGGGACACTTTGGAAGTGTGCCGCTGGAGGGGCCTTGAGGATGGTGTGCCGCTGGGGCACTTCAGAGTGTGCCGATGGGGCTGTTTGGGGTTGTGTCATTGGAAGGAAATTGAAGGTGTGTTTTTCTCTTCTTCTTTCCTTTATCTCATCTTCTCTTCTCTTTTATCCCCTTCTTTATTCCCATGTACGTGAACATGGGGTGAGAAATTTTAGTGTCCACAAATGCCCCCCACCTGCAGGCGGCGCAAGCGAGGGATGAGAGAGCGGGGCCTGCGGGTGCAGACCGGCTGAGAGATTCATCGACACGACGTGGAGAGCGGAGCTGCAAGAGCCGAAGGATGTTGGAAGGCGGATACAGGAGCCGAAGTTGTTGGAAGGTGAGCCCCGAGGGCGAAGAGAAGGGTTTATTCCTCTAATGATCTGGATGGCAGATCCAAATCAGAGGGGGATTCGTCACCCAAAGGGATGGAGAGAAGAGTTTTGTTGATTCAATGAACTGGACGAAAGGTCCAAATCAAGAGGGGTCTTCGTCACCCGAGGGGACGGAGAGAAGAGTTTATCGATTCAACGGGGATATTCGTCACCCGAAAGGGACGGAGAGAGGAACTTGTTGATTCAATGATCTGAATGAGAGGTCCAGATCAAATGGACTATTCGTCACCGAAAGAGGCGGAGAGAAGAGTTTTGTTGATTCAATGAACTGGACGGAAGGTCCAAATCAAGAGGGGTATTCGTCACCAGAGGGGTCAGAGAGAAGAGGTTGTTTAGTCAATGATCTGGATGGGAGGTCCAAATCAAAGGGGTATTCATCACCCGAAGGGACGGAGAGAAGAGTTTGTTTAGTCAATGATCTGGACGGGAAGTCTAAATCAAATGGGTATTCGTCACCCGAAGGGACGGAGAGAAGAGTTTGTTTATTTAAGAAGGGATGTTCGTCACCCGAAGGGACGGAGATAAATGTTTATTGATTTAATGACCTGGACGGAAGGTCCAAGTCAAAGGGATATTCGTCGCTCGAAGGGACAGAGAGAAGAGTTTGTTGATTCAAAAGGAATATTCGTCGCCCGAAGGGACAGAGGGAAGAGTTTGTTTATTCAAAAGGAATATTCATCGTCCGAAGGGACGGAGGGAAGAGTTTGTTTATTCAAAAGGAATATTCGTCGCCCGAAGGGACGGAGATAAGAGTTTGTTGATTCAAAAGGAGTGTTGGTCACCCGAAGGGACAGAGAGGAGAATTCGTTGATTCAAGAGAAGTGTTCGTCGCCCGAAGGGACAGAGAGAAGAATTTGTTAATTCAATGACCTAGACGGAAGGTCTCGTCAAAATGGGTTGTTCGTGACCCCGAAGGGACGGAGGGGTGGTCAAGTCGCTGACACGGGCTAGTGTTAGCGCCAGGAAAAGAGGTGATCCCTTACCCGAACGACAGGCCCGGGCGGGGGTGAAAGGCTGCTTTGTTCTTTAATGCGCCGGGGGAGCCGGCTAAGAAAGGTCTTTTAGTTCTGCAACTAGGCGGAAAGTCTACGAGCCAGATTAGAGAAAGGGAGTCTTTTTATTTTATTTTTTTTGGATGGATGGAAAGTCCAGGCTGAGGTGACAAAGAGCTGTTCATTCTCTAACCAGACGGGAGGTCCGAACCAAAGTGAAAGGAATCTTTTTATTCTCTAGTCGGGCGGAAGGTCTGATCTAGAGTGGAAAGAATCTTTTAGTTCTCCAGCCGGATGGAAGGTCCGATCTAGAGTGGAGAGAGTCTTTTTATTCTTTGGCCGGGCGAAAGGTCCGATATAGAGTGAAAGGATTTGATGTTATTTAATGCGCCGGGAGTACCGGCTGTGAAATCCAAACCCGGGAAGGTGGACCGCAAGGGCCAGAATCGGTGTTGCGGAAGTAGGCCGTGAAGGCCGAAATCGGGGAGGCAGACTACAAGAGCCGCAATCGAGAAGCTGGCCATAAGAGCCGAAATTGGGAAGCAGGCTATGAGAGCCCAAATTGGGGAAGCGGGCTGTAAGAGCCGAAGTTGGGAGATTAGCGAGCCGCAAGGGCTGGTGGCGAGCCGTAAGGGCCAGGATTGGGCTCTCCAAGCCAGAACTGGACAAGTAGGCTGCGATAGCCAAAATTGATTTTATTATTATTTTATTATTATGTATTTTTTTATTCTTTTTACTCAAGCATGCGGGCATTCATTAGCAGGCATAACACAAATACATAAGGTAGCTCCGTCTATAGGGGATGGGATAGGGATATCGCCCATAATTTACAGACACGGCGCGAGCCAGAAGGCACAGCTAAGGGGTGGTGCACCCGTCAAGAGGATATCGCATCTCTTGCATGCATAGCTTAAATTCACGCATTTCACCCGAGGCAATTCTCTGTGGAGTAGAGGAGCAAACGTGTGAGCAAAAGGCCCTAAACATAGGGGTATGCATGTTTTCTAGGCAACACTCGAGGATTACTCTAGCGTCTACACATGGGTTTCAGGCTCTCGATTTCAGTAGCTTCGCTGTAACACCCCAACTAATTATAAGAAATAAGGATAAGAAAAAGAGAAGATAAATATGAATTATTGTCATAAATCAAGTCTAATAACTTATAATAAATAATTAGACTTTAGATAAGTTTTAGACAAATAGAAAAAAGGGGACGAGGGAAGAATAAATTAATGAGGTGTATAGATAGAGTAATTGATTTTAGGTTCTATTAAAACAAGAAGCAATAGATGAAAAGGGAATCTAACTAAATAAAAATCAAGTAATTGAATAGGTTTTAAATAATAATGATACTGAAATAATAATTTATGGAAAATCTAATAAGAGTACAATTGAGTCTTAATGAGAAAATATAAATATATTTGGTAAGATCGCATGTAAGGTTAAAGAAAATCAATTAATTGTGAAACTATCATTTTTTAATAATATTTGCACCCTTAATGTAGACTTAAATTGACATTTAATAATTTTGTAGTTTATTGAAAGGTTATTATTTTCACACTTTTATTCCCTTAAAATGATCTAAAATGTACAAATAAAAACTTTAGATAACTTTATAGGTCGGTTGAATACGAAGTTAGAATACCCATTGAGTACCACCATTGAAATTATCATATGAAGTGATTTCCTAGTGTAGTTGGTTAAGTAAGGTGTTGTCCAAATGAGTGATCAGGGTTCGATTCTTGCACTTGCCATCTTCTTTTTGGGTGAAATAACTATATATAGAGCCCGAAGGATTAACCCCACCTACGTGCCAATATATATATAAATCCACCCACCATACCCATGTGAGGAGGGCACCTCCAATATACATACACACACATATATATAAATCCACCCACCATACCCACGTGAGGAGGGCACCTCCAATATACATACATACACACACACACACACACACACACACACACACACACACACACACACACACACACACACACACACACACACACACACACACATATATATATATATATATATATATAAATCCACCCACCATACCCATGTGAGGAGGGCACCTCCATCAGGGCCACCACCTCACAAGCCAGCCATTGTATGATGGCAATAGACCCCTCAACCACTAGAATTTGGTGGAGGCAATGCCAACTTTTTCTGCTGGCAGCGGACCCCTTTTCCCAACAATGGATTCGGTGGATTGAAGCATTATTTGCTTCTTTTTCCCTGGCAATGGACCCTTATGTTTTGCATTTCCTATAACTATCCCATACCCCTTTAGAATAGGGTCTTCACAGTAACGTACCTGGGAGGAGACCTTCTTCCTGCTGCCGGATCGTTGCAGAGAAGATTAGTTCTTATTGTCCCTTCTACGTGTTCACGTCAAAAGAGGTAGGTGTTCTCAAGTTCTGGCTTAACTAGTGATTAAACTAGGTTCACATGCATGCTAGTTAAACCTGTCATAGTCAAGATCCGCTCTTTTAAGGGTATATAAAAAGACTTAGTGGGAAGGTTAGGCTACGCCTATCTGAAACACTAAATCTTGCGTGAGGAGATCCTCCGTCAAGTACCCATGTAGTGTAATTATCATTAACATGTCCCAATTAGATTGATCCATGTTTAAAAATTAACACCTATGAAACTAAACTCTGAAATCGTTCCATGAGCATGACATTGTAATTCTGCTAATTTTTCATGACTATCTATGTGTCTATTCCTGATTCTGTGAATGTTCTAAATCATGAACAGTGAAATCACGTAATTAGTAGCCACCATATTCAAAAAAAATTATATCTATTGAATAGAACCATGAAAGTCCAGCATAATCATGATTTTAGAATCATCAAATTTTACTCTACCATGGGAAATCATCAAGTAAATATTTTGCTTAAAAAAATGGAATTGAGTGAATAGTAAAAATACTATTCACGGCCCACTTTAAAAATTAATATCTCACAAGATAAACATGATTAGGAAAATCTAACTATTACCCATTAATGACCTTGATTTACTCTACCATAGAAAATTGTCAAATAAATTTTTGTCCTTAAAAATGAAATTGAGTGAATAGTAAAAATACTATTCACGGCCCACTTTAAAAATTATTATCTCACAAGATAAACATGATTAGGAAAATCTAACTGTTACCCATTAATCACCTTTATTTACTCTACCATGAAAAATTGTCAAATAAATTTTTGGCCTTAAAAATGAAATTGGGTGAATAGTAAAAGTCAACTGTGGACCGTTACTATTCACGCGGTCAAAACTTGATCAATCACAGTAAAAGTGCACGGACCTTGGTCTGCATATGCACAGACCTTATATAGACCTATACCTACGCAAGTAAAAACCTGCACAGACCTTATCATGCATTGTACAGACCTTGGTATGCATCTAGCAAACATGCACAGACCTTTGTCTGCATATGCACAGACCTTATATAGACCTATACCTACACAAGGAAAAGCCTGCACGGTCCTTATCATGCATTGTACAGACCTTGGTATGCATCTAGCAAACATGCACGGACCTTGGTCTGCATATGCACAGACCTTATATAGACCTATACCTACGGAGGCAAAAGCCTGCACAGACCTTATCATGCATTGTACAGACCTTGGTATGCATCTAGCAAACATGCACGGACTTGAACTGCATATGCACAGACTTTGTCATGCAACATGCACTGACTTTAGAATGGGATGGAAAACTTGCACAGACTTCGTCCTGCAACACGCACGGACGTGAATAGTGAATTGTACAGACTTCGTCCTGCAACACGCACCGACCTTGTAGCATATGCACGGACCTTAGTATGCACAAGAAAAATCTGCACGGACGTTCTCTGTGCGTGAGTAGTAACATGTACAGACTTTCTATAGGGATGAATAGTGAATTGTACAGACTCTTTATAGACAGGAATAGTGAATTGTACAGACTTTCTATAGGCATGAATAGTGAATTGTACAGACTTTCTATAGGCATGAATAGAAACATGCACAGACTTCATCCTACAACACGCACGGACGTGAACAGTGAATTGTACAGACTTTCTATAAGCATGAACATTGAATTGTACATACTTTCTATAGGCATGAACATTGATATGTATAGACTTTCTATAAGCATGAACAGTGAATTGTACAGACTTTCTATAGGCATGAATAGTGAATTATATAGACTTTCTAAAGGCATGAATAGAAACATGCACATACTTCATCCTACAACACGCACAGACGTGAACAGTGAATTGTATAGACTTTCTATAAGTATGAACATTGAATTGTACACACTTTCTATAGGCATGAACATTGAATTATATAGACTTTCTATAGGCATGAACAGTGAATTGTACAGACTTCCTATAGACATGAATAGTGAATTGTACAGACTTTCTATAGGCATGAATAGAAACATGCACAGACTTCATCCTACAACACGCACGGACGTGAACAGTGAATTGTACAGACTTTCTATAGGCATAAATAGTGAATTGTACAGACTTTCTATTGGCACGAATAGTAACATGCATAGACTTCTATATGCATGAATAGTGATATGCATCGACCTCGTTTTGCATAAGAAAAATGCTGCCCGACCTTGATCGGTTGACACCTTTAACCAGTAGCGTTAAGTTTGACCAACAGTAGTGTTGACTTTCTATACATGACTTTTTGCCCTCTTCTTAAGGTTAAGTCATCATATCATCATTTACATGCATTTGTCCTTGAAATCTGTTCCTGAAAAATCCACCTTACATTCCTACCATATGTAAACTCTTAGAATTCTATATTGGCTATATAAATGAGAGTGGATGTCAAAAGTATTACATGAATGCTGTGCGTATAGGGCCCAGTCTGGTCCTGAGAGGAGCACCCGAAGGTACTTTTGCCCATGGGAGTTTATTGACCACGATGTTTGGCATTGCACCGAAGTACTTGCTTGACTTGAGACATTCCCACTTCCTCTCTTGTGACATGCTTGACTTGCTTGACATGAATTGTTTAGCCCGAAAAAGGGCAATTACTTGCTTGAATGTATTAAATGAAATAGCCAATTCCATTGTACTACTTGATATTACTTGAGCTTGAAATACTTGCTTGAATACTCGAATGTTAAATTCTTGAATACTTGCTTGAATACGTTATCCTTGAGAAGTACTTGTCCACTTACTCGTAAAGTACTTGCAATTTTCTTATTGATACATCTCATTGAAATTCTTGTGATATTCCTTTAATACAATTCTTGATATTCTTGCTTGATCCAACATGCATCATTATACCGCATGAACTTGTAATCGACTTAAAGATTGTTAGAGCTTGAGATGTAATTCCTACTGAGCTTTATGCTCATTCAGTGTTAATTAATATTTTCAGGTTGTCTCGAGGATAGCTAGCAGGCATGGGCAAGAGTGTTGGAGTGTACTAAGATGTCATAGTGCACCCTGTTTCTTAGTTTAGAATTGAGAGTTATCTTATTATAAGAGTATTCTTGAAATTTGCTTGAGAGTTAGTGTTGTCCTTGAAATTTGGAAGAGTTGTAAAAATTGAAATTTTATAGTGGAGATTTTTATATCAAGTGATGTAATTAGAATTTCTAGTCTTGATTGAGTGAGGGGTTTTCTCCCCTGTCGTGCTTCGATATTCCGCGTCGGGGCGTGACATTTGCACAGCCCCCATCTATTTATTTTGGTAGTGAATTTCACCGTTCGACGCGAGTCTCTTCATGTGTCTCAATGGGGATTCCCGACTATAAGGATTCATCCTTATTATAGTTCTATTACGGATTCCACCGTTTGACGCGAGTTTCCTCATGTGTCTCAATGGGGATTCCCAGCTACTAGGCTTCATCCTTATTGAAATTCGCTTCACTATTTCGCGCGAGTCTCGTCATGTGTCTCAATGGGGATTCCCGGCTACTCAGATTCACATTTTTTTTTGCATCATTTTTTAGTGGGGGTAGGCAGCTCTTTCCTCACGATTACCTTTCACGCGAGTGCAGGAATTCAAGTCTCCGTAGAGTGCTAAGAAGAAAGTCGGGTAATCCCTATGGTTGAAGACCATTGAACACATTGAGTGCGGAGTGTGGGAGTGGTACCTCAGGTTTATTTTGTGAGTTGGGCTTAGCAATTTAGCCATGACTCTTCTCCTTGACCTGTGCACCCGCCATAATTGGGTTCCCTTCGAGTGCGTGCCGTGACACACGTGCATCCGGAATTGGGGCGACATTATTTAGCAAGGAAACACGGTCCTAGAAAATTCCAAGGAGGTGTACTATTCTATATTAAGCAAACATGCAAGTAGGGCAGCCAAGCAAATTTTTTTGTCTCTTCTGTTTTGCTCTCTTTTTCTCTCTCTTTTTTTACGTAAGAACATACTATCGTTACGTATATGTATCTTGTAAGTGGTAGTAGAAGTATTAGGGAAGCAGACCGCGAAGGGTCGAAAGGAAATTAGGGAAGCAGGCCGTGGAAGCCGGAGTGGGGAAAGCAGGCTACAAAGGCCAAAGGCTGGGGGGGAGCAGGCTACGAGAGTCCAAAATTGTGGGAAGTAGGCCGTGAAAGCCGAATTCTGGGAAGCAGGCCGTGAAGGCCGAATTTTGGGAAGCGGGCTCCGAGAGCCGAAATTGGGAAGCAGGCTATGAAAGCTAAAGTTGTGGGAAGCGGGCCATGAAGGCTGAATTCTGGGAAGCAGGCTAAAAAGTCAAAATTGGGGAGCGGGCTGCAAAGAGCCGAAGTTGGGAAAGCGGGCTACAAGAGCCGAAGAGAAGGGTTTCTTTTTTTATTCTCTGGCCGGGGAAGGATCCGAACACCAGGGAAAGGTCTTTTCTTTTGTGCTCCGGTCGGGAAATGGTCCGAGCCAAAGTGAAAGGGTCTATTCTTTTGTTCTCTGGCCGGGGAAGGATCCGAACCAAAGTGAAATGTCTCTTCTTTGATTCTTTGGTCGGAGGAGGGTCCGAGTCAAAGTGGAAGGTTTATTCTTTGATTCTCTGGCCGGAGAAGGATCCGAGCCAAAGTGGAAGGTTTATTCTTTGATTCTCTGGCTGGAGAAGGATCCGAGCCAAAGTGGAAGGCTTATTCTTTGATTCTCTGGCCGGAGAAGGATCCGAGCCAAAGTGGAAGGCTTATTCTTTGATTCTCTGGCCGGAGAAGGATCCGAGCCAAAGTGGAAGGCTTATTCTTTGATTCTCTGGCCTGGAAAGGATCTGAACCAGAGTGAGAGATTGATTCTTCAATTCTCTGGTCGGGAAGGGATTCGAACCAAAGTGAAGGGTTGATTCTTCAATTCTCTGGTCGGGAAAGGATCCGAACCAAAGTAAAAGGGTTGATTCTTTAATTCTCTGGTCGGGGGAGGATCTGAACCAGAGTGAAGGGTCGATTCTTTAATTCTCTGGTCGGGGGAGGATCTGAACCAGAGCAAAAGGTTTATTCTTTGATTCTCTGGTTGGGGGAGGATCTGAACCAGAGCAAAAGGTTGATTCTTTGATTCTCTGGCCAGGGAAGGACCCGAACCAGAGTGAAAGGTTGATTCTTTGATTCTCTGGTCGGGGGAGGATCCGAACCAGAGCAAAAGGTTGATTCTTTGATTCTCTGGCCGGGGAAGGACCCGAACTAAAGTTAAAGGTTGATTCTTTGATTGGGAAGCTGTCGACTGGGATGCCAATGATGAGGCAGCTGTCGACCTAGAGGCCGATAAGTGAAATATCAGTTGGTTGAAGCTCTGATGGCTGGATATTTTCCAGTTTAACGCCCCGTTGGTGGAAGGTTCAGTCGGTTTAACGCCCCGTCGACAGAAGGTTCAGTCAGCTCAACGCCCTGTCGGTGAAATGTTTAGTCGGTTTAACGCCCCGTCGGCGGAAGGTTTTGTCAGTTTAACGCCCCGTCGACGGAAGGTTCAGTCGGTTTAACGCCTCGTCGGCGAAAGGTTTTATCGATTTAACGCCCCGTCGGCGAGAGGTTAAGTCGGTTTAACACCCCGTCGGTGGAAGATTTAGTCAGCTCAACACCCTGTCGGTGAAAGGTTTAGTCGGTTTAACGCCCCATCGGCGGAGGGTTTTTTCGGTTTAACGCCCCGTCGGCGAAAGGTTCAGTCGGTTTAACGCCTCGTCGGTGAAAGGTTTTGTCGGTTTAACGCCCCGTCGGCGGAAGGTTTAGTCGGCTCAACGCCCCGTCGGCGAAAGGTTTAGTCGATTTAACACCCCGTCGGTGGAAGGTTTTGTCAGTTTAACGCCCCGTCGGCGGAAGGTTTTGTCAGTTTAACGCCCCATCGGCGGAAGGTTCAGTCGATTTAACGCCCCGTCGGTGAAAGGTTTTGTCGGTTTAACGCCTCATCGACGGAAGGTTTAATCGGTTTAACGCCCCGTCGGTGGAAGGTTTAGTCGGTTTAACGCCCGTCGGCGGAAGGTTTAGTCGGTTTAACGCCCCATCGGCGAAAGGTTTAGTCGGTTTAATGCCCCGATGGCTGAGTATCTGTCGGCTTGAAGCCCCGATGGCTGGATATCTCTCGGCTTGAAGCCCCGATGGCTGGATATCTCTCGACTTGAGGCCCCGATGGCTGGATATCTCTCGGCTTGAAGCCCTGATGACTAAATATCTATTTGCTTGAAGCCCCGATGGCTGAGTATCTGTCGGCTTGAAACCCCGATGGCTGGATATTTTTCCGATTTAACGCCCCATCGGCGGAATGCTGATTGGTTTCTACTTGTTGGATGGCTTGAGGTCGGAGGTAAAAGTTAACCTCATAAAGATTTTTTTCTCTGCTTTTTTTTTCTTTGTGTGGAGAGGCAGGTGCAAAGACCATGTTTGTCTTGTGGCTGCTCTTCCTCTTCTTCTCTTCTTCTTTTGTGTGGAGAGGTGGGTGCAAAGACCATGCTTGCCTCGTGACTATTCTTTGTTCTGCTCTTCCTTTCTCATTGATGCCCCCGGACTAGGGTGTTTTTTTTCCTCTTAACATGCCCCCAGGTTGGGGTGTAGCTTTTCTTCTGTGTCCCCAGGCGGGGTGTGTTTCTCATGACTTCTGTGCCCCTAGATGGGGTGTAAATTCCTTGCTTCTTATGCCCTCGAGCGGGGTATGTTTCTCTTCGAGTGTCCCTAAGTCGGGGTGTGCTTCACGCTTCTTGTACCCCCAGGCCTGAGGGATATTTCTCTTCACATGCCCCTAACCCGGGGTATAGCTTTCTTTATATGCCCCCTGGGTCGGGATATATTCTCTTCATGTGCCCTCAGAGCGGGATGTACTCTTTACGGCTTCAATGCCCCCAGGTGGGGTGTACGTTTCTTCTTCATTATCTCTTAAGCCGGGGTGTATTCTTGATGGCTTCTATGCCCCCAGGCGGGGTGTGCACTTCTTCTTCATATTCCCCTAAGTCGGGGTGTATTCTTGATGCCTTCTGCGCCCCCAGGCGGGGTGTGTCTTCTGCTTCTTATACCCCCATGCAGGGCAGATTTGCACGGGACAGAGTCTTTGCCTCTTACGCCCCCACGGCGGGGTGGAGTCTTGGCTCGTTATGCCTTCATGGCGGAGGTCGGTTCTACTACTTCTTATGCCCCTAAGCCGGGGTAAACTTCTCTTCATATGTTCTCGGCACGGGATGTATGTCGTCCCTTTACGGCTTCTGTGCCTCTGGATCAAGGTATGTTGTCTCTTCAAATGCTGCTTGAGAGGAGTATACCTCTCTTCATGTGCCCCCAGATCGGGATGTATGCCTCTTCGCTTCTGTGCCTCCGGGCGGGGGTAGATGCTTCTGCTTCTTATGCGCCAAGGGCGGAGTGTATCTCTTTTTTGTGCCCCCGGAGCAAGGTAGATGCTTTTCATGTGTCCCCAGGTCAGGGTGTATTCTTTTGCTTCTTATGACCCCGTGGCGGGGTGCTCTCTCTTCAGATACCCCTGAGTCGAGGTGCAGCTTTGTCTCCCATGGAGGGGGTGTGTTTCTTCTTTAAAGCCCCCACGCTAAGGTCTATTCTTCTCTTTCTTGCGCTCCCGAGGCGGGATGGGTTCTCCTTATGCGCCCCCGTGGCGGGGTATATCCTTCATGGTTTCTATGCCCCCAAGCAGGGTGTAAATTCTTGTTTTCAAACCCCTCATGCGGGGCGTGTTTCTTTTGCTTCATACGCCCCCATGGCGGGGTACATTTCTTCTTCGAATGCCTCTAAGCCGGGGTGCAACTCTGTTTCTTCTCATACTCTCAGGTCGTGGTGGATTCTTCTGCTTCTTATGCCCTCGAATCGGGGTGTATGTTTCTTTTTCAAGCGCCCCTTGGGCGGGTGTGTATTCTCTTATTGATGGGAATCGACACCGAGCACTGAATTTTTATTTTGCATTTGAGTCCTTTTATTTACTTTTATATCCTTGGGAAAGTATATGTGCAATTGTAAGGCTTTGTAAGTCAATGTGTCATTCCCTAGGATTGTGTGGGTTTCTATGTAATTTGCTAGT
The DNA here is from genome assembly GCA_022559845.1 of Amorphophallus konjac. Lineage (NCBI taxonomy): Eukaryota > Viridiplantae > Streptophyta > Magnoliopsida > Alismatales > Araceae > Amorphophallus > Amorphophallus konjac. Next base: position 325,109,159 of record CM040119.1, on the reverse strand, counting down.
AGGTCCAGCAAGGGGGCCCCCAGCCCTTTCCCATTGGTCCACCTAAGCTATGTGGGGCTGGTCAACCATCCTAGGTGGCCATCTAGAAGGGTTGAATGCTAATTGACCACATGGGAGACAAATGGGTCAAAATTTCAAAGGTTGGCCACCCACCTCCACCTACCCATGCCCTTGGTCAAGGGGGCGCCCCCCCATTAGATATAATTAGGAATTTTTTTATTTGTTTGAAACATTTAATATTATCTAAACCCTAGGTCTGAGGGCAATTTGAGTCATTTGCCATTTCACATATATAGCTTGTATTTTGTGATTTAGTTAGATTAATGAGAAGAAATTTCAGAAATTGCCTTGGAGCCTCAAGGAGGGTGCGCCCCTCTCTCTTCCTCATGCTGCTCTTCCCCTTCCTCCAACCCTCTAGGGATTTAATCCCCTTTTCCTTAGACCCTCTAGCTTCCCTTTCTACTACCGCCGCCACCGCCGTCGCACCGTCGTCGCGCTGCCGCCACCGCCACCAAAGTTCTATCTCCATCAGGACAGAACCCCACCTCCGTGGATCTATCTTTTTAAGCTGTTGTTGGATCGAGCTGAAATTTTGAGAGCTTGTTCCTCTGTCTGTTAGCTTTCCATCCATATATCTTATGCCCCATTCTGATCTCTTTTGATATTTTTCCCGTAATCTTTATACCACCCCTATCAATCTATCATTCTACAGATCTACAGTATAGAGTCGTCTTGTTCTATTTTTGTCACCCCTTTATCTATTTTTAAAAAATCCCAAAACATTACTGAGTGTTTCCCACGTATATCCCCTTCCACCATAATTTTCTTTGAATCTACAAAAATCGTTTACCCCTCAGTCAAAGGTGTGTTTCAGGCAGATTGCTTGCTGCCCTGTGTATCTATCAGTCCGGGTCAGAAAAAAAGTCAGTTTTCAGATGTTTTCATTTTCAATCTGTGTGGTGGATGAAGCTGTAAAAAACGTATTTTGTAGATCTCTGAGTCTTCTTTCCAACGGTACCAGCCACGCCTCGTTTGGCCTCCGGATCTGGGTGCAAGCATTTTTACTGTCAAGGCCTGCAGATCTGTCTTGTGTGCAGGTCCGAAATTACAGTCTAAAAAAAATTCAAGAACAAGTGTCAAAAGTCAACTTCAGGAGCCGCCCCTTCAGGGAGTCGATCAGGGACATCCCACCATCATCCCAGCCAAGCGGCGCCTCCAGAAGACATCAGGAAGGCAACATTCTTTTGGAACGGATTGCTTGCTGTCCACCGAGTCAGCTACCGAGTTGGCACAGCACCGAGTTGGAATAGTGCCGAGTCGGACCAGCAGGCCGAGTTCGTGCTGAGTTTGCCTCCAGATTGCTGCCCGTCAACCCAGGGTCGCTCCTCCCGGGCCCCAGTGTAGCCCTTTACCTCCCTGCGTAGAGTGGGCAATATAATTACTGCTGTAATTAAAGTTTTTATTGTTGTTAACTGGGAGTTACCGTAACTGGCCGGGGAACGTCTTCCCCACGCCCGGAGCGTGGAGGTACACTCGCTCCCCACTCTTTATCGCATTTGCTTATCTTGTATAGCTTTGAATGCCGGTGCGAGAGCATGTTTCTAGCTAGATATACTTGTATCACCACTGCGAGAGAGCGAGTTTGAGTGTTACCGTCCCGTGACTCGATCCGAGTCTACACGGAAAGCCGATACCAGTGACTCACGGCCGGTTTCTTAACCATGCCCGGTCCCACGTTTCCCTCGCTAAGGGACGTCCGCGAGATAGAGTCCTAGGTTGCGTGTCCGTCCCGCATCAATTTGGTATCAGAGAGTCTGGTTTGAGTCAAGGGAAGTAAGAGCAACAAAAAAAGTGTGTCATTTAAGTCTAAGTGTCTAAGTTGGTCTAAGGTTGCATCCGCATACCATTATTCGGTATATAAAAAGGTGTTGTCCGAACGTTAGGCTACGCCTATCGGGAAGGCCGTACACTTGCGCGAGTGATCTTCGGATCGATTAACTCCGCCACGTACCGAATCTTGGTCATGTCTAGGTTGCTAGTCGAGTCTGCATTCCAACTTTGCATCGCATAGTAGGGTCGTGTCTAGTCCACGAGTCCAATCTTGTCACCGTGTGCCTGCATGTCCACTATCCGTCTCCCCCATGGCCGTTCCCCAAGACCATGCGTCCAAGTGGTCATCCCTGGTGGCCCAAGCAAAGGCCTTCATGGCCCGACCCTTGGATTTTACCCCTCTCATTACTAATGCCACTCTACCCAATGGGTCCACAACGGAACTCCATTTCACCGATAGGGAGTCGGATAATTGGGTTTCTCTTGATATCATGGAGTCCCTCTCCAAGACAGGCGAGATTGTCCGCGATGGTGATTTTGCTTGTGTCGAGTTCCAAAGGAGGATCGGCTCCGTTCTTTACTCCGATGGCGCCTAGTGCAGGATCGGCACACTTGCTGGCCCATGCATCATTTTAGGGCAAACGTGGTTAGGAGAGAGAAAAGCCAATTTTGACTGGGACAAGAGGACTTGCACCTTATGCCCACCTTACCTACCCGGCAAGATCATCCTTAAGGACAGGGCTCAGTCGAGCACCCCCGTATTTCCAGCCACCCAACCCCAGTGGTCCAGTCCACCTTCAGATTCACGCTTGGAGCCACCTCATCCCGAGCCGCCCGTGTTTCTTATGGGTGCGCTATACATAGCCGAGCCGCTTCTTAGTTGGCTCAAGGATGGCTTGGTCTCACCTACTTACCCCTCCATGGACCCCACCTTACCTCTAGTGCCCATCAACTCCTACCATACAACCTTCCGATCTAGTCATCATGTTGACACATTGGGTGACCTTATTCTTGGTTTAGGTTGGCAATAGAAGTTGACGCATTTATTGGCCCGAGACTTCGACCTACCCACTAGTCGTAGCTTCACCCATCTGGCCTTAGGGTCCATTGTCTCGTGTGCACCGTGGGTTGTGTTACCACGGAGGTTCTTCTACTTCTCCCGCTACCGGACGAGCCCGACTTCATTACTTTTCTTCCGAGGGAGGAGTCATATCTCCTATGCACGGTCCCATCTACCACGATGGATGGAGGTGATCATCACCTTCATGAATTTCACCCATGGGACTATGTAATGGAGAAATCAAAGGGTCACACATTCTTGGACCCATTCGACCCCTTCTCTAGTGGGCCTAGTGATCCATCCCTTCCATTCTACCTTGTAGGGGTAGTCCACTTTCATACCCCTTTCCTACGGGCCGAGTCCTCCATACCCACCAAGCCCGTCCACGATACACCTATATCCGGCTCACCTAGCCCTCTCGAGTCTCCCAAATCCAATAGGCAGTCGCATGTTATGGACAAAGTAGGGTGTCTAGGAGTCCCACTCTCCGCCAACCATCGGTTGCCACTAGTGCATGCATGGCACATATTCGGGTGTCCTGGTCTGCCGTCACCCATGTACGGGTCGGACTAACATTAGGTGTGTCTAGGCTCTTGTGTGTTTGTGCATCCATCGAGTCGAGTCGGTTTGTATGCTTGCGTTGTTAAGGCCTTTTGAGTTCGAGACTTGTCGGACTATTGGGATCGATTCTACCTCATATCGGATCTAGTCACATAAGGGACAAGCGGTGATTCCTAGTGAGTCTTCGAGCCGCCTTCCCTCATTTGAGAGTGACCCCATCCCGGAGTGTCCACCTCTAGCCTCATTCCTATGGCAGCGTGTGCATATCGAATCTATACGGGGTGAGCAGGTGTCGATTACTTGGAGTGGAGAGGACTCCGCGCTTCCAGGTACGATGACGGATCCGCCAACGTCACGAGCAGCCGCACCCCTTACTCGACGGGTCGAGTTCTTCCCACCCGGGGAGAGTTGATGGGAATCGACGCCGAGCACTGACTTTTTATTTTGCATTTGAGTCCTTTTATTTACTTTTATATCCTTGGGAAAGTATATGTGCAATTGTAAGACTTTGTAAGCCAATGTGTCATTCCCTAGGATTGTGTGGGTTTCTATGTAAGTTGCCAGTAGGTCCAGCAAGGGGCCCCCCAGCCCTTTCCCATTGGTCCACCTAAGTTATGTGGGGCTGGTCAACCATCCTAGGTGGCCATCTAGAAGGGTTGAATGCTAATTGACCACATGGGAGACAAAGGGGTCAAAATTTCAAAGGTTGGCCACCCACCTCCACCTACCCATTCCCTTGGTCAAGGGGGCGCCCCCCATTAGATATAATTAGGAATTTTTTTATTTTGTTTGAAACATTTAATATTATCTAAACCCTAGGTCTGAGGGCAATTTGAGTCATTTGCCATTTCATAAATATAGCTTGTATTTTGTGATTTAGTTAGATTAATGAGAAGAAATTTCAGAAATTGCCTTGGAGCCTCAAGGAGGGTGCGCCCCTCTCTCTTCCTCCTGCTGCTCTTCCCCTTCCTCCAGCCCTCTAGGGATTTAATCCCCTTTTCCTTAGACCCTCTAGCTTCCCTTTCTACTACCGCCGCCACCGCCGTCGCACCGTCGTCGCGCTGCCGCCACCGCCACCAAAGTTCTATCTCCATCAGGATAGAACCCCACCTCCGTTGATCTATCTTTTTACGCTGTTGTTGGATCGAGCTGAAATTTTGAGAGCTTGTTCCTCTGTCTGTTAGCTTTCCATCCATATATCTTATGCCCCATTCTGATCTCTTTTGGTATTTTTCCCGCAATCTTTATACCACCCCTATCAATCTGTCATTCTGCAGATCTACAGTATAGAGTCATCTTGTTCTATTTTTTTCACCCCCTTATCTATTTTTAACAAATCCCAAACAATTACTGAGTTTTCCCCACGTATATCCCCTTCCACCATAATTTTCTTTGATTCTACAAAAATCGTTTACCCCTCAGTCAAAGGTGTGTTTTAGGCAGATTGCTTGCTACCCTGTGTGTCTGTCAGTCCGGGTCAGAAAAAAAGTCAGTTTGCAGAAGTTTTCATTTTCAATCCGTGTGGTGGATGAAGCTGTAAGAAAAGTATATTGTAGATCTCTGAGTCTTCTTTCCAATGGTACTAGCCACGCCTCGTTCGGCCTCGGGATCTGGGCGCAAGCATTTTTACCGTCAAGGCCTGCAGATCTGTCCTGTGTGCAGGTCTGAAATTACAGTCTGAAAAAAATTCAAGAACAAGTGTCAAAAGTCAACTTCAGGAGCCGCCCCTTCAGGGAGTCGATCAGGGACATCCCACCATCGTCCCAGCCAAGCGGCGCCTCCAGAAGACATCAGAAAGGCAACGTTCCTTTGGAACAGATTGCTTGATGTCCACCAAGTCAGCTACCGAGTTGGCGCAGCACCGAGTTGGAATAGTGCCGAGTCGGACCAGCAGGCCAAGTTCATGCTGAGTTCACCTCCAGATTGCTACCCGTCAACCCAGGGTCGGTCCTCCCGGGCCCCACTGTAGCCCTTTACCTCCCTGCGTGGAGTGGGCAATATAATTACTACTATAATTAAAGTTTTTTTTTTTGGAAAACCCTACCTAGGAGTGTTTTGGAGAATGAGCCCAAAACGGAGCATTCCCAACATACCACTAGGAGGTTAATTTTATTAATGAGAGAACGAAAAATAAAGAAAATTACAAGATTCGGACGCTAGGCAAACCTAGCTTATCCAGTCGGGCTGCGCCCTGAACATTTTTGGGGAGCTCATGATAAGAAAAGAAAAGATTACACTTATTCAGGCAAGCTAGTGAAGCTAAAGAATCTGCAACATTATTGGCTTCTCTGTATATGTGAAGTAAGGAATCCCTATGTGAGAGCATATCCCAAATTTCTCTGATATAGGAAAGAATGGCCCATGGAAAATTAATCTGTTTACTAACAGCTTGCACCAGAACCTTGGAGTCACATTCAATCAACGCAAGATGTGTATTGATGGTGGAAAGGTATTTAAGGCCATCGAGGAGAGCTCTAGCTTCAACGATAATACTTGAGCTGGGACCATAGTAGTGAGAAAAAGCTAGAAGAATGTTTCCTTTAGAATCCCTTATAACTCCTCCCCCACCAGAAATTCCTGAGCGCTTACATGCCCCATCAGTGTTAAGCTTGAAAGATGGCCATGGGGGACATAACCATTTAACTACCATAAGTTGAGGATTTCTTTTGGTGACAACCTGAATACCAAATTGAGTGAGAATTTCCCTCTTGCTGGAATGAGTTTCTTTGAGACCAGATAAATCACAGATTTCCTTTGTTTGAGCTTTAATCTTATGTAGCATGCAGTTCTTAGTTATGATCCAGCCTTCATACTTGGCCATATTTCTAGTAGACCACAGTTCCGACATAGTGTAGCCAATTGATGCCAATGAAAAGAGACCATACAGGGATTTAGAACGGCTGTGTGAAACAGATTTCAGAATCCTTGACTTTGCAGAATTACCATCTAACATCAAGCCTGAGCTTTGGAGAGATGACCAAATAAAGACAGCATTGTCACTGATGACAAATAGATGGTTTAGTGTTTCCTCTTGAGGATGTTGGCAGCAATAACATTTAGAGCATAAATTAATACCAAGCATCTGTACATTAGAGTCCGTGGGGAGGCAGTTATTGATGATTTTCCACAGAAAAATAGAAATCTTTGTAGGCAGCCAGGTGGACCAGAGTGATTTCCAAGGCAGATTTAACTAAATCTGGTTAAGGTTGCACGCATGTTTATAGAGGGAGGAAACCATATATTGACCTGAGTGTGACAAACTCCAGGCTTCCTTGTCGGCATATGAGGATAGAGTAGTATACCTGATTGCTGTAGTAACTTCAGATGCCAGGAAATTATCAATGAGCTGTTTTACTTCAGCAGTTGGGTGCAATATACAGTCTTTAACAGAAGCCTTTGTGTTGTTGATGAGTTCAGCAGGAACAAAGGAAACAAGGGGTTTATTGCCTAGCCATGTATCATACCAGAAATTAGCAGAACTGCCATCCCCAAGGATAATTCTTTTGTGCTGTAATATGAAGCTTTTGGCAAGAGACCAGGATCTTCGGCTATGACCTTTCATGTTTATGAATTTTACATCCATAAGATGGTTACCCCGGAAGTATTTAGCTCTAAAGTAATTTGCCCACAGGGAGTTAGTGTGCATGGCCCTCCAAAGCATTTTGACTCTGAATGCTATTTCCATTTGCCGAAGGGACATGATTCCCAGGCCACCTTGGCTGACTGGCCTGCATATGGCTTTCCAAGATTTCCAATGATGTTTATTGCCATGAGAAGATGCACCCCAGAAGAAATTTGCAAAACATCTGTCAATAGCCTGATGAGTTCCAGACAGAAGGGGAGAAGAAGCCAGTGTGTAAATTGGTATTGAGGAAAGAACATGTTTGATAAGGATGAGTTTGGCTCCTTGAGATAGCAGCTTAGCATTCCAACCTTGAATTCTACTTTGAATTGCAGAGATGAGTCCAGCAAAATGGGCTTTCTTTCTCCTGCCAAGAATTAAAGGGAAGCCTAAGTATTTATGAGGGAAAGAGTGATGAGAAAAACTAGTGATATCTGCAATACATCTAATTTTGGAAGAATCAGTTTTATGATGGGTGAAGAATCCACTTTTCCCCACATTAATTTGCTGACCCGAAGATCTTTCATAGAGTCTTAGCACCTTGAGAAGATTTCTGACAGAGTTTGCTGTAGCTTTACTAAATATAATTGTGTCATCAGCAAATAACAAATGAGAGATATTAGGACAGCCCCTTGGCCCTGCATACCAACCAGTCCGACTAGAGTTAAATGAGTCTATCAGAGATCTGCTAAGTGCTTCTTCAGCAATAATAAATAAAGAAGGAGCAATGGGGTCTCCTTGGCGTAGACCCCTTGAGGATTGGAAAAATCCAGCCATATCTCCATTGACTAACACAGAAAACCAGCAATTATTTAGCATGTTCTCAATGAGACCAGTGAATTGATTGCTGAATCCAAATTTACTCAAAATAGCAAGTAGAAAGTCCCATTCCAATCTGTCATAAGCTTTAGCCATATCCAACTTGAACATCACATTACCCCCTCTGGTTTTCCTGCCTAATTCATTAACCAATTCTTGAGCAAGGGCAATACTTTCCACAATCTGTCGACCTTTCACAAAGGCAGACTGTTCCATGGATATAGTTCTGGGAAGGATGGGTGCCAGCCTGCTATTAAGATTTGTTGAGATGATTTTATAGAAAAAGTTACATAGACTAATGGGTCTATAGTCAGAAATGTCCATGGCGTTGTTCTTCTTGGGGATGAGAGCAACAAGGGTGGCTGTAGCAATTCTTGGAAGAGGTTGCTGTTTGATAAAAAATTCCTTTACAGCACTGACCACCACACTGGAGATAATAGGCCAAGCCTTTTGGTAGAAAACACCTGTGAACCCATCGGGCCCTGGGGCACTGTCAATCGGCATATTGAAGATAGCTTCATTTATTTTTGAGTCCGAAGGGACAGCACAAAGAAGAGCATTATCTTCTGAATTTAATATTCTTGGAATACAAGATAAAATACTGTTATCAATATAGTGATCCTGCGATTGAAAGCTTTATGAAAATGTGAAGCAGCAATGCTTTTCATTTCTTCATGGTCAGAGGTAATGCTTCCAGCTGAATTTCTAAAGTGTGCAATCTGGTTTTTCCTTCTGTTGGCCAGAGTTGTCATGTGGAAAAATTTGTTATTTCTGTCCCCTTCCACTAGCCAACGAATCCTGGACTTTTGCCTCCAAAAGCATTCCTACTGAATGTATCTGGCAGATAGAAGAGACTTGGCCTCATCCAATTTGATATGATTAGCTTCAGAGGGGTCTATGTCATAACAAAATTCTGCTTTAGTCACTGCATCTTCGGCTGAAGCAAGGTTCATATGGACATCACCAAAGACTTGTCTGTTCCAAAGGTTGAGCATTTTCCTTAAATGCCTCAATTTTAGATAAAGAGTGGTAATTGAAGAAGATGCAACAGGGCTAGTACGCCAGCAGATGTCAACAGCTGATTGGAAGTTGTCATGCAAAGTCCACATCTTCTAAAAGCAGAATCTATTTCGAAATCTTGAAGTATGGATAGGTTTAATTAAAAGAGGAGCATGATCTGAGGCTTCCCTTGAGAGATGCTCTACAGAGATTGGAAAATGGAGCATTAGTTCATGATTGAAAAGAACTCTATCCAATCTTGCCCATATTCCATTACTTCCAAGTTGGTTGTTGTGCCAGGTGAACTGAGAACCAGTAAAGCCAGCATCCATAAGTCCACATGCCAGAACACAGTCCTTAAAATCTGATATATATGTCATATTAGGCGGGTTGCCCCTAGTTTTTCATCCATATCCATGATACAGTTAAAATCCCCTGAGACAATCCAGGGGGCAGAAATCTGATTGTTTAAAGCAGTCAAAGAATCCCATAAAAGGCCTTCTTTCAGCAATGGAGCACTTGGCATATACAATAGTCATATAAAAATTAGGCACAAAGGAGTTGGCTTGCAGGATTGTAATTTGCTGATCATCCCTATTAATGAAGGTAAAGTCAAGGGTATCATTCCACAAAATCCAGATGTGGGCCAGCATATCATTATTAGCAATAGAATGTTTCATGCCCAATTTCTTACAAATATTCTCCATGTGACAGGTATTAATTTTTGGCTCTAAAATAGCAACACAATCAATCTTGTAAGTTTTCAGCAAGAATTTTAGTCGGCCTTGGGACACATCATTACCAATACCTCTGATATGCCAAACGAGGAGAGTCATTGAGAAGAGGAATTATCAGCAATATTTCCCGCAGACATAGTCCTGAGCATAGATCTAGTAATAACACCAGCCTGATCAGTGTGCATAACCCTGAGATTGTTGATTTCAGCAGCAGCAACAATCTTAGTGCAATTCTGTTTAACATTATCTGAAAGATTTTGAACTCCAGCGCCTATGAGAGTAATAGCTATATCAGTGTTGCCCTTATCATGACCCACAACTGCTAGTTCAGGAACCAAGGCAATCTCCCCTGAGGAGGGTGCCAATTTTTGGAATGAAGGAAGCTCCACTTGAGGAGTATCCGAATACTCGCTCAAGCAACCCACTGAGGAGTTAGGATGGATTGAAGTAGAAGTCAGATGCTGAATTACAAGGTTCTGCTTTTGAGTCAGAGGCTTTAGTTTCTCTTGTAAGATAGCCGAAGGCTCCCCCGAGCAAACCATAGAAGAGGTAGAAGGATTTGGAGTAGGTGCCAAGGTTTGAGGGACAGGAGTCCGCTGGGTCTCAGCCGGTTTAAAGGCATTCTCCTCAGCTTTCCCAAAACCTTCTTGAACAGAATTGGAAAAACCATGTGTCTCTAAAAACACCAAAGCTTCCTTTGAACACTCTCCCGGAAGGATCTCCTTGAAAATGACAACATCAGAATTCTTTGAGCAAGGACTGGTTTCAGGAGCTGCCTGTGGTAATTGAGCAGCAGATTTCTTCACATCAGCAATTACTTTCCTATTAGTGACAGGCTGCCAAATAGTCTTAGTCTTTGTGTCTAAACCAGTAGGTGCTTGAGTGGGTAATTTCTGCTGCATAGTCCCATTCTGATCGTGATTTTTGGACATCTTGCAAGAGTCTACATAGTGACCAATCTGAGAGCAAAGAGTGCAGAAGTAGGGTAAGTCAGGGTAGGAAATATTTTGCCAAGCCCCTCCACCCAGAAAGCCAATCCAAACCCTTGAAGGTCTTGATTTAGAGATGTCCAACTCAATGCAAACACGGGCAGCGTTGGTTTGAGACAGGTTCAGAGTCGATTGATCAAATTTCAAGACTCGACCAACATTGCTGGCAATTGAACGAAGCATGGGTTCAACAAAGAAATTTACTGGGAGTCCAGGTAAGGCAATCCATACTGGAAGAATGGGCGAGTCTACATTAGGAGAGAAGTCCATCGTCCATTTGAAGAAGCGGAATAATCTACCGTGAACATACAGAGTCTCCTTCAGCAGCAAGAGAAGGAAGTCTTCATGGTTTCTAAATCGCAGAAGGAGGTAACGATTGCCCAATGCACTTATCATAAAATCTTCCTTAAAACCACATCTGCTGGACAGGTGCGCCCTGATGTCAGAGAAAGGAGGTCTGCCCTGCGGAGTACGAGCCACCAGAGAAAAAGAGAAAGGCTGAAGCGAAGCCGTGATTTCATCCTGACTGAAGAAAACAGTGGGTTCGCCACCGTCAGTCAAAGCAGGATCATGGACAGAGCCATGGATGACGGGCGGCGCCATGGAGGAGGATAAAACTTCAGCAAAAGTTCTGGTTTTCGTAGATGAAGAAAAACCTGGCGCTGCAAGAGAGAGAGGGGGCAAAGTGGAAGATGAAGGAGAAACCAAAGGGGGCCCCGCCGGCCCCCCGGGGTCAGCCATGATGGCGACCCACACACGCGCCGTCGGGAGCTAGGTCAACGCCATGAAGGAGAAGCCAAAACCCGCTCGGGTGATTTTTGGTTGATAAGAACACAAGAAATTGGATGGAAATAAGGGTCTGTTCTACCGTAATTAAAGTTTTTACTGTTGTTAACTGGGAGTTACCGTAACTGGCCGGGAATGTCTTCCCCACACCCGGAGCGTGGAGGTACACTCGCTCCCCACTCTTTATCGCATTTGCTTATCTTGTATAGCTTTGAATGCCGCTGCGAGAGCAGGTTTCTAGCTAGATATACTTGTATCACCGCTGCGAGAGAGCGAGTTTGAGTGTTACCGTCCCGTGACTCGATCCGAGTCTACACGGAAAGCCGATACCAGTGACTCACGGTCGATTTCTTAACCATGCCCGGTCCCACGTTTCCCTCGCTAAGGGACGTCCGCGAGCTAGAGTCCTAGGTTGCGTGTCCGTCCCGCATCACTTATGGCTTCTATGTCCCAGATGGGGCATGCTTTGCTTCTTGTGCCCCTAAGCCAGGGTGGACTCCTCTCCGAGTGCCCGTGAGTCGGGGCGTAGCTGTGCCCTACATGCCCCCATGCGGGGTGAGCTTAGCTTCTTGTGCACCCGAGGCGGGGTGTGCTGTTACTTCAGATGCCCCCACACGGGGTGAGTCCTTCTTCTTCTTGCGCCCCTCAAGACGGGGTGTGTTTCGCTTTATATGCCCCCGGCACGGGGTATATCCTTTGTTTCTTACACTCTCGAGCCAGGGCATGCTTCTTGGCCTCATATGTTGCCGAGGCGAGGTGTATGTTGCTTCATATACCCCCGGGGCGGGGATGCATTCTGCTTCTAATGCCCCCATGGCGGGGTATGTTCTCGGCTTCTTACGCCCCCAAGGTGGGGTGTGTTTTACTTCTTGTGCCCCCAGGGTGGGGTATATCTTTCACTTCTTACGCCCCCTGAGGCGGGGTGGAGTCCTTGCTTCTGATGCCCCCACAAGGCGGGGGTGTGTTTCTTTCTCTGTGTGCCCCCAGGCGGGGTATAGTCTTTGCTCCTCATGCCCCCACGACGGGGTATATTCCTTCTTCAAATGCCCCTAAACTAGGGTATAGTTTTGTCTCATATGCCTCCAGAGCGGGGGTCGGTTTCTTCCTTTGTGTGCCCCTAGGCGGGGTGTGTTTTTTTGCCTCTTATGCCCCTAGGCCGGGGTAGGTTCTGCTTCTTCTGCCCCGCAAGGGTGGGAATATTTCTCTTCACATACCCCCAGAGCGGGATGTCTGTCTCTTTGCTTTTGTGCCCCCACAAGGCGGCGTGCATTCTTCATGACTTCTATGCCCCCGGACGGGGTGTGTCTCTTCTTCAAATATCCCCAAGCCGGGGTATATTCTTTTGCTCTTTATGCCCCCAGAGCGGGGTGAATTCTTCGTCAAATGCCCCGAAGCCGGGGTGTTTTCTCTTCATGTGCCCCTGAGCCGGGGTGTATCTTTTGCTTCTTATGCCCTAAAGCGGGGGGAATTCTTCTTCTTCTGCCCCGACACACCGGGAGATGTTTGCTTCTTGTGCACCCAAGGTGGGGTGTAATTGCTACTTTTTGATGCCCCAGAGCGAGGTATCTTTCTCTTCACATGGCCCCGGTACGAGGTGTATTATGCTTGTAGTGCCCCCAGAGTGGAGTGTATTGCTGCCCCCAAGGCGGGGTATAACTCTTGCTTCTTATGCCCCCGAGGCGGGGAGAATTTTTCTTCTTTGCTTATATGCCCCCCCCATATCGGGGTGTATTCTTTTCTTCATACCCCCCTAAACCGGGGGATGTTGCTTTTTTCGACTTCAGATGCCCCCCCGGGGGGGTGCATGTTGCTTCATGGATTCCGAGCCTGGGGTATACTCCTTCTTCAAATGCCCCTAAGTCGGGGTGGACTCTTTTCTTCTCATGCTCCCAAGGCGGGATGTAGCTTCTTCAAATGCCCCTAGGTCGGAGCATATTCTTTATGGCTTCTGTGCCCTCGGGGGGGGGGGGGGGGTATGTTTCTTCTTCAAATGCCCCTGAGCTGGGGTGTATCCTTTGTCTCACATGTCCCCCCGAGTCGGGGTGCAACTCTGTTTCTTCTTATGCCCCCGGATCGGGGTAGATTCTTCTTACGTGCCCCCAGGGCAGGGGTGTATTTCTCTTCATGTGCCCCCATTTCGGGGTATATTTCTTCTTCAAATAGCCCCAAGCCGGGGTGCATTCTTCCTACTTCTTATGCCCCCGGGCGGGGTGTACCTCTCTTCATGTGCCCCTGAGTCGGGGTATGTTTCTTCTTCAAAGGCCCCTGAGCCGGGGTGTAGCTTTGTTGTCTGTTGTGCCCCCTAGTCAGATGGATTCTCTTCATATGCCCCTGGGAACGGGGTGTACATCTTTTTGTCTCCTACGCCCCCATGGCGGGGTATATCTCTTCTTCTTATCCGTCATGGCGGGGTATGTGCATGCTCTCTTCGAGAGTGGTGGCCGTGCTTGGCCTCATTACTATAAAGCATTTCCCACAGCGAGCGATAATTTATCAAGCTATAATTGTAGTTTGTTGGATCTTTTAACAGCCACTCGAGGGGCCGTTCTATGCCTGATAAGGGCAGCAGGAAGGTAGAACAGACCAGGGCGTTGCACCATGGAGTTGGGCCCTCCCAGAGCCGGGCGGGATGCCAGCCTTCTTCTTATTCTGTTGGTCAGCAATGCTTGCCAACCTTTCTCTTCTTGTCCTTTCTCTTCTTCTCCTCTCTTTTGTGTGATAGACCAAGGTGGGTGTGCAGGAGAGCGCTCACCCCCTCAGGGAGGGGATGAGTGGTTCGCTCCACAGCATCAACCCCACAATGGCAATCTTTGTTCATCACGGGTCTCGACAGACGTGGCCGTACAACCCTCTCTCATCGATTCTTTCTCTTCCCCTTTTTGCTTCTTTCTTCTTTCTTCTTCTTTTTTTGTTCTTCTTTTTCTTATTGAGGGAAAGGGGGTCTGATTTCCCCTCCCTTCTTTTCTCTTTCTCTTCTCAGTCTTTTGTTATAGCAGCCCCCCCATGATTCCTGGAGGCTGCATATGCTTTGGAGCAACATCCTCGAGGCCACAAAGGCAATTACGCCTAGTCCGGCTTATCCCCCCATGGGGTTGGCGACGACAGCACCTGCAATCCATCAAAGCATGCAAACATTATTTATTAGGGGACCATGAGGCCCTAAATCCCGGCGAAGAGATGAAGGGTGGTCGTGTCCCACCGGGCGTGCCAGACTTGTGGACGCACTAAAATTCACTTGTTTAAGTGATTCGTCTATTAAGTGCGTGGGCCTGCCAGTCACCGAAGTGACAATTTGCTCGGGCTCTGAAGAGCCCATGGTGCGCTCGATCTGACTAGGTCAGACGATTGTGTGGTTCGTGTCGGGACCAAAACCCACCGTGCCATAAAGGTCACGACGTCATTTACATCCCCCATATGAGGGGACACCCTTGATTAATCGTCGGGAATCAGGGCCTCATGGCCAGGAAGTTAGTTGCATAGAAATCTATTAAGAGATGCTGAAGTCCTCGTATGAGGGTGAAAAGAAAACATTCGAGATCAGGTCGGTCATACGCTGACCATTTAATATTCGGACGAATGTCCGGCTCGAGAAAAGTCACAATCGTCATGGGAAAATCGGAACATATGTATGCCTGGGTATGACAAATTTATTGTTCAGAGGAACTGGAAGCATTCGGTTAAATCCCTGTTAAAACGGTCAGAAACCAACAAGTTTATCTGCTCGGCGTGAGATCAAGCCTCGACCATACTGTGGTGGGCCCCCCGTGGTCGAAATAAGACTTGCGTAGGCGTCATTAATATTTTCGATGCCAAAGGGCAACGGGGGAGCGTCCCGAGATCAGATCCCGGAACCAATATGTATTCAGAGGGAGCGGACTGTAGGCCGAGGATACGGGTCAGGCGATGATCATAATCGGGACGGACCCGAGGTCTATGCGTGACCCATGAAGGCCTTATTGACATTCCCATGCGTAGGGTTTGGGGAGGACGAGGGCCGCCTCGTTATATTCAGATTTGTCGATCTTTCGTGGACCACTTTATGTTCGGACAAAGGTCCGTAATAGATACGCGACGGAAACAAACCCGTACAAATGTCTCCCGGATGCACGACATTTCAATAACGAACCGGAGAGGATTTGGGAGGAGGACGGGCCTGGTTTGATCGGAATGGCGGCCCAGAACAAGGTCGGGCCATGGCCATGTCAGGGTAATTCCCGAGACTGAAGACTGGCCTGTGAGGGCGGAATTATTACTCCTTTTGCACCGGGTCACGGGGAGAAGCGAGGCTGCGAGGTGGCATTTTCTATTTCTTATTATTATTATCTGGGTTCTAGTCATTTCATTTTTTTTAGTTGCTTATTTCTCCTTTATGCCTTTTTGGGTAGTTTTATTATTTTATTATTATTACCTTTTATCGCTCGCATTTCCCTTTTTTGTTTGCCATGTGTTTATATGTGTATTTGGTTTATTTCTTCTATTGCATCTTTTATATGTATTTTTGGATCTATATTTTTTATGATTATTATTATCGTGTTTCTCTTATTTGCACTTAGGGCGTATGTGGAGGAGTGGGCCATCGGAGGGCCGAAGGGAGGTCCATGTGGGTTCGGACTGAGTCGGTATAGCTAGGGTAGGCCCCGAGCAGCTCACAGCAGGGTCTGATTGGAGTGTGCCGCTGGAGGCTGGTGGAGAGAGTGCCGTTGAAGGCTAAGGGAGTATGCCGTAGATGGCCAAGGGAGTATGTGATGGGAGCATCTCTCGCCCTTCATATTTTTTACAACTTCGATTGCTTGCTAGCATAGCTCCATTTTGTCCGTCATATTTCTCTAAGTCAAGTCATGTAATTTTCATATTTTCTTTGAGTCATAATCATGTAATTTTCCTTTTATTTGAGTCTCGTACCTAGGTTAATGAGTCATTTCCCTAAGTTTGAGTCTCATTAGGCTAATGAGTTTGCTATTGGGCCTATTTCTTTGGGCTAGGCCCATGGGCGCCCCCTTCCTTCGGTTAATTGGTAGTGTGTTAAATGTCAGGGTCTTTTGTGAAAATGTGGGTTGCCTATATTAGGACCCCATTTCCCCTATTTGTAATCAATCAATGAATCAATCAATGAAAAAATTGCCATTTGAGAGTTCAAAGACTTAGTTTAGTGGAGCGAATCCAATTGGGTGAGAAGCCCCTGTCCCCCCTCTCTCTCTCTACCTCTCTCTCTAATAAGTCATTTTCTCTCTCCTCCACTTTCTCTCTCTAAAACCTGCGCCCCTTTCTCTCTCGTCCCCTCCCAACCACCTTTCTCTCTCTTCCCCCCTCCAATAACTCATCCCCAACTCCCCACCAACCCACCTTAACTCCACCCCATCCCCAAGGGAGATTCCACCACTCCCCACTCCACCCTCCAACCACCAACCACCCACTCCCCTTCCCCAAGCACCCTCTCATCTCCCAAGGGAGAATTCCCACTCCCCAAGCCCCTTTTTACCTTCCCCACACACCTCTTCCCATCCCCCAAGACCAAAATTTAATCCCACCCTTAAACCCATTTTCAAATACCCTTTCCCTCTCACCCACCTTCCCAAATTCGTAGCTCCTCCTCCCACCACCTGTTAGACCCCCTTCCAGACCCCATTTTTCCCTTCCCCCACCTTGGAACACCCCCTCCTAGACCCACTCACAGCCCGGGCTTTCCCCACACTCATCCACCCCCATTTCCCCTCCCATATACCCCATTCCCCCCGTCATCTTCAACCTACAGCTCTCAACTGAAGATCTATAGAAGAGTAGCAGCTTGCAGAGGTGACCACGTCTTCCTCCGGAAGAGTTTGAAGACCTAAGAGCTATCCACGGAAGCGCCTTCCTGTCTTCTTCGCAACGGAGGTGGTCTCATCCCCATCCGAGGTCCGTGTCGCCCGGGAGGTCCGTTCTCCCACAACTACGCAGAGCTGCCCCTGGTGAGTACCTGATCCAGAGTAGAAGCTTCACCACGACCAACCTCGGAAGAATCAGGCCAAGAGTTCTTCTGCAAAGTTCTTCCACGTCCTGTCTAATTTCAGAATCAAGAAGCGGAACTCCGATCGGCATTCGTGTTCAAGAGTTACCAATTTTCTTCCCTGGGTACATAGTTCTTCTTCCCCACAGTCTGCACCGACCTATCAGCAGTGTTCAGAGTCCCCTGACCTTCTCTGGCATCGTTTGGCTTCTCCTTCAGCTTTTTGGCGAAGAGGGCTCGTCCACGGTTCCAACGACTTTGACGGTGCTTGATTCCGAGTTCGGGAGCTGTCGGGACATCCTCTGCAACCTGCTGTTGGAAATCAGGAGCTGCCAGTCTGAGAGTCTGCCTCCCTGTTCGGGCCTCCACCCAGACCGGCATAGACGACAGAAGAAATTAACAAAATTTGGACGACTTCCCCTGCCTCCTACGAAGATTTCCCAGGTGGTTTCGTCCCCAACAAAATTCGGTAGCAGCTGCAGCAGTCAACTCTTCAGTCACTTGTCAGCACCCACAGAACCGGGCAGAATCGGCAACCTCCCGTCTTCGGTGTTCCTTTCTCCAATTCCCCTCCCCGCTTGGCCGACTGAAGGCCCCTCCCTGCGTGGAGGTAGTTTTGGCTGTAATATCCATTAACCCCCACCCCAAGGTCCCCCTCCTGGGAGAGGAGTAGTGTTGTAATTGGATTGAGCAGGTCAAGCTACACCGCCGCGGCGTGTGGGGATCCACTCGCCTCCCCGCTCGCCCTCGTCTCCGAGCGGGACCGGTTTCTTCAAACCGGTCGAGTAAGTGCTCAAACCTCACTCCCTTTAGTGCTTGTCTTTCAATATTAGTTCTTAGTTCCGCTGGCCGTGAGAGTGAGAGCTTGATCCTCAAGCCCCGTTGTCTTGAGTGATCACCGTGGGAAGAGAGTAACTGGTGCCATTGGCACTTTATCGGCCCCATTGAAGTGGGCATCCACATCCATTGGGAATCAAATCTTGGCCTTGCTGGCTCTCTACCAGCAAGGGTCCAACCCCTCAACCTCACCTTGGCATTGCCAAGTTACCCCGGGACTTGGGTGAGCGACGGAAGAGCGGTGGCCCAAATTGGCCCTTTTGATTGTGAATGTGCTTGCTTGTCTAAGTCCTAGGGGGTATCACATCAAGTGGTATCAGAGCAAGTTCATAACTTGTCTCTCCACAAGTTGGTCCTAGGGCATGTTTATGTATTTAGAGTCCTCGGTTGCATCTCCCATGTCCACTAGAATGGCCACTTCATACCCGTCATATCCATCCCCATCAACTTTCTCGAGAAGCCCAAATCCTCATGGAAGTTCCATTGCCAACAAAGTGGGTAGCAACACCTCTATCATAGAAGCCCTACCTAATGTCCTTAATCGGCTTGAAGATATCATGTCTCGACTCGACCGACTTGAAGGAAATAGCCGTGCACCAAGAGTGAATGAGAGTGACCTTTGGGGAAATCTAGAAATCATATTTTTAGAACACTTGAAAATCAAAACCCCCGCCTTTGATGGATCCAACAGCCCAAGCCTTTACCTAGATTGGGAGATTTCCATGGACCAATTCTTTAAAAGTTGCCCCTTGAACGAAGGAAGAAGAATGAGGCTAGCCAAGGCACACCTCTCCAAACAAGCTAAAACTCATTGGTTAGTTGTGGAAGGTTTGAGAAAGATCCGTAGGGAGGCCCCAATTAGCACTTGGGATGAGATGAAGACCGAGCTTAGAAAAACCTACACCCTCCAACCCTCTCCCTCCTACTCAAATCACCAAAGTCCAAGGAGCACTTCAACTCCATCATCCCCACCCGGTCAATCCAAGACCCCAATCACACATTCCCCACCACTTCCCATCTCTCCTACCCCAACCACTACATATTTTCACCCCACCTCCAAGTCTACTCCACAACCATAGGTCCCCATACCCAATTGGGCCCCATGGCCAACTCTCCACCTAGGCCCGTGGTAACCCCCACCACTACCTCTCCATCACCCCCAAAAGGGGACACTCCTCCCAAAACCAATCAACCCAAACCCCTTCAACCCACCCATCTTCCTCTCCCTACCCCAATCCAACTCCCACCAAAGCCTCCACTACTACCCTTACCTATCCTAACCCAAGTTTCCCACTACCTACCACCCTGAATACACTATGCCCCAATCATCACCACACCCTCAAAAGCCCCTCTCACCTCCTTGGAAGAAGAACCCATACCCCACCCCATAATGGTGAACACTCCAAACCCACTCTCCACCTTGAAGGAAACCCAAGTCCAAGTTGAAGAAGAAACAACATGCGAGGGTCTTCACCTTACATCACCATCTTTAGTTGGAGTCAATCTCATCTTAGGGAAACCCCTTGTTAGTTAGCTAAAGGAGATCCCAATAAGAGAGATCACGGCCCACGATTTCTCACCCATGAAGGAAAACTATCCCATAGTGCCCATCTCCTCTTATCACACCACAATCCAAGCATCTAATCAAGTAGAGACCTTAGAGGATTTTCTTAGAGGCTTAGCATGGCAAATTGAGTTCACTAGCATGTTGACCCCTATGGCCGAACAACCTAGGAGCCTTGGCCTCCTACACCCATGCATCGGGTCAATCACCTCGGTCTATACCATGGGTTGCTACACTAGCGACCTCCTTTTTCTTCTCCCTATGGTAGAAGAACCCATCTCGATCCACTCCCCTACCATTGAGATCCCAAATACTTTGATCGGTCAACCCACTAGAAAACTTGGCCCAATTACCTTGGAGGAGGATGACTCACAATTTGGGAACCTTGAAGACATAGAGTGCCTCCCTCTAGGAAGATCTTTTCACGACCCCTTTGATCCCTTCCTATGGGAGTCTAGTTCCCCATGTGACCCAACCACCTTATCCACCACCCACCATTCCCTATCCCAACCCACCATGTTAGACCTAATTCACCCCATCCTAGATTCAGGTTGCACCTTGGGAACCATGACCTTGGGCCACATACCCCTAGGTAATAAGGTTGTGCCCCACCCCATGATGACCACCTTCTTAGATCCATTCGATCCTTTCCAATGACATTTAAAGGGTTGTCCCACACCTATACACATGAAAGTCACCTTTAGGAAAAACATGCATGTGTCTAGGCTTACCACACCACTTGGAATGAACACTATGTTGGGTCCTTTCATCTATATCACCCACATGTCAAGTGGAAAGCATGAGTGGTCCATATTCGGATGTAATGGGCCACCGTCATTCATTATAAGTCTTAAACATGTTCGGAGCATTCACGGATGTCCGAGTCCCCCAGCACTCATCACACCCACACATGAAAGGGACACCTATGGATGCCCTGGCCCTCCCTCACTTCACATTGGTCATACACATGTCAAAGGCATCTACGGATGTCCGAGTCGCCCGATATTTACCACCACTTTGCATGATAGGGCCACCTACGGGTGCCCCGGCCCACCTAGGTTGACCGAAGTCTACACTGCGTCATTACATGATAGGTCTACTTTTGGTTGCCCCGGTCCCCCTTTGCATACCACACACTTCCCACCCACACCGCACCGTAGCTCAAGGCATACTCATTCAAGCAAGCATCTAGCAATGGGCGGTGAGGATCGTAATGAGCGGGCAAAAACTCACGAGTGGCACTTTGAATTCCAAGAAGGCAACCTTACGATGGTGGCTTTGGAATGGCTCTACCTTAGGGCCACCTCCAAATCGAGGGCACGAGGACTTGGACCTTCCATGTTCCAAGTGGCTTTGGCAACCTGGCTTACCGGTTGGATTTACTCATGGGATTTTGGGATATACCTCACTTTTCACGTAACGGATCTAGCACCCTCTAAGAGCACCGCGGTAGATCCTAGTGAGCACCTTGAGCCTACCCCCATCTTTTTGAGCGACACCCTCGGAGAGCTTCCACATAACAGCTTGAGAGTCCGACGTGCGCACACGGAGGCAATACTGGGTAAGCAAGGTACTATCATTGGCAAGAGGGTGTGTCCAAGCCACCTTGAGAAGTTGAAGCGCTGTCCCCTGGTTGCGAACACGAGGTTGAGTTTGGAGGTTGTAGCTTGCCCGGAGTTGCGTTGGAGGACCTCTTCCCCGACAGACTCATACTCGACGGAGTCGAGTTCTTCGCACCCCGGGGGTATGATGGGGGCATCTCTCGCCCTTCATATTTTTTACAACTTCGATTGCTTGCTAGCATAGCTCCATTGTGTCCGTCATATTTCTCTAAGTCAAGTCATCTAATTTTCATATTTTCTTTGAGTCATAATCATGTAATTTTCCTTTTATTTAAGTCTCGTACCTAGGTTAATGAGTCATTTCCCTAAGTTTGAGTCTCATTAGGCTAATGAGTTTGCTATTGGGCCTATTTCTTTGGGCTAGGTCCATGGGCGCCCCCCCTTCCTTCGGTTATTTGTTAGTGTGTTAAATGTCAGGGTCTTTTGTGAAAATGTGGGTTGCCTATATATAGGACCCAATTTCCCCCATTTGTAATCAATCAATGAATCAATCAATGAAAAAATTGCCATTTGAGAGTTCAAAGACTTAGTTTAGTGGAGTGAATCTAATTGGGTGAGAAGCCCCTATCCCCCCTCTCTCTACCTCTCTCTCTCTAATAAGTCATTTTCTCTCTCCTCCACTTTCTCTCTCTAAAACCTGCGCCTCTTTCTCTCTCCTCCCCTCCCAACCACCTTTCTCTCTCTTCCCCCCCTCCAATAACTCATCCCCAACTCCCCACCAACCCACCTTAACTCCACCCCATCCCCAAGGGAGATTCCACCACTCCCCACTCCACCCTCCAACCACCAACCACCCACTCCCCTTCCCCAAGCACCCTCTCATCTCCCAAGGGAGAATTCCCACTCCCCAAGCCCCTTTTTACCTTCCCCACACACCTCTTCCCATCCCCCAAGACCAAAATTTAATCCCACCCTTAAACCCATTTTCAAATACCCTTTCCCTCTCACCCACCTTCCCAAATTCGTAGCTCCTCCTCCCACCACCTATTAGATCCCCTTCCAGACCCCATTCTTCCCTTCCCCCACCTTGGAACACCCCCTCCTAGACCCCCTCACAGCCCGGGCTTTCCCCACACTCATCCACCCCCATTTCCCCTCCCATATACCCCATTCCCCCCGTCAACTTCAACCTACAGCTCTCAACTGAAGATCTGCAGAAGAGCAGCAGCTTGCAGAGGTGACCACGTCTTCCTTCGGACGAGTTTGAAGACCCAAGAGCTATCCACGGAAGAGCCTTCCTGTCTTCTTCGCAACGGCGGTGCTCTCATCCCCATCCGAGGTCCGTGTCGCCCAGGAGGTCCATTCTCCCACAACTGTGTAGAGCTGCCCCTGCTGAGTACCTGATCTGGAGTAGAAGCTTCACCACGACCAACCTCGAAAGAACCAGGCCAAGAGTTCTTCTGCAAAGTTCTTCCACATCCTGTCTACTTTCAGAATCAAGAAACGGAACTCCGATCGGCATTCGTTTTCAAGAGTTACCAATTTTATTCCTTGGGTACATAGTTCTACTTCCCCACAGTCTGCACCGACCTATTACCACTGTTCAGAGTCCACTGGTCTTCTCTGGCATTGTTTGGCTTCCCTGTTAGTTCTGGTGCAAAGAGGGCTTGTCCACGGTTCCAACGGATTTGACGGCACTTGATTCTAGGTTCGGGAGTGGTCGGGGCATCCTCTTCTTCCTGCTGTTGGAAACTTGAGGCTGTCAGTTTGAGAAGCTGCCACCCTGTTCGACCCTCTGCCCGGACCAGCATCGGCACCAGAAGAAATTAACAAAATTCTGAGGCATTCCCGTTCCAGATACGAAGAGTTTCCCACTGGTCCCGTCATCATAAAAATTCTAGATCAAGATCTGCGTCCTCAACTCTGGCTGTCTGTCCCCTATCGTAGAGAGCGGGCAGATTCGGCATCGGCTTCTTCTCTTGTGTTTTCATCACTTTCTCCCCTCCCCGCTTGGCCGGCTGAAGGCCCCTCCCTGTGTGGAGGTAGTAATTGGATGTATTCTTTGGTTTCCCTTCCCCAAGATCCCCCCCTTGCATGGGGTGTAGTGCATGTCATTTAAAATTTCAGGTCGAAGCTTCTCCGGCACGGCGTGCGGGTAAGCCCACGCTTCCTCGCTCGCCCTCGTCTCCGGCCGGGATCGGTGTCTTCACACCGATCAGGTGAGCCACCGCACACTCCTCTTTGCTTAAATTCCTTTGCTTAATTAGTATCGCATCTTAGTGCCGTCGGTGGTAAGTGGAGCGCCCGAACCCGAATTTGCTTATGATTGAGTGACTACCGCGGGTGAGTTGCGAGAGAGCCATTAACACCCACACCCTCGGTGTGCTGGCCGCCTACGAGAGTGGGCATCCTAGGACCCTTGAGAGGTCCAATCCAAAGCTAGCCAACCCCCGGAGCAGCAAGGGCCCGTCCCGAACCCTCACCACTATCACCGGTTTGCCTACGGGCACAAGAGTGCGCTTAGCGGGTGAGTCCGCCCCAGTAAAGTCACCGGTTCGTGCGTTGGTTGCTTGCTAGGTCCAAGGGTCATTTGATCATGTGATTATCACCCCAAGGTGGTGTCACATCAGTATGCCACTGGAGGCTAGTGGAGAGTGTACCGTTGAAGGCCAAGGAAGTGTGCCGCTGGAGGCTGGTGGAGAGTGTGCCGTTGAAGGCCAAGGGAGTGTGCCGCTGGAGGCTGGTGGAGAGTGTGCCGTTGAAGGCCAAGGAAGTGTGCCGCTGGAGGCTGGTGGAGAGTGTGCCATTGAAGGCCAAGGGAGAAGGATGGGCTGGTGTGAGGGCTGAAAAGGGGGTCCCTTTTGGCATATGAAGTTCAGATGGAGGAGTTCCGGGTTGCCAGGTTCTTAATTCTTCATTGAGTGGTTAAGTCCGGGGCCATGTTCAACAGCCCAATCCTCTGAATCTCATACGGTTCCATTGTTTTGATTAGGATGTCTTATCATTATTCGTTCGTTCATTAGTTACTTCACTTTGTCTTTTATTATGACATTACTTTTAATAAAAAATTCGGCAGCATCTCCCCTTGACTCGGGGCGTAAGGGAGATACAGGGAACGCGCCCACATGGAGTGGCAGAACTCGACAATTTGAGATGCGTGCCAAGGGTGACAACACCTTCGATAAAACTTCGGAAGACCTGGAAGAAGCAACGAGCGGAAGACACTCCTAAGACTAGCTGAGAGTGCACCGGGGAAGAACTTGGCCAAGGTGTGCCAGCTGAAGATAAGTGCAAGGCAGTGCTGGGCTGGGCTCAAGTGAGGGGCTGTGCCACTGGAGGGCTGAGCAAGGTGTACCGGTGGAAGCTGGTTAAGGGTGTATGCTGGCTAAGGCACACAAGAGTGTGCCGCTGAAGGACAAGTGGGGTGTACCGCTGAGGGCACAGGCAGATGTGCCGCCGAAGGCGCAGAGGGGTGTGCCGGCCAAGGAGCCAGAAGGTGTACCACTGGACAGGGGTGCAGGCGCACCGGGCAAGGCCCCAAAAGGGGCTGGCGTGCTAATGGGGCAGGGGCATTGGGCTGATCAAACTCACGGTGGCACAAATCAATCAAGACGATGAGAAAACCCATCAAAGGGGACAATACTCATTCATGGGGGAACAAAAGGCCATGGCTGGCCATACACATTACAAATCATGCCCGAGCTAAGGCTACAAACAAGAAAAAAGACGGAAGAACAAAAGAACGGGGAAGAAGAAGAAGAAAAAGGGGGAGAAGTTTTGGGGATCGGAGCAGGGTGACCACCCACTGCCCTTTCCCCCACTTCCCCCTACTACATCAAGCTCCCTCTCTCTCTCTTACTCTCTCTTGCTCGGTGGCGGTCGGAGAAACCCCACTCCGGAGCCCTCCTTCTTCTCTTCTCTATTTTTTTTCTGTCTTCTCTTTTCTGGCGGTGGCTCTCTCTTGTGGCTGGTTCTGCTTCTGTCTTCGTGGGTCTCTCCTCTCCTTGCCTCTTCATCTCTCTTCTCTTATTTTCTGGCCTCTGTGTCGTTGTCGCCAGCCAACGAGCGAGCCTCCTTTTATATTGAATGGGGGTTGGCCGCTTCGAAGGCCAAGCCTTCTTCTTCTCCTCCTTTTTTCTTCTCCCGTCCGAAGCCATCACGTGGCATGTACGTAGGGACAGTAGGAGGGAGCTGGCGTGCCTTCACCTGGTTGGCTGAGGTTGACGTCGACAGCCTGCTGCCGCTACGCTGTCGGCCGGAGCACAAGCCAGCGGCATGAGCATTAAATGCTTCGTGCTTGAGTGAAAACATAGCGTCGTAATGAGATGGGACGATGTGCCGCTGGGGGGGGGCAAACAAGTGTGCCACTGAAGGGCTGCCCTGGGTGTGTCGCTGGGAGGCACCAGGTGTGTGCCGCTGGGGGGGCCGAACAAGTGTGCCGCTAGGAGGCCGAACAAGTGTGCCGCTAGGAGGCACCCGAGGGTGTGCCGCTGGAGGGCACGAGAGAGTGTGCCATTGGAGGGCACTTGAGGGTGTGCCACTGGGCACTGGCAGGGGTGTGCCGCTGGGGCTTTCAGGGTGTGCCATTGGAGGGCACTTGAGGGTGTGCCACTGGGCACTGGCAGGGGTGTGCCGCTGGGGCTTTCAGGGTGTGCCGTTGGAGGCTTCAAGGGTGTGCCGTTGGAGGCATGCGAAGTGTGCCGCCGGGACACTTTGGAAGTGTGCCGCTGGAGGGGCCTTGAGGATGGTGTGCCGCTGGGGCACTTCAGAGTGTGCCGCTGGGGGTTGTTTGGGGTTGTGCCATTGGAAGGCAGTTGAAGGTGTGTTTTCCTCTTCTTCTTTCCTTTATCTCATCTCATCTTCTCTTCTCTTTTCTCCCCTTCTTTATTCCACTGTACGTGAACATGGGGTGAGAAATTTTTAGTGTCCACACCCACTACCCGCATCATCCGCTGGGTGCAAATACATTTTGGCGGCAACTGATTACTTCTCCCGTTGGGCGGAAGCCGTTGCTTTGAGGGAAGTGACTGGGGAGATCGTTGCTAGATTCATCCAGCGTAATATCATATTCCGATTTGGCACCCCAAACCGAATTATCTTATATAACGGAAGCCACTTCCGTAACCAGAAAGTATACCGGCTAGCAGAGAAGTACAAGATCGACTGGAGGACGTCAACCCCCTACAACCCACAAGCCAATGGTTTGGCCGAAGCGTTCAACAAAACTCTTAGTCCTCTCCTCTCCAAAATTGTCAATTCCAACAAAAGGGACTGGGAAGAAAGAATGTATGAGGCCCTCTGGGCATATCGAACTGTTTACAAAACTCCGACGGGTTGTTCACCCTTTTCCCTGGTATATGGCTCACAGGTGATTGTCCCCATCGAGCTGGAGATACCCTCCCTGCGGGTCGCAATCCAACACGGGTTGGTCCGAGAAGATCAAACAAATGTCGAGCGAAGGCTCTAAGAGCTCTCCAGCTTGGAAGGGAAGCGACTCCAGGCCCAACAGAATATCCAGGTCTACCAGGGCCGGATAGCTCGCGTCTTTGACAAGCTCGTCAAGGAACGTGAATTCAGGAAGGGTGACCTCGTCATGGTTAAGAGAAGAGAAGTCATGGCTTCCAATCCCAATGGCAAGCTGAATGAGAATTGGCTTGGACCCTATGTGATCCAGAAGGTCTACGAGGGTGGAGCGTATGTGATAGTCGACCATCGGGGGGAGGTTCAAATTCCACCCCTTAATGGTAGACATCTGAGGTTGTATCACGCTCTAATTTCTCCATTCAATGAATAATACGTTTCCCCGCCCCACGGCGGGCAAATTTGCTTTTCAATTGCCTGAATGGTTTGGCTACTATCTGCTACGCATTACAAGAGAAACAATGAAAGAGAACAAGAAAAAGAAAACTAAAAGAAAAAAGGGGGGAAAAAGGAGGGGAAAAGAAAGGGAAAAAAAGAGAAGAAGAGAAAAGAGGAAAAAGAGAAAAAAAGAAGAAAAATAAAAAGAAAAAGAAAAAAAGAAGAAGAAGAAAAAAGAATGAAGAAAGAGAGGAAGAGAGGGGGACCAACTCTCCTTCATTGATCCTCACTCTCAGCTTAATGAATATTTCAATAAACGAATCAACCCTGTCAGCCCTTGACATTCTGTCGGCACTGACAAAGAATACCTCACCCGGACCTTTCATCCAGGATCGGGGAATCAACCCTTCTCCTTGCGTTGGCACCGACCGTACCAACAAATATTTCAATAAATGAATCAACCCTGTCAGCCCTTGACAAATTGTCGGTACTGACGAAGAATACCCTACCCGGACCTTTCGTCTAGGATCGGGGAATCAACCCTTCTCCTTGTGTTGGCACCGACCGTACCAACGAATATTTCAATAAACGAATCAACCCTGTCAGCCCTTGACATTCTGTCGGCACTGACGAAGAATACCCCACCCGGACCTTTCGTCCAGGATCAGGGAATCAACCCTTCTCCTTACGTTGGCACCGACCGTACCATCGAATATTCCAATAAACGAATCAACCCTGTCAGCCCTTGACATTCTGTCGGCACTGACGAAGAACACCCCATCCAGACCTTTCATCCAGGATCGGGGAATCAACCCTTCTCCTCGCGTTGGCACTGACCGTACCAACGAATATTCCAATAAATGAATCAACCCTATCAGCCCTTGACACTCTGTCGGCACTGACGAAGAATACCCCACCCGGACCTTTCATCCAGGATCGGGGAATCAACCCTTCTTATTGCGTTGGCACCAATCCGTACCAACTAATACATCAAGAGACAAATAAACCACACCTGTCCCCGGCACTCTGTCGGCATAGACAAACAACCCTCTTTTAACCAAGACCTCCCGTCTAGGTCATTGAATGAACAAACTCTTCTCTCCATCCCTTTGGGCGACGAACGACCCCCTTTTGACCAAGACCTCCCGTCTAGGTCATTGAATGAACAAACTCTTCTCTCCATCCCTTCAGACGACGAACGACCCCCTTTTAACCAAGACCTCCTGTCTAGGTCGTTGAACGAACAAACTCTTCTCTCCGCCCCTCCAAGATCGGATCAACCTACTCGGGTCAAACATACCGGTGACATCATTCGACTGAGTCGCTTTATGGACATGGTGGAGTGGTCTCCTCACCCCTCCTCTGGAAGAGGCGAGCACTCTCCTATGCTTCTATGCGAACCTCACCGGGTTCTCCCCGGATAGGCTATTAGTGTGAACTTGCGTTCCATCATATAGCAAGAAAAAGAAAAGAGAAAAGGGAGGAAGAGATTGCCCAACACCACACACATATAGGAGGCACATGGATTAATTGCATTATATTCTTTTTTGAGAGAAAATTACATTGGCCTCGGGGCATACCCCAGTGTTACATGCAAAAAAGGGATGGAAGGGGGACCGGTAGTTAGTCTAGCCCCCGGAAGATGTCCTCAAAGGGAAGGATCCCGACACATGGGAAGCTCATCATCTCACACAGGCGGTCTTCCTGCGCGTCGAGGCGCTCCAACTCGGTCGCCACAGAGGTCACTACTGCTTCGGCGACGGCCAACTCTTCAGTTTCCCTGGCCTTGCTCGTCTCGACTTTGAGCAGGTCAGACTCAGCCTGGGCAAGCCAACCCCGGAGTTTCTCTATCCGGTTCTCCAAGGCGTGGATGTTGGCATTGCACCCGCCCAAGACCTTTTAGTGTTGCTCCCTGCTGTCCCTCCGCACCGCCAGAGCCTCCATATATTCATCCCTCTGAGCGCCGATGGATGTAAGCTCAGTTGGGGCCTGCGTCTCGAGGAATGCGCGATGGTTTACATATTTCAATAGTAGTAGAACACGTCGCGACCATTCCTCCAACGGGCAGCCCATCATTTGCAGTGCTTTGGTCAGCTACTCCACGATGGCCCTTACGCCTTGATATGTGAGCGTTGGGTCGACAACGACCATAGAGCGCAGTACCAATAGGGTCTGGCGGACTGGCAGATCTGAGCTCACGTGGCCGATAGAAGAGACGACTGGTGGGTTGAAGCTAACTTGGCTGTCCACGACCACCCACAGCTCCGCGTCAACCATGGCTGAGCTACCTGGAAGAGTCAGGGCCGAAAGGAGGGGCCTCTCTGGCTCCGAGGATGACCCCTGGCCAGCCACCACCAAAGGTGAAGGAGATACCGCAACAGAGGCGTCTGGCGTCGCCATGATGAGCGACTGCTCTAGCCCCATCGACTGAGCAGATTCTAAGTCCGATGATGTCGCCCCCTCTGTCGAAACTAGAGCCATGACCTTGCCGGGAGAGTAAGAGGGCGCAGAGACCGAATCTGATGCTGCAGTAGACGAAGTTGCTCCGGTCTCCGCTTCCTCAGTAGGGTCTAAGTCCATGGCCGTCCCGCAAATTGGAAGCGCAGGAATGGTGACCTCGGCAGACAGGGTATCAATGGTAGGCGGGTCCGATCTCGTCCCTGAAAAGTCTTCACCTTCTCCCGCCTGGAAGCCCCCCGAATGTGCATTGAGGATCGTCAATATCCTCCCCATGAGTCGGGCTTCCTCGGGTGCAACCGGGGTCGGGATTGGTGGCAGTGGGATCACCAGCCGCGGGACAGCCCCCATCTGCAGAAGATCGGCCAAGAATCCCATGTCCGGCCCCAGGAGCGTCTTCAGTCTCTTTGTCGCATGCACGCAGAAGGATGAGCTCCACCTGGGGACGGCCTTACGATCCCGAGGTGCGCGCGCTCCATGGGGTGTTGTTATTATCTAACCATGTAAAGAAAGGTTAGCCGCTTGCCAAGTGGAGTAAACCATTGCATTCTCAAGGAAGCCGAATGGATCCCCATGCTTACCTCGCCCGCCGATACTATGCTGCTCTCCGACGTCATCTCTCCTCGGGCGGCAGCTTCAGGCACTGTCTCCCTGCGGGTCTCGGTCGCCGGCGCCACCTCCCCTTCTTCCCGAATCTCAGCTTCGGGTACTACCGGCTCTCGCACCTCCATCTGTGGCACTATCTCCCCCTCCTCTAGGGCTTCGGTGGCTGGGATAGTAATCTCCACGGCTCCTTTGGAGGCACGGGCCTGTATTGCCTCAAATAAATCAGCAACCCCGAGGGAAGACTTAAGGATGAGAATGGAGGAAGAAAGAGGAAGGCGTACACTTACAGCCACTACCACTCCTTCCCGGGGCGGAGCCTCGGCAGTCGAGACGGAAGCACCCGAACTCACCGCGGCCTCTTCTTGCCGCAAAATCTCAACTAGGGACGCCAGTTTGTCCAAAGCCACGGTGGTTGTCTCTTGCCTGGCAGCTTCTAAGCCCGGGATGTGGATTTCTGCATCTTTCAGCGGGACCTGTTCCTGTTGGAAGCCAAAAATAATAATATTAACGAGGTTAGTTGATTGCCTCAAGAGAGAAACTTGAATTAACAGGTTCGCACTTACAGAGGCCTGCTCCACCAGGCTAAGAGAAACTGGTAGTACCGGGGTTTTCCAGGCCGGAACTTGAAAACTGGGCTCCTAGGGTACACCCTTAGTTGAAATTACTTCGTCAGAAGAGTAACCGTAATCTACCCTTTCGCCCGACGAAGACCTAGTATTAGTGGGCACCTCTTTCGCTGTCAAGGGAGCCCCCGCCTTAGCATCCAGGGTCGGCTCGTCGTCACGCCGGATAGGCAACCGCGACTTCCCTAACTGCCACCCCTTCTTCTGGTATATTTGCCCTGAATCGAGAGGTCTCAGGGTCCGCCTCCGGTTGAGGGGCTGTTGCATCAGCTTCTGCCAAGCAGAGCAAGAGCCAGGTTCAATCGGGCCCGCAAAGCTTCAAGGGAGGGAGAAAATTAATCAAAGTGACTAGCAAAGAAAGTGATGTACCTCCTTCAACTTCGGCGGCGGGAGTTGGGGCGAAGAAGGTCTCTTCGACAGACTCCACGACTCCGTGGGTCACAGCTTCACCCACGCCTGGGATAGATACGGATGTGGGCCTCTCGACGGTGGCTGGAATAAAAACATACGCGTTACAAGAAGCGTCCTTCTTAACATCTAAATAAACCACGAAGAGCCTCGAAGATCGGAAAGGACCCAACCTGCAGGCCGACTTGGATCGGTTCGAGCAGCTTCGAACTCCTCGAAGGAAGAGTTTAAAGGTGCTGGGGGAGTAGCCGACCCAGCTTTGGTGGCCTCCGTCTTTCGTCGCTTTGCCTCCCATCGCCCGGCTGCCTTGGCGTCATCTACCGCCTTCTTCATAGGTGATTTCGCCCGGGGCCTCTTCGCAGGCGAGGGTAGAGGAGTTGTAGTCGGAGCCGCTGGCGCCGCCTCGAAATAAGCAGGTTTTCCTGCTTGCCGAAGGAGATTGTGATATGTCGCCACATGGGAGCTGTCGGGGTGATCTGCTTAAGAAAAAAAGAAGAACGAAGGACCCGATCAGCGTCCAATACCCGAGGGAGGTCAACAGTAAAAAAAATCCAAGTAAAAGAAGAAAACACTAAATACCATGTAGGCCAGTGTATAGTCGCAGCGCTATCGGCCAGTAGTTAAGGGACGGCTCCTTGTCCCGGCGAGCTGCCTCTCGGACCAGCCAACATACATCTTCGATTTTCTGGCAGCGGTCGGCAAGAGCGGCCAGGTCTGCATGCTTCTTGGCGGCCAAGTGACAGAAGAGGTTGAAGTGGTCCATTCCCCATCCCTCGGCATAGTAATAGGCAATGCGTAGGCGCTTGCCCAAGATGGCCGCCGCTGAATCTTCAATCTTCAACCCATGCACTCGGAGGAGGACATAAAGCCATGTGGTGTCCTTGTAATTTTCTGGTTTCCGTTTCTCCCCCCTCACGAACGTGCGGTATGGACAGATTGGATCCCTCTCCGGATGCCAGCTCCTCGTGGGGGTGCCTTCTTCTTCCATGGGAAATGGATAATTGGTCAGCTCCAGGTGGTCACTCCCAACGTGGCAAAGGTCCCGCAGGGTCTTCTTGAAATCATCCTTCCCCATCGGAGGCAGCTTAGCCTGCAGTGCTGGCTTGGCCTCTTGAGCCCTCTTGCGCGCGATCATGTACGTGGCCACTTCCTGTTCCTTGCCCTGCCTAAACCGGAGGAGATGCTCTGGGTCGATATCAAGTACCGGCACTGGCTGTCGGCTCAGAAACCTCCTCTCTGCCCCATCCCAGTAGTCGGTCTGGCATAATCGATAGAAGGCTGTCTGGGCATTCCACCACTTTACGTACTCCAGGGTCACCCGTGGAATCCGACTTAGGGCTGGCACCCTGAAGGAGGCAGTGTCTACCCGATGAAAGAAATCCCACCAGGCTCGGGCAGTCTCAACAGTGGGGCTCCCCCGGAGACTTCGCACCGGCAGATCAAAGCGAGCACTGTACGTCGGGATATGTTGATCATACCCGAAATTCCTGTCGAAGCGAAAGGGATAGTACGGCTCCAGTAATAGACTGTCCCCCTTTCGGAAAGCCAGCACACTTGGGCGAATTGTAGTGCCCCGGAATTTATTTGATAATTTTATGGCATTATTAGCAATTAAATGGACTAATTTGAAGTTATAAATCAACATAAGGCCAAATGGTGTTAATCAATTAACCTAACTCACTTAATTAAAGTCTAAAGGGTTTTTAAACCAGGCCCATTAAGTTGGCCCATATTCTAGAAGGTATTTAAGCCTATTCTCGGATTTTTAAGGATAAACATCACTTAATAAGATAA
This sequence comes from Amorphophallus konjac, assembly GCA_022559845.1. Taxonomy (NCBI): domain Eukaryota; kingdom Viridiplantae; phylum Streptophyta; class Magnoliopsida; order Alismatales; family Araceae; genus Amorphophallus; species Amorphophallus konjac. The sequence continues at coordinate 325,076,120 of CM040119.1, read as the reverse complement.
TTTAATGGATAATTATCAAAAGAGTTTTAATTTATTTGAACTCTATCCACGACGAATATAACGGTCTACAGCCCGACCGTCACATACTTGTAACGAAGGGGAGATAGACCGTTATACTATGTGTACTCTGTGAGTTGAAGAGTTTGAGGCATGTTGAACTCTGGAAACAAGATATGTAACGGTCTATCGTGAGACCGTCACATATCTCTAACGCACGGGATGACGACCGTTACATACTGTTAGTTCCGTAAAAGAAAGAACAAGTAGAAAGATCAGAATTTGATGATCTTATCCACTAAGGATCGACTTGGGAAGGCTTGTAATATTGCTAAGGACTCTTAGAGATTAGGATTTGATGAAATAAGGACTCTAAACTCGATATAATCCTCAAACCCTAGTCTAAACTCTATAAATAGGGCATAGTTCTGAACTGTGCGACCCTTACTTTTTGGACGTAAAGAAGCAAGGTAAGGAGTCATTATCTCAGGTAAGTTCTTTAGAAGTAATTGTTTACAATACTTTAGACTAACTCCCCTCCAAATTTCACATCTTTAGGTCAAGAGGTCGTGGAGTTAGAGCCCAAGGAAGTTGCTGGAAAAGTCACAAGAGAAGGAAGGGATCTAGGGCAGAATTCTCAACCAAATTCAGGAACTACAGTCTAAGTAAGAGGTAGGTTATCTCATGAATGGCAAAAATAACTTGATAGGATTAAGAGCCTCTGTTTTGATTGGATTTCATGCATGCTAGATCATAAATTTCATGTTTTTATTGGCTCTATGCATATCATGTTTCTCTTAGCCCTAACTAGAGATTAAAGACTTGAACATCCATCTATTCATCAATACCCATGTATATAGATAACCTATACTTCGTTGTCATGTCTAGAAACTCATGATACTTTGATTATAGACATGATATTAATCGATTTCTTTATGTCTTATCTAGTTTTCTGTTAGCAGATACTGTAACGCACTAGTATAGGACCGTCACTTTCACGTAACGGCCCTACGATAGACCGTTACACACTCTGTGGTATTTAAAATTTCACTGTTGGTTCTAACGCGCTTGGATAGGCGCGTTACATTCATGTAACGGCTGGATCCTGACCGTCACATTCGCTATGACGCCCCATCTCCAGACCGGTATAATCTATGTTCTGTCAACCCTAAGATAGAATATAACCTGCCAATATTATTATTGTTAAGCCTAGTTACCTAAGTTTTAACCTAGTCATGTGATTTTAAGGTTATTTTGATCATTCATGATAAGTATAGCATGTTTTGTTATCTCACTTTTATTTAAGTTATGTTAATTTCTTGAAGCCAAATTATATAGTTTTGTATGATAAAGCATGACTTTTTAACATTGTATTGACGGAGTTTTCATCATGATTTTCACATTGAGTATACATATCTCTCTCTGTCAATAGAGTCAATTCTATAAGTACTTGGCACATATTCCGGTATGTTGTCATTAGTTCACACTTTACACTATAGGAACACAATCTTGGACATGAGGACCTCTCTATTGGATATTCCTTCCAATGGACTAGGAAATCATTATTTCAAGGCCTCTGTAAAGTTGTACCAATAAAAGTCTATTAATAGAATACACTTTCATGATTTTTGATTCTTGACATGTAATGGCCTTGCACTGGACCGTCAGGCTCACGTAACGGCCCAGGACCAGACCGTCACATTTCACTAAGTCTAAAATTAGTATTCTGGACTCTGGTCACTGTAACGGCCCATTACTAGCGCGTCACATGATGTAACGGCCCAGAAAATGACCGTTACATAGCTTGCATATGTTAACCCAAGGTTTGACCAAGGGTTGATATTCCAATGATTCTAGACAAACCTTGATGATCTAGAATTTATCATATTGCTTAAATTGATCTAATGTAATGGAAGTTAAGGAAAATACCGTTATGCTGTCGATTTATTTCTATGAGCATGACATTGTTTAAAGTCTATTTCTTGACTCCTACATTCTTATGTTGAAAGCATTCATTCATTTGATTATAGTTATCATGAAATTATTGGAATTTGCTATATTCTTGGCCATACTTTACTGTTATATTGCGTGGAAGTAGCTTAATTTATAACTGAAGATGCGATCGAGCACTGATTGTGTTCAAGGGCTCTATGCTAGTCCCCTCGGCTGATTGTCGGATACATACTATTTTATAAACCATGGGGTATGATGCTACTGGCGTCGCATTGCGCTGGGAGTACTATTTCTATAAATAAGTGAAGATCCACGGCACTACATGACATTCTTGTACATGACTTTCTTGCTTGATATTCCACAGACATTCACGAACTATGTACTCAAAAGAGACTAGTGTGATGAATATGTGGCTTGATCGTTACATGCTTGCTCGTGAAAAGGTCAAATATCATGTTCATGTTACATTCTTGCTAGTTCATTCTTGATCATTCTATCTTACATGGTTACCTTGTTACTGTGGTTTAATCGCATGATTGATTCGCATTCGCATGATTTTATCTTATTCTCTAGAGCTAAAATATTAATTACTTTAATAGTGCCTTCATGTTGATACGAAGATACCTACTGGGCAAGTGTGCTCATGACCTATTTCCAATATTTTACAGGAGATGGAAGTGGTTTGGATTCGGATTCGGGCTATACTAGTAGCGGGTCCAGAAGCGAGTGAAAGATTTATAAAGATACTAGTGAAGACATAGAAAGTCTATATTGTCTAGATTGAGTCAATGTAATTTTCTTATTTCTTGAGTCTAGTAGAAGGAAAGAGGATGAAAGATAGTTGTATTATGAATTTTGATCAATTATGAAATAAAGTTGAAGTTTTGAATATATATTGTGCAATTGTATTTATGTGTGTGATTGTTTCGCGCTCTGGTTATTCTTGCTTGCAAGAGGCTTACCATGCCGGCTGTTCCCGCTCCCCGAGCAAGTCTTCCGCTGTAATTAAGGCTCGGGGCGTGACACGAATGGACAGCGCCCAGGCTCTGAGCTCCGGCTCCAATAACGGGTGAACCACGTTCTCCTGACTGATCGGGTGCATGTACTTTTCCACCTGGTCGTCTCTGCATTCCCGGTTGCTGTTTACCAATGGGCATGAATGAGCAGCCAGGGTCCAGAAGTGAATAGTGCCGGCAGTATCAAGGGGCACTGTCGTCAGCCTGCCCCATATGTCGTACAGCCGCATGGACGTCGAGCTTGACTCCACGCTCGCAAACTCCAACATCCGTGGAACCAACCCCCAGCCTTGAATGGTGCGTGGGGCGTGTTAGGGTGCTTGGCCCGGATACAGAGGGGGGGGTGAATGTATCCTTCTACAGAAAATGGCCAAATTAAAATAAGGATGCTAGATAAAGGCACAGAATAGAGCTAGTTCATTTCAATTCAAATACAACCTCAAGGGCGTGCCTATCCAAGCATCTAGCGGAAGCAATCAAACAATCAAGCAAGCCACTGCACAAGATATTTTAGGTGGTTCGGTCCACAGACCTACATCCACCCCTCACTCCCAACCGGAGTGAGGCTTCACTAGCAAATGCTAGAACCAAGCAGACTCAGTCTGCAAACAGTTGCTGCCACACAGCTTGACCAGGGAAACAGACTTCCCTCTTCCTCCCAACCGGAGGGACACCCAAGTGACTCCCAGCCACTTGAAAACTAGAGGTCGAAGACCTCTCTTCCTCCAGACCAGGAGGGACACTTGGACTTGCAACCACAAGCCCAAAACCGGAGGACTAGCCTCCCTTCCTCTAACCAGAGGGAACCCACAAGTGACAACCTGTCACTTGCAACCCGGAGATCAGATCTCCCTTCTCCTGAACCAACAGGAGGAACCCGATCCCCAACAGGGCAATCGAAAGACCAAAGATAATCAGAAAAACAAAGGAAAAATAATAAACGAAAATGACACAGCAATCAGAAGGCTGTAAAAGATGAAAACATAGATGTGGCTCTCAACAGAGCTGACTGGCCTGGATTTGATCCACGGTCCAGTAGACAGATCTTCAGTAGCTTCGTCCTTCTTCTCCACGAACTCTCTCTCTCTCTTTCTATCTCTCTTTCTTTCTCCTCTGCTCTCTTCCTCTTTCACTCTCTGCTCTCTCTTTTTCTTTCTCTGCTCTCACTCTCGTTTTTCTGGATCGAAGGACTCTCTGCTTTTCTACTTTTTCTTCTATTCCTCTCTTCTTCGATCACCTTCATCTGAGGACGAAGGGTTCTATTTATAGCAGCAATAGCAGGTGGATAGGGCACAAAACGCGTGTGCCTCCCACGCTCGATCCAGAAGCTTCCTGCCACGTGCCTTTAGCAGATTGGTTCCTCTTGTCTCGGATCACGTGCAGCCCAGGTGTGAGGAATGTTCTTCCTCGGACTTGTAATGAGACTAAATCCATTAACACGCTGTATGGCCACAAAAACCAAAACTGCATGAGGTATATAATAACAACACGACGTGACTACTACACGAGATAAGAAAAGAACGACACGAGATACACTGTAATAGATCAGACACAACGAAGGGAACGACACGAAGTGAGGTTATAAAACAAGAGAGACACGAGGTCTAGGAAAGGCAACACGAAGACACGAAAATAGAAACAACAAAAAGACACAAATACTAGACCAACACGAGGTTACGAATGCAAAATCAACACGAGGACACGAGTGTATAAAAATAACACGAAGACACGAATACAAATGAAAACAACTCGAGTACAAGGTTGCTCGAACGTTCGAACGACTCGAAGACGAGGACGACACGGGCTGACAACAGAAACCGACACGAAGTGGTTGCAAATAAGCAAGACACGAGGTCTACGGAAAGCAACACGAAGTGTGGTCAAGGCGAGAAAGACACGGAGTCTAAAGCGAAAAACCAACACGAAGACAGAATACAAAGAAACGACTCGAAGTGAGATGAGAACAGTATGAAACAAAGAAAACGACACGAAGTACATAAACACTGAAATAATACGAAGGACCCGGACACAACACGAAGACCAGATACAGGAATTGACACGGAGTGTGGTCAAGGCGAGAAGGACACGCAGTCTAAAAGAGAAAAAATAACACGAAGACGAAAACTGAAACCGACACGAGGTGAAGTCACAAAGTGACAAAGACACGAGGTCTAGGAAACACGACACGAAGACATGAGATAGACGCGTCTTCAACAACACGCGATGAAACAGTGGAAGCAGAAGAACAACTCGAGGAACTACAGTAATTGACACGAAGACACAAGAGCAAAACATAGAGGACTGACTCGAGATGAGCAACTAAGTGCTACCGACACGAGGTCAAACAGAACACATCTTAAAACAACACGAGGTACGAGAGGACGACACGGCGTGTTGAAAACACAAACAGTACTAAAACAAAAACGACACGAAGGCAAACAGTGCGACACGAGGTGTTATACACAAACATGACGAAGTACCAACCAACACGAAGATAGTCCCTGAAAATACCTGAAGTGAAATGAAGGTTTATTCTTCTCAGAAAAATATTCTTGGTTCACTTTCACAGAAAAAATATTTTTGTTATTTTTTATTTCACAGAGATATTTTTGAACACCACTAAGACTTATAGTGTTGTCATCATCAAAACATGTAAAGATTCAACAAGACTCAACAATCTCCCCCTTTTTGATGGATGGCAACACTATGAGTCTTGAGTCTTTACAGAGAAAAAAGATTTCAGCCTTTCCAAGGCTAAACAAACATCAGCACCATTATAAAACATTTTTAAAGTGTCAAATAGCCATTCTCAATGAATAACAAACATTAAACATTCTCAACGAGCTAGCAAAGGCCTGATTTCTCCCCCTTTGTCATCATCAAAAAGAAGGAAACAAGAAGGATGCAACAATGCAAATGATATGAAATTTAATTAATAAGTCCAAGAGTGTGAGAGAGAAAGCCTCAAAATGGGCAACAAGATACAGAGCATTGTCTTTTCAAGAGAAATATCTGGCTTGTCTGCTAGAAGGGCCACGCGGCCTGCCATGTGGTGGTCTCCCCCTTGGAGAAGCAGAAGTATATTCTTGAGGTGTAGTTCTGCTAGAAGAAGCTTGACCAGGTGCTGAACCCAAGGTAGACTGAAATTCCTTTAGGTCATTTGACAGTTCAGCTAGCCAATACACCACAGCGCTTCTAACATGTGCTACTTCAGAAATGATGTCGTCTTGGCGAATATTGACAGTTTCATATCTGTCAGTCAGAATTGTCATTTCTGTTAAGAAGGCGACCAATTTATCATAGACCTGCTGAATACCTGGACCTAGGGCACTGGATGACTTCTTCAAAACTTCTAAAGATGTTCTGATCTCATAGCAGTGATCTATTATGTTGGTAGACATTTTGAAGGAGGAAATTTGAACATCTTGTAACTCACTCAGTGCTTTTGCTATCTTTGAACAAACCTCCTGCAAACCTTGCATCAGGGATCTGTTGGCATCATCTGAAGCCTTTTTGTTGAGTAGGAACCGTTTCCATTCAGTGAGGAGAGATATCTCAAGCTTCAGTAGCCTGGAATGTACCTGATTGATGTTGAGAGTGACATATGTGAGCAGATCATCTAATTTCTTATCTTGTTTCTGCATCTGCTGAGTCAAGTTTATGAGAAGTTCTTCAATGTTGGGCGCCCGAGCAGATTCAATGTTGGGCGCCTGTGCAGATAGAAGTCTAGGTGGACCTAGAGGTGTACCAAAAAATTCACTGCCAGGAGCAGTTCTCTCAGCTGCTTCCTCTTGTATTGGCATATGACTACTCTCAGCTGGGACCTGATCTTCATCTTCAGCTTGAGTTTCTTTCTGAGGAATTACACCTTCAGGTGCCTCTTCTTCACTTGAAGATTCTGTATCTAGTTCTATGACAGGAGCTTTCTCCTGACACTCATCCACTATATCTTCCATGAGATTCTGAACTGCAGGACTTTCATCAAGTGCCTGTTCTAGAATTTCAGATGTAACTACGTTTTCAGCCTCTTCCAAACTTTTCTCCACAGCTTCTCTTAGAATGACATTAACAAAGTCAGTAAGTTCTTGATCATAACTTACTTGCTCTTGATCAGGCTGTTCCACGGGCACCATCTCCTCTTCAGATATCTTCCCAAAAGAATCAAACAGACCATCAATGTTTGCATCCAGATCAGCCTGAATACTTTCTTCAGACAACCTGATTTCTTCAGATGCGACTTCAACCAGCCTCTGAAAGGAAAAAGATACTTCAGTGGGTGCAGCTGGCAAAATAGACTCTGGTTGTTCTGCTGGTGTTTCCTGTTGAGCAATCTCAGAAACTAATTGCACACTAGTTTGGGTTAAGTCTTGAGATTGTTCCAGATGCTCCCCCTGAGTTTGTGATTCCTTAACTTTCTGGGCCTTAACTTGCCCCACTATGGAAGAGCCCTCCAAGCCCAAAAACACTGAAACAAAATTCATATTGAATATGTTTCGGGCCTTAACCTCAGATGCGGCCTCTCCATCCAAGCAAATCTCTGAATACTTGAAGATGTCTGTCAGATGGGCGGCATAGGGAAGGTGTCTCTTGGATCCAATACATCCCTTCATGACGGTAAAAATGATCTCTGGCAAACATATCTTTACATTCTTTATCAGACAGAACAGTAGAAATCTCTGTGTGTCTGTAATTCTTCCTCTAGCTCCAGTCTGTGGGGTGATAATGGAAGCAATGACGTTCTGAAGGAGCTTGTGAAGAGGGGGAAATGACGATGTCTGATAAGCTTTTAGCTTCAACTGCCCCTTATCATGAATATTACTGGGTTTACCAGTAATGACTGAGAAAGCTTCATGAAGACTGTATCGAAAGCTTCTCTCTACCTCCCCTTTATCTGGAACACTGAGGGCTTTGTGGAGGGAGTCACATGTAACAGTTATCTCGACCCCTTTAACAGATGATAACAAGGCAGACTTGTCTCGGCTCAAGGACAAATTATTGTAAAATTCCATTACCGGCCTAGGGTAATAGACATGGTGATTTTCTAAGAAATTTCTCCACTCCTGAAACTCAAAGATTTTCAACAGTTCTGGAAACTTCGAGACCATGGTTTCATCTCCGAAATATATTATTCTAGGAAGAATGATTTTCCCACTTTCTAAGAACACGGTAGACTGAGAAATCCTGGTACCTTGTTCTGAAGACACTTCCGCAGCAGGTTCTGGCTCAAGACATCTCTGTTGCTTAGATGAAGGCTCTTCAACTATTTCTTTTCCCTTCCTCTTCCTTTCACCATGAGCTGCTGACATTTGCTGATCCATCTGCCGTAACTTCCAGAGTATCAACTCTCTCTTGCCGGTTGCTACTGGAAGTGAAGCTAGACCCAAGAGAGGAAGAGATCTCTGTGGGGAAAGGAAGTGAGCGGGAAGAGATGGAGATGAGTTTGAAGGAACGCTCAAGGTGGAGCGGCACGAGGATGAATAGGAAGCGGCAAGGGGAAATGAGGGTTTGTGGATGAAGGCGTGTGAAACAAGAAGGGTTTTGTCGGGTTGCTTTTTACTCTTATCAAACTTTTTCTGGAAATACCCAAACTACCCTCAGTCATGATGTAGCGCAGCTACTGCCTGTTAAAGTTTGCCCTTCAATATATGGACTAGTTATATTCTTCCAAAATCCATGGTCAGTTACCTCAAGATATTAAATCAGCATGATCACAAAATTAGCTGTTAAAGTTGCTTAACCAAGAGAGAGTCACGATTAAATTACTCCTTATGTTTGTCAAGCAACGAAATAACATATCGATGTTAAGCAGATTTCATTTCTTCATTTAATGAACAAGAGAAGGCATACAGGGTCAACCAATTTTGTTGAGAACAAGGTAGAATAGTCCCTTTTTACACAAGGAGACATGTTTATCAGACACCAGAAACCCTGGTTACTCAGGACGGACTACCTTTATGCCAATCAAAGCCAATGAAATTTTTCTTTGTTGACTTTTCCCCTTTTTTTTTATTTTAACATTTCTATACAGAGATAGCTAGTTGTATCATGACAGAAACTCTGGACTTCTCAGATCTAGAGTGTCTATTTCTCCATAAAAGCCATTGCTCTGCCACAAAGAATGGCGTATTCCCTGGTGGCACTTCTCATGATTTTAGACACAAGACAGATATCTTACTTAACACAATTTTTTATCTCAGAGCTCTCTACACATAAGTTTCAGTTAAGTCGAGATCCTCAACAAGTTTTTCTCATTTAACAAGAAGTTTTATAATATGTTGACCAACACTTGAGAGGATAACTTAGAAGGATCAAGGACCAAATATAACCCCCATTCATTGAAGTTCTTTATTAACAGGTATGAGTTGTTACATTAGATATTGGGTGGTTTAAGGTATACAGATCACATCTGATAAGAGCAAGAAGACTGTAAAAATAATTTCTTTGAGAGAATTTCTGAACCATAAGTGATAGGAGAGATATAAGAAGGTGGCTGACCGAATGGGGAGAGATGAGATCAGATGAGCAGCATTCCTATCAGCAAGCCAACAAGTGAGAGATCACTCAAGACATTAAGCACCAAGGACACATCCAAATATAGTATTCTTGAAGAAGCTATGTCTTACATCCAGAGAAGCTCTTGGGCAACAAACTGTAACCTCATGAGATGACAAATCTTTACACCACATTAACTGCATCGGCTGACAAAATTCTTCAGAAACCAAATGGCCTGTCAAGCTCCTTTTCAGCCCACTCAAGGACATCTCACTCACGACTCTTGGAAGTATTAATTATTTATTGAATGCAGTGTTTGCCATGAAAATTAAACATGTATGTTTGTGAGTTATGCACATACAGTTTTCAAACAGCATTCACATTCAGTTCAGATTTTCAGAAATTTCAGAGTGTATGTTCAGAAAATAATACAACTTGCAGATGATGAATGAATATGCAAGAACAGATTCAATATGCATGCACTAGATGAAACTAAGAGCAGGATATATAAGAATACATCAAACCAGATATGCAATAAGTTTCAAAATGGGACATGCAGAGAGATTACCTGAACAGTGTGAGAATGGGGTTTTTCATTCTTGAGTGCCTTGGATCATTACCCCTTTTATTCCAGTCCCAAGGCACACCTGCAAAACAAAGTTTATTTTACACAAATAGGTACCCAAGAAGTCTTGGGTCCTGACATGACATTATTATTTCTAGCAGGTTTTCTCAGCACATTTCCAGGAGTAGTTTTCAGATCTGATTTATGCATATTCTTATTAGCATGAATTCTATGTGCATACACATGAGATTTTCTGTTAACAGGGTAAAAATTCTGTTTACCAAAACTGGTTTGGTTTTGATATCCTGCCAGCCAACAGGTTGCAGCCCTGTGACCTGGCTTCCCATAATGATGACATGAAGGTTTTGCAAATTATCTTACAGGGAATTTAGCATGTTTGAGATTCACATTTCTACCCTGAATATGCCAAAAGTCCTTGACTGTATGGCCATGCTTTCTACAGTGAGAGCAAATGAAAGAATTTCTTCTAAAGGAACCTGACCAGCATTCAGAGGCCCTGTGACCCATTTTGTTGCAGTTAAAACAGATGATATGCTGGTTCATTGAAACAGATTTATTTTTATTAAAAACATGTTGGTTTGTAGGGAATTTAGCATGATATGAATAAAAGGTTTTCTTACCACTAGCAAACCAGCAATGAGCAATAGAGTGACCTAATTTGCCACAATTAGAGCATGTGACATTTCTTTTCTGAGGTGATGGATTTTTATCATAAGATCTCCTAGCATTCTTATCATCCTTCTCCATCAACTTACACTCATGCATCAGATGTCCAACTTTATGACAGTAGTGACAGATATTCTTCCTTTCAGATGCATGTGAGTGTGTGTGAGGACTGTGATCAGCAAGTGCTGATGGACCTTTTTCATTTATTTTCTGATTTTCAGTCCTTTTCTGATTTTTAGCATGTTTTCCTGTTTTCTTAGCCTTGTACTGAATAGGAGATGAAGTGGAAGGCTTTTCCTATTCAGAAGATTTAATGAAAACAGTTCTTAGCTTGGATCCATCACCCTTTTTCAAGTTTTCAGTTTGTTTCTGATTCTTCTGAACATTTGGTTGTTTACTTTCTGAGGTTGTGGCTATATCAGAAGGTTTGACAAAGGATGTCGTCAGCTTGTTTTCAAAAACCTTTTTATTGACATTGTTGTAGCCCAACCCCTCCTTTTGAGTATTTACCTTAATTCCTAACAACCTGTCCAGATTTTCTTGACCACTCACAAACTTTGACAAGGAGCTTTTCAGATCCTAAATTTCATTATCAAGAGATGCAATGTGTATTTCATAACTAGCGATCTTTTGTTCACTACAATTGACAGTTTCATTCAAAACCTTATTAGCTATTTTGTATTCTTCAATTTCCTTTCTCAGCTCATCTACTTCATCAGTTTCGTTTGTACATATGACTTTTCCTTTCTCCAATATGAGAAGTCTTTCAGACATGGCACTGTTTAACAATTTTAATTTTTCAACTTCTTCTTTAAGCTTATCATTTTGAATTAACTCATTTATTAGAAGCTGATCTTCTGAATCAACCATGCTTTCTCTCCTAGCTTCAAACTCCCTCAATTCCTTTTGTTGTTTTTCAAAATCTTTCTGTAGTTCTATGTTTACAGATTTTATGACATTAAACTTTTCAATCAGCAAATCATTCTCTCGTTTAAGTTTCTCTAATTGTTCTTCATTTTCTTTAGAGAGCTTTCTGAGAGAGTCATTCTCATTTTTCAGCTTGTTTAAGTCAGATTTAACGCGTTCAAATTCTTTCAGCATCAGATTATCAGACATACTAGCATCAAGAGCATTTTTCAGTTTAGCACAATTTCTACAAGGAAAGCTTGAACTATCTAAACCAATACCCTTCTTCAATTTTTTATACTATTTTCTTAACAGTTCATGAGATTCAATTAGTTCAGCATAAGTATTTTCCCAATCTTCTAGAGAGAAATTCTCGAAGAGATTTACCTCATCATCATCATTTTCTTCAGTTTGATTGCTGCCTTGATCGCTTCTATTGGCCATCATGCAGCTTGTTTGATTTCCTTTCCCGGCTCTCTTCATCATTTCCAACATATCCCTTGCAGATCAGCAATCAAGGAAACATGAGTGAAAAGCTTTGTCAGTGGCTGCTTTCATCAGATTTATAGCTGTCTGATTCTCCTCATACATTGATTCGTGACTGTCAGTCCATTTGGACCTTTTCTTTGGTAATTTATGAGGACCATGTGAAATCACTTTCCACAGGTCTGGATCAACGGATTTAACATAATCACGTAAAGCACTGTGCCACTGGTTGAAATCAAAACCACTGAAGACGGGTGGACAAGCCATTGAGGCAAATAGCAGATAAATTCAATGCAACAGGAATATTGATGCACTAAAGGCAAATAAGCACCTAAGACCGCAAGAACGAATCTGCAGGTCGCTGGACCTTATATGCAGACACCCGCTCTGATACCAATTGTTAGGGTGCTTGGCCCGGATACAGAGGGGGGGTGAATGTATCCTTCTACAGAAAATGGCCAAATTAAAATAAGGATGCTAGATAAAGGCACAGAATAGAGCTAGTTCATTTCAATTCAAATACAACCTCAAGGGCGTGCCTATCCAAGCATCTAGCGGAAGCAATCAAACAATCAAGCAAGCCACTGCACAAGATATTTTAGGTGGTTCGGTCCACAGACCTACATCCACCCCTCACTCCCAACCGGAGTGAGGCTTCACTAGCAAATGCTAGAACCAAGCAGACTCAGTCTGCAAACAGTTGTTGCCACACAGCTTGACCAGGGAAACAGACTTCCCTCTTCCTCCCAACCGGAGGGACACCCAAGTGACTCCCAGCCACTTGAAAACTAGAGGTCGAAGACCTCTCTTCCTCCAGACCAGGAGGGACACCTGGACTTGCAACCACAAGCCCAGAACCGGAGGACTAGCCTCCCTTCCTCTAACCAGAGGGAACTCACAAGTGACAACCTATCACTTGCAACCCGGAGATCAGATCTCCCTTCTCCTGAACCAACAGGAGGAACCCGATCCCCAACAGGGCAATCGGAAGACCAAAGATAATCAGAAAAATAAAGGAAAAACAATAAACGAAATTGACACAGCAATCAGAAGGCTGTAAAAGATGAAAACATAGATGTGGCTCTCAACGGAGCTGACTGGCCTGGATTTGATCCACGGTCCAGTAGACAGATCTTCAGTAGCTTCGTCCTTCTTCTCCACGAACTCTCTCTCTCTCTTTCTATCTCTCTTTCTTTCTCCTCTGCTCTCTTCCTCTTTCACTCTCTGCTCTCTCTTTTTCTTTCTCTGCTCTCACTCTCATTTTTCTGGATCGAAGGACTCTCTGCTTTTCTGCTTTTTCTTCTATTCCTCTCTTCTTCGATCACCTTCATCTGAGGACGAAGGGTTCTATTTATAGCAGCAACAGCAGGTGGATAGGGCACAAAACGCGTGTGCCTCCCACGCTCGATCCAGAAGCTTCCTGCCACGTGCCTTTAGCAGATTGGTTCCTCTTATCTTGGATCACGTGCAGCCCAGGTGTGAGGAATGTTCTTCCTCGAACCTGTAATGAGATTAAATCCATTAACACGATGTATGGCCACAAAAACCAAAACTGCATGAGGTATATAATAACAACACGACGTGACTACTACACGAGATAAGAAAAGAACGACACGAGATACACTGTAACAGATCAGACACAACGAAGGGAACGACACGAAGTGAGGTTATAAAACAAGAGAGACACGAGGTCTAGGAAAGGAAACACGAAGATACGAAAATAGAAACAACAAAAAGACACAAATACTAGACCAACACGAGGTTACGAATGCAAAATCAACACGAGGACACGAGTGTATAAAAATAACACGAAGACACGAATACAAATGAAAACAACTCGAGTACAAGGTTGCTCGAACGTTCGAACGACTCGAAGACGAGGACGACACGGGCTGACAACAGAAACCGACACGAAGTGGTTGCAAATAAGCAAGACACGAGGTCTACGGAAAGCAACACGAAGTGTGGTCAAGGCGAGAAAGACACGAAGTCTAAAGCGAAAAACCAACACGAAGATAGAATACAAAGAAACGACTCGAAGTGAGATGAGAACAGTATGAAACAAAGAAAATGACACGAAGTACATAAACACTGAAATAATACGAAGGACCCGGACACAACACGAAGACCAGATACAGGAATTGACACGGAGTGTGGTCAAGGCGAGAAGGACACGAAGTCTAAAAGAGAAAAAACAACACGAAGACGAAAACTGAAACCGACACGAGGTGAAGTCACAAAGCGACAAAGACACGAGGTCTAGGAAACACGACACGAAGACATGAGATAGACGCGTCTTCAACAACACACGATGAAACAGTGGAAGCAGAAGAACAACTCGAGGAACTACAGTAATTGACATGAAGACACAAGAGCAAAACATAGAGGACTGACTCGAGATGAGCAACTAAGTGCTACCGACACGAGGTCAAACAGAACACATCTTAAAACAACACGAGGTACGAGAGGACGACACGACGTGTTGAAAACACAAACAGTACTAAAACGAAAACGACACGAAGGCAAACAGTGCGACACGAGGTGTTATACACAAACATGACAAAGTACCAACCAACACGAAGACAGTCCCTGAAAATACCTGAAGTGAAATGAAGGTTTATTCTTCTCAGAAAAATATTCTTGGTTCACTTTCATAGAAAAAATATTTTTGTTATTTTTTATTTCACAGAGATATTTTTGAACACCACTAAGACTTATAGTGTTGTCATCATCAAAACATGTAAAGATTCAACAAGACTCAACAGGGCGAACTATGGGAATAGGGAACAAACCCACGCATTGAAAAAATGTAGTGGGCACACATACCGCGCCTGCCGCGGGAACTGGTGAGCGCTGACATCCCTGAGCGCCTTGTATATCAGACACAAGGTAGCTGGACACAGAGACAGCTTGATACCCCAGGCGATCTGGCAAGCCGGGTAGATCGCATCCGACCGAATGACAGTCTCGTCTCCATACGCCATGGCGAACGAGCACCACCAATAAGTCAAGAACGCTGCACAATGCGTCAGCGGGTCGACCCCTGCGGGACTGGGTCCGCTTCGGTTCCCTCGGGAAGAAATCTTCACATCAGCCTTCGACTTGGCACGCTTCTTGCGGGCAGCGGTAGTGCCTATGTGCGGGAAGTCCTCATATTGTTTCAGACCATCATAGAAGTACTGCAGCCACAAGGTCATGCGGACTCTTTTTCAGACTCATGGGGGGGTTGCTTCCCGCCATGCGCCAATTGATATAGGTCCCAGTACGCCTTCATAAGATACCGATACGAATAGCCGAGGGAGAAGTAGCCGTCCCCGTTGGTCTCATCTTTGATCATATCCGGGAGGCAAACTTCTTCGTAGGGCTCCCCGTCAATGGGCAAGCCACTGAGTTGACTAAGACTCCATAAATCCAATGAAGTCTCGCCCTCTGCAGTATAGAATGTGTTCGTCTCTGCATTGGACACTTCAATCATCCCGCAGCAGAGACCCCTGAAGATAGGGTAGCTGTACCGGGAGGCATAGACATTGTGATAAACGCCAGCCCGGATAAGGATCGGGGCGTAGTTGAACAACATGTACTCCGTAAATTCTACACCTCCCTCCCGGAAGTTATGCGCGTCCTTGAGCCTTAGCTCCCCGAACCAGCCAAGTGCTAGTTCATGCTTGAATCGGATGGTCAAACAATCCAGCAGAAAGGGCTCTTCCCTGTATCCCCACTTCAATGGAGCCAAGAACAGACCAAACCGGGGGTGCTCACCCTGGACCCGCCCAGCAGCTGTGTCCCACCGAGCAAGGGTAAACTGAGGCGCCCGCACTAATTTGTCTTCTGTCGGCAACACGGCTTCGAGCCCCAAGACAGGTTTCCATTCTTGAGCCTCTCCCACTAGATACATTGGGATGCTCCTCGGTACATTGTACAGTAGGCTGTCCCAGGACTGCAAAATTACCCACTCGGCGTCCCTGACAATGCGAAAATCCTGCCTTTCCCGGTCACTGAGATGTTTCAGAAAACGAATGAGGTGCCTATCCTTCGGGTAGTCCTTCCGGTACTCCCCCGTAGCCCGATCAAAAGCCAAGCTGCCCTTGACCCGAGTAAGCCTGCGAAAGTCCATCGTCTCGGTATTAGAGCCCGATGATCTGGCCAGTGCCGCTATCTCAGCATGCTCCCTGTCCAAGTCCTCCACATTAAACCATGTAACTATCGGCACCAGAGGTAAGGGAACGCGCTCGGCACCGAAAGCAGCAGAATCTCTTGGGGCAGCCATCTTTCTGCAAGTTGCAAAATACCTCAAGTCAGAATAAGACATAAACGGAGAAAAAGAAAGGAAATTACGAAGGGGCTACGCTACAATTGAACTAAACAGAATGCCAATAATTTTTGACAAAATTTTGGCAGAGTTTCCCCTAGGCCGGGGGCGTAAGGGGAAAACACGGGTGCACGTCCAGAAGGAGTGACGGCCCCAACAAAGTCACGGTGTGCCCAAGGCGACATCGAAGATCCTCAGGGTGAAGAAGTCTTCCTCTCCTTTCAGCGGCACACCCCGTGCCCCTCTTCAGCGGCACACCGTGCCCCCCCCTCCAGCGGCACACCCCGTACTCCAGCGGCACACTTCGTGCCCCCCGTCCCAGCGGCACACCCTGTGCCCACCTACCCAGCGGCACACTTGTGCCCTTCCCCAGCGGCACACCCATGCCCCCCGTCCCAGCGGCACACCCGTGCCCGCCTGCTCAGCGGCACACCCCGTGCCCACTTTCTCCAGTGGCACGCCTGTTCCCTCTTCCAGCGGCACACTTGCGCCCTCCCCCAGTGGCACACCCGTGCCCCCGTCCCAGTGGCACACCCGTGCCCCCCGTCCCAGTGGCACACCCATGCCCACCTCTCTAGCGGCATGCCTGTGCCCTCTTCCAGTGGCACACTTGCACCCTCCCCAATGGCACGCCCCGACACCATGACCGCCCCTACGCCGAAGAGAAGAGGAAGAAGAGACGAAGGGGAAGAAGAAGAGAAGAGGAAGGTGGAAGAGGATGACGGGGAGCCTAGGGCTTTGTCGTCCCCCGAGCGAAGGAAGAAGAGGAGAACGAAAGGAGAAGAGAGGGAAGAGGGGAAGAGGAGGAAGGGAGAAGGAGAGGGGAGCCCCCCCATGGCGGCCTCCTCACCCTATAACACCGGCGACGGTGGCGGTGAGCAGCGGCGGTGGCGTCCGATGAAGAGGAAGAGAGAGAGAGAGAGGAAAGGAGGCAGTGGCAACCAAAGGGACGAGGAGAGAGAAAGAGAGAGAGGGAATTTGAAAAGAGAGGGGGGGAGTTTCGAACTCCCCCACCCCTTTTATAGCCGTTTCAAAAAAAAGGAAGAGAGAAGAAAGAAAAAAAGGGGGAGAACGAAGAAAAGAAAAAAGGGGGGAAGAATAAAGAGAAGAAAGAAAAAAAGAGAGAGAAAACAAAAAATAATAAATAAAAAAATATATAGGAAAAAAGAGAGAGAAAGAAAAAAGGAGAGAAGAAAAAAAGAGAAAGAGGCAAAGATATATATATAAATAATAAACAATAATAATATAATAATATCTACGTCACACGTCTTATAAACGTACGCCTGATAATGTATGTTAATTCCATGAATACACCCGCGAGCACCACCTGGCTCATCCTTTGCCCGCGCTGCCCGCGGGTGGGGGGCATTTGTGGACGTATAAAATTGTACGTCCATATGTCCCGCCAAGCCCCCGCACCGATGTCAAGGTCAGAAAGAGAAGACCCGAGGAGACTGACCATCCAAGGCTCCGGGAGAATACTACCGTCCCGCAAATCACTATATTTGCATGGGCGCATTAAAAGATCAAGAAAGCACAGGATGCCCTCCTGAATTTATACACCACTATGGGCCCACCCTCGGGTCCCTAACGGTGAAGAATGTCCCAAAGAAGCACACCATTTGTGCCCTCGCCAACGGCACACTTAGTGTGCCCCTTCCAACGGCGCGCTCCAAACAGCCCCAGCGGCACACCCTTGAGGTGCCTCCAGCGGCACACTCCTCGGGAGCCCCAGCGGCACACCCCTAGCGAGCCCCTCAGTGGCACACCGCCCTCAAAGCCTTCCACGGCACACTCATGAAGTGCCCCAGCGGCACACCCTCCAGGCAGCCCCCAGCGGCATGCCCTCAAGGTGCCTCCAACGGCACACACTGCTTGGGAGTGCCTCCAGCGGCACACTGCCTGGACCAGCCCCCAGCGACACACTCCATGGGGGTGCTTCCAGCGGCACACCCCCCGGTGATTCCCAACGGCACACTGTCAAGTGCCCTTCAATGGCACACCCCTGGCGCCTCTCCAACGGCACAAGCATTCTGCCCTTCAACGGCACAACGTCTTGGCCCTTCCAGCGGCACAGCGTTAAACCTCCCAGGTTGGCACGAGCCGGCAGAAGACACAATGGTCAGTAGGCGAGCCCCTTGGCGCGCAGCTCGGCCGCTTCAACGCCAGCTAGCACCCGCCTTGGTGTCGCCCTCTGGTTGGATGAGAGAGATCCTCACCTGACATTGAGGAGACCGAAGTCAACCTCGGATGGCAGTGCCATCATGACATCTGCCCCCTCCAACGGCCCATATATAAAAAGCCTCTCACGGAGAGAAAAAGGAAGAGGGCATGCGAAGGCACCCGTTCGAAGAGAACAGAACGAGAAGAAGAAGAGAAGAAGAAGCAGGTAGAGGAGAGCAAGGAGAGAAAGAGAGAGTGTGCTGTGTAGTGGAGAGGGAAGGATGGCAGTGAAGGGAACGATCACCCTTCCTCATCCTGACCCTCTCCCCAAAACTTTTCTTCCTTTCTCTTCCCCATTTCTCTCCCCCATTTATTTGGATGTATTGTATTATGTTTGGCCTTCAGGCCATGATCTTTGTCAATTTGAGTTCGTCATGAATGAAACACCTTTTGGCTTTGCCTTCTTTCATTGCATTTGTTGTCTTCTCCTCACCGTTAACCTGTGGTTTGCATCTTTCCCCCGGGTCTTCTAGCTTTGTTCTGATTTTCCCCTCGTACCGTCAGTTAGCTTAGCTCAACTTGTAGTGTTCTTGGTTTGTCAATACAAGGCTGGCTCCTCTCCTCTTCGATGGCCCTCCACAGCGTGAGCATTACCCCACCTCCCCCATCTATGGGATCTTTAGCACCCACTGCCCTTCTCCAGCGGTTGGGATTCATCTACTGGCTAGGAGGTCCCTCAGCCTTTTCTCCAAATTCCATGGTACACACGCCCATTCAAGCCCCTCAGTCATCATACCGTTGTTGACACCCGTTTTATGACCAATAAGTTGGGTCATCTCCTTGTTCATTCTATATGATGCTCCAAGTTGTTCACTCTTTATTGAGCCCTCTTGATCAGTTAGGGGTCTATTTTTTGGGTCTTATCATCTTGGTTGAGTCTGGTTCCTTGGCGTTCTCATTGGTTGAAGCTTAGCAAACTTTTAATCATCGTTGGATCTTCATTGTCTCTAATGGTCCACATTAGGGGCGTTACACCCTTCTGACGCATTAGCCCTTGGCTGTTACATCCTTGAAGAGTCCTTACACTTGAACCTTCTTTCAAAGCTTATCCTTTTGTTCATCCGTTGGCTCTAACGGTCTGTCGTGCGGCCGTTACATCCTTGTAACGCGTCATCCCTTGACCGTTACAGTTCTTTCAGAGTCCTATTGTTTGAAACGTCTCTCGTTGATCTTATCTCTTTAGGGGATAAGGTTAGTGTGACGGTCTCTCCCAGGCGCGTTACATTCATGTGGCGGTCTATCGTGCAGCCGTTACATCCAACAGAGAGTCCTGACAGTTCTAGCCTTTTCTCTACTAATCCGTGGTTGAGATAAGGGTTTGATCTGATGATTTCTCTTCCAAATCTGATCCTCAGAACCTTCTGTTTGTTTCTATGGACTCTTTGGAGTATTATCTTCAAGAGTTTGCTAAGAATCATCCTACTTTCTTGCTGGATTATCCTCTGCTCGATCGGAGAGTTGGAGGGTCTATAAATAGAACCCTTGACTTCATGGCTAAAGGAGGAGAAATCTAGAGTTTGCGTCGAAGTGCTGCCGCATTCAGGAGCCATCTTCATCCAAGAGGAGCCTACTTCCACGTCCATCTGCCTCACAGTCAAGGGAGTACTTCGATTTTGGGTTTTAAAGTTCATAGTCCGCATGCTTGTGTTCTCCCCTTCTTTCTTCTCATCATAGCATTGTCCCATCTCTTGTTCCACGTTCTTCCACGTTCTCCACTCTGTTTTCAATCATTCCAACATCCTCCCACGTTTTAAAACGCCCAGAGGGGTTAAAAAACCAAAACTTCCCCGGTATTCCCCTTTCCTTTTGATGATATTGAGTTTATTTGAGTATTGATGCTATATTGTTAAAAGGGCTAATTTGGGGTTGTTTTTCTGTGTTTCACGTTCTTTGGCAGGTTTACAGAGTTCACAAGGCGAGGCCCAAGCGTTCTGGCCGGCTGGAAGGTTTGGAGTTTAAGAGTTCACAAGTTGTTTCTGCAGGTTCTCTGACGGTCTTGTTCAGACGCGTCAGGTGACTCTAACGGCTTATCGGGCGACCGTCACACACACTGTGACGCGCAGGCTATTGACCGTTACGTTCAGCTGATCTGCAGGTTTCACTGGTTTCTTTCTCCCGTGGGCGGGTGCATCATCCACCTATTTCTAAGGTATTATTCAGGTCTTTTGGCTTGTTTTCTTACCTTAGTGGCGATCACATCCTTGCTCTTAGTATTGGGCATAGTTTCCTCTCTCACATCTCTTATTTCCTTTGCTTGTTCCACCCCACGTGGTGTGTTTTACTTATCTCCATTGCTCCACGCCCTGACGTGTGTTTTTGCTTTTCCTTAGTTTAGTTTGATTGAGATAGCATTTCCCATGCTAGAGCTAGTTCTGGTTGCCTAGGTTCATGGTCTACATGTTCATAGGTTGATTGAGATCATTGCTATTTGCACATCATTTCTTTGCGACACACATCACACCACACAATATAGATAGAGAGAAAAACAAATCAACAGCTCTTTTTTGGCGATCACGGTGGAACAGCTTGTGCCAATCGTGTTTTGAACTCTGTTAAACTTGCCATCATTCTTTGTTTGGTTTCCCCAGATTTCCCTTTCATTCCCTGCTATTTTTGGTTCCCTGGCTCCTTTGGCGGTCTCCAGTTCTTGCGTTACATTGCTTCTGACGGTCTGGTCTTCGACCGTCACTTACTTCTGACGCAGGTCCCCTAGACCGTTACACACTCCAGATAGGTACGCATCTCGAGGTGCATTTTCCTTCCGTAGTTTCTGCTATGATCTTTGTGCTTGGGTGTTATCTGGTCTCCTCCCTGGTTGATTTACACACTCATATCATTGTTTGCATACTTGGTTGCTAGATTCTAGGTTAGAATTTGCATGCACTCCGGTGCGCATAGGTTCATGCATATTTCCATACAGTAGATTGCATTTTCCTACCTTGGTGTGCGGACCTCTCATCTCCATATTCCTTGGGGCCGACTAGGAAATCACACCAGGGACCTCCATAAGTCCCCGCGAGCCGTGGATTCCCACACGGACGCCGGGCTGGTTGTACCTTTCATACCCTATGTCTAGGGTTGCATAAGTGAAGGAGTGATTAACATTTAGAGTCAAACCAAGCCTTACATCCCTCTCCTACCAGGAACCCATTATTGAGGGCACATTTTCAATTAATTCACTAAAGTTCTGAAGGAGAAACCATAAAATCTTGCTGCATCATCTTAAGCAACTTGGTTGACTTTGAGAGTCTTCATTACTTTCTCACTTACATCTTTGTTAAGAATTGCCTAACTTTAAGTGCTCATTGTGTGATTGTTTGTTATCTTGTTTTGCATATTCTAAGGTTGTCCGTTGCATGTGGAGTCATCTCCATCCGTTAGAGTCTTCATCGCCCGGCGGTGATTCCCTCTCCTCGTCCTATTTCAACCAACTCTTCGAATCTACCATGGCTTCCTTTGATCTTCCTCGGTCTCAGGAGGACTCTCTTCCTCAGGGCCTTCTAGAGGATCCATCTAGGGCCGTCTCGTTCCAGCCCAGGGAGGAACCCCTTCCTCCCTCATCTTCCATCCCTATGCAGATTGCTCCATCCACTTAAAATCCTCCTCTTCCTTCCGCCAATTCTGTCATTCAGATGATGGCCCAATTAGACCCGGCCCAGCTTCAGGCGGTCTATCAGGTTATGCAGGGGTCCAATACCCCACCTTCTCCTATTGTCTTTGGTCATTCCAATCCGTCCGTCGCTCAACCTAGAGTTGATGGACCCACTGTGCAGCCCGTTGATCTTACTCCGATCCAACCCAGGACCCTCCGTTTCTCCAATCTTGAAAGGGGCCAGTCTTCTGGTTCGGCCCAACAATTCATTGATAAGGGCAATACCTTTGTCCCTTATTTCCCTTCGGATCATCACACATCAGGCCCAACTGCACCACAAGTTCTTGTTGGTCCGAATGATTTCATGCGCCCTCAGCAAGGGGCAGCCCAGGTCCAGTCTAATGTGGGTCACCCTTCGATCCACCACCTATCTTATGGGCAGCCTCCTCCATCTGTTTACCCTTCTGTTCCTCAAAACTCATCCTTCACTATCCCTGCTCCCTCCCGAGAGCAGGAGTTGCTTGATAAATGGGCCGCCATACAGCAGCAACTAGATTTCCTTCAGAAGCGGGTTGGCCCTCAAACTTTAGCAGACGTTCCAGTCCCTACCTTTCAAAACATCCGGTTCCCTCCGCAGTCAGAGCTCCCCAACTATAGAAAATATGATGGGAACGGCAATCCCTTCATTCATGTGAGGGATTTCTTATATGAGTCGGTGCAGTTTCAATATGATAATCGCCTCATGGCTTATCTATTCCGCCGATCATTAGATGGCATTGCACTGGAATGGTTTTATTCTTTGCCGCTGGAATATGCTGAGAGTTTCAAGACAGTGAAAGATAAGTTTATTCAGAGGTTCCAAGACAGAGTCGGCCCAGAATATTCATTCACAGATTTGGTCACCGAAAAGATGAAGCCAGATGAGGAGTTTGCTACCTATGCTGATAGATGGAGGCAAATGGCTGCTAGGGTGCCCGGCCACATTTCGGAGGAAGAGAAGGTCAAATTGCTTATTTCCAATGCTACCCCGACCTTCCGCAACATCCTAGCTATGAATGATATAGCCAACATGCATCAACTGTATAGCCGAGCACGCTTTATTTAGACTCAGTTCAAAGATTCCCCCATACACTCACTCTTTGAAAACCAAAAGCCCAAGTACCATAAAAAACCTCAAGGGCCTGTTACCGAGGGGATCCAAACGAACGAGTAGGTTCAAGCCGTTGCTTTCCCTTTTCAAGCCGCACCCTTCCGCTTCCCCCAAAACCCCCGCACTCCACAGAACCCCGCTCCCCAGAATTTCCAAGTCACTCCACAAAACCCTCTGCCCGCCCTCACCGCTCCACAAAATACCTTCGCCGCTCCACAGCAACCTCCACAACCACCGCAATATCACAATGTCCCTCCGCCTAACGGCTACAACAACAACTACAAGCGCCCGGCTCCTAAGAGGGCACAATACCCACCTTTGCCAGAAACCCTCACAGATATGTTCTCAGCTCTCATGTCAGTTAATGCTATACAACTTCCTCCGGAACGGCCCAACTGGAACCCGGCCGTTGATCAGACAAAGTACTGCATGTTCCACAGGCAGCCGGGCCACACTATTGAGGGATGTTTTCAGTTCAGGGACCTAGTGTATGACCTTCACGAAGGGCAGAGGATTGACTGGGCCGAAATGCACAGGGCCATTGTTGAAATCAAGGAGAAGAGAAGGTAGCCGCCAAGGTAGCAAGTGCAGCAGCAACAAGCACCGCAGCCGCAGCAGCCGCCACCACAGCAGCCATAGCCGCCGGTTCAAGATTTGGGGATTCACCAAAACTCGATGCCGAACCATCCTCCCGCTCCCCCGCCTCAGCTATCGGCACCGGCCCAGGTGAACGTAGTCCAACCCCCAGCTCCTAACGTCGGGTGGTCTTTTGATGACGACGGCACTACGCCGCAGGTAATGGCCCTCCACCATAATCACCAGAATCCCATCACTTCCTCCATCATCTTACCTACACACCCAACACCTTCCCCGCTCGTTCTCCCATTCACACCCGCTCTAGTAAATCCACCACCACCCGCAATTCCATCACTAGTTACCCCCACTACAATCATTACTCCGTCACCCAACCATCCATCCGTCACTACACCTCCGCTAGCCTTTCCTCCGCCCGTGCCAACACCCATCATCACCACCCTGCCTTCCACCAATCCCTCACCCATCATCCGTTCTTCATCACTTACTACCTCCACCAACACCACAGCCCACCAGACCCTTCCTCCCACACCACTTATTCCACTCATCCACCCCACCGGGCCAATCATATCATCCCCTGATGCCGTGTAGGCACAAAACCTTGCCCTACGGAGTGGGCGGTTGTTCCATCGGAACTATCTCACTACTTCCAATCCCCAGTCTTCCCAGCCAGCGGCCGAGCAAGAAGAAGTCGAACCTCTGCTGGGTACCCAATACGACCTACTGCATCATCTGGACAGGGTGCCCGCCAAAATTTCTGTTCTGGAGCTTATCAAGAGATCTACCCTTCACCAGGATGCTCTCAGGAATTTCTTACAAAAGGTGATGGTCAGTGAAGACATGGCAGTCGACAGTCTACCTACGGCACTGGCAACGATTTCCAAAGGGCCAGCAATTACATTTTTTGAAACCGAGCTAGCTCCTCCAGAAGCTCGACAAATGCCGCTCTGCATTACAATCATTTTGAATAAAGTCAGTATTGAAGCAGCACTGGTCGATACAGGGGCTTCGATTAATGTGTGCCCACTCAGTACCCTTCGAGCTTGCAACATATCTGAAGAACTACTACGACCAACCCCCCCACCATAGCAGCATATGACAACTCTAGGAGATCGTGTCACGTGGTGGTCACTATTCAAGCAGAACTTGGGCCCCTTACTATGCCCGTGGAGTTCTATGTGCTGGACATTGACCCTATGTTCAAGGCTATCTTGGGTCGTCCATGGATTGATACTCTTAGCGCTGTACCCTCCACTGCATATCAATGCATTAAATTCCCTTTCCAAGGGAGGGTCGTCAAAGTTAAGAGCGTATCTACGGTCCAATCTGTTAAGGCTATTTCAGATAAGGTTCTTCCCACATTATGGCCAAGCAGTCGGCCTGTTATCTCTCTCTGTGTTAGACCTGGACTTTCCCTAGGCTTATACGCCTCGCAAGCCCACCACTACTCCTGTTAATATCAAGATGAAGCCCCAGATCCGAGACTCCAAGGGCTGGAACATTATATTAAAACTGGGCTATCAACCGGGGAGAGGCCTCGGTGCACAATTGCAGGGAAGAATGAAGCCTATACCCAAGGGAAGAAAGATGGGCAGGAGAGGTCTTGGCTACCGAGAAACTGCATTATCTGTGATAGGTGATTCTAGGCCACTCACCTGGGACTACCGCCAACATTTTGTTAGAGGGCCTCTCCAGCCCGGCACATTAGCTCCACAGCCATCTCTACCGAGGAAAGATACAGTCTGTCCAGTTGCCGGTCCGCCTACGTTGCCAAGGGGGCCAGTTGATGATGTGATTGACTATGGCCAGGCCCTCTAGGGGCTATTTCATGAAGAAGACTGCTAGAGACACCAAGAGGTTCGGCTCGTTCAGTGGAGGCCGAAGAAGCAGCCAGTTCAGCATCCACGAGAGAAAGGGAGCTCGCCAACTATCTTTTCTTGGTCCCCCTCCCGTCTTACATCTCTCCTCCAACTATTGGGGGCCATTCCTCGTTCTCCCCCTATGATGGTCGATCCGTACTTTACGGAGGGACCACCTAAAATCTTGTTTGTTCCTTGCGCCTGTGGGCACTACCCACCCATTAATCTGGTCGATCTATTTACTCCTCCTTCCTCCACCACTCCACTCCACGAGATGTGGTTTTCATCCTCTGATCCTTTCTTGATTGCATCTTCCCCGAGCTGTTCCCCATGCAGCTCCCGCCTCCTCCATCCTGTTGTGTAGTCTCTACTGATCTCAAAAAAAAACGTCAAATTCGAAACGGAGATTTCAGTGGAAGATTATGCTACCCTGTCTCCATCCTCCTCCCAGGGGCACGAGTCCCCTACTCCTTCCTTTCTACTAGATTTCCTTTCCCCCTAGGTTAGGATTAGGGTCCATCGAGTCTAGGGAAGTAGAGTCAGTTAGGTCTAGAGAAGTAGGGTCTTGTTCTAGGTCATCCAACCCTTCCTCCTCTGAGCCGCGCTCGCTTGCGCGTCCTTCCCGATCCGTTCCTGATAGATTCTTACAAGATCTAGCTCAGCGATGTCAGGCTCTTTTGAGGTGTCCGGAGTTCGTTGCTACGGAAATTGTGATAGAAGAAGAGGAAGAGGAAATAGAAGGGGTGTGGAGCAATGATGGATTAGGCATCTATGAAATCCTGGATGAGAAAGACCCAATTGACGAGGACAGCAACGTAGATGACACTGCCGATCTGTACGCGCAAGGACTAAAGAAATTCGACGAGTCGTCATCGGCAGTGGATGAACCTACAAAGGAAATAAATTTGGGAACTGAAGAAGACCCAAGGCCCATCATTATTGCCGCTAATCTCCTTCCACAAGTAGAAGAAGATTTGATCCAGGTTCTGAGGGAGTATAGCGATTCTTTTGCCTGGTCTTATGAGGACATGCCAGGTCTTGACCCCTGTTTAGTGGAACATCGACTCGTGCTTAAACCAGGGGCAACACCTGTGAAACAACGGTCAAGGGAGATTTCACCCCCACATGGCCTTAAGAATCAAGGAAGAAGTCGATAAGTTGTATAAGGCCAGATTCATTAGAGTTGTCTTATATCCTCAATGGGTGGCAAACATAGTCTCTGTTATCAAGAAGGATGGAAAGGTGCACATTTGCATTGATTTCAGGGATCTTAACAAAGCATGTCCCAAAGATGATTTTCCGCTGCCTCACATCGATGTCATGGTCGACAACACTGCCGGGTATGAAGCTTTATCATTTATGGATGGTTACTCAGGATACAACCAGATCCGTCTAGCTCCGAAAGATCAAGAGAAAACTTCCTTCACCACGCCCTGGGGCACGCATTGTTATGTGGTTATGCCGTTCGGTTTGAAGAACGCAGGTGCCACCTATCAAAGGGCGATGATGGCCATCTTCCACGACATGATGCATATCTATATGGAAGCTTACGTGGATGACATCTTGGTAAAGTCAAGGACCAAAGAAGAACACCCCTCTATTCTGGCTAAGGTGCTGCAAAGAGCCAGGGAGTACAAGCTTAAGATGAATCTGAAGAAGTGTGTATTCGGAGTCTCCTCAGGGAAGCTGCTAGGTTTCATAGTGAGCAAACGGGGGATCCAGATTGATCCTAACAAAGCACAGGCCATCATGCACATGCCTCCGCCGAAGAACATCACGGAACTTCGAGGACTGATCGGTCGATTGCAATTCATCAGAAGATTCATATCCCAACATTCTCAAAGGTGCCGCCCGTTTTATGAATTGCTAAAGGCGGGCAAATTTGAATGGAATCAAGATTGTCAGAAGGCCTACGAGGACTTAAAGGAATATCTATCCAATCCTCCGGTTTTGCAACCTCCTGTCCTTGGGAAACCCCTAATCCTATACATCTCGGTTATTGAGGACTCCCTGGGGACGGTCTTAGCACAAGTAGATGATGAAGGGAAAGAGCGGGCTGCTTATTACCTCTCTCGGTTGTTTAACCCAGCTGAGGCTAAATACACCGCCTTGTGCCGCCTTAGTGTGGGTAGCTCACAAGCT
Source organism: Amorphophallus konjac (assembly GCA_022559845.1). Lineage (NCBI taxonomy): Eukaryota > Viridiplantae > Streptophyta > Magnoliopsida > Alismatales > Araceae > Amorphophallus > Amorphophallus konjac. The sequence continues at coordinate 325,048,149 of CM040119.1, read as the reverse complement.
TAAACATTATTTTTTTGCCCACCCAGTTAGGTTGATCTCTAGAATGGACCCGATCCGCTATCTCTTAGAAAAGCCTGTCCTTTCTAGTAGGTTAGCTCACTGGCAGAGTTTCCTCTACCAATTCGATATCTCATTTGTCGTTCAGAAGGCAGTCAAAGGATATGCCATTGCTGAGCATCTTGCCCATCTTACTATTCCTCACACCGACTCTATTCAGGATGACTTCCCTGATGAGCATCTCTATGCTATTTCTCATCATCCCTTTTGGTCTCTGCACTTCGATGGTGCGCTCAATTCTCAAGGTCGAGGGATCGGCGCTATTCTGCTCACCCCAGAGGGAGTGACGATTCCCTTTGCTTATCAACTTCGATTTCCTGCTACCAACAATATCGCTGAGTATGAGGCTCTCCTGGTCGGACTGAAGCACGCCTATCCTTCTAGGCGCGCGTTATTTGAATATCATAGGAGACTCTCAGCTCGTCTGTGGCAAGTTCTGTTCACTTACCGTACGCGTGACCCTAAGCTCAAGCCATATCAAGATCTGGTCACGCTTCTTGCTAGACAATTCTGTAAGCTGATCTATATCCATACTCCCCGATCTCAGAACATTCTAGCCGACGCTCTAGCATCGCTTGCTTCCTCTCTATCTTTCCCTCTCAGTCGGAGCACTGAGACTATCATCGTTCCGAGATTGGATGCACCCTCTCTTCAGGATCCTTGGTACATCAACCTTAGGCAGTCCGCAGAAGCAAGGGCTGAGAAGGAAGATCTTAAGGAGGTATCATTATTGGAGCTAGAAGAGATTCGGGATGAAGAAGAATTGCCCTGGTATCATGAAATCGAAGTGTTTTGCAAAGATGGATCGTTCCCAGAAGGGGCAAACGCCGAGCAGCGTAAGTTGATAAGAAGAGCTACCTCAAGGTATACCCTCGTTGTAGGAGAACTATATAGGCGCGCTACCAATGGAATGCTCATGAGATGCTTAGATGATGAAGAAGCTTGGAAGGTAGCTGAAGCAGCCCATTCTAGTGAGTGTGGAGGTCATGTCAATGGCCAGGCTCTAGCGAAGAAGATCCTTAGGCAGGGCTACTATTGGCCCACTCTAGAGGAAGATTGCTCCCTCTATGTCCAGAGGTGTCTTAAGTGCCAACTCCACGCTGATAAAATCCATGCTCCAGCTTCATCTCTCCATCCTCTTTCTGCTCCTTGGCCATTCTCTATGTGGACTTTCTATGTTGTTGGCCCCCTCGGTGATCCTAATTCTCAGATCAAGCAGAAATCATTTATCCTTACCGCCACTGAGTACTTCACCAAATGGGCTGAAGCCGAAGCATACGCAGTGATCAAAGCTTCAACGGTGTGCCGCTTCATCATGAAGAATATCATCTCGTGGTTCGGAGTGCCAAGCAGCATCATCACCGACAACGGACCCCAGTTCATCTCTCAAGAGCTCAAGGACCTATGTAAGAAGTTCAATATTGCATTGCATCACTCATGTCCATATTATCCTCAAGGCAACGGTCAAGCCGAAGCCACTAACAAAACCCTTCTTAAAATCATTAAGAAAACGTGCGAATCTCATAAATTTTCTGATTTGCCAGAAAGATTAGTGGAAGCTCTGTGGGTTTACCGCACCTCCGTCCGTACTCCTACGGGACAAACTCCCTATGCTCTTTCCTACGGGATGGAGGCGGTGCTCCCATATGAGATCTTGATCCCTTCCCTTAGAGTGCAGCTCGATAAGGAACTTAATATTGATGAACGTCGAGAGGCGTTGCTCGTCCAGTTGGAACTCTTAGATGAGAAGAGGATGAATGCGGCTGATCACGTATCCGTTTATCAAAAGAGAGTTTCACGTTATTTTCAAAAGAAGGTAATTGAACGTAAATTTCAAAAGGGTGATATGGTTTTGAAACGCAAATTCATTCGGTCTGCAGGTCCTAGGTCTAAATTGCAACCTAACTGGGAAGGTTCGTTCGTCGTAAAAGAGGCGTATCCAGGGAATGCTTATCGCCTAGTGAACGCAGAAGGTGAGGAGCTCGCTCACACGTTGAATGGGTTGTATCTTAAGCATTTCTTTCCTTAGAGTCTAAACCACGTGCCACCCCGGCAGCAAGATGTTCCTCCCTTTCACTCTAAAAAAAAAGGGTCCCGAGTAAGGCAATCACACACTACACGACATCCCTGGTTAGGTTTCCCGCTCTAAAGGCATCGTTTCTCCTTGGCCATGCTTTGGGGGAAAGTTGAAGTCCCTGTCCGTTTCTTCCTTCGGCTGAATCCAGGAGCACGAAGTGAATAAGGAGGCGATGACCAATCCAAGCACCCTAACGAGAGGAGGTCTCAAATAGGGGCAGTCCGTTATGACCTAACGCCACAGGAAAAAGATAGCAAAAAGAAAAGCAACCAAACGAGCAATCTTTATGACAGAATCAAAAGCATTATCTCAAAAGTCTATCGATCATGATCCCAAAGCTCCAAAAGACAAGAAAGAAAAACTAGGCATGACAAGAGTGGCAGTACAGTTCCCCGCGGGACGAATGAACCCGATCGTATGCATGCCTAGAGTGGACTAAGGTTCGATGACGGACACAAAGCCCCGGCGCAACAGGCCAAATCTCTAACGGGTTGTACGGAAAGGAAATCAAGTCCTAAAAACTTCTTTATTTGGCCTAAGCTTACCCCCGAGTTCTATTTTCCCTTTTTAGGACCAAGATTAGTACCCTGGGTATGGCCTTGGTAGAGATACCGTCATGCAAATTGGGCCTTGGCCAGGGGTCGTCACCTTGTTGCATGCCAACCTCGGGAACTCTTGATATAATACGGAGGGCTCACGTTGCTAGGGGGAGGCACCGGTTCTCAAAATCCAAAAACATCATATATCTCAAAATCCAAAAACATCATATATCTCAAAATCCAAAAACATCATATATTTCAAAATCTAAAAACATCAGATATTTCAAAATCCAAAAACATCAGATATTTCAAAATCCAAAAAAAATTATTATTATATATTTCAAAATCCAAAAAGAATCAAATATTTCCAAAAACTCACAAAAATTCAGATATTTTCCAAAACTCCAAAAAACACCATCATATGCATTGCATGCATCCCATTATTCCTATTATGTTTTCCGCCTATTTAATAAGGCTCCACCCCTTGACCAACTATCAAGAAACGGTCACTATCTAACTTGCTTTAAGACAAGGGGTTGAGTCTAAGAACAGATCTAACTTATTTCTTGTCTAAGTGTGTGCAGAACGCAGGTTCAAGCTCGGATTGAAATCTCACAACTGTGCAGATTCAGGACTGTAACGCGTTGGCAACAGGCCGTCACACTCATCTAACGGTCCATCCTTGACCGTCACACTTCTTCAAGGCGTTGGCTTTATACTTTCAGCAGGTCCATCTCTGACGGCCTCCATGAAGACCGTCACATCCTTCTAACGGCCTATCGCTAGACCGTTACATCTTCCAGAGAACAGGATTCTCAATTTATCCCCCTGACGGCCTATCTCCAGACCGTCACTTCCTTGTGACGGCCCTTTGCAGGACCGTTACACTCTCCAGGGGTTCTGTTTTTCAGATTATCCTAGCCAAATCAAGCCACAACTCATGCTCATTTCACTTAAAACATTCCCATCTCATTCAAGTGAGCTTAATGAAATATAAATTTGATAAAAGTTCCACTCCAATTGTCAATTTACATTATGAACAAGAAAAATCAAAATACATTTAACTTCTTATCCGCAAGAGGGCGGATCTTCCTCAATTCTTTCACGTAGCCGCGGTGTGCTTCGTCGTTCTCTTCCACTTCTGCTTGCCACGGACGCACCTTGCTGATCTCCCACATGATTAGTGCGTTCCGAACTGCTCTTTCATCCTCCTCGGTCCCCATCTTCCTAGGTAGAAGGGGAGGGTAGTGTGATAGTGCAGGAATCTCTAGTCGATGTAGTCCAATCTGAAGGTGGCACCGATTAGGGTTGTAGATCGCCATGGTGATATTTCCCACTAGCTGGAGGTCCAGGCCTTGACGTCGCGGTATTCTAAGCAAAGTGCTCCGAAGGATTCTTGGTCGCATGATGAATTTGTCTAATGGCAAGGTGTTGAAGAAGAGGCGTCATTCATCCCGTGTTTTCTTGTCCGCCATCTTGCATTCAACCTGTGAAGGAAATCCAAAAGCACCTCCAATAAAGGACAAAGGGTGGCTCCCGAAGATCTGGCTAGCAGAAGTTGTGTCTTCCTTTGGATGGAATTTGACTCCCACTCCTATCCAACACTCAAGGAGTATCATGGAGCCAAATAAAGGGCCTCCTAGGCAAGCGGAGCTTAGTCCTTCATAAAGATAAGAAAGGATCGCTTGAGAGATGGACAAACCCCGCCACAACCCACTAATAATGCTGAGATTTCGGGTGTCTAAGAGGTGGTCGGTAGTGATGAAAAGGAAGACTCCGCATAAGCAAACCGCCACCGCCTTGGCTATTGCTTCATGTCTCTCCCACTTATTTTTGCAACGAGAGACTATCCATTGTGCCATGGGTATCAAGTGTATGTGGTGTGGGCAAATCATGGTCCTCACGTCCTTTGGATTGTGGATGAAAGCACTCAAGATCAAGGATGGGTCAATAGGCTCTACCGTGTAGCAAACTAGATCATCATCCCCCGCCTTAGTCTTAGGAAGGGTTAGGTAGGTTTCTACCTCCTCTAATAGGACCGTAGCTTCAAAGGAAGGGAAGATGAAAGTATGTGTTTGTGGATGCCACAATTCTATGAGGGCTAAAATGCTTGGCCAATCTAGAGATAATTTATGAAAGTTCTTGCCTAAGACCAAAAGAGATTGAAGGTGCCATGCCCTAAGGATTGATACAACTTCTATAGGGAGTTCCTTGATAATGGGGGCCACCCACTTCAGATTGGAATAGCATCTTGGACCGAGAAGAGGCTAAGAAGAAGAAGAAGATCATGAGAAAAGTTGAGGTGCAGAATCATTGAACTTAGTTTAGGAGCTAGAACTTACCACTCTTTGAGCATTGGAGCTCAGATGCTTGGGGATTGATGTCGGCCTTTGTAGCTCCCCATGTTCTTTCCTGGCGGCTTTAGGTTCGGTGTAGACCTTCTCCTCCATGGCCATCACTTCAAAGCTTCTCTTCATGGTTTTTCCTGTCCTTAGGAGAGGTTTTTCAGCCCTTGTAGCAGAGAATTAAGGAAAGCTACGATTTTTGGCAGAAGTCTCAAGTTTTAAAGGCTTGCTTTTAGTTTTGGAGTGATAAGATTTGAGTTGGAAGGCCTTATCTCAAGCCTGGAAGAGTTCTAATGAGGATTTCGGTAGTTATCCTTCGAGTTTGGACTCTCACGGCACAATCCGTCTCAGACTACACCTCGTTCTCTGACGGTCTATCGTAAGGCCGTCACTTGGCCCTGACGCTCCAACTCTGGGCCGTCACATTTTCCTGTGAGTTTCTTTCAGCCCAATTCTGTTCTGTCAATCCTCACGGTCTAATCTCAGACCGTTACTCGTCGTGATGCATGGACCCTGAGCCGTCACATTTCCTGCCATTCAGCCTTGGCTTCTTCTCGTTCAATCATTCCTGATGGTCCGATCACAGCCATTACTTGGCTCTGACGCTCTACATCTGGACCGTCACATTTTCTGCAAGCTGCCTTAATATAGCAGCGTTCTGTCATTCCTAACGGTCTGGAATTTGACCGTTACGTGAATCTGACGCTCCCCCAGTGGGCCGTCACGTTTCCTGCTGCTTAATGTTGCAGTTTTGGCCTCTGTCATCTCTGACGGTCCTCATTTGATGCGTTATAGCTGTCTGACGGCTTGGGTCTAGACCGTCACTTTGTCTGCTGCTGTATTTGAGCCATTCCTTCTGCCTATGCTTAGACCTTCCGGTCTTACACGCTTTCCATTCATTTCGTAATGTCCTATCTTTCATCCACACATTACATCTCGTCCACATATTTCATTTACCCGAACTTCATCAATTCTTTTCCATGCCTCCACAAGCATTTTCATTCACACATTGTACCTGCATTTGCCATTCATCACCCACATTCGTTCACATATCCATTTTTTCGCATTTCATATACATATCCATTCACATCCGCATTTTTCTATTCATCCTCATAAAAGCAACAACAAAACAAAAAGATTTGCATTTCCATTTCCATAAAGTCATGTACAAGTAAGAAAAGAAAATACAAGCTCACTCGGCCGGCTTATCTTCCGGGCCACCTTTGTCATCACCCTCCTCGGGTCTCCGCGCGGGTGGCGCTATGGAGGCACTCTCCTCCTGTTGTCCTCTCTCTGCCCTCTCCTTCCTCCGCTGGCCGGAGGAGCTGGCCAGGAAATCTGCTATTGATCCGCTCAGGGCAACGCTCCTCCGTTCCCCACTTTGAGAGGCACTCCGCTCCGGTCCCCAGCCCATCATCCTCACTGTCCGCTCCATCATCCGCAGCTCAATCTTCAACTCGAAGATCTGACGCCGCGTGTCCCGGGCCTCGGTCCGATAGCGATCCAAGTCCGCTGTCCCGGTCCGGAGTCTCTTTACCTCGGCTTGTGCCCGAGTTAGCTCTGCCCGGAGTTGCTCTGCCTCCGATCGTCCCCGCTCTGCTTCCGCTCGAGCGCGTTCCGCCTCGGCCGCCGCTGTAGTCAGCTCTCTCGCCTGCATTTTGCATTGTTAGGATATTAAGTATTTTGCATGAATCAAAAGCATTTAGGTCCTTACCCGCTTCGTGAGGGTGGCCTCCGCCTCCTCGGCCCGAGCAACCGCTCGAGCGAACTCGGCGTCCCGCTCAGCTCTGCCCCCGACAGGCTGTGAAGAAGATAACGGGACATCCGGTCCAGCTCTTTGGGCTCCTTCGGCCCGCTGCATTTAGAAGTTAGTCGGTCATCATTTGCATCATTATCTAATAATCATTTAAGTCTCAGGTTTTGGGAATCTTACCAGAAGCTCTAGAGCGGCTCGGTACTCATCTCATTGCTGGATGGTAGAATGGAGTAGCCCCTCGAGCTCGGCTATCCGTCCCTCAGGGTCTAACTGCATTTTAGAAGTCATGAGTCAGTACATATAGAATTTTGCATTTAGTTAGAAAGAGTTTAGGGTTTAGAATTGCATACTGGTCGTCGGGTACCTCGGTACACCCGGTCCCCGTACCACCGGGCGAAGGCTTTCAAATACGCCTCATCGCTCTCGGCGTGCTCCCTTACCGCTCGGCCTCTCTAGTTCCAATCGTGGACATATTTTGCCTTGCGGGCGCACCAATCCACGTCACCGCTGATGCCCTTCGATGACTTCCCCGGGTGCTCGTCGCTTCGACGCAGGAATGTCACCTCCGGCTGGTGCAATCCTCTGGTCCGTAGGATCAGGCGGTAGTGGAGTGGCTCGATGATGTTGATGCAATGCAACCATACGTCTCGCCCACGATATGATAGGGTTGTCTGGACCCAAGGCTGTCCCTTGGTACCCTTGTCCCGGTACGGGGTCCATCTCACCTGAAAGTCATGTTAGTGTGTTTGTCAGTATATAGAAACATTCATAAAGCATATAGAAACATTAAAAGCATTTAGGAAGCATTTTAAGTTCTGGGCTTACCGCCGTATGCAAGAGGGTATCCAGCTCATCCTGGATCGCCCGGGTCAATCTGGTGATCGACCCCGGGTCCCTCGTGACCACCCATCGTCTGGCGATCGGGATCCGGCCGGGGTGGAGTAATGTGCCTCTCCCTATCCCCGGGAGGTATATGAAGCTCCAGATCTGCATTTAGAAGTCAAGTCAGTCAATCATTTGCATAATCACAATAGAAAGCATTTAAATTGCATTTACCTGTAGAAAAGGTGAGAAGCCGCCTAGCATGGTCTGTCGGTCCGTCTTGCTGAGGGACTCGAACAGGAAGGCTGGGACTGCTGCCCCCCATGCGTACTTTCTCACTCTGCCTAAGTCCTCGAGCAGTGGCAGCAGTCTGCAGCTGATCACATCTGCCCGAGTCGTGAATAGCAGCTTCCCGAATAGTAGCATCAGGAACCGCCTCAGGACGCGATCTCCCTCCTGTCCCGCCTCTGCCGCCACATGAGGGCACACCTGATCTATCACTCGCCCGAGATGCTCCTCGGGTAGCTCTCCCACTGCTATCACTGCTCCTCTCAATCCCAGGCTCTCCTGCAGTCTCGATCTCGACAGCTGGGAGGAAGTGTGGCCCGGTCGGATCAGATCCAGCCCCAGCAGCTCCTGGGCGAACTCCCTGTAGTTCCCGTACGTCCATCCTATCACTGCTGCGCCGTGCACTCTCAATCCCGTAATCCTCGCTATATCTTCCAGCGTGGGGATCATGTGGCCCTACAGGAAGATGAATGCCCTGCTGATCGGGTCCCACCTCTCGTGCAATGCGTATAGCAGTGGCGTGTCCATCCTGATCACCTCGATGCTCAACATCTCGGCGAATCCCATCGTGGCTAGTCTCTCTCTCTGGTAATCGGGCAGTGCCTGGTACACCGCCCGGATCTGAAGCCATGAAATCCTGGTTCTTCTCTTTCCCTACATTCATTTAGAGCATAAGTCAATCAATTGCATCATAAAAGCATTGCATAACATTCATATAATAAAAAACCAACAAAAATTTGAATAATTGAAAACCCTAAAAAAATAGTCCTGGCCTCTGGTGACTGTAACGGCCCTGGGGTGGGGCGTCACAGTGCCCTAACGCACCAGGAGTGGCGCGTCAGGCTTGTGACGGTCGCTGAAGGACCGTCACAACACCTGCAAAGGGGAGGTCCCCCTTTTCATCTCTTTGGCTCTCCCACTTTGGCCAAATGGCCTACATATGATCCTAATGGGTTCATAGACCCATTTTCTACCCCCCATTCATACATGCATCCACATAAAAATCATAAAAAATTAAAAATTTAAAAATTAGGGTGAACGGCCTACCTCTCGGTCCTGCCCTCTCTTCCTCTTCTTCTCCATTCCAGTGGCTCCTCCTTCATCCAGGGGTGCTTCCCCTTGATCTTCTTCAGCCATTGGAGCCTCCTCCTCCTCTCTTGGCTCCCTCATCGCCGTTTCTTCTTCCACGGGCGGCGGGATCTCTTCTCGTTCTATCCGGCGGTGGAGGCGGCGAATGGCCTTCCTCTTCATCCCCTTTTCTCTCTTCTTCGGTGGCTGTGGGGCCTCGTCACCGGCCATCTCTTGGGTGGTCGTTGGTGGTCGCGGGTGGTGCTCTCGGTTGGGGTTTTGGGTTTTTTTGGTTGAATGATGCTTGAATGAGGCTTGTGACCGTTCGGTTTGTTTTTTTTGAACGCTCAGAAAATGTGACGGTCTATCGCCAGACCGTTACATTCTCTGACGCGTCCACCTTAGACCGTCAGGTCAGTTGATCATGTTTCATTGAAGAATGTGAACCGCCAATCTCTAACGGCCTATTCCTAGACCGTTATGAGGTGTGACGCATCCTATGGGGACCATTACAGCTTGCAAGTTTCTTGATGAAGAAGATGGTCTATTTAATGCTAGAATGATTGCATTTTCTCCCATTACATATATTATTAATGCAATTCTTGCGTACAAATGGTTATGCCTTGTTTCGTATTGATTATCATTGGCTAACCTCTTTCTCATGAAGGAAGTTATGAACATCATTCCGCCTTGCAGTTCTCCGCAAAGGTAAGTCAGGTATTGTATCTCGTTCCCTTATCCCTTAATGCATTACTATATCTTATCTATGATATATTACCTCAAGAACCGGCTGGTCATTCATGTGTTCTGGGATCTGATGTTCCCCTTAAACAAAAATGATGATGATCTAAGTGCACATGTTTAATCGTTGGATAGGCCGTTAGGTTGGAAAAATTTGGGGACGATGGTTCTGTCTTGCACGCCGTGGTTGCAGATGGTGTCCTGACCCTGATTCCTCCAGTCTAGCAATATTATTCTCGAGTATCTTGTTATTTTTCTTTTCTTTGCATTCGTTTTAATGATTTCTTTTATTTTAGCCCAGCATGCATCTTACGCATATTTGAGCATTCATGAATCTCCATCTGTTCAAGGCATCTCAATGATGGTGAATAGATGTGTTCTTTGATCTCGAATAAGGAAAGTCATTCCACTCTGAATTAGAAGGTTTCCTTTGGTCTGTTCACTTGATCTGGTTAGCTGAAGATTCATGTCTGGAGTTTAGTTGATCGTCTCTTTCCTTTCCGTTGCCTCCGGTAGCTAGCCGTGTTTTCCCTTCCTTAGTTGTTAGTTCCTCCAGACTTGCGTCCTTTGGTTGGCTATTTCCTTGTGATTAGTTCAAAGTTTTCCAGAAAATTCCTATCGCTTGTTGGTCGAGATCGGGTGTCGTTTGCCTTAACGCCCGCTTTTCACTCCACTCCGCTTCATTTTCGCTTCATCTCCATGTTCCATTTCGCTTTCGCTTCACCTCCGCTTGTTCCCCTACAAAGAGGACGTTAAGGAGGGGCATCTGTTGACACCCGTTTTATGATCAATAAGTCGGGTCATCTCCTTGTTCATTCTATATGATGCTCCAAGTTGTTCACTCTTTATTGAGCCCTCTTGATCAGATAGGGGTCTATTTTATGGGTCTTATCCTATTGGTTGAGTCTGGTTCCTTGGCGTTCTCATTGGTTAAAGCTTAGCAAACTTTTAATCATTTTTGGATCTTCATTGTCTCTAACGGTCCACATCAGGGGCGTTACACCCTTCTGACGCATTAGCCCTTGGCCGTTACATCCTTGAAGAGTCCTTACACTTGAACCTTCTTTCAAAGCTTATCCTTTTGTTCATCCATTGGCTCTAACGGTTTGTCGTGCGGCCGTTACATCCTTGTGACGCGTCATCCCTTGACCGTTACAGTTCTTTCAGAGTCCTATTGTTTGAAACGTCTCCCGTTGATCTTATCTCTTTAGGGGATAAGGTTAGTGTGACGGTCTCTCCCAGGTGTGTTACATTCATGTGGCGGTCTGTCGTGCAGCTGTTACATCCAACAGAGAGTCCTGGTAGTTCTGGCCTTTTCTCTGCTAATCCGTGGTCGAGATAAGGGTTTGATCTGAAGATTTCTCTTCCAAATCTGATCCTTAGAACCTTCTGTTTATTTCTATGGACTCTTGGGAGTATTATCTTCAAGAGTTTGCTAAGAATCATCCTACTTTCTTGCTGGATTATCCTCTGCTCGACCGGAGAGTTGGAGGGTCTATAAATAGAACTTTTGACTTCATGGCTAAAGGAGGAGAAATCTAGAGTTTGCGTCGAAGTGCTGCCGCATTCAGGAGCCATCTTCATCCAAGAGGAGTCTAGTTCCACGTCCATCTACCTCACAGTCAAGGGAGTACTTCGGTTTTGGGTTTTAAAGTTCATAGTCCGCATGCTTGTGTTATCCCCTTCTTTCCTCTCATCATAGCATTGTCCCATCTCTTGTTCCACGTTCTTCCACGTTCTCCACTCTGTTTTCAATCATTCAAACATCCTCCCATGTTTTAAAACGCCCAGAGGGGTTAAAAAACCAAAACTTCCCCGGTATTCCCCTTTCCTTTTGATGATATTGAGTTTATTTGAGTATTGATGCTATATTGTTAAAAGGGCTAATTTGGGGTTATTTTTTTGTGTTTCACGTTCTTTGGCAGGTTTACAGAGTTCACAAGGTGAGGCCCAAGCTTTCTGGCCGGCTGGAAGGTTTGGAGTTTGAGAGTTCACAAGTTATTTCTGCAGGTTCTCTGACGGTCTTGTTCAGACGCGTCAGGTGACTCTAACGGCTTATCGGGCGACCGTCACACACACTGTGACGCGCAGGCTATTGACCGTTATGTTCAGCTGATCTGCAGGTTTCACTGGTTTCTTTCTCCCGTGGGTGGGTGCATCATCCACCTATTTCTAAGGAATTATACATGTCTTTTGGCTTGTTTTCTTACCTTAGTGGCGATCACATCCTTGTTCTTAGTATTGAGCATAGTTTTCTCTCTCACATCTCTTATTTCCTTTGCTTGTTCCACCCCACGTGGTGTGTTTTACTTATCTCAATTGCTCCACACCCCGACGTGTGTTTTTGCTTTTCCTTAATTTAGTTTGATTGAGATAGCATTGCCCATGCTAGAGCTAGTTCTGGTTGTCTAGGTTCATGGTCTACATGTTCATAGGTTGATTGAGATCATTGCTATTTGCACATCATTTCTTTGCGACACACATCACACCACACAAGATAGATAGAGAGAAAAACAAATCAACAACCGTTCAAGCCCCCCCCCCCAACGGCACATCTATTTTTGTTTGCCCAGCGGTACACCTCCTTGAGTCTGCCCGACGGCACACTCCTCCCTGGGTTTGCTCAGTGGTACACCCTTCATGTTCCTCTGCTTAGTGGTACACTTTCCTCAACTGCCTCAATGACACACCTCCTCTACTGGCCTGCTCAGCGACACACTCTTAGACTGCCAGCCTGGCACACCTTGATTATCATTCTTCCGGTGCATTCATAGCTCGTATCAGTCTGAAGGTTTCTCGTTCGGCATTTTCTTCGAGTTTTTCGATGTTTCCCCAAAGGTGGCTACCTAAGCACACACCTCAGTTGTTGGTTCATGTCACTTCTTGTGGACATGTCCCTTGTTATTCCCTTATCATCCGGGTTAAGGGGAGATGCTGCCAAATTTTTGTCATAAATAACAATATGTTAAAAGACAAAAGGAAGCAACAAGCAAATGAAGTAAGTAACAATAAAACATTCTAATCAACTAAAGGAATTATGCAAAGCTCCAGGAATTGGCTTAATAAGACTCAAAGGACTACACTATTGAACGTGAATTGGCACTCAATTACGTGACAAAAAGATTGGAAGTTGATCCTCTGAGGTTCTCCATCAGACTTGCATGAGCAAGGGCTCTCTCTCTCTCTCTCTCTCTCTCTCTCTCTCTTGAACTTTGAACGTTGTTCCACCCATCTAAACTCCACCCCACCTTCCTTAACCCTTTACTCCCAGTTCAACCCTTCCAGCAGCTGCCCAATCCCTCAACCCTCTAGCGGTACACATCCTTCAACCTCCAGCGGTACACTCTCTTCCTCCCTAGCAGCAACTGCCCAATCCCTCAACCCTCTAGCGGTACACATCCTTCAACATCCAGCGGTACACTCTCTTCCTCCTTAGCGGCACACTGCCCACACCTTTCAACCCTCTAGCGGTGCACATCCTTCAACCTCCAGCGATACACCCTCCTCCTCCCTAGCGGCACACCGCCCGCACCCTCAGCTCTCCAGCGACACACACTTACTAGTTCCCCAGCGGCACACTCTCAGTTCTCCAGCGACACACTCCTAATTCCACCTCCAGCGGTACACTCCATCATTTCTCCAATATATATATATATGTATAATAAAAAAATATAATAAAAGGAACAATAAATAATAATAATAGTGATAAAACAAAGGAGGAGGGTAGTTCCAATCAAATGATGAGCGAAGAGAAGATAACAAAAGGGGTAATGCTAATAAATGAACGATAATGATAAATGTCACTCAAGGCAACTCACGAACATAACGGTATGGCCCTCATCTCTCCTTCTTGGATTCCGAACCCGAGAATATTAATGATGCTCTTGTAAGTTGAGCGTCATCCTCGGGAGTCGTCTCTCTCGTCATGGTGACCGCCCGGCCTTACCTCGGGCCAATATCTCATCAGGGTCCCCTCCCTCACCGGGATCTGACTTTCCCCCTGTATTAAAATTGACGTCCCTTGGCAGACATTTGCACGGATTCGTCCCCCATTACCGTCTTATTTTCCGCATGAACTTCCATCCAAACATGGAATGGTCCGTCAGCGACCGACATAATCTGAGTGTTCATGCCCTCACCACGGGCTTACCGCATAGCCCGGCTACCATTTCCTTCCTTCATGAATTAGTATTTCTCTCAGTCGTGGAGCCCTTATTTTCGACAATTAATCAAGGGTATTCCCCTCTCCGAGGGGATGTAAATGACGTTGTGACCTTTATGGCACAACGGGTCTCAGTCCTGACCCGAACCACACAATCGCCTGACTGAGTCAGATCGAGCACACCCGTGGCTCTTCGGAGCCTAAATAAATCGTCACTTTGTGACTGGCACGCCCATGCACTTAATAAACCCATTTGAAAAATGACCAACAATGATTTAAATAAAAAGTGCGTCCACAGGCAGGTAGGCCCAAAATCACGGAGGCAGGAGGCCGCGGCTGGCCATCCAGGAGGGCCGGCACGGCTCGCACAGCAACAGTAGCAGCGGTAGAAGGGCAAGAGCCGATGCAGAGAACAGGAGCATGGCAAGTCTCGACGCGCCCAGCAGCGGTAGGGGGGGTGCATCAACACGGGGGCAGAGGACACCAGCCCAGAAGAGGAGGACTCAGCCCCCTGGCCACCAACAATAGTAGGGGGACCCGGCCCCACAGCCAAAGAAGCGCCCATCCTTGTTGGCATAAAATAGGAGGAACCTGGGGAGGGGGAGTCGACTCCTGAGGAGCGAGCACAGCCGGAGAGAGGAATGGAGGAGGCAGGAGGCCCCTCTCCAGGTAGGCTGTAGGAGGCTTCTACAGCCATAGGAGAACCTGTTCCAAGCCGTGGAGGAGGCGCCACGACAGACCCGCACGGAGGGACCACGTGGGGGACCCTGCTGCAGGACAACCAACGGCCAAACGAGGCACGGGCGACGTGGCCAAGGCACCACCATCCTGCACAACTGCTGCCAGGGTGCAAGAGGAAGCCCCATCACACTCCCACCTTTACGATATTAATTATGATATTAGGGGTACACTCATACTACAACACCCGACATCCTTTGTTGGGGTGCTAGGCCTAGATTCAGAGGGGAGGTGAATGAATCTCCCTTATAAAATGTCTAATTAAAAACTTATAACTAGACAAAGTTGCGAATAAAGGCCAATTGAGCTCTTCAAAATAAGAGATTCAATAAAGCGCTTAATCAAACAGTTGGACTGCTAGAATGCAGACTCCTAAGCAAGTCTAAGTCGTAGGCAGAACAAAATCAATTATGTGTGTGCCTGAAATCTATTCAGTCAGAACCATAGATGGAACGATCCTAAGCATTCATCTAGCGCTGAAGACACAAGGATCCAAAACACAATGCACAAGGATTTTTAGATGGTTCAGTCTGCTGCCCGCAGACTTACATCCATCCCCCACTCAAACCAGAGTGAGGCTTCCCACTGATAAAAGAAAACAAAAGATGGGAAATCACAACACCGAAAAGCTGAAAATGATCTTAAAACAATTATGGCTCTTGTAGGAGCTGATTGGTTTGGATTTTATCCAAAGTCCAGTGGAACAGGTCTTCAAGCAGTTTCAATCTTCTCTCCACGAACTCTCTCACTCTTTCTTCCTCTTCCTCTTTCTCAACCTCTTAATCTCTTCCTCTTCCTTCTTCTCACTGCTCTTGTGCTCTTCTTTCAGACTATCTCTGATCTCTCTCTCTTTTTCTCTCTAGCTCTACTCATCTGCTCTTCGTCTCTCCTCTGATCTCTTTTTGTTCGTCTTCAGGTTCTGCTCATCTATCTAGTCTCAGAAACGGGGTCTTATATAGCTTTAGCCTGGGACCCACGAGCTCACGCATTGGGCGTGTGGAGGGAACACTCCCGCCAAGAGATTTCAGAAGACTCTCAGTCACGTGTCAGATTTTGAGCATTGTAGCTTTCCTCGTGGTAGCTACTTTCTGGGATAGTCCACCTCGGATCCCGTGCTAATCATTAAAGTTCACGAACAATAGTCTTCATTCTCTGGACCTTCTTCAGTGAAGTCCCTGTCAATATATCAACCCTTTAGTGAATATAAGACCATCAGACAAATATAGGAATTGCACAGACTTGATAGAGCATTAGAACAAATATGCACGGACTTCAGTTGTCCACAAGACAAACATGGTCAGACTCTTTAGTGGTTTATGGCAAAAGTGCTCAGACTTGAAACCATGCTCATGCTCTATATGACAGTGGGGCTAAAAAGTGCACTGACTTTGTGTGTGCAAGATGCAATGAATGCACCGACCCAATATGCCATAAATCAATCGTGCACACTCCTTGCTTGTGCAAGAGATAAAGATTGCACTGACCTACATCTGTGCTACAGTGAAGAGCACACACTTGGTTATGCATAAGGCAAAGCCTGCACGGACCTTCCATGTGCATAGGAGACATATGCACCGACCCTGGCATGCGTTGAATGGTGGTGTGCACAGACCTTATGAAGACATCATTGAGACATGCACCGACCTTATCTATCATATACACAGACCTATATGCATGTGAACAAGAACTTGTACCGACTTCAACATGCAACAAACAATAACATGCACCGATGTGAATATGCCTTAGATAGAGTATGCACCGACTTTACAATAGGAGCGTGCAACGATGTAATATGATGAACGAGCATATATGCTAGACGATAGAATGTGCACCGACCTTGGCTCCTATGTCAGCAAAAATTATCTTCAACCTGAACAGTGTTTTGTGTAGACCTTAAGTCCATTGTGAATAGTGATATACATGGACCTTTGACAATTGCACGGGATGTGCACAAGCCTGCTAGTACTAGTTGCATCGACTTAAGTCCAGCTATATGAACACTTGCACAGACCTTTGCCCTTGACTGCTTAAACCTGCACCGACCTAAGCAATGAAATGCATAGACCTCTATAGCGTGATGCATCGAGGTTGATGCATAAAACAATATGTGCACAGATGCAGGCCTAGTGTGACGACCCGGATCCCGGATACCAGATATACCCGATAGGACTACCGAGTAGACCCGATACCGCTTGGAACCCGTGAAGCCTCCCAAGAGCTGTAAAGCTCCGAAGGGAAAAAGGATTATCGTGTAGTACATTGAAGCCACAGAGATATAATAGTAAGCAATTAAATTTCATTAGATCGGTTTGCTAAAGTAGCGAAAATAAAATTACTTTTTAATTAACAATTTAAATTTAACCCAGAGTCCAGTCCAAGAAATTAAAGGCAAGTACAGTCTAACAGAAAAGAAGGACGTATACTGAGGTCGGGGGAAGCCGACGCAAGTACCGCTAGCAGCTATGAACACGTCACACCAGGAACCGCGAAAGTAAAATAACACCACCCACCTGAAAAGTAGGGGTGAGCCTCGTGTCACTGGCCCAGTAGGGGTCACACGGATCCCCACTGAAAAATAACGTAGTAACACGCTAAAACAGCAGGTAAACAGCAAGAGTAGTAAAGCAAGAAAACTACCACTAGAAAGCTGTAAAAGAAGACCGGAACGGAAAGGGTAGGAACAGCTAAAAGAAAAGGGAAAAGTCGTACCTGAACGAAAACACAGCTGTCGAACTAACATCGGCTCCCCAAACTACTCCGGGCAGCAACAGGAAGGCGAACTCTGATCTGACAAAGTCAGGAGTTATCGATCTGTCGGGCCTATAAAGACAGGCAAAAAGCCTAGAAAGTACCTAGACAGACATAGACACCCTAAAGCACACACGACTCGAGTGCTGTAATATCCCGGACCTTTCGGATCCTTCTTCGTGGGTCCCGGATCTGGTTTTCGGAGCGTCCGGCTCTGTTGTGTCTGAAATTTTGTTTCGGACATCTTTCGTGTTCGGATCGGCGGGATCCGGAGTCATTTCGGAGGCCCGGAGGCGTTCCGCGGCTTTTTCGCGTGTGTTTTCTGATTCCCAGTGTGTGTTTTGGCTTTTTCTTCGGAAGTTCGCTGCGGGCGAATCGGGCGGTTCCCCCAGGCACGAGTGGTACCGTTGCGATCGGTGCGTTCCGAGGATTCCGGAAATGTATTTTTCTATTTTTTGGTATTTTTTCAAAAATCGGATTTTCTATATATTCCCATTCTTTTCTTTTTTTTCTTTTCTTCCTTCTCTTTCTTCTTCTTCTTCCTCCTTCCTTCCCCAACCGTGGCCGCCCTTCCCTCTCTCCCTCTCTCCCGTTCGAGTGCGGCGACCTCCGTTCCGGCTGCAGACGGCGGCGGTGCGACGCGGCAAGGACGTGGGTGACGTCGAGACGATCGTGCGGGCGTGCGGCAAGCGTGGGAAGCGTGGGGAGGCAAGGTTTCTAAAAGCGTTCTTCGCGATTCGCGGGTGATTCGGCGGAGCATTCGCTCCATTAAGGTAGGGTGACGTTCCTTAGTCTCATGCCGATCTTTTCCGTGATTTATAGGCTGAGGGGAGGCCGAGAGGGGCTTGTTTGAACATGCTTGGGGTTTTTCCATGTTTTGGGGAGAGTCGCCCGATCTATGGATTTGATGCATGAATTTACGTTTTGATGGCCTAGAATCATGCTAGGGGTCCCTAGGGGTCTTCCCCTTTGATTTCCCCCTCTCCGGTGGAGGTATGGGGGCGTGGATGGTGTTTTTGGCCATTTCCCGCCGTTCTCGATTTTCCGAGATGATAGCGGTCCACCAGTAACCGCCTTCATTGGTAGCGGTCGGGTGGGGACCGCCTTCACCAAGGTTTTCGACCGTTGGGGCTTGTTCTGTCGGCAGGCGGTCGCGGTCTTGCGACTGGCCGCGATTGCTGGTGGCGGTCAGGGGGCGACCGCTTTCACCGTGGGGTTCGGCACGGTCTTCGAGATGATTTTTGACCGTTGGAGTCTGGTCGCGGTCTCCCGGAGACCGCTATCAGGTGAAAACGGTCATCAGGCGACCGCATTCAGTTTTCGCGCACCAGGGTGGTCGCAGTCCCAGAAGGACCACGACTAGGTGGTAGCGGTCCTGGGTCGACCGCGACCACGGGAGGCGATCCTCCGGTGACCGCGACTCCTTTTCCTTGCCAATTTGAGTCTCGGACGAGCTAGTCTCGATCCCAGTGCTGACCTGTAGTCCGACTGATGCGGAGCATCATGTGGGGACTACATGTGGCGGTGCCGTGGGGTCCCGGGAGGTGGTGACTCCGGTTTGTGTCACCGTGCGTTAGTGAGGGTACAAGGAGCGTCCCTCGTACCTGTGGTTGCGACGTTGTTTCCGTGACTTGAGAGTCTACTCCTTCAGTGACCCTCCACTAGTCGTAGCCTACCAGTACGCGTGTGCTGGTCGCACCAGGGAGTGGTGTACGGGCCGACCTTTAGAGACGGTTTGTGGACCGGTTACCGTTGGGCCCCACGTCTTGCAGTCAGAGTCCGGCTGAGGGGAAAACCGGTCAGAGGGCCAGACCAGGGACGCGTGGTCTGTGTGTGCACACGTGGTTGGGGGCGGTTGGACCCACGTCGACGGGCGTGACCCCAGCTAGTCACTTGTTATGGTTACTTGTACGGTGTCTGCGCCTCGGGTAGGACCTACCACGTCAGGCGGTTCACCTGCGGTGCGGTGTAAGACGTCAGGGGACGCTACCGGCTCTGCTTCTAGTGGGTGGTACTCCTGTCGAGTACGGAGTGACAGACTGTCAGTCGTGTGTTTCCAACCTTCGAGTTTTGTCGGGTTGGCCGTTGAGCTTCGGTCTTCTTTCCGTGGCACGGGTGTCGGTGTGCGTGCCATGGGACCTTTGTTTTGTAGAGTACATGGCTCTCTTTTCCGAGGTACTCTCCTACCGCTAGTGTAGTGGTTTCACGCTTTACGAGGTAGAGTTCGAATGATCCCTACTGAGTCTTGTTCCGAGACTCATTCCCTGCGTGTTTTCACCGTGTTTCAGGTGAGGCGCCGTCCCAGGGGAGCGCGTCTGGGTGCAGCGTGGTGCGGGTGCCCAGAGGTACTGCCAGAGGTCAGAGCCGGGGTATGCCCCGTGTAGCTGTACTTTTCCTTCTTGTCACTGTACTAGTCGTGGACTACTGTTGTTGTTATTTTATTGTGGACCATGTAAAATGTTAATTTATTTCCTGCTTAATATTATAACTGTTTAATTTCTACAATTATTTGTGATACTTGTGTAGTCTCCACACCATCCTTTTAACCCTTCTGAGTCTTCGGGCTCGTGGGTGGCGGTGCGAGTCTCGGGTTATCGGGCCTTCCCGGTAATTGGATTCTCGGGTCGTTACAGCTGGTATCAGAGCGCGGTTGTGGAATTACATGAGAATCATAGGTAATTGTAGTGGTCCACTAGTCCACAGCGATGATGTACAGGTGACGCTGGCATTGGGCATCGTGTGTTTTTCTTGACCTTGCCGTTTTCGTGTTTTCTGTCTTTTGCTTCAGGAGCGAGTATGGCGCCGAGGAGGAGCTCTCGCTCTCAGCAGGGACAGTCGGCTGGAGGCCAGGAGATCCAGCAGGGGGTCCAGAGGGACCAGGAGGAGCTTAGCAGAGCGCCACCGGGGACTACCGAGGCCGCGGATGCTGCGAGAGTTCCGGGGGCTGAGGATTTCTTCCGTGGCATGTACCAGCTTATGTCTCAGCAGTTCAGCGGAGAGGCTGGTGAGGGCTCGTCAGCTAGGCCAAGCCGAGCAGTGAGGGACTTCATGCAGTTCCATCCGCCTTACTTTAGCGGCCAGGCAGACCCTGATGCGGCTCGTGATTGGCTTGATGAGATGGAGCGGGTGTTCAGTTCTGCGAAGAGTGCTGTCGAGGACAGAGTGGTGTTGGCCTACAACCAGTTACAGGGTACGGCTCGGAGGTGGTGGTCTTCTGAGTGGAAGACGTCCTTTCAGCTTCGTCCACTTGAGCAGATCGAGTGGGATGACTTTGTCAATGCTTTCGAGCGTACGTACTGTCCAGATATTGTTGTCACGCAGCGGATGCAGGAGTTTCTGGAGCTGGTGCAGGGCGACATGTCCGTGTTGCAGTACAGGGCCCGATTTGTTGAGCTGGGTCGGTACGCACCTCACATCATGAAGCATGAGAGGGTGAGGACCACGCAGTTTGTACAGGGCTTGAGGCTGGAGCTGAGGCACCATCTGATTGCGAATGAGGCCACTAATCTAGAGACAGCGTCTCGTGTTGCGGTTTCTTTGGAGATGGATATGCAGAGGACTCGAGGACCGATCAGCCAGGGGCAGTCCTTGTCAGGTCGCAGCCAGCAGTCGGCTACCCAGCAGCGGGGTTTCTTCCAGCATGCGTCGGGTGGTTCAGGAGTACCGGCATCGGCAGCTTCGGTGACAGGATCTACGTCCATCAGCTCGAAGGTCAAGAAGTTCTTCAAGAAAGGGTTCGGCAAGAAGAAGTCCAGGGACCAGGGGCAGGCTTCATCGGGCAGTGTACAGCAGTCGGTTCCTTTGCAGCGTCAGGGATCAGTGGGTGGATCACGAGGACCTTGTCCATGGTGTGGTGGGACCCACCCAGGCAGGCAGTGCACGGCGCCGATCATCTATTTTCGGTGTGACCAGCCAGGGCATATGGCGCGTGACTGTCCCCAGAGGCCGTCACAGCAGCAGGTTCCCCAGTAGCAGAGGCAGCAGCAGCAGCAGGGACAGTATCCGCCGCTACCCAGGTCAGCTAGTGTGGGAGGTAGGCAGAGAGCTCGGGGCCAGATCACGCACATGACCAGGGCAGAGGCAGTGGCGTCGCAGCTCGTGGAAGGTACCGTTCAGATTTTGGGTTGTGCGGCTCGGGTTTTGTTTGATTCTGGCGCGTCTCATTCGTTTATTTCAGAGGATTTCGTGTCGAGCATCGAGGAGCCGGTGACCCAGTTGTCCTGTGATTTAGCAGTGGAGTTGCCTTCGGGTGACTTTATGATCACTCCGTATTGCTTCGATCAGGTTCCGGTTTGGATCGATGGGCGGAGTATGCCAAGCAGGTTGTATGCGTTGCATCTTCGGGATTACGATGTGATTCTAGGTATGGATTGGCTCGAGACCCATGGAGCGGTGGTGGATTGTGGAATGAAGAGGGTCTACTTCCATCATCTGAGCAAGAGGACCTTCTATTTCCAAGGTATCCATTCCACCTCTTCTCGATTCCTTATCTCTGCTATTCGAGCCCGTCGGTTGCTTGATTCTGGTTGTCAGGGTTTTCTCGCGTCAGTGGTTGTGTCTGACCGGATGGAGTCGGATGTCGAGGACATTGCGGTGGTGTGCGAGTTTCCCGACGTTTTTCCCGAGGAGTTGCCTGGATTACCTCCCCAGCGGGAGATCGATTTCGTGATCGAGGTTGTGCCTGGTACGGGACCTTTGGCGAAGGCTCCCTACCGTATGGCCCCCGCTGAGTTGAGGGAGTTGAGGGCGCAGTTGCAGGAACTGTTGGCCAAGGGGTACATCCGTCCTAGCTTTTCCCCTTGGGGTGCGCCCGTGTTGTTTGTGAAGAAGAAGGACGGTAGTCTGCGGTTGTGCATTGACTATCGGCAGCTGAATGAAGTGACCATTAAGAACAAATATCCGTTGCCGCGGATCGAGGATTTGTTCGACCAGCTTCAGTCCGCGTGAGTGTTCTCGCGGATCGATTTGCGGTCCGGTTACTATCAGCTGAGAATTCGCGAGTCCGATGAGGAGAAGACTGCATTCAGTACGAGGTACGGGCATTATGAGTTTCTGGTGATGCCGTTTGGGCTCACCAATGCCCCTGCAGCCTTCATGGACTTGATGCAGAGGGTGTTTCATCCGTATTTAGACCAGTTCGTGGTCATCTTCGTGGATGACATCCTTGTTTATTCGCAGTCTGCTGAGGAGCATGCGTACCATTTGGGTGTGGTGCTGCAGACATTGCGAGATCATCAATTGTATGTGAAGTTCAGCAAGTGCGAGTTTTGGCTCAGCGAGGTGCACTTTCTGGGGCACGTGATTTCTGGTGATGGCATTTCCGTGGACCCCGCCAAGGTCGAGGCAGTAATGCAGTGGCCGAGGCCGAGGTCGGTGACGGAGATCCGGAGTTTCTTGGGGCTTGCGGGTTATTATCGTCGGTTTATCGAGGATTTTTCTCGCATTGAGGCCCCGATGACTAGACTCACGCGGAAGGATGTGCCTTTCGTCTGGTTCGAGGAGTGTGAGCAGAGCTTCAGGAAACTGAAGAGATTACTCACCTCGACTCCGGTGTTGGTCTTACCTTCTGGTTCGGGAGGTTTCGTGGTGTGTACAGATGCTTCCGGGGTCGGATTGGGTGCTGTTCTGATGCAGCATGGTAGAGTGGTGGCTTATGCATCTCGGCAGCTAAAGTCCCATGAGGAGAACTACCCTACCCATGACCTTGAGTTGGCGGCGGTGATCTTCGCGCTGAAGATCTAGAGGCATTATCTGTACGGCTGAAGTTCGAGGTGTTTACTGACCATCAGAGTTTGAGGTATGTGTTCTCGCAGAGATATCTGAACCTCAGGTAAAGGCGTTGGATGGAGTTCATGAAGGATTATGACTTCACCCTGTCTTATCAACCGGGCAGGATGAATGTCGTTGCTGATGCCTTGAGTCGGAAGGTTGCGGTCAGTACCTTGATGCTGAGGAAGTGGAGGCTCTGGGAACAAGTGCCCGAGGTATCTTTTAGGCTCAAGATTCCCCAGGAGCCAGGGTTGGCAATGCTTGCGAGTCTGACTGTCACTCCTGCTATCCGTCGTCAGGTGACAGAGGCTCAGCATGCGGACCCTGAGTTGCCCCGGATTCTGACTATGGCTGACGTGGAGCTCGGCGAGGACGGTGCTGCGAGGTTTCGTGGCAGGTTGTACGTCCCAGCGGAGGAGCAGGTTCGTCGTGCGGTGTTACGCGAGGCTCATGGGAGCAGGTACACTGTGCACCCGGGTGCGACGAAGATGTATCGAAACTTACGGAGGCAGTTCTGGTGGCCTGGCATGAAGAGAGATGTCGCAGAGTTTGTGGCCAGGTGCCTGATCTGTCAGCAGGTGAAGATGGAGCATCAGCGACCAGGAGGTACTCTCCAGCCCTTGGATGTTCCTGCTTGGAAGTGGGACCATGTGACCACGAATTTTGTGGTGGGATTACCAAGGACCCCGAGTGGGCAGGACAGTATTTGGTTGCTGGTGGATCGGCTGATGAAGGTGACGCGGTTGTTACCGGTCAAGGTCAGCTGGAGCGTGTCTAAGTTGGCTCATCTTTATGTGGAGTGGATCGTGCCATTGTATGGGGTTCCCATTTCGATCGTGTCGGATCGGGATCCACGCTTCACTTCTGGATTCTGGAGGAGTTTCCAGCGAGCACTTGGCACGGAGTTGGCTTTTAGCTCGGCGTATCATCTACAGTCAGATGGTCAATCTGAGAGGACCATTCAGACCTTGGAGGACATTCTGAGATCCTGCTGCCTGGAGTGGCAGGGGAGTTGGATTCATCACCTACCGTTGGTGGAGTTTGCCTATAATAACAGCTATCATTCGAGCATCGGTATTGCTCCCTATGAGGCATTGTATGGGCGACCTTGTCGGACTCCACTTGATTGGTTTGAGGTGGGTGAGCGTGTTTTGACGGGACTGGAATTGGTGCAGCAATATGTGGACGTTGTGCACCTGGTTCGTCAGTACATGTTGGCGGCCCAGAGTCGGCAGAAGAGCTATGCTGACCGTAGGAGGCAGCCCCTCGAGTTCACCGTGGGCGATCATGTGTTCTTGAGAGTTTCTCCGATGAAGGGGGTGATGAGTTTTGGATGGCGTGGGAAGCTGAGACCCCACTATATTGGTCCTTTCGCGATTCTAGCGCATCGGTGAGGTTGCTTACCGGTTGCAGTTACCTCCTGAGTTGGCGTCGGTGCATGACGTGTTTCACGTCTCGATGTTGCGGAAGTATATGCCCAATGACTCTCATGTGCTCGAGATCTCTATTTGGCCTGAGGTGACTCCAGATCTTTCTCTCCCAGAGCTTCCGATCCGCGTGGAGGATAGGCGAGAGCAGCGCCTGCGGAACAAGGTCATTCCCTTGGTAAAGGTCGTGTGGCAGTGACACTCTGGTGGTGAGGCTTCTTGGGAGCGTGAGGATGAGATGCGTCAGCAGTTCCCGTACCTGTTTGAGTGAGTCTTCCTCTTCTTTCCCCTTGGGTTGTTCTCAATTTTGAGGAAGAAATTCCTTAAGGGGGGAGGGCTGTAATATCCCGGACCATTCGGATCCTTCTTCGTGGGTCTCGGATCTGGTTTTCGGAGCGTCCGGCTCTGTTGTGTCCGAAATTTCGTTTCGGACATCTTTCGTGTTCGGATCGGTGCGATCCGGAGTCATTTCAGAGGCCCGAAGGCGATCCGCGGCTTTTCCGCGTGTGTTTTTCGATTCCCGGTGTGTGTTTCGGCTTTTTCTTCGGAAGCTCGTTGTGGGCGAATCGGGTGGTTCCCCCAGGCACGAGTGGTACCGTTGCGATCGGTGTGTTCTGAGGATTTCGGAAATGTATTTTTCTATTTTTTGGTATTTTTCTGAAAATCAGATTTTCTATATATTCCCATTCTTTTCTTTTTTTTCTTTTCTTCCTTCTCTTTCTTCTTCTTCTTCCTCCTTCCTTCCCCAACCGTGGCCGCCCTTCCCTCTCTCCCTCTCTCCCATTCGAGCGTGGCGACCTCCGTTCCGACTGCAGACGGCGGCGGTGCGACGCGGCAAGGACGTGGGTGACGTCGAGACGATCGTGCGGGCGTGCGGCAAGCGTGGGGAGGCGAGGTTCCTAAAAGCGTTCTTCACGATTCGCGGGTGATTCAGTGGAGCATTCGCTCCATTAAGGTAGGGTGACGTTCCTTAGCCTCTTGCCGATCTTTTCCGTGATTTATAGGCCGAGGGGAGGCCGAGAGGGGCTTGTTTGAGCATGCTTGGGATTTTTCCATGTTTTGGGGAGAGTCGCCCGATCTATGGATTTGATGCATGAATTCACGTTTTGATGGCCTAGAATCATGCTAGGGGTCCCCAGGGGTCTTCCCCTTTGATTTCCCCCTCTCCGGTGGAGGTATGGGGGCGTGGATGGTGTTTTTGGCCATTTCCTGCCGTTCTCGGTTTTCCGAGATGATAGCGGTCCACCAGTAACCGCCTTCATTGGTAGCGATCGGGTGGGGACCGCCTTCACCAAGGTTTTCGACCGTTGGGGCTTGTTCTGTCGGCAGGCGGTCGCGATCTTGCGACGGACCGCGACTGCTAGTGGCGGTCAGGGGGCGACCGCTTTCACCGTGGGGTTCGGCACGGTCTTCGAGATAGTTTTTGACCGTTGGAGTCTGGTCGCGATCTCCCGGAGACCGCTATCAGGTGAAAACGGTCATCAGGCGATCGCATTCACTTTTCGCGCACCAGGGTGGTCGCGGTCCCAGAAGGACCGCGACTAGGTGGTAGCGGTCCTGGGTCGACCACGACCACGGGAGGCGGTCCTCCGGTGACTGCGACTCCTTTTCCTTGCCAATTTGAGTCCCGGATGAGCTAGTCTCGATCCCAGTGCTGACCCGTAGTCCGACTGATGCGGGGCATCATGTGGGGACTACACGTGGGGGTGCCGTGGGGTCCCGGGAGGTGGTGACTCCGGTTTGTGTCACCGTGCGTTAGTGAGGGTACAAGGAGCGTCCCTCGTACCTGTGGTTGCGACGTTGTTTCCGTGACTTGAGAGTCTACTCCTTCAGTGACCCTCCACTAGTCGTAGCCTACCAGTACGCGTGTGCTGGTGGCACCAGGGAGTGGTGTACGGGCCGACCTTTAGAGACGGTTTGTGGACCGGTTACCGTTGGGCCCCACGTCTTGCAGCCAGAGTCCGACTGAGGGGAAAACCGATCAGAGGGCCAGACCAGGGACGCGTGGTCTGTGTGTGCACACGTGGTTGGGGGCGGTTGGACCCACGTCGACGGGCGTGACCCCAGCTAGTCACTTGTTGTGGTTACTTGTACGGTGTCTGCGCCTCGGGTAGGACCTACCACGTCAGGCGGTTCACCTGCGGTGCGGTGTAAGACGTCAGGGGACGCTACCGGCTGTGCTTCTAGTGGGTGGTACTCCTGTCGAGTACGGAGTGACAGACTGTCAGTCGTGTGTTTCTGACCTTCAGGTTTTGTCGGGTTGGCCGTTGAGCTTAGGTCTTCTTACCGTGGCACGGGTGTCGGTGTACGTGCCATGGGACCTTTGTTTTGTAGAGTATATGGCTCTCTTTTCCGAGGTACTCTCCTACCACTAGTGTAGTGGTTTCACGCTTTACGAGGTAGGGTTCGAGTGATCCCTACTGAGTCTTGTTCCGAGACTCATTCCCTGCGTGTTTTCACCGTGTTTCAGGTGAGGCGCCGCCCCAGGGGAGCGCGTCTGGGGTGCAGCGTGGTGCGGGTGCCCAGAGGTAGTGCCAGAGGTCAGAGCCGGGGTATGCCCCGTGTAGCTGTACTTTTCCTTCTTGTCACTGTACTAGTCGTGGACTACTGTTGTTGTTATTTTATTGTGGACCATGTAAAATGTTAATTTATTTCCTGCTTAATATTATAACTGTTTAATTTCTACAATTATTTGTGATACTTGTGTAGTCTCCACACCATCCTTTTAACCCTTCCGAGTCTTCGGGCTCGTGGGTGGAGGTGCGAGTCTCGGGTTATCGGGCCTTCCCGGTAATCGGATTCTCGGGTCGTTACAAGTGCCATGCACGCTCTTCTAGACATGACCATACACACACGACTAGAACGTTGTACATTCTACACAACACTGACCTCGGGTAAGACCACGAGAAGGCTAACCCGGAAAGGTCACGACGTACGAGAAACGCGAGAGTCACGTGCCACGTGACGGAAGTACCTCCTCACTAGAAGAATAGCCAGCTGCATCCACTGACGTCTTATGTTGCACCTCAAGTGTCTCGTCTACTATGCCGCCCGAAACATGATAGAGACTAAGAAACGCTCGGAACCAGAACGTGACTACAGTAACGAGTGACTAGACAGGGTAACGCCCGTCGTCGTCCGTCCAAGCCCCTGACCACGTGTGCACACATCGACTCTTGCTGGAGAGTCAGGCCTCTAGCTAGTTTTCCCCACCCAGCAGGATGCCACTGTACAGCGGGGGCCCACAGAAATTAGCTTACAAACCATATATCAGGAACTGCCACGCCACCACTCCCGGGTGGGTCGACACGTCGTAACTTGTCACCAGGCTACGACTAGTGGAGGCTTACTAGACACAGAACTCTGAAACAAGAGTGATGTAGTATAGACAGGCAAGGAAGCACTGTCGCACATACTAGGAAGCACCAAGGCAGCAAGACAACTGCCGACAGACTCAAGACAAGGCAACTAGACCTGAAAACACAACGATCCTTGAGTCTCATGACTCGGAGTCAAGATTGTCGTACAAAGCGGAACAAGCCGCCAATCGGTCTATTTCTAAGCCAGAAGAAACGACATGACCGCATAAAATGACGCACGGAGACTTGAGGGATCAACAGGACCCACAATACATCTGCATACATAAATTGAGGTAAGATGATACCTCGAGGCATCTAGAACCATGTCTCGGACTGGATGGAACCGCCGAGACACACAAGGTCGCCTGTCAACCACTGGGTCACCCCAGGTTTACCGGAACCGGACAATGATGATTCTACAGTAGGAGAAAGAATCCTACTTCAAGCAAGGAAAACTCCTGGCTACCTTATAACGTGGCCATAGCCCTCATAGGACATCAAAAGATATCCACGGGAACGGCAAACCACAAGGTTAAGCCAAGATATCGGAAACCAAAACACCGACAAACCACACTATGGGCGTAAGCGATCTATCACTCTGCCACTTAACGACGTAAGCAATCAAGGAGAGAGTCACTACACACACAGAGACGAGGATACTGGCGGTCAGGGGTAGGGTCACGAGGTGACTATAGCGATCAAGGATATGACCACTAGGATCAGTCAACTCCAGCTGACCTGCCCGACAAACCACCAAGCGGTGTAAAGAAGACCGGCGACACGGATTGACTAACTGTCCTAAGACATGGACCTAAGACAGACGGACAACGGTTGATCCACCAAGGCCAACCAACTTAAATTCTAGACTAGGTCTAAAACTACGGTAACACAAATACCGAGGCAGGCCACAAGCCGTCGAGACCATCCCTTCAATATGGGAACTCGGGGAAGGCCACACACATGCGGGGGAATCCCACCACACTCAAATCGATGCACGGAGACTCGATCAAGCGTAACACAAAGCCCGAGATACACACACCTACGGGCACACTAATCGAAGTAACTTGATACTTTTTGACACCCCAGAAACACGGACACGGAACCCACAGGGCGTCCGAAACACTCGCGAGGCCATAGGTCGGTCATTGGGTCTCAACCGGACCGACCGAGACTCAAAACGGTCAAAAGCACTGCATTTCGGTCGACCTGAGCCCTGGGGTTGGTCGACCTAACAGGGTCGGTCGATCGACCCTGGGCGGTCAGTCGACCGGACCGACAGGCCCACCAGCTTGCTGGCACGAATGCCGGCCGGTCGACCGGCCAGCCCGTGGTGGTCAACCGTTCACAGCGGTAAACCAGCCGGACCAAGACCTAAAACCCGAATCCACGCCCCGTTCGATCCCGATCGAAGGGGAAACATCCATAACGTCGCAGAACGACGATATACAACATTTAGACTCCAACAGGAGTCGAATCGACCAAGAAACAGCGAGAAATGGGCGATTCCAACGAATCGATCCTAAATGAGTCACCGGGGTTCCCGGACTCGTACTGGCCCCAAATGACAACCAAACGACACGAAATCAGCGGATCTGGAACGCTGACATTCCAGGGGTTCGATTGATACTAACTGATCTAAAAGCCGTCACTATTTTTTGATGAACCCTACGAACTCCCAAAACCATGGTTTTACCTAAACGAGCCCAAAACTCGCCCGTTCTAGCACCGAACAACGTGAAATTATGGGGAAAATGTGCAGGAAGAGTAGGTGATCCGTCTCCCTACCTCCACCGAAGAAATCATGCGCCGAAGCAACTAATCCGTGCCGAAAATGCTAAATCATGAACCGCGCCGATCTCAGAATCCACGGAGGGATCGCGCCACGCCACGCTCAAACCATCGCCCCATCCCGCGTCCCGATCACTCCATCGCGTCCCCGCCTTGGCCAACTCCGCAACGGTGTGCACCCCGCACTGAGAGACCTAGAGACGAGAGAGAACGAGAGAGAGAAAGAGATGAGAGAAATGAGGGAGGAGAGAGAGGTGGAAGGAAAATAAATAGAAAGAAAATTAGGATTTTTCCTGATTTCTAAAAATTTAATTATTAGCCCGAAAATCCACTAATTCA
Source organism: Amorphophallus konjac (assembly GCA_022559845.1). NCBI lineage: Eukaryota > Viridiplantae > Streptophyta > Magnoliopsida > Alismatales > Araceae > Amorphophallus > Amorphophallus konjac. The sequence continues at coordinate 325,018,126 of CM040119.1, read as the reverse complement.
GAAAAAAGACGTAAAAATAGTCGAAACGATCCTCTCGACGAGTACATCACAACTGTGGCGTCCATGAGTCGATGAACTGAACAACAAACTCACCACAGGGTTCCGTAACTAGTAGGAGAGAAAACCCACGTGGATCGTAAAACTCGACTCAGGACCCACAAAAGCGATCCGAAACTCTCCGAAAAGGATCCGAAAGACCCAATAAGAATCCGATAAGAATCCAGGGCATTACATCCTCCCCTCCTTTAAGAAATTTCATCCTCGAAATTTAAGGACTTGCAAAGGAGAAGTAGGGAAGAACAACCCCAAAGACACAACTTGAAACATCACGAATCTCGAAAAACACAACTCAGAGGAACACCGCCAGACCATAATCACAAGTACATGCTCTGGATCGAGCACGACACAAGTGAACACAAGTATGACACCTCCGAAACAGGGCAATGTTGCTCACGTCTTACAGGGAAGGAGACATGACTCATGCCACGACAACAGCTATCGGGAAAACAAAATGACAGACATGGTGAGTATCAGCTTAAACAAGGAAGCATAGTCCTCTCAGCTGACAGCTCGACACATCACTAGCTCCAGTGCCAAAGGCAACAGAGAACACCTAGCATACAAGATGCCAATGACAGTAGCACCGGACCACAAGCACAATCAAGTCAGTCCTCTCTCAGATAAAACTCTACCAGGAGAAGAGAGTACAGCAAGGCTAACCGACAAGACTACGGTCCACACAGTGCCAAAACAAATAAACAAAATCATAGAGAAATAGCGATAAAACGATAATAGCGGCAGTACTTGTAGGATTCTAGCTCCGTACTAAACACAGAACCATGGAACACAACCGCAAGCTGGGTCACATCAAGGCACAACGACAACTGAACGCACGACCACAAGGGACGAGTCACGCATTGAGCAGCTTACCAAGGATAGACCCACGACAACAAAAATGACAATCTCGGGGGACGCATCTCAAGGACCACGATCACGTCCTGAGAGCACAAGACCCAAGACACCAATACTAAGGCTTACCTTGAAAAGACTCCACCAAACAAGATGAGAAGAATCAAGCTCAACCAACAGAAGCTCACCAGGAAGGAAAATCCTAGGTCACCTAAGCATCTTCTCAATCAAGGGAATCTAGTCGAGCACTTCGACATAAGCGAGACACATCAGGAGCTGTACGGACTTAAGCTGGGACGACCAAAACAACATAAGAACGTGTACGACCATCAGACCAATGCAAAAAGTCAACAGCAACCTGAACAAACCACAGAAAATCTCGAACAATGTACTGCAGATTCAAGCCTACCGGCGAACTCTGCCAAGTACAACATGATCAAGATAAACACCACGACGAAAAAGAGCATCCCGTCGCATCCTGACGAGAGCAAAACCATCTCGTACAATGCCAACATGGCACGCACAAGACAACACATGAAAAATGAAACGACAAAGAATCGCAAACCTAATGCCAGGGAAAGACTGTACTGGACATTCAAGACTCTAGAAACTATATATCTCGGATTCCCATGTACTTCACACAACAACGCTCTGATACCAACTGTGACAACCCTATCGGATATACCCGATAGGACTACCAAGTAGACCCGATACCGCTTGGAACCCATGAAGCCTCCCAAGAGCTGTAAAGCTCCGAAGGGAAAAAGGATTATCGTATAGTACATTGAAGCCACAGAGATATAACAATAAGCAATTAAATTTCATTAGATCAGTTTGCTAAAGTAGCGAAAATAAAATTACTTTTTAATTTACACTTTAAATTTAATCCAGAGTCCAGTCCAAGAAATTAAAGGCAAGTACAGTCTAACAAAAAAGAAGGACGTACACTGAGGTCGGGGGAAGCCCGATGCAGGTACCCCTGGCAGCTACGAACACGTCACACCAGGAACCGCAAAAGCAAAACAACGCCACCCACCTAAAAAGTAGGGGTGAGCCTCATGTCACTGGCCCAGTAGGGGTCACGCAGATCTCCATTGAAAAATAACGCAGTAACACGCTAAAACAGCAGGTAAACAACAGGAGTAGTAAAGCAGGAAAACTACCTCTAGAAAGCGGTAAAAGAAGACCAGAATGGAAGGGGTAGGAACAGCTAAAAGAAAAGGGAAAAGTCGTACCTGAACGAAAACACGGCTGCCGAACTAACCTCAGCTCTCCAAACTACTCTGGGCAGCAATAGGAAAGCGAACTCTGATCTGACAAAGTCAGGAGTTACCGATCTGTCGGGCCTACAAAGATAGGCAAAAAGCCTAGAAAGAACCTAGATAGACACAGACGCCCTAAAGCATACACGACTCGAGTGCCATGCACGCTCTTCTAGACACGACCACACACACACTACTAGAACGTCGTGCACTCTACACAACACTGACCTCAGGCAAGACCACGAGAAGGCTAACCCAGAAAGGTCACGACGTACGAGAAACGTGAGAGTCACATGTCACGTGACGGAAATACCTCCTCACTAGAAGAATAGCCAGTTGCATCAACTGACGTCTTATGCTACGCCTCAAGTGTCTCGTCTACTATGCCGCTTAAAACACAACAGAGACTAAGACACGCTCAGAACTAGAACGGGACTACAGTAGCGAGTGACTAGACAGGGTAACACCCGTCACCGTCAGTCCAAGCCCCGACCATGTGTGCACACACCGACTCTTGCTAGAGAGTCAGGCCTCTTGCTAGTTTTCCCCACCTAACAGGACACCACTGTATAGCGGGGGCCCACGGAAACTAGCTTACAAACCGTACATCAGGAACTGCCACGCCACCACTCCCGGGTGGGTCGACACGTCGTAACGTGTCGCCAGGCTACGACTAGTGGAGGCTCACTAGACATAGAACTCTGAAACAAGAGTGATGTAGTACAGACAGGCAAGGAAGCACTGTCGCACGTACTAGGACGCACCAAGACAGCAAGACAACTGCCGACAGACTCAGGACAAGGCAACTAGACCTGAAAACACAACGATCCTTGAGGCTCACGACTCGGAGTCAAGATCGTCGTACAAAGCGGAACAAGCCGCCAATCGGTCTATTTCTAAACCAGAGGAAACGACATGACCGCATAAAATGACACACGGAGACATGAGAGATCAATAGGACCCTTAGTACATCTGGACACGTAAACCGAGATAACATGATACCTCAAGGCATCTAGAACCATGTCTCGGATTGCATGGAACCGCCAAGACACACAAGGTCGCCTGTCAACCACTGGGTCACCCCGGGTTGACCGGAACCGGACAATGACGATTCTACAGTAGGAGAAAGAATCCTACTTCAAGCAAGGAAAACTCCTGGCTACCTTATAACGTGGCCATAGCCCTCATAGGACATCAAAAGATATCCACGGGAACGGCAAACCACAAGGTTAAGCCAAGATATCGGAAAACCAAAACACCGACAAACCACACTCTGGGTGTAAGCGATCTATCACTCGGCCGCTTAACGACGTAAGCAGTCAAGGAGAGAGTCGCTACACACACAGAGATGAGGATACTGGCGGTCAGGGGTAGGGTCACGAGGCGACTATAGCGATCAAGGATATGACCACTAGGATCAGTCAATTCTAGCTGACCTACCCGACAAACCACCAAGCAGTGTAAAGAAGACCCGCGACATGGATTGACTAACCGTCCTAAGACATGGACCTAAGACAGATGGACAACGGTTGAACCACCAAGGCCAACCAACTTAAATTCTAGACTAGGTCTAAAACTATGGTAACATGAATACCGAAGTAGACCACAAGCCGTCGAGACCATCCCTTCAATATGGGAACTCAGGGAAGGCCACACACATGCGGGGGAATCCCACCACACTCAAACCGATGCACGGAGACTCGATCAAGGGTAACACAAAGCCCGAGATACACACACCTACGGGCATGCTAATCAAAGTAACCCGGTACTTTTCGACACCCAGAAACACGGACACAGAACCCACAGGGTGTCTGGAACACTCGCGAGGCCATAGGTCGGTCATTGGGTCTCAACCAGACCGACCGGGACTCAAAACGGTCAAAAGCACTGCTTTTAGGTTGACCTGACCCCTGGGGTCGGTCGACATAACATGGTCGGTCGACCGGACCTAAGGCCCACCAGCCTGTTGACACGAACGCCGGCCGGTCGACCGGCCAGCCCATGGCGGTCGGCCGGTCACGGCGGGAAACCAGCCGGACCGAGCCCTAAAACCCGAATCCACGCCCCGTTCGATCCTGATCGAAGGGGAAACTTCCATAACGTCGCAGAACGACGATATACAACATTTAGACTCCAACGGGAGTCGAATCGACAAAGAAACGGCAAGAAACGAGCGATTCCTACGAATCGACCATAAATGAGTCAACAAGGTTCCCGGACTCGTACCGACCCCAAATGACAACCAAACGACATGAAATCAGCAGATCTGGAATGCTGACATTCTAGGGGTTCGATTTATACTAACTGATCTAAAAACCGTCACCATTTTCTGGCGAACCCTACGAACTCCCAAAACCACAGTTTTACCTAAACGAGCCCAAACTCACCCATTCTAGCACCGAACAGCGTGAAATTACAGGGAAAACGTGCAGGAAGAGTAGGTGATCCATCTCCCTACCTCCACCGAAGAAACTGTGCATCGAAGCGACTAATCCGCACCGAAAATGCCAAATCACGAACCGCGCCGATCTCGTAATCCACCAAGGGATCGCGCCACGCCACGCTCAAACCGCCGCCCCATCCCGCGTCACGATCACTCCATTGCGTCCCCGCCTCGGCCAGCTCCGCAACGGTGTGCACCCCGCGTCGAGAGACCCAGGGACGAGAGAGAACGAGAGAGAGAAAGAGATGAGAGAAATGAGGGAGGAGAGAGAGGTGGAAGGAAAATAAATAGAAAGAAAATTATGATTTTTCATAATTTTTGAAAATTCAATTATTAGCCCGAAAGTCCACTAATTCAGAAAAAGACGTAAAAATAGTCGAAACGATCCTCTCGACGAGTACATCATAACTACGGTGTCCACGAGTCGATGAACTCAACAACAAACTCACCATGGGGTTCCGTAACTAGTAGGAGAGAAAATCCACGTGGATCGTAAAACTCGACTCAGGACCCACAAAAGTGATCTGAAACTCTCCGAAAAGGATCCGAAAGACCCAATAAAAATCCAATAAGAATCCAGGGCATTACACCTAGCCATACGCGAAGACAACTGTCGACACTTAGGGTCAACTTCTGTTTATGCATATGTCTGACATTATGAAATGCTCAACAAAATCATGATGCATATACAGCAAGTGTTCAATGGAATTTATTTCTATTATGAATGGTTCCATCAAGCACAGAACTCATTTCTATCATGCATAGTGTGACATCATAAAAACCACAAAGTTATACCATTGCAAAGATTAGTTATAGTATTGACATCATCAAAATCACTGGGATACAACAATCTTCCCCTTTTTGATGATGGCAACACTATGAGTCATACGACAACATGCTGACTCATATCAAGCCATTCTTTGGACCATTCTTCTCCCCCTTTGACTTCATCAAAAAGGAAATAATAGTTTGAGAAAATTAGTAGAGAAATACAAAACAAGTATGATGCCAAACCATTCTCCCCTTTGTTCCTTTCCAAATAAACTGAAGCTGATGGACAGAGTTAATCTCCCCCAAAACTCAAGATGACTCCATACGCTCTCCCCCTTTGACAACATGAAACCTACTCCCCCTGAGAATGTGAGATGAATTTAAGTGGGGATAGGACAATGATCAGTAAAGATCTCAAGGACAGTCGAGAAGGAGTATTAATCATGGAGAAATCAGGCAAATCTCCCCCTTAATCTCAGACAAAAGTTGATGAGTCAATCTTCCAAAACTATTATTAGACAAGTAGAATTAAGTCTGATACCACTAGTTGATAAACACAGTAGACTGATACCAATTGTGACGAAAAGTGATATCAACAAAAGCACAGGTGCAGTCATAGAATTTTCCTGGTCGAACTCAAGAGGCATCAAGATCAGCAAGCAAACGATACCAGTGAATTTTTCAGGTCGAACAGCAGCTAGAGACTGAGTACAAGAATTTCACATGATAAATCAACATTCAGACTTCAAAGTGAGTAATCACGCATAAATTGAATTGGAGGTGAGTTGTCAACAAAATTTAGATCATGATAATTTATGTTAAGAATAGAGAGCAAGAGTGGAGCACAGAACTGACTGGATTGCTAATGAATAGATAAGGCAGAAAGATTCTCAACAGGATACCAAATTCATAAATCTTGATAAGTAAATTTCAGACTCTTCTATTATAATAAATTATGAATGAGTGTAAGCTGACCAGCATGATTTAAGCATGATGTATACAAAGTTTATCAATGAAATTCAATACTCATATCTGAAATCAAGTTTTAATACAGATGAACCAATTGTACATATGATATTCTTGTTTAACCTCCTTCTATCTTACTCATTCAAATTCAATGACTCCTTAGGGAGTTACACAAGATAATATTGAGATTAAGCAAATATCAATGTATCTGAACTTGTCTTTAGTTTTTCAAAATTTTTCTTTTGTTCAGCAACATTGTTTTTCCTGAGCAAGTCTGGTTAAATCAACACCTTTTTACATGAGGCACAACACGTCTTAGGTAAAGTGACCTAGTTACTCAGTGTGACAACCATATTGCCTCTCAATGAGAATAGAGTTACCAATTTGGAGTGTCTTTTTACATGAGGAGACACCTTGATCAGAGGCCAGAATCCCCAGTTACTCAACACAACCATGCCATTACTCTGCCAGATTTTTAATCATTTTTATAACAGAGGTAAATATGGCACTTCATGACATAGGTTTACTCTATTTCTTTGATAGAGAACCCAGTTTCTCTGTGACCAAAGTCATTGATCTGACTTTAGTTTTTTTTAATATTTTTAGATTTTCAGATAATGCTCAATACATTGAAATGTTTAAAAACAATGCTTACTACATGTATTTTATCCAAAGGAAGCCATGTTTTTAAAGTTTCAGATTTCAGAAGATTTTGCATGAAATTACATGAGACAATTGATTAAGATTTATTAAAATAATGATTCAGATATTTTTAAATCTTTTACATCCAAACTTAATGAATACATTAGACTTAAATCAGTTTGATTCATCAGACATTCTTAAACCAATATAATATAAGATTCTTCTTTTCGAAATATGTCGGATTTATGATTAGGGTACTCAGATTGAAATCTTTCCAATTTCAAATGGATCAACATTGACAGTACATCCAATCAATAGAAGCAACAAGAAATTTCATTTAGAGAGCAGTAGAGGACAATAACAAGCATGCATATGAAGTGAAAGAATTAGAACACATGCTTATGCATTAACAAAATTTTCATGAGGCAGTAAGTTTACAAGGATGTAGCAAGAGATATGCACTTGAGTAATTCAGTTCAGAAATTAATAGCTGAGTCTGGAGTACAGACAGATCAACTTGACAGTAGTGACAAGAATGAGTTCAAGTGAAGCTCTCCTTCAATAACATAAGGAGTAGTAGATATAGATTTCAGCTTCAAGAAAATTGAGAGCTCAAATGATGATAGTGTAATCACCAACACACAAGAATAGGAGAGTGATTTGAGTGACTAGACATGAAGAGTTCAGTTTGTGAAAGACTAGTGAGTCTAAAATGCTCCCCCTGTCTAGATGCAGTGAGTCACTCTTTTTGAATTTTCTAAGATAAATGCAATGAAACTATATGCATGCATATGCAATGACTTTCCTAAAAGTATTACATGAATATGAACATGAGTGGCATGACCATCATGTAGGGGCAGCCAACTTCCCCCTGACTATATATGATAAAATCCATAATTTTAAATGCCACAAACGCATGACCATTTATGCATCTACTTCCCTTGACTAAATGCATTATATGCAATGAAGACTAAACATATGATTTTATAATTCATGCTCATGATCATTCAGACTGCCCTGTATGCAACATGACCCAAGGTACTAGGTAGAGGAATTGGTCCAAAAGACCACCTCACACATAGTAAGAACCTCCAGACAGATTTCATATACCCTTTAGTAGCTTACCATTTGATATACCATAGTGGTCATGCATGACAATGCAGTGCCAATGCAGTTCTATATGCATCAGATTTTCAAAAAGTACAATGCAAATTCGGACAAACATCAAAACACAGATCATGTGAAATTCATAGAGTTTCAGAAAATTCTAATTAGAGGATGTCTATCCACAGAATTGAGTGCAAAGCATAAATTTCATATGAACAGAATTCAGAGAGTTCAAATTTGACAATACAGATGATGAATGAATATGCAAATCAAGTTTGACATGCTATGCATTTATCAAAGACAGAAAGGCTTGAATGACAAAAATTGAGCAGAGTTGACATGACAGATTTGGTAAATGCAGAGTTGGGGTTTTCATACTAGGGTGCCTTGATTTATTTACCCCTCTTTATTCCTCAGCCCCAAGGCACACCTGAAAAGCAATTCCTTATTTTGCACCAGCTGGTACCCAAGGCATCTTGGGTCCTGAAATAACAGTGGCACCTCTGAATGGTGCTTTCCACATTCTCTGAGCCTTCATATCATCATTTATCATCAAAGAGCAGTTATCTATATGATGCCCATATTATCCACAATAATGACATAAAACAACATAATTAAAATTCTTTCTTTGCACATTTATGTAATCATATAGTTTATGTGCATTTTCATGGAAATTTCTGTTAACAGAATGAGTATTCTGTCAGCAAAATGAGTATTCTATCTACTGAAACCAGCCAGCCAACAATCAGCAGCTCTGTGGCCTGGCTTTCCACAGTTAAAACATGTAATGAATTTTTCTTTGAAAAGTGATTTATTTCAATCAGAAACATTTTGTTTTACAGGGAATTTACCAAGTTCAGAATTCAATCTATTTCCCTGAGCATGCCAACACTCAATGGCCCTATGGCCTGGCTTACCACATTTAAAGCATGTAAAAATTTTCTTTTTATCAACAATTTTATTTTTACCAACAGCATTTTGAGTAGGGGTTTTAACAGATATAAGGTTGCCCTTTAACCCTGTGCATTCCAGCACTGTGCAGCAATGTGGCCTAGTTTGCCACAACGGAAATATTGAAGTTTCCTTTTATGAGTTGCATGATTTTTAACATGGAACAATTTATCATGCACTTCAACAGCAGACATGTCATCTATTTTCATTAGCCTACATTCATGCATGAGATGACCTATTTTATGACAGTAAAAATATTGAAGTCTTTTGTTTTGAACATGAGAAGGTTTCTTCATATTAGAATTCCTAGCATGAATTCTATCAGATTTCAATTCATCCTTCTTCATGATAAAATAATCATCCATCTCATGACCAAATTTATCACAAAAAAAACACTTAACATTCTTTCTTTTATCAGAAAACATCTTGGTCTGAGATTTTTCAGCATGTAATTTATTTTTCTTCTGTTTTTGAGTTTTGACTGCAGCAAATTTCTTTGGAGATGTCCTAGAGGTTCCAGCTACATCAGTGCTTCGGACAAATGTGGTGTAAAGCTGGTTCCTCATGACTCCTTTTGTTTCAGAAAGGTTGTCGGTCTCCTCACTTTGATTACTCACTTTATCTTTCAAGGAAGCTTTTGACTTCTCCTTACCTTTGAGAGTTTTTGACAGAGAGTTTTTTAAATCACAAATTTCCTTTTCTAGAGAAGCAATGTGTAATTCATAACTTTTAATCTCTTACTTACTGCAATCAACACATTCACTTAACACCTTGTTTCAAGTTTTATATTTCTCAAGTTCTTATTCCAGATTGCTCAGTTTTTCAGATTCATCTATGTAATCAAATTTTCCTTTTTCTAGGATAAGGATCCTTTCAGACATAGCAGTGTTCAATTGCTTCAAATTTTCATTCTCTTTCATCAACTTTTCATTTTGCACAAGTTCATTTATTAGAGTCTGATCATGTTCATTTATTCCTTGTTTCAGATCTGTTTCGGCCTCATCCAGATTCTTTTGGAGTTTTTCATTTTCAGCTTTACAGATGTTCAGATTTTCAGACATAAGACTGTTTTCTCCTTGAAGTCTTTTTAATTCTTCTTGATTGTCTACAATCCATCTTTTGTAGATTTCAATTTCAGACTTCAGTTCATTTAATTTCAAATTGACATGATCAAGCTCTTTTACCAATTTCTCATTATCCACAAAATTAAAGATCTTATGATTATCAGATGAGTTCAAATTATCTTCCAATTCAGAGATTTTTGAATATAGATCATTATTCTCATTTTTCATCATAACCATCTGTTCCTTCTGCTTGTGAATATCTGTCAAACATGTATCATATGACTATCTCAGTTTTGGACAGATTTCACAAGTCAGGTCAGATTTATCTTGATCAACCTTTTTCTTCAATTTCTTATTCTCAGATTTGATCTTCTTAAACTTATTAAGCAGATCATCATACATTTCAACTAATTCATCATAAGAAAAATCTTCTGATTCAGTGTTTACTTGGGATGTTGTTTCTTCAGTCTGATCCCTGTGATCAACCATCATGCAAACTCTATCTTGTTCCTTGTAGATGGTGTTTATTTTGTCCATTATCTCCTTTCCAGATTTGCATCCTGCAACACATGGAAACTTTCCAATGTTAACTGAATTTCTCATAATATTAAAGACAGTAGCATTCTCACTATCTTTTATCCTATCCTCTCTAGACCATATGGTTTTATTCTGAGGTACTTTATGTGGGCCTTTTGATACAAGACTCCATAGATTTGGATCAATGGAGTTCAGGTGAACACATAGGCCTCCTAACCATTTATTGAAGTTAAAACCATCAAAAATAACAGAAAATGCCATTGAAAAATAACTGAATAATTTCATATCTAAAACCTGAAAACAAGATGACAAATGCACCGAACTTAGAATAGCAAAGCACTGAAATGGACTAATCAGGACCTTCTGTAAATCGTTGGATCTGAAAGTCAGAGATCGGTTCAAGTATAGTTCAAGCACAGACCAGACAGTAAACTCAACGAAATCAAAGATGCACCCAAGACCAGAATAGCACCAAAGACAGCAGGATCCTCTGCAGATCGTCGGATCTGGAAGTTAGAGACCCGCTCTGATACCAATTCTTGGGGTGCTAGGCTTGGATTCAGAGGGGGGGTGAATGAATCTCCCTTATAAAATGCCTAATTAAAAACTTATAACTAGACAAAGTTGTGGAATAAAGGCCAATTGAGCTCTTCAAAATAAGAGATTCAATAAAGCGCTTGATCAAATAGTTGGACTGCTAGAATGCAAACTCCTAAGCAAGTCTAAGCCGTAGACAGAACCAAATCAATTATGCGTGTGCCTGAAATCTATTTAGTCAGAACCATAGATGGAATGATCCTAAGCATTCATCTAGCGCTGAAGACACAAGGATCCAAAACACAATGCACAAGGATTTTTAGATGGTTCAGTCTGCTGCCCGCAGACCTATGTCCATCCCTCACTCAAACCAGAGTGAGGCTTCCCGCTGATACACAGTTTAAACTGCTGGGCATTACAGCTTGCCTACAACCGTTGAGCAACACAGTTTGCTGTCCAAAGGAACCGATCCTCTGCCACCGCTGAGCAATCACAGCTTGTTGTCCAGAGGAACCGATCCTCTGCAACGCTGAGTAACACAGCTTGCTCCGCTGACTCACAGCTTGAAACAAAGGTTTAAAAGAAAACAAAAGATGGGAAATCATAGCACCGGAAAGCTAGAAACGATCTTAAAATAATTATGGCTCTTGCAGGAGCTGACTGCTTTGGATTTGATCCAAAGTCTAGTGGAACAGGTCTTCAAGCAGCTTCAATCTCCTCTCCGCGAACTCTCTCACTCTTTCTTCCTCTTCCTCTTTCTCAACCTCTTAATCTCTTCCTCTTCCTTCTTCTCACTGCTCTTGTGCTCTTCTTTCAGACTATCTCTGATCTCTCTCTCTTTTTCTCTCTAGCTCTGCTCATCTGCTCTTCGTCTCTCCTCCGATCTCTTTTTGTTCGTCTTCAGGTTCTGCTCATCTATCTAGTCTCAGAAATGGGGTCTTATACAGCTTCAGCCAGGGACCCACGAGCTCACGCATTGGGCGTGTGGAGGGAACACTCCCGCCAAGAGATTTCAGAAGACTCTCAGTCACGTGTCAGATTTTGAGCATTGTAGCTTTCCTCGTGGTAGCTACTTTCTGGGATAGTCCACCTCGGATCCCGTGCTAATCATTAAAGTTCACGAACAATAGTCTTCATTCTCTGGACCTTCTTCAGTGAAGTCTCTGTCAATATATCAACCCTTTGGTGAATATAAGACCATCAGACAAATATAGGAATCGCACAGACTTGATAGAGCATTAGAACAAATATGCACGGACTTCAGTTGTCCACAAGACAAACATGGTCAGACTCTTTAGTGGTTTATGGCAAAAGTGCTCAGACTTGAAACCATGCACAGGCTCTATATGACAGTGGGGCTAAAAAGTGCACTAACTTCGTGTGTGCAAGATGCAAGGAATGCACCAACCCAATATGCCATAAATCAATCGTGCATACTCCTTGCTTGTGCAAGAGATAAAGATTGCACTGACCTACATCTGTGCTACAGTGAAGAGCACAGACTTGGTTATGCATAAGGCAAAGCCTACATGGACCTTCCATGTCAATAGGAGACATATGCACCAACCCTGGCATGCGTTGAATGGTGGTGTGCACAGACCTTGTCAAGACATCATTGAGACATGCACTGACCTTATCTATCATATGCACAGACCTATATGCATGTGAACAAGAACTTGTACTGACTTCAACATGCAACAAACAATAAATAACATGCACCAATGTGAATATGCCTTAGACAGAGTATGCACCGACTTTACAATAGGAGCGTGCAACGACGTAATATGATGAACGAGCGTATATGCACCGACCTATATGCTAGACGATAGAATGTGCACCGACCTTGGCTCCTATGTCAGCAAAAATTATCTTCAACCTGAACAGTGTTTTGTGCAGACCTTAAGTGTATTGTGAATAGTGATATGCACGGACCTTTGACAATTGCACGGGATGTGCACAAGCTTGCTAGTAGTAGTTGCATCGACTTAAGTCCAGCTATATGAACACTTGCACAGACCTTTGCCCTTGACGGTTTAAACCTGCATCGACCTAAGCAATGAAATACACAGACCTCTACAGTGTGATGCATCGAGTTAATGCATAAAACAATATGTGCACAGATGCAAGCTAGCCATACGCGATGACAACTATCGACACTTAGGGTCGACTTCCGTTTATGCATATGTCTGACATTATGAAATGCTCAACAAAATCATGATGCATATATAGCAAGTGTTCAATGCAATTTATTTCTATTATGAATGGTACAATCAAACACAGAACTCATTTCTATAATGCATAGTGTGATATCATAAAAACCATAAAGTTATACCAATGTAAAGATTAGTCATAGTGTTGACATCATCAAAATCATAGGGATACAACATCCTTTAGAGTAGGGCTTGGTATACACACACCACAACAAGGGAAGCGACCCAATATTTATTCCTTTGACTCTTGGACGGAGCAATAGTGCATTTTGAAATTACTCTAAGTCCCTGAATTGACCCTTACATAATTTTAAAAGGTATAAGATATTTTTGTAAGCTCTGAACATAAACATAGAAATTGATATTTTTACGATTACAGAACTTTACAAGATTCGACCGTAAAATATATGACTTTTTCAATAAATTATAAATTTATTAGAATTTTTTATAAAAATATAGGACATATCTATAATTTCTAGATATTATACGATATTTTTGTGATCACAAAATATTACAGAAATTTTTTGATAAATTTGAAGTCTTTTCTGTAATTTTTGATTAATTCACAAAATTACATGATTTTTCCGTGAGATTTATAGAAAAAAATTTCCTACACGTAAACCTCGGGCACATATGCAAAAGCGGGAGTATATACGTAACATACTCTCGCTCTGAGTCTTAAACAAATGCACAAGTGGAGAAATCTCCGAGTCTTCACGAGAGTCCAAACTCTGGAAATCAAGTAGTGTCATGTCGAAAATGAGGCCCATATGACCTATTTATAGAGGTTGGAGTGCCGTTATACCTCTTAGGACCTACTTTGTTCGGATAGGTTCTCTCAAGAGGGCAACTTGGACCGGATAAACCCTCCAAGGGCCTACTCGAATCAGATAGGTCCCCAAAGGTCGGGGAGGGAGAGGGGGGGCGCCCTTGTAAAAATCTCATTTTGGGATTTTTTATTAGATTTTGTGTCCTTGGCCACTTGTAGAGAAGGAAACTACTCCTCATTGTTTTGTACCTTGATTTAGTCTGTTCCTTGCGTCGCTTGTTGTGTGAAGAGGGTTTGATCTTCTAGAATTTTTTCTCGGCCAGCCTTGTACTTGCACATTGGGAGTTGCAAAGAGTTTGTTCCTTGCAAGATTTATTTGTTGCATGGGTAATTTTTGATTCTCACATTTTTACATAATTTCCTTCGCATTTATGTAATTTTCAAAATTGTCACAGTATAACAATAATTTTTGAATATCTTATATACAAGCATGAGTTTTTTATCAACTTTGAGAACACTTGGATGAATTTGAACATTTGTCGAGAGATTTTACATAATTTTAAATATTTTTATAATTTCACATAGTAGGAGGGTAAGCTTATAAATTTTGTAAACTAGAAGATTTTTCCTATGATTTGATAATTCTCAAAACTTCGTACATTTACGAGATTAACATGCTTTTTTCATAGCTTTCATAAATTTATTAAAACGTATAACTCAATTTCCTCAAAGTACGGAATTTATGTAATATATACGTTTACGAGTTTACACAAAGTGCACGGTAATTTCTGTGTAATTTATTTTAACCTTGTTTGGCGTCGTCTTGCTGGCCCTTAGATCTTGGGATGCAGAGATAATTCTGCGGCATGTTGGGAAAACTCCACGGTAGCCAATGGTCGTCACTTTTTAATTATTTTATTACAAGAGTGCGTGGATTAACGCAGCCATTAAGGGCCGTCAAAAAATAATGTACAATTTGTGGGCTTCAAAGGTCATCTTACAATGGATTACGACGGAAACATTTTTGCGCTTATTTTTTACGTCAAAATTACAATGGCTAATGTATCCATAACGATAATAATTCTGTAAATTTACATGCAGAAAAGTCATATTTTCAAATTTGTCGCGTTCTAGCTATCTTTCACTAGCTCATTATTTCATGTTTGCAATTTCTAACAATGAACTTCACATTAGTTTTCTCAACATGCAAATTAATTTTATTACCTACAGCTATAATATCAACGAGCAATCGTCTGCAGCACTAGCTTGCAAAACATTAAGCCCCTCTTTGGTTGAGAGTTACGCTTGGGCCGCTTGAGACGGCTTCGGTCACTTCCCCTCCACCATCATCATCGCCGCCGCCCGCCTCTTCCTCTGCAATGTCGGAGGTTTCTCCTTCCCTTATAATCACTTGTGTGATGACTCAGGGTCCGGATACCGAGTAAATCCGATACCATTTTGATCATGCGAGACCTCCCAAGAACGATAAAGTTCCGAAGGGATAAAAGGAGTGTGTGGAATACATTGAACTTCCAGATATAACATTAAGCAATTAATATTTCATCGATCAGGTTTACTAAAGTAGCAGAAATAAAATTACTTTTTCTATAACAAATTAAAACTAACAGAGTCCAGTCCAAAGGAAGATAAGTATAGTCCAACAGGAAAGGGAAACGTACCCTCCAGTCGGGGGAAGCCCGACACTGGCAACGCTAGCAACAGAACTACCGCACAGCGGACTCACAACACAAGGAAGCACAACTACACCTGAAAAGTCAGGGGTGAGCCTCCTGTCACTGGCTCAGTAGGGATCCCGCAGAACCCTACCAGAAACAACGCAAAAGCAACAGTGCTACGCTAAAGCAAAGCAGTAACAAAGTAGGAGTAGAAGTAACAGCAGTGCTAAACTACAACGGTAAAGCTGTAAAAGTAAGAGTAAGAACAGTTAAAGGAAGAGTAAATCCGTAACAAGGAAACATGGCAGCCGATCGAACCACGGCTCTCTAAACTACTCCAAACTACAACAGAAAGGTGAACCCCGATCTCATAAAGTCGGGCGTTACCGATCCATTGTCAAATAATGAAACCCTATCATGAAAAGCCTAAGCCTACCAAAACATGCAAAAAGCCTACCAAAGACCTACACAGTCAAAGGCACGAACATACACGAGCTCACCGTCGTGTACGCTACACAAGACTAGACCTCAAGTGAAGCCACGCACAGGCTACTCGGAAATCGGTCACGAAAACACAAGCCACAAGAGTCATGCGCCAAGTGACAGAAGCACCTCCTCACTAGAGGAATAACCAGATGTGTCCACTGACGTCTTACACTGCGCCTCAGGTATCTCGTACTCGCCCAAAATGGCGGTAACTGAGACACTCACAGATCCAAGTACAAGGAACAACAGTAACGAGTGACTAGTCAGGGTCACGCCCATCGGCGCTCGTCCAAACGCCCCTGACCACGTGTGCACACACAAGCTTAATGTCTTGAGTCAGGCCTCTAGCTAGTTCCCCCCCCCCCCCAATAGGACGCTACCGTAAGGCAAGGGGGCCCACGGAAACTAGCCTACAAACCATATATCGGGAACTCACCCCGCCACCACTCCCAGGTGGGCCGACACACAGGAAAGTGTCGTCAGGCTATGACTAGTGGAGGCTCACTAGACATAGAGACTCCGAAACATCAGTGTTGAAGTACAGACATGCTAAGATGCACTATCACACGTACTACGAAACACTAAGCACAAGACAGAAGATAGAACACCAAACTACCACCAGACTCAGGACAGACAACTAGACCTGCTGACACAACGATCCTTGAGTCTCACCACTCGGGTCAAGATTGTCGCACAAAAGCGGTAACATGCCGCCAATCAGCCTAATCCCTAAGCCAAAGTCACGGTAAAACACCGACAAAGGAAACGACACAGAATTATCGGATCCACACATCCACATAACACGAATCACGGAGACCTGAAGGATCACCAAGACCCTCAAAGCATATGGACATATAAATCGAGGTAAGATAATACCTCAAGACGTCCAAAACCATGTCTCGATCCGTACAGAATCACCGAGACATTCCCGAGGTCACATGTCAACCCCTGGATCACACCGGGTTGACCAGAAACCAATAGCTATGAAGTAGTACGGGATGCTACTCGATATAATGGCACTCCTGGCCACCCTATAACCTGGTCATAGCCCTCATAGGATATCCAAGACATCCACGGGACAACAGGCAAACCACTAGGTCAAGCCAAGACAATTGGAGGCCAAAACATCAGGAAAACAAAACTCCAGGAAGGAAACGGTCACATGCCAGACTGCTAGGCAAACCAAGCGGTCAGCCAAAGGGCCGCTACCCTTACATAGAGAACACAGGCAAATGACGGTCACCAAAGGGCCGCACAAAGTCATAAACAGTCCACTAAGGGGCCACCATCTGAGTGAAATGGTCGTGGGGATGACCGCTACACTCAGAGACCCGAACGAACAAAACTACAAAAACATAAGGGGCATGCGGTCTATCGAAGGGCCGCATGATGACTATAGCGGTCATTCACCTGGCGACATAACCCAGTCAACCCCGAACCGACTTAACCAATCAAACCAGCAAATGGTCTATCTCAAACCATTTCACCGAACCTAGCGGTCTCCCAAAGGGCCGCCAAAGACACCATGCGGTCGGAGCTAGACCGCTAGCCCAAACCGACTTAAAACCCATTAAACCGACATAAACGAAGCTTAGCGGTCATCTCACAAACCGCCACAGCCAGCCTTGCGGTCTATCGCATGACCGCTTAGCTAAACCGACATACACACCCAGTCTAGCGGTCTCCAAGGGACCGCTTGATAGAGCTTAGCGGTCCTCCAATGGGCCGCAAGGAAAGGAAAATGGTCTATCGCATGACCGCTAAGACCCTAACCGACTTAACTGACAAAGAACCAAAACGGTCACCCCAGGACCGCTTAAGAGATAAAAACGGTCACTGGTAAGATCGCCAAGGCGTTATGGCGGGAAAACCGTAGGAAGGGTCAAAACCCGGCCTTTCCACGTCCCGTTCACCCTAAAACGAAGGGGAAATAATCCTAATGGCGATACAAACCTTCCACAGTCCGGAAGGGTTCCAATCGACGCATAAACGACAAGAAACTGGCGATTCTACCGAATCGACCCAAAATGAGTCACGGGGATAGTCGGTGTCACGCCCCGACGCGGAATATCGAGACGTACAGTCAATAACGAGTTAGAAATAACATTTATTCCAAACTAACAATAAACATTGCTAAGGAAGGAATACTTTTACTATAATGATCAACACTGTTTAAACACGATCAAACATAACTCCCAAAACTATGAGCTGACGCTCAGTAGGCATCTAGGTACAAGTACACTCTAGAATCACTCATGTCCCTCCCCGTCTGTGTAACCGTCACCACCTGAATAACTTGGAAAGGTGGAAAAACAACACTATGAGTTGACGCTCAGTAGGTAATAACAGACAAATTTACGTAGTTAATGACTTAATTACATGTTGTATGCAATGATAAGTAAGGAAATAAATAACGAGATCAAGGACAATATAATAAGATCTCGCAAGGTCAAGAATTAAAAGATAACAATTAACAATAATGACAAGTACAAGAATTTGAATAAGAGCAATTGCAATAATAATTCGCCAACAAGCAAGTATTTAAAACATGAAGTAATTCACGATCAAGTATAAGAATAATAATAGATTGAATGTCGTAGACGTCACACTAGTCAAGTACTCGGTGCAATACCTCACCATGTCATTAACATCCCATGGGCTCACTTATTTTTCGGGCGCTCTCCCCAGGACCAGACCGGGCCCCTATGATGCGATGGCATTGATTTATTGGATCAAGGATCCCAAGTTGTCTAGACATTTTCTCAAGTAATCATGGCCAATGAATTTCAAGGAATAAACTAAATTGTAAAAGGTACAGATCTGCCAAATATCAGAGTAACAAGAAGAGTAGAGAGTTAAATTTAGGCATCATGTTTAACGACAATTAAGTCGTGGAATTCAAGAACGAATGATAAATAGGAAAATACAATCATTAGAATACTCTTAACTCCATAGTTTAATATTGTATTCTGTTGGTTTAACAAGTTTTGGGGTTGTTTTAGGGTCTTTTAATATCAAAGAACTAGTTTCTTAAACAAAAAGATTTATTTTGTATTATCTTAGTGTATTGCTAAGAATTTAGTTTAATTCATAGAAATAAATCTTAGCATGATGAAAATATCTCTAACATGTTAAAATAGCTCCAGCACATGATTCTACCGGTAATGTGATAAAAATATATTTTTCTTACTGGAATTAATTTTTAACATACTAAAAATACATTATTAAGCGTTAAAACTAACACTTAATATGCTATAATGAGTTTTCTACGTAATTATTGGATAAGTTAATAGGAGTAAGTTATCATACTGATTATTTATTTTTTCGGATAATAATAAGATTTTTATCATGCTGAAAAGTAATTTTTTACAATATTCTATCATCTATTTAATAGGAGAAATACGCTGATAAATAGTTTAATATACTAAAAATCATTTATATCATGTTGTCATCATCCTAATATGCTGGAAGAATTTTTATCATGCTCTGAAGAATTTTATCATGCTGTAAGAAATAATTTAACATGCTAACATAATTTTATATGCATTTATTTCTATTATATAGATAAAAATAGATTTCTATGAGTTAAAAATATCATTAATTCACAGAAATTAACTTTCAACATGCTAATAATATCAGAATATATTGTTCATAAATTTTTAGATATTAGGAATATTTTAGCATGATGGATATATATTTTATATGTATTTATTCTCTATTATATAGATAAAAATAGATTTCTATGAGTTAAAAATATCATTAATTCACAAAAATTAACTTTCAACATGCTAATAATATAAGAATATATTTTTCATGAATTTTCAGATATTAAGAATATTTTAGCATGCTGGATATATATTTTATATGCATCTATTCTCTATTATATAGATAAAAATAGAATTCTATGAGTTAAAAATATCATTAATTTACAGAAATTAACTTTCAATGTGCTGATAATATCAGAATATATTTTTCATGAATTTTCAGATATTAAGAATATTTTAGCATGCTGGATATATATTTTATATGCATTTATTCTCTATTATATAGATAAAAATAGATTTCTATGAGTTAAAAATATCATTAATTCACAGAAATTAACTTTCAACATGCTGATAATATCAGAATATATTTTTCATGAATTGTTAGATATTTGAAATATTTTAACATGCTGGATATATATATTTTATATGCTTTTATTCTCTATTATATGAAATAATATGATAAGAGGAAGATGCACAAGATATCAATAGAAATTCTTGATGAAATTCAGCAAACAAGATATCAATGGAAAGATAAGAGGAATATGCACAAGATGATATGCTCAATTTCAAGTTTAGCCTGTGATTATCCACGTGAAATCAAGCTTAATCCTAAAAGGTGCACTTAAAACCCTAACATAGACCTATGCTTACTAAATCGAGAAATTAACCTAGTATGATTGATAAAAATTAGGACTTTTAACGTTAAAAGGAAGCTAACATGATGAGGATTCCATTCATATATAACAATTAAAGTTAGGTCTGTTAGAACCTACCTTAAATGAAGATCATACCCAGCGACAAGAATACCCAACGATCCTTGATAGCCCTCAAAGATCCCTTGATAACTTCCTGAATACCCAATAGAAATTGGAGCTTTTACTGCCAAATGAAAGAGCTCGTCGAGCTGATCAAGATAGACTATCTATTTACGAATTTTGGTTAAGATTACCAACCTGATTTGGAAGAACAAAATCACGACCTAGAATGAAGAACGAACCGGACAGCACCTTAGAAAAATCTCGATATCTCCTCGGATACCTAATGAAATTTAAGACTTTTACAACCACTGGAAAGATCTCGTCGAGAGGAACAATTTGATATATTCATAAGCTGATTTTGGTTAAGGAAACCTATCTCAATCGAAGGATCAAAGAGGAGAGGAAGGAGGACGACGGCTGCCGACCCACCTCCACTAAACGACCAAGATCTTCCTAGATCGAGCTCCAATGTGAACTCCACAGCCACCAAATGAAAATAGACTCGTAGAGATTTATTTTGATAGCTCATAGAGCTTCTGGAGACTTTGGAGTTGGGAGAAATCGACCACACAAAGTGGTGTTTGAAAATGGCACCGTCAAGGTTGACTTCCACCAAACTTGGCCGCCACCATGTGCTAGGGTTAGGGTTTGGTTCAATTGAGAGAGGACTATTAATCCTCTATGTATTACCTTTTATTTACCTCTGGAATCACCTCATTTGGTTGAGAAAGAAACTCTAATTTGATGTTTTAAGATGGGGTGAATAGTGAACATGAATTTTGGGTTAGGTGGGTTGAAAGTCGGACTTAACCCACTGATTAGGCCTAGATAATGATTTTATTAGGCTTAGTCATAGAAGACAAAAGTGTTAGTCGATGCATCTATTATTTAATTACTATTTTTATAAATTTTTATATGGTAGACAAAATTTCCACTTCTACTATTCCGTAAATAGTTAAATATTAAGTTCGGAATATTTAATCCACTAATTCGACCTAATAAATGATTTTCTTAGGGTTGGCCACAGAAGAAAATATTGTTAAACACAATTGATTCTACAAGAATATGATTTTTATTGATTTTTATAAAATAGTTGAAAAGTGACTTATTCTATTTATTAAAGAATTAATCTAATTAATTTTGAATAATTCTCATTAATTCAAATAAATTTTAAATAATTTCAAATAAATTTATAAATAAATTTCTAAAGAATTTGGGGTATTACACCCTCCCCCACTTAAAGAATTTGGTCATCCAAATTCACTGCACTATAATATAGAGATAGGGGAAGACTAGCTCACCTAGAATAAGTCGGGATACCGCTTCTGCATAGTATCTTCAGATTCCCAAGTGGCTTCTTCGGTTCCACGCCGACTCCACTGAATTTTGACCATAGGTATAGAACGATTCCGTAGTTGCTGTTGCTTCCGGTCCAGAATCTTGATAAGTCTTTCTTCATAGGTCAAATCTTCCTTCAATTCAAAATCCACTTGCTGAATGATATGAGTGGGGTCATACACATATTTCCGTAACATAGACACATTGACAATATTGTGTACGCCAGATAACTACGGCGGTAATGCCAGTCTGTAAGTAACTTCTCCCACTCTATCCAGAATCTCGAACGGACCTATATATCTCGGACTAAGCTTGCCATGAATGCCAAATCTTCGAATCCCTCTTGTAGAAGAGACTTTCAGAAATACATGCTCGCCAACTTGAAATTCTAATGCTCTTCTCCTTGTGTCGGCATAACTCTTCTATCTTGATTGGGCTACTTGTAACTGGTCTCGGATAATACGGATATTCTGTGATGATTCCGAAATAAGATCCGGTCCAAGCCATTGCTTCTCGCCTACCTCTTCCCAACACAATGGGGATCGACAGCTTTTTCCATACAAAGCTTCAAATGGAGCCATCTGAATACTGGACTGATAGCTGTTGTTGTAGGCGAAATCAACTAATGCCAAATGATCACTCCAACTGCCTTCAAAATCAATCATGCAGGCTCGAAGCATATCCTCTACTATCTGGTTGGTCCTTTCAGTCTGTCCATCTGTCTGTGGATGGAAAGTCGTACTAAAATTCAGACGAGTACCTAAAGACTCTTGCAATCCCTTCCAGAAATGTGAAGTGAATCTGGGGTCTCGATCAGATACAATATTGACTGGAATGACATGAAGTCTTACCACTTCCTTCATATATAATGCTGCCAAGACATCAACTGTCCATTTCGACTTAATGGGTAAGAAGTGGGCTGATTTTGTTAATCTGTCGACGATCACCCAAATTGTATCAAAACCACCACGAGTCTTAGGTAGACCCATAATGAAATTCATGCCAATGCTTTCCCATTTCCATTGGGGTATGTCGAGCGGTTTCAACTTTCCTGCCGGTCTGAAATGTTCAGCCTTAACTTGCTGACAAACCAAGCATCTACTCACAAAGTCTGCCACTTCTCTTTTCATATTCGGCCACCAAAAAGATCTTTTCAAATCTTTGAACATTTTAGTACCTCCAGGATGAATCGCGTATTTGGATCTATGAGCCTCGTCGAGAATCTTGTTCTTGATCTCAGCTACATCAGGTACACACGTTCGTCCTTGAAATAGCAGTCTTCCATCATCAGCCATGATGAAATCCGGTCTACTGCTCAAGCTTCCCTTGATTTCTACCAGCTCGGGATCATTATCTTGCAAAGACTTGATTTCTATCAACAATTCGGGCTTAAGTTGAATCTGTGCAATCATCACCCGATCATTGTCAACATTAAGATCCAGGCTAGCTAACTGTTCTAGTAGCCTCCATTCATGCAACATAAGACTGGACAATTTAGCTATAGGCTTCCGACTCAATGCATCAGCCACAACATTGCCTTTACCGGGATGATACTCGATCGAGAAGTCGAAATCCTTCAAATACTCCAACCATCTGCGCTGCCGCATATTGAGTTCCTTCTGAGAGAATAAGTACTTTAAACTCTTATGATCTGAGAATATCGTGAATGTTTCACCATATAAATAATGCCTCCAAATCTTCAAAGCAAACACAACTGCTGCAAGTTTCAGATCATGAACAGGGTAATTCTCTTCATGCTTCCTCAACTGCCTAGAAGAATAGGCAATCACCTTCCCATGCTGCATAAGCACACAGCCTAGATCAATTTCAGATGCATCAGTAAAGACCACAAAACCTCCTTCACCAGAAGGTAAAGTCAATATAGGTGCCGTAGTTAGGCATTCCTTCAAAGTCTGAAAACTTTGTTGACACTATTCTGACCATTCGAACTTGTTCTCCTTGCGGGTTAATCTGGTAAGAGGTACCGTAATATTGGAGAAATCTTGAATGAATCTGCGATAATAGCCTGCCAGGCCTAAGAAGCTTCTGATTTCAGTCACACTAGTGGGCTGCTCCCAATTCTTCACTGCCTCAACCTTCAAAGGATCAACAGAGATGCCCTCTTTGGTAATAATATGCCCTAGAAAGGACACCTCTTACAGCCAGAAATCACATTTACTGAACTTGGCATACAGCTGGTGATCTCTTAATAACTGCAATGCCGTTCTCAGATGTTCGGCATGCTCCTCTTTATTCTTAGAATAAATCATAATATCATCGATGAATATCACGACCCATTGATCAAGATAGGGTCTAAACACACTGTTCATCAACTGCATGAAAGCTGCTGGTGCATTCGTTAGACCAAAAGGCATAAAGACAAATTCAAAGTGACCATACCTGCTGCGGAAAGCCGTTTTAAAAATATCCTCCTCCTTAATCCGCAACTGGTGATATCCTGATCGAAGATTGATCTTGGAAAAATAATGAGCTCTCGCTATCTGGTCAAATAATTCATCGATCCTTGACAATGGATATTTGTTCTTGATAGTTAACTGATTCAATTACCGATAATCGATGCACAGCCTCATCGAACCATCCTTCTTCCTGACGAACAATACAGGGGCTCCCCAAGGGGAAGTACTCGGACGAATGAAACCTTTCTCGAATAATTCCATTAATTGCTGCTTCAATTCTCTTAGCTCCGGAGGAGACATACGATAAGGAGCTTGAGAAATAGGAGATGAGCCAGGAAAAATATCAATAGAGAAGATTACTTCCCGCTCAGGCGGAAGTCCAGGTAGTTCCTCTGAAAAGACATCAAGAAATTTTCGGACAACAGGAATGTCCTTAATCTCAATCTGCTGCTCAGGAGTAGCATGGACAAAGGCTAGAAATGCCTCACATCCTCGCCTCATTAACTTATCAGCACAAAGGGCTGAAATAAGCGACATAGAGCTATGATGTCTAACTCCTATGAAAGATAACTCCGGGTGCCTACTAAAAGACACCGAGTTAGAACTGCAATGAACATTGGCTTCATACTTAGCCAACCAATCAGCTCCCAGGATTACGTCGTAATCCTTCATATCTATGCAAACTAAATCAGCTGGTAAATTCTGCTCATCAATCATAACCTTACTAGAAGGATAGAAAAGTTGAATTGCCGATCTAGAACCAATAGGGGTTGATATCTCTAACGGAGAATTCATCAGAACAGGTTCCATAGCTAAAGACTTAGCAAATCTCCGAGAAATAAATGAATGTGTGGCACCAGTATCAAAAAGAACAAATGCTGGCTTGTCGAGTATAATAAGAGTACCTTCGACGAGTCCACCATCCTCGGCTGTTTCTGCTTCATTTGCATGCAGAGCTTGGAGCTTGCCTTGTGGTTTCTTGAAGACTTGAGGTTTCGCCGGGGTAGCTTGTTCCGATAATAAGGGACAGTTAGGGATACGGTGCTCCCTGCTTCCACAACGCAAACAGGCGCCTAGCTTGCGCCAGCACTCCTCCATTTTGTGATCAGGACGATCACAGAATTTGCATACGCCCTTGAACGGTACAACAGGGCTAGGCTTCTTGTCTTCATGCTTTGGCATCTTGCCCTTCCACGTTCCAGATTCGGTCCACGAACTAGACCCACTCATGGGCCTCTTCTTGCCAGTGCCATATCCGGGTTTAGCATTCTTGAAATCCTTCGGTTGCTCCTTCTTGGTGCCTTTTCCACGATTCGCTCCGTCATCTCTAAGGTATCTTCCAGGACTTGCACTTTCCTTACCATTTCAGAATATGTAGAGATTTCCATCGGCGCCAACTGATTAATATAATGCAGCCTCAGACCGTTGAGAAAATGCTTCACCTTCATCTTCTCAGTGGAAATAAGGTGTGTAGCATAACAAGAAAGCCGTGAAAATTGAGCCTCATACTCTGCCACGGACAGACCTCGATGTTTCAGGGTCGTGAACTCCGCCGCTTTCTTCTCTTGTACCCGATCAGAAAAATACTTGCCGTTGAAAAATTCCTCGAACTCTTCCCACGTAACCTGCTGATCACCCAGAGTCGCCTTGATAGAATCCCACCAAGTACGTGCATCACGTTCCAGTTGGAAAGTAGATAAAAGGACACGCTCTTGGTTGGTGCATTACATAACTTCGAAGATCCTTCCCATCTCGTCTAGCCAGTGCTCGGCTTCGTCGGGGTCAGTCGAACCAACAAACCTTGGCGGATTCATCCCTCGAAAGTTCCGGTATAGATCACCGGTGCCATGATTTACAGCTCTAGCTTGAGCCACTTGTTGTAACGCCTGCGTGAGGCCTTGAACTGTGCGTTGCAAGTTTCTCCACTCCGCACGTTCAGCTGCCATCTCAAATGCCTACATAAGAAATAGATCATTTAGGGTTATAAGATAGTTAATTTCACAAGCAAGGTATTAACTTAACCTGAGTTCTACCCAATCTCACCAGGTCAGGTCCTTAAACTTAGACGAGGTCGGGGTCCTATGATGACACTTAGACAACCTAGGATTATTAAACGTAGGCTCTGATACCACCTAAACTGTCACGCTCCGACACGGAATATCGGGACGTACAGTCAATAACGAGCTAGAAATAACATTTATTCTAAACTAACAATAAACATTGCTAAGGAAGGAATACTTTTATTACAATGATCAACACTGTTTAAACACGATCAAACATAACTCCCAAAACTATGAGTTGACGCTCAGTAGGTATCTAGGTACAACTACACTCTAGAATCACTCATGTCCCTCCCCGTCTGTGTAACCGTCACCACCTGAATAACCTGGAAAGGGGGAAAAACAACACTATGAGCTGACGCTCAGTAGGTAATAACAGGCAAATTTACGTAGTTAATGACTTAATTACATGTTGTATGAAATGATAAGTAAGGAAATAAATAATGAGATCAAGGACAATATAATAAGATCTCGCAAGGTCAAGAATTAAAAGATAACAATTAACAATAATGACAAGTACAAGAATTTGAATAAGAGCAATTGTAATAATAATTGGCCAACAAGCAAGTATTTAAAACATGAAGTAATTAACGATCAATTACAAGAATAATAATAGATTGAATGTCGTAGACGTCACACTAGTCAAGTACTCGGTGCAATACCTCACCATGTCATTAACATCCCATGGGCTCACTTATTTTTCGGGCGCTCTCCCCAGGACCAGACCGGGCCCCTATGATGCGATGCCATTGATTTATTGGATCAAGGATCCCAAGTTGTCTAGACATTTTCTCAAGTAATCATGGCCAATAAATTTCAAGGAATAAACTAAATTATAAAAAGTACAGATCTGACAAAACATCAGAGTAACAAGAAGAGTAGAGAGTTAAATTTAGGCATCATGTTTAACGACAATTAAGTCGTGGAATTCAAGAACGAATGATAAGTAGGAAAATGCAATCATTAGAATACTCTTAACTCCATAGTTTAACATTGTATTCCGTTGGTTTAACAAGTTTTGAGGTTATTTTTGTTGAACTTTGGTTTTGATGATAACTAAACTTCTTGTGTGATGCCATGGTTTTGATGGTTGTTGAAGTCATGGTTTTGATGTTCATGTGCGATTAAGTGAATGATGATGGTTTTGATGTTCATGTTCATGTGCGATTAAGTGAATGATGATAACTAAACTAAATGGTTGATTGTTCATGTCCATTGGTTGAATATGATTGACTTGAACATGTGCTTTGAATGCTTCCCATGCATACTCTTCATTGAGCCTGGCTACATACATGCTTTTGGGAAAGCATCAATTGTTCCAATCTTATATGTGAAATTGGGTTTCAATGTAAATCACCTTTTGAATTCTAATACACATTTCACATATCATTTTGAGCTTGGATTATGTTGAAACAACTCATGAGAAACTTGCTTGAAAATTAGAATTATGGTACTTATATCTTGCTCAAACTGTTTACAATAAGCTCTTGATTGATTGATTGAAATTGCCAAATGGTCAAAGGGGTTTCATACATGTACTTTATGCAATTACCACATGAATTATTGATCAAAGTCCTAATCTTTTTTCTATGGTTTTGTAGGTCAAAACACTCAACATATATTCCCCAAGATCAAAGGAGTTTGAAGCCTCAGACTTAAATAGGTTGCAATGGAGTTCGGGGGTGAAAGCATAAAAAGTCTGTTTACTGTAGCTATAGGTTGACCGCCCCCGGTCGACCGCCAACAGCGGTCGACCGCCCCAGGTCGACCGAAATTGCCAGGGATCAAATTTCTATAGTTTTCTCAATAGCAGTCGACTGCCAGAAGCTGCAGGTCGACCGCCAGCCCCGAGCCAACAAAAGTTGACTTTATTTTCCACTTCGAGAAGAGCCTTTCTCCTTGTAATTCTTTAATCCTAATGACACTAAATCACCCACAAAATGTGGATCTGATCTGGGGGGTGTCCATGGACCATTCAAGGGCTATATAACATCTCATTTGGAGCCATAACCCTAATCATCCAAGATATCAAAAGAGAGGCTGTCCAAGGTGAAAGGAGAGGGTGCTGTAGCTCCGTGAACAGTACTTCGTGCAGTAAGTTCTTCATCTATCTCCAACCCATTCAAGGTACTTCTCAAGCCAACAAATATCTGTGAAGTGAAGAAGCAAGCAACCAAAAAGAGAGATCAAGGAGCTTGGCTATCAAGGCAAGAAGAAGGCTACTACAACTCTCATAAGCATACTCCATCT
This sequence comes from Amorphophallus konjac, assembly GCA_022559845.1. Lineage (NCBI taxonomy): Eukaryota > Viridiplantae > Streptophyta > Magnoliopsida > Alismatales > Araceae > Amorphophallus > Amorphophallus konjac. The sequence goes on along the minus strand of CM040119.1, from coordinate 324,989,209 downwards.
AGTAAGTTCTTCATCCAACTGGAGTCATTCTAGCACCATCTGAAGCCAAGAAACTTCCGATCAAGAGAAGAAGCAATTCAAGAGTTTCAAGAAGAGATCAAAGGAAGGTTGTTCAAGTGAAGAAGGAAGAGTACTGTAGCCGTGAACAGTACTCCGTGCAAGGAAAGCTACATCCAATACAAGCCATTCAAGATGAGTCTCAAGCCATTCAGGTGAAGAAGAAATCAATGCAAACATCCGGAGCAAACACTCAAGGGGAGCCTAAATCAGGAGCACTCTAAACTGTGGTCTATTTATTTTGGTGTCTTGTGCTTTGAGTTTCATATTTGTGTTTCATCATAAACTGCAAGAACTTGTGTGTGGGGGGATCGTTGTTGGATCCGTGGTCGTATGTGTGTGTGTCGTATTTGATTCATGTGTGTAGGTCTTCCTAGATCTACGTGTGTGTGTGTGGATCTACTTAGATCCAGTTGTTTTAGTGTGTGGTTTGCTGCACTTGTCGCAGCGTGTGTGTGTGGTAGTGATCCGGTTGTCGGATCGTGTTGGAGTTCATCTCCGTGTGTGTGTGTGTTGGAGCTTGTCTCCGTGTGTAGTTTGGGGCACGTCCCCGTGTGTGTGTGTGTAGGCGTCGTCCTGCGTGTGTGTTTGGAGAGTCGTCTCCATTTGGGGTTTTACCCCGAGTGAAGCCTCACCGAATTTGGTGAGGGGTGGACGTAGGATTGCCGTCGTTGCATCCGAACCACCTTAAAAATCACTGTGCATTGTGTGTTATTTGTGTGATTTGATTGCTTTCGTTGTATGGTCGTGTGGGAACGGTGAGTTTGAGAGAATTGGTTAATTAGTTTTCAATTGCTAATTATTGTTTACCACATATTTTGTAAAAAGCTAAAAGTTTTCCTTAAAATTGGTAAACACCTAATTCACCCCCCTCTTGGGTGTCATTGATCTCGGGACTTCAATTGGTATCAGAGCCAAGGCTCTAATTTCATAGATCTAACGATCTAGAGTGATCCAGATCAATGACTACCATGATGTATGCTTTGAATTCTCCACATGTATTTGATGGTTGCAATTTTGATTTGTGGTTAGGTAGAATGTGTAGTCTAGTCAATTCATACGACCCTAAGCTATGGAAGCTTATCTCATATGGTCCTCATGAATTGCCTAAAGACAAAAATGTCTGGACTGAAAATCAAAAGCTTGAACATGATCAAAATTGTTTAGTCTTAAAGTTATTCTCAGCTGCAGTCAATTCTAATCATTTCCCATTTGTTTCTTATTGCAGCTCCGCAAAGGAAATATTGGATGGCTTAGCCAGCTTCAAGGAAGAGCATGAAGATAGCTGTCTTGTGGCAGGCACGAGTGAACAAAGGAGTGATCAATCAAGTGGATCAAGCTCACCAAGTGGATCATCCTCGAAGGTAAATTCTGAATCTGATAATGAAGATGATTTCACTTATGAAGAGATAATGAATGCTTATGAAGAGTTGCTTGATAAGTATAAGAAAGTGAAATCTGAAAATAGAAAATTGAAAAAGAAGTCTGAAAAATTCACCATTGAGAATGCTCCATGTGATAAGTGTTTTGAATTAGAAGAACTTAAAAAGGAAAATAGTTCTCTATTGATTCAAAATTCTTTGCTTGAAGGTAGTTTAAAACATCTTGAAAAATCCATTCATGAAACTTCTTCTTGTGATAAATGCCTTCAACTCAAATCTGAAAACGAATTCTTCTTGATTGATATTCAAAGGCATGAAGAAACCATTGCATCTATGAAAGAAGAAAATGAGAAGCTGAAGGAATTGAACACAGCCATTTCTGAAAAACTACTCTCTTTTGAAAAAGGAAAATCTGTGAATATTCATGAAATTGAAAGAGTGGTTGAATTGTTTCAAGAAATTCAAAATCATAAAACCATCAATGCTACTTTACATGATCAAGTTAACTCTTGTGAAAATAAGATGGCCTTCTATGAATTGCACATTTCTACACTTGAAAAAGAAATCTCTGACTTGAATGTTTCATTGTCTAGATTTGTAAATGGTCAAAACAACATAGACAAATTGCTTGGAAAAAGGGAAGGGCTGGGTTTTAATCCTGTGAATAAGAAGAAGTTTGAAAATAAAGTTTATACATCTTTTGTGCACAGTTCAAACATAGCTAGCACATTAAATGGGTCCCCAAAATAATCTTCTTCACAGACAATAAAAAGATCAAATGAAAATCTAAAAAAGAGAAATCATGTTGCACACACACATGCATCCACAAAGAAAATCAACTTGCATCAAGAATCTAAAAATGCTGCTAGCACTTCCATGCTTGTTGAACAAATTTCTGCCACACACACACAACCACCTTGGAAGAAACTCTTATGTTTTTACTGTGATAAATTTGGACATGCCATGCATGATTGTTTCATTATGAAGAATGATGATTTGAGAGCATGCAAGAAAATGAATGAATTCAAAAATGTAAAAAAGGTTTCATTTGGGAGAAATGAATTGGAGAAATCTTATGTTCATGCAAAGAGACCACATGGAAAAAATCTTCTGTGTGTTGTCTCCATTGTGGTGAATATGGGCATACTAAACATTATTGTAAGTCGATGCATGGTTATCCCTTGATAAAAAATGATAATTTAAATACTGTCAAAAAGTGGAAACCATGTGCAAATGTTACTGCTAACCCACAAGGACCCAAAAGAATTTGGGTACTTAAGAATGGCAAATGAGAAATCTGTTTTGTAGGTGTGCCTTGAGAATATAAAGCATGAAATCTATCTTCGTCAAGAAGGTAAGGCACTCGGGCCAAGTGGCATAACTTAGGTTGGAAGAAAATTCAAAAACTAAAATTAGGAAGCTCAGGTGATATCTCTACTACTCTTACCAGTGACTGTATAAGGCTTTGATTCATTTTGAGTCTTTTAGTCATGTAGTCTTGCATATGTCCATACATGCATTCCATTCATAGTTGTTTGCATATTTGTGCATATATCACTTGTCATATAGCATTTTGTTGTAGGAGAGCTTGAAGATTCTCATGATCATGATTTCACTACACATATTGAGTTTGCATATACTTTCATACTCTGTCATGCATAAGTTGAACATTGTGAATTCATGTCATAATGCATAGCAATCCTCCTACCTTCACCACCCTTGACTATATAGTATATCAAATGGTGACATGTGGAAGGGCAGGTTTCGCCTGTCTGAAAGCTATCACTACGCGTGAGGTGATCTTCGGATCTATGTTCTCCGTCTGGTACTATGAGTCATTTACTCAAAAGGCTGCATATGGCATTGGACTGTTACTGAACATCATGTATTCATGCACACACTAAGGGGGAGCAACCACATTCATCATATGGGATTAATGTTTAGGTTCACACATGAGTCATGCATTGCATCTAGAGCTATCTAGGAGATGTTGGTTGTTAAAATGAATTTGTCATGTCATTGTTAATCAATTTGAATCGAAATTGACAAATCAACTCTGTTCTTCTTGAATGCAGATTACACTCCCAAAATCCAAATGCTGGTGGGCTACTTTGTGTACAACAATCTCCAGGATCGACTCAAGTACAAGGTGGTGAAAGTCTTGTACATGTTGAAGCAAGTACCCAAGACATGGTATGAAAAGCCCGCATCTTTTGATCAAGAATGGGGTCAATAGGTAAGGTTGACCAACCACCTCTCATAAGGTAAATCAGGTAAAAGACTTCTTAGTGGTTCAAGTACATGTGGATGTAATCATTTCTGAGCTACTAATAATATCTTTTGTGAAGATTTTGCAGGGACTGTGCAAGGAGATTTTAAAATACTCTCATGAGTAAACTGAGTTCACTCTTCTTTGGATTGTAGGTGAAAGGCTTGGAAGAAAATGGATTCTCAAGGCCAAGGTAATAAAACATAAATCTAAAATACTAACCTTCGTGAGGTTGGTGATTTTTGTGCTTGAGGGCCTACGGTATTATCTTCTGAATTAAGGTAATTCACCCTCTTGCTATGGAAATGGAAATTCATGCATTATTCTATGGGACTTTGTGATATTATTCTGATGACACGTATTGTTCCTACATACCCGAAATGATTGCTCATCCATTCTGCCGTGACTAACTTGCTTATTGGTTATTTGAAACTGAAAATCTTGAACTTTATACATCCTTCAATCTGATTGCTTGAGCACATTTAAGCTTAATTGAGTATCTGGTATATCAAATACTGAGTAGTGAAAAGGTGGATTATCTTCACCTGGAAACTCTCACTATGCGTGAGTTGATCTCTGGATCAAAGTTCTCCGCCTTGTACCAGAACTGGAAGAAATTGATCGTTTGGCCTTGAAAGAATTTTTCTGATGCTATTATTTGCTCCTTGTCAGCTAGCCCCATGTCATAAGAGAAACATTGCACTTTCACTGAATTTTTCTGAGATTCATGTCTTTGTCAAAGAGGGTCTTGCTAGCTAAACAAGTTGAAATGAGTATTGACTGAGTGAACTCCAATTGGAACATGCAACATGCTCATGATGAATTACTTCAATATTTCTAAAATTGATCCTTGTTGAAGTGAAGAGTTCTGTAATGGAAATGTCAACTTCTGAATGGCTTGTGAATGTTTTCAAAACCCTTGAAAATCTGCTCTTAACAACTTCTGACAATAAATGGCTTCCCTTTGTATATAAGCCACTTGTGATGGAAATTGCCCCATGCTCATCTTTCCAACCTAATTTGCTCTCTTGTATGTAGTGTCATTTTTCATCTTGCACTAGAACTCATGCATTAGCCGCATTCAGTTCGTTCAATTGGTATCAATTTTATTGGTATCAGTTGCATATTTGCATTGCATGTTGCATACATTCCCTTTGTGTGCTTGCCTGATATTATATGCTATTCACCCTCATTCCTTGGCACTTCTATGGCCTTATGTCCTCTTGATAAATAATGCTGCATTTGAGTCATTGTTGGAGTGTTTCATGTCGTACACTCTGGGGAGTTTATATTTCATAAGTGCATCTATTTAGGGGGAGCTGCCTTGTTATGTGTTCATGATATTTTCGGTATACATGCTGAATCAAATTCGCACACTTCATGCACAAAATGTGAAAATGAGTGTTAAAGATAAGGATATATGAATTTCTTTTCAACACTCTTGAGATGTTAAACTTGCTGCATGTATGTTGAAGAGACAGTTGAGGAAAAAGCTGCCTACCTATCTTTGTTAAAAAAAAAATCTGAAATGAAAATGAACGGCAGAGCAATGCTTGGTCTCACTGAGTAAACTGTGCACATGTCACCTGAGACGTGATGTGGTTCATATCTGAAAAGTGTGGACTAGTATCTCTGTTCAAAATGAGGTGAAATGGTTCAGTATTCTGAGTAACCGGGGATTCTGGCATGAGCTCCATGCGTCTACTCGTGTAAAAAGGAATCATTTTGAACCTGATCACTCTTGAAAAATTCTGCCTATCATGTGATACTGGTTGAGTTGAAAAAATGATGGTGAAAACTCATTGTGGTAGAGCGAAGCCTCCAATACGATGTTCTCAAAATTGAAGTGCAGTCTGTGAAATGTCTCCCTGTGTTAATCTGAAAATCTAAATATCCATGTTGAAACTATCATTTTTCATGTTACTCACTTACACATCTATGAATTTGATTTAATATGTATTCAAAAAATTGATTGACTGCATCAGCAATTGCATGAATCTCCTATATGATTGCACGATCTCCCATGTGCTACACATGTGCATTCTGGTGAGCATGACTCTCTTGCATCTTTCTTATACCCTTTCCCTTGTTATATATGTACGGGGGAGACTGCATGTATATTTATATATAACTGTTTGGTTGTATTATGTGCACTTCATGAATCACCATTTGCATGTGTTGCATTTCATGCATTTCAAACCAAAATATAAAAATTAGAAATTTTGAAAATCAAAGAAAATCCTTTTGATATGCCCTCCTGCTCTTGTTTGTTGTGAAAATCTAACATGTGATCTAGCTCTTGTATGCTATCATGCTGAACACCTCATCCTGTGAACATCTTCCTCCACTGGTTCATATCCTTGAGACCAATCACCACCTTCAATTGGTATCGATACATGCTTGACTGTATTTGCTTTGGATGGTTTCATATTGATTTGTGAGAATAATCACCAATTGATTTCTTCTGATTGGAATCACATTACTTTGTTCGTCCATGATTTGCCCTTGCTTCGTCTGATTTGATAAGATGGGCTATTGTTGTTTCCAAGGGAGATAAGCTTGTTGATATTGTTGATCATGTCCCAGGGAGAGAAAGATTTGTATTATCCCACTTTTTGATAATGTCAAAGGAGGAGAAAAATTGATGATTGTCTTAGGGGGAGAAGAACATGTTGTATCCTCATTTAGTTTGTCATCATCACTTCGTTTGTCATCATCAAAAAGGGGGAGATTGTTGAACTTTGGTTTTGATGATAACTAAACTTCTTGTGTGATGTCTTGATTTTGATGGTTGTTGAAGTCATGGTTTTGATGTTCATGTGCGATTAAGTGAATGATGATGGTTTTGATGTTCATGTTCATGTGCGATTAAGTGAATGATGATAACTAAACTAAATGGTTGATTGTTCATGTCCATTGGTTGAATATGATTGACTTGAACATGTGCTTTGAATGCTTCCCATGCATACTCTTCATTGAGCTTGGCTACATACATGCTTTTGGGAAAGCATCAATTGTTCCAATCTTATATGTGAAATTGGGTTTCAATGTAAATCACCTTTTGAATTCTAATACACATTTCACATATCATTTTGAGCTTGGATTATGTTGAAACAACTCATGAGAAACTTGCTTGAAAATTAGAATTATGGTACTTATATCTTGCTCAAACTGTTTACAATAAGCTCTTGATTGATTGATTGAAATTGCCAAATGGCCAAAGGGGTTTCATACATGTACTTTATGCAATTACCACATGAATTATTGATCAAAGTCCTAATCCTTTTTCTATGGTTTTGTAGGTCAAAACACTCAACATATATTCCCCAAGATCAAAGGAGTTTGAAGCCTCAGACTTAAATGGGTAGCAATGGAGTTCGGGTGTGAAAGCATAAAAAGTCTGTTTACTGTAGGTGTAGGTCGACCGCCCCCGGTCGACCGCCAGCAGCGGTCGACCGCCCCAGGTCGACCGAAATTGCCAGGGATCAAATTTCTACAATTTTCTCAGTAGCGGTCGACCGCCAGAAGCTGCAGGTCGACCGCCAGCCCCGAGCCAACAAAAGTTGACTTTATTTTCCACTTCGAGAAGAGCATTTCTCCTTGTAATTCTTTAATCCTAATGACACCAAATCACCCACAAAATGTGGATCTGGTCTGGGGGTGTCCATGGACCATTCAAGGGCTATATAACATCTCATTTGGAGCCATAACCCTAATCATCCAAGATATCAAAAGAGAGGCTGTCCAAGGTGAAAGGAGAGGGTACTGTAGCTCCGTGAACAGTACTTCGTGCAGCAAGTTCTTCATCTATCTCCAACCCATTCAAGGTACTTCTCAAGCCAACAAGTATCTGTGAAGTGAAGAAGCAAGCAACAAACAAGAGAGATCAAGGAGCTTGGCTATCAAGGCAAGAAGAAGGCTACTACAACTCTCATAAGCATACTCCATCTAGTAAGTTCTTCATCCAACTGGAGTCATTCTAGCACCATCTGAAGCCAAGAAACTTCCGATCAAGAGAAGAAGTAATTCAAGAGTTTCAAGAAGAGATCAAAGGAAGGTTGTTCAAGTGAAGAAGGAAGAGTACTGTAGCCGTGAACAGTACTCCGTGCAAGGAAAGCTACATCCAATACAAGGCCATTCAAGATGAGTCTCAAGCCATTCAGGTGAAGAAGGAATCAACGCAAACATCCGGAGCAAACACTCAAGGGGAGCCTAAATCAGGAGCACTCTAAACTGTGGTCTATTTATTTTGGTGTCTTATGCTTTGAGTTTCATATTTGTGTTTCATCATAAACTGCAAGAACTTGTGTGTGGGGGGATCGTTGTTGGATCCGTTGTCGTATGTGTGTGTGTCGTATTTGATTCATGTGTGTAGGTCTTCCTAGATCTACGTGTGTGTGTGTGGATCTACTTAGATCCAGTTGTTTTAGTGTGTGGTTTGCTGCACTTGTCGCAGCGTGTGTGTGTGGTAGTGATCCGGTTGTCGGATCGTGTTGGAGTTCATCTCCGTGTGTGTGTGTGTTGGAGCTTGTCTCCGTGTGTAGTTTTGGGCGCGTCCCCGTGTGTGTGTGTACAGGCGTCGTCCTGCGTGTGTGTTTGGAGAGTCGTCTCCGTTTGGGATTTTATCCGGAGTGAAGCCTCACCGAATTTGGTGAGGGGTGGACGTAGGATTACCGTCGTTGCATCCGAACCACCTTAAAAACCACTGTGCATTGTGTGTTATTTGTGTGATTTGATTGCTTTCATTGTATGGTCATGTGGGAACGGTGAGTTTGAGAGAATTGGTTAATTAGTTTTCAATTGCTAATTATTGTTTACCACATATTTTGTAAAAAGCTAAAAGATTTCCTTAAAATTGGTAAACACCCAATTCACCCCCCTCTTGGGTGTCATTGATCTTGAGACTTCAGTTTTAGGGTCTTTTAATATCAGGGAACTAGTTTCTCAAATAAAAAGATTTATTTTGTATTATCTTAGTGAATTGCTAAGAATTTAGTTTAATTCATAGAAATAAATCCTAGCATGATGAAAATATCTCTAACATGTTAAAATAGCTCCAGCACATGATTCTACTGGTAAGGTGATAAAAATATATTTTTCTTGCTGGAATTAATTTTTAACACACTAAAAATACATTATTAGGCGTTAAAACTAACACGTAATATGCTATAATGAGTTTTCTACGTAATTTTTAGATAAGTTAATAGGAGTAAGTTATCATACTGATTATTTATTTTTCTTGATAACAATAAGATTTTTATCATGCTGAAAAGTAATTTTTTACAATATTCTATCATCCATTTAATAGGAGAAATACACTGATAAATAGTTTAATATACTAAAAATCATTTATATCATGTTGTCATCATCCTAATATGCTGGAAGAATTTTCGTCATGCTGTGAAGAATTTTATCATGCTGTAAGAAATAATTTAACATGCTAACATAATTTTATATTCATTTATTTCTATTATATAGATAAAAATAGATTTCTATGAATTAAAAATATCATTAATTCACAGAAATTAACTTTCAACATGATAATAATATCAGAATATATTTTTCATAAATTTTCAGATATTAAGAATATTTTAGCATGCTGGATATATATTTTATATGCATTTATTCTCTATTATATAGATAAAAATAGATTTCTATGAGTTAAAAATATCATTAATTCACAGAAATTACCTTTCAACATCCTGATAATATCAGAATAAATGTTTCATGAATTTTCAGATATTAGGAATATTTTAGCATGCTGGATATATATTTATATGCATTTATTCTCTATTATATAGATAAAAATAGATTTCTATGAGTTAAAAATATCATTAATTCACAGAAATTAACTTTCAACATGCTGATAATATAAGAATATATTTGTCATAAATTTTCAGATATTAGGAATATTTTACCATGCTGGATATATATTTTATATGCATTTATTCTCTATTATATGGATAAAAATAGATTTCTTTGAGTTAAAAATATCATTAATTCACAGAAATTAACTTTCAACATGTTGATAATATCAGAATATATTTTTCATGAATTTTCAGACATTAAGAATATTTTAACATGCTGGATATATATATTTTGTATGCTTTTATTCTCTATTATATGAAATAATATGATAAGAGGAAGATGCACAAAATATCAATGGAAATTCTTGATGAAATTCAGCAAACAAGATATCAATGGAAAGATAAGAGGAAGATGCACAAGATGGTATGCTCAATTTCAAGATTAGCCTGTGATTATCCACGTGAAATCAAGCTTAATCCTAAAAGGTGCACTTAAAACCCTAACATAGACATATGCTTACTAAATCGAGAAATTAACCTAGTATGATCGATAAAAATTAGGGCTTTCAACGTTAAAAGAAAGCTAACATGATGAGAATTCCATTCATGTATAATAATTAAAGTTAGGTCTGTTAGAACCTACCTTAAATGAAGATCAAACCCAGCTACAAGAATACCCAACGATCCTTGATAGCCCTCAAAGATCCCTTGATAACTTCCTGAATACCCGATAGAAATTGGGGCTTTTACTGTCAAATGAAAGAGCTCGTCGAGCTGATCAAGATAGACTATCTATTTACGAATGTTGGTTAAGATTACCAATCTGATTTGGAAGAACAAAATCATAACCTAGAATGAAGAACGAACCGGACAGCACCTTAGAAAAATCTCGATATCTCCTCAGATACCTAATGAAATTTAGGGCTTTTATAACCACTGGAAAGATCTCGTCGAGTGGAACAATTTGATATGTTCATAAGCTGATTTTGGTTAAGGAAACCTACCTCAATCGAAGGATCAAAGAGAAGAGGAAGGAGGACGACGGCTGCCGACCCACCTCCACTAAATGTCCAAGATCTTCCTAGATCGAACTCCAATGCGAACACCACAGCCACCAAATGAAAATAGACTTGTAGAGCTTTATTTTGATAGCTTATAGAGCTTCTGGAGACTTCGGAGTTGGGAGAAATCGACCACGCAAGGTGGTGTTTGAAAATAGCGCTGCCAAGGTTGACTTCCGCCAAACTCGGCCGCCACCATGTGCTAGGGTTAGGGTTTGGTTCGATTGATAGAGGGATATTAATCCTCTAAGTATTACCTTTCATTTACCTCTGGAATCACCTCATTTGGTTGAGAAACAAGCTCTAATTTGATGTTTTAAGATGGGGTGAATAGAGAACACGAATTTCGGGTTATGTGGGTTGAAAGTCAGACTTAACCCACTGATTAGGCCTAGATAATGATTTTATTAGGCTTAGTCATAGAAGACAAAAGTGTTAGTTGATGCATCTATTATTTGATTACTATTTTTATAAATTTTTATATGGTAGACAAAGCTTCCACTTCTACTATTCCGTAAATAGTTAAATATTAAGTTCGGAAGACTTAATCCACTAATTCGGCCTAATAAATGATTTTCTTAGGGTTGGCCACAAAAGGAAATATTGTTCAACACAATTGATTCTACAATAATATGATTTTTATTGATTTTTATAAAATAGTTGAAAAGTGACTTATTCTATTTATTAAAGAATTAATCTAACTAATTTTGAATAATTCTCATTAATTCAAATAATTTCAAATAAATTTCAAATAATTTCAAATAACTTTCTAAATAAATTTCTAAAGAATTTGGGGTATTACAGTCGGGCTCATATCGACTCTGATTCTCAACCAAATGCAATAAAATTGGCGGGAAAGGATTCCCAACATGCCAGGGGTTCGAATGAAACCATCTCGACTGAAAACCGATGCCTGGAAAGGCGAGCTCGGCTCACACCCCCCCCCCCCCCGAAGCATGCATCGCCCTAAACGAAGTAAAACCCACTCGTATACGCACCGTTCGGCTCCAAATCACGAGGGAACGCAGAAGAGATGTAGAGCATCTGTCCCCCTACCTCCACAGAAGTTCTCGCGCGTCGAAGCGACTAACCACGCCAAAAACCATCACACAAACCCGAACACGCTGGCTTTGAATCCATCGAGGGATCGTGCCAACGCCACGCTCCATCCTTCACACCAGCACGCTCCACGATAACTCCATGACGTTCCTGCCTCGCCCACCTCACCACGGTCACGCTCCTCACGGAGAGAGGAGAAAAGAGGAGAGAGAATGAGAGGGAGAGAGTGAACGACGGTGAGGAGAGAGGAAGGAGAGAGAGAGAGGGTTAAAAGAAAAGGAAATTAGAAATTTCCTAATTTTTGTGAAATCTGATTTTTAGCATGACAATTCACTAATTCAAAAAAATACGAAAAAATATTCTAAGCGATCCTCGGAAGGAGCACAACGCAACTGTAGCGCCCTCGAGTTGACGAATTCAATAATAAACTCTCCACTAGGTTCCGTAACTTATACGAGAGAAAACCCCGCGTAGATCATAAAACACAACTCAGGACTCACAAAAGCAATCCGAAAGCTCTCCGATAAAAGATCCGATAGACCTAGGACATTACAGTCTCCCCTCCTTAGGAAATTTCATCCTCGAAATTAAAGGAGCTAACAAGAAGAAGCAGGGAAGAACAACCCTGAACGCTGGCAATGCTTTCCAAGCACCAGCCAAACCTCAACATAAAACACGATAACACGATTCTCGAAAAACATAATTCAGAGGGACACTGCCAGACCACAATTATAGGCACACGCTCTAGTTCTCAAGACACATCGATCCACAGAACGAGCATATCACTGAAAGAAAACACAAGTCTGACACCTCCGAAACAGGGCAACGTTGCTTACGTCTCACAGGGAAAGGAGACACGACTCATGCCACGAAACAACTACCGATAAACCACACGGCAGACACAACTAGCATCAGCTTAAACAAGAAAACATAGTCCTCTCAGCTGACAGCTCCAACACATCATTGGCTTCAGTGCCAAGAACAACAACGAAACCTGGCACACAGAACGCCAACGACAGCACTGGACCACGAGTATGATCAAGTCAGTCCTCACTTAGACATTACATCTGATTCGAGTCGCATGCCAACTCTATCATGACAGAAGAGTACAGTAAAACCAACCGACAAGACCTCGGTCCACACAATGCCAAAGCAGACTCACAAGGAACTCCTCCCATGTTGAACACAACCACCAACGAACAACAACAACAACACCTATAGAATCCTGGCTTCTTTTCCAATACAGAACCACAGGACACAACTGCAAGCTGGGTCACATCAAGACACAATAACAGCTGAACATACGACTAAAATGTACTAGCCATGCAACGAGCAGCTTACCAATAAGGACCCACAACGATAATAACAACAATCTTGGGGAAACGCATCTCAAGGACCACAATCCGTCCCGAGAGCACAACATCCAAGAAAAGTTACAGAGAGGCAGAAGGTACTCAACCAGCAAATATGCCGACAGATTCCCCTAATCCTCACACATGCCAGCGCCAACAATCATAAGGCCTCCAGTAATAGCACGGCAACCAACAACATCAAGGGATAAATAGCCAAGACGATGAACACTGCAATATCTCAAATTTCCATGTACTTCACAAACAAAAGCTCAACTAGCTCAGAAAAATTCCGAACAAAATTGAACTCTCGCTCTGATACCAACTGTGACGACTCAAGGTCCGGATACCGAGTAAACCTGATACCACTTGGATCCTGCGAGGCCTCCCAAGAGCGGTAAAGCTCCGAAGGGATAAAAGGAGTGTGTGGAGTATATTGAACTTCCAGATATAACAGTAAGCAATTAATATTTCATTGATCAGGTTTCCTAAAGTAGCAGAAATAAAATTACTTTTTCTATAACAAATTAAAACTAACATAGTCGAGTCCAAAGGAAGACAAGTACAGTCCAACAGGAAAGGGAAACGTAGCCTCTAATTGGGGGAAGCCTGACACTGGCAACGTTGGAAATAGAACTACCGCATAGCGGACTCACAGCACAAGGAAGCACAACTACACCTGAAAGGTCAGGGGTGAGCCTCCTCTCACTGGCTCAGAAGGGATCCCGCAGAACCCTACCGGAAACAACGCAAAAGCAGCAGTGCCACGCTAAAGCAAAGTAGTAACAAAGTAGGAGCAGAAGTAATAGTAGTGCTAAACTGCAACAGTAAAGCTGTAAAAGTAGGAGTAAGAATAGCTAAAGGAAGAGTAAAGCTATAACAAGGAAACACGACAGCCGATCGAACCACGGCTCTCTAAACTACTCCAAACTACAACAGAAAGGCGAACCCCGATCTCACAAAGTCGGATGTTACCCATCCATTGTCAAATCACGAAACCCTATCGTGAAAAACCTAAGCCTACCAAAACAGGCAAAAATCCTACCAAAGACCTACACGGTCAAAGGCACGAACATACATGAGCTCACCGTCGTGTATGCTACACAAGACTAGACCTTGAGTGAAGCCACGCACAGCCTACTCGAAAACCGGTCACGAAAACACAAGCCAAAAGAGTCATGCATCAAGTGACAGAAGCACCTCCTCACTAGACGAACAGCCAGATGTGTCCACGGACATCTTACACTGCGTCTCAGGTATCTCGTACTCGCCCAAAATAGCGGTAATTGAGACACTCACAGATCCAAGTACAAGGAACAATAGCAACGAGTGATTAGTTAGGGTCACGCCCATCGGCGCTCGTCCAAACGCCCCTGACCACGTGTACACACACAAGCTTAATGTCTTGATCCATGCCTCTAGCTACTTTTCCCCCCAGTAGGACGCTACCGCAAGGCAAGGGGGCCCACAGAAACTAGCCTACAAACCATATATCGGGAACTCACCCCACCACCACTCCCAGGTGGGCAGACTGGTGCAAACACACGCCGCAATACGCGCCGGTGGATGAGGACACGTGTAATGCCCTGGATTTTTTTAGATATTTTTCGGATCATTTTCGTGGATCTCGGGAGTGTATTTTGTACTTTACACGTGTTTTTCCCTGCTATGCCTTCGGAACTCTGTGCAGAGCGAGCCGTGGCATTCTCCGACTCCGAGACGTTACCATCGGGTTTTGCTCCTCCCGAGGATCGTAGAGGTAATTTTTAATATTTTTTTGAATTTCCGTAATTTTTGGGGTTTTCTATATATTAACCCCATTTTCCTCTTTTTCTCACCATTCTCTCTTTCTCACTCTCTCTCATCTCTTTCTCTCCCCCTCTCCCCGGGCGGCCGATGGTGGCGGAGGAGGGCGAGGCGGCGATGGCGGGAGGCGAGGAACGTGGCCCGTGGAAGCTTGGCCGCGGGTTCGTGGAACGGCGAGGGTTTCACGACGTTTTCTTCGCCGATCGGCGTCCACGGCGCATCGAATCTTCGGTGGAGGTAGGGAGATGGACCCTCAGCTTGTGTATTTCATTTTTCGCGGATTTGGTAGCCCGTGGCGAGCCGAGCATGGGTTTATTACCGTTTTAGGGAAAATCCATATTTTTGGGGAGTGAGCCAGATCTCTCGTTTCGCGGCGTTTTTGGCCGATCCATGGGTTTAGATGCATGCTAGGACGCTTGGGGATGGATTCCTCTTTGTTTCCCCATCACCCGGGGGTGATTGGGACGTGGATCGGGTTTTTGGGGCGTTTCCCGCCGTTTCGGGTTCGGGACGCCTTAGCGGTCATTCCAGAGACCACTAGGGGTGCCAAGCGGACCAAGGGTAGACCGCTAGGGGTCTCCCTGTGTCGGCTCAAGGCTGGAGGTCACGCGATAGACCACCAGGGTCCTTGGCGGTCCAGGGTTAGGCTGCTAAGACCGCTTGAGTTTCGTGTGTTCCGAGGGTTTAGCGGTCCAGAGGTAGTCCGCTAGTAGTGCCTTGCGGTCCAAGGGTAGACCGCGAGGGGTCCGTGATTTCAGTGTGTAGCGGTCCAGTGGTAGACCGATAGCCTTGCTTTAGCGGCCTAAAGTTAGACCGCTAGCCGTCGCGGTGGTCTAGGGTTAGACCGGTAGGTGATTTCCGTGCTGCGATGTCGGGTTCGTGTTGTGTTGGTCTCCGGTCGACCCGGTTGTGACCCAGTGGTTGACCTTTGACCTCGTGAGTGTCCCGGACACCCCGTGAGTTCCGTGTCCATGTTTTTTGGGGTGTCTGAAGGCATATTGTTACCTCGATTAGCGTACCCGTGGGTGTGGTGGGTCTGGGTGACCCCATGTGTTCCGGGCTTTGTGTTACGCTGGATCGAGTCACCGTGTATCGATGTGTGTCCCGTGGGGTCTCCCCAGGATATCGTGAGTTTTCCCTGGAAGATGATTCCCGAGTGGGCCATGTGTTTGGCATTGGACTGCGAGTCCAATCATCCAGCCTGGAGCTGAAGGTTTCCCGCTTTTCCCTGGGATGGGAATCGGCGTGGCGGCTTGTGAGCTGCCTCGGGAATCATGCTTCTATGCTTTCCATGTGGGCCATGTACGTGGTCTTGGATTGTGAGTCCAGTTGCCCAGCCTAGGGCTAGATGGCTTCTTAGTTCCCTTCTCGAGGGAATGGTCTCAGCGGCTCGTGAGCTACCTCGGTATTCATGCTACAGTGGATTTAGACCTAGGGATTAGGCTAGATTAACGGCATCATGCCATTGTGTACGACGGTCTTGACCCAGAGTCTTGTGACTCAAGGACCGTTGGATTTAGTGAGTCTAGAGAACTGTCCAGAGTCCAGTGGCTCGGCGCCACTTGGTTCTTCTCGACTTTCGCGCAGGGTGCGTGCATGTTTCTCGGAGTTTCTCTTCGGAGAGTGGTCACACCAGTGACTCCCCACTAGTCGTAGCCTTCCGACACGCTAGTGGTCCCCCCAGGGAGTGGTGGCGAGGCTCACCCCTGCGTTTCAGGTGCGGCGGTTCTTTCTCGAGGTTCGAGGATGCTGTTCGGAGGTTCTTAGTTGCCAGCTCGCCATGCCGATTATTCACTTGACATGTGATACGTTTTACTACTTTAGACTGTACTTTCTATTGGACTGGACTCTGTTGTTGTAGTTATTTATTTATTTTGTTAATTGTTGAATTATCCTACATTATTTCCTATTTCTTTGTGCCTCCACACTCCTTTTAGCCATTCCGAGCCCTCCGGCTCGTGGGCGGCAGGCCAGGATTCGAATGATATCGGGTTCTTCCCGGTATCCGGATCTTGGGTCGTCACAGTTGGTATCAGAGCGGTGGTTGTGGACGTACATAGGAATTCGAGATATTGCAGTGATCAGAGTCCATAAGATCCAGTATAGTCGGTAGTTAGCATAGGGTTTCGTGCATATTTTCTGCTTTATTTTTCGCTTGAGAGCTTGAGTGCGCTGCGTGGCGCTGTGAAGGTGGTTGCTATTCGCGGCTTTTGTGCCGGCGTGGGGTCTAAGGATCGAGGTCGAGAGCTTTCTCCCTCATCGGAGGTGGCCCTGGTTGTGCTGTGTTGGGCAGAGGTTGCCGACAGGTGCGCTACTGCGGTGCTGTGTTCGAGGATTCTGTAGCAAGGTCAGGTGGCTGGCGAGGACTGTTCATGGTTAAGTGGGCGTGAGTGTGCTCTGAGGGAGCTATCGTCGGGTCTGGCCACTCCAGCTTGAAGTTATCCGGCCCCTGAGGTGTTAAGGTCATGGTTTGAGGTGGTAGAGCGGGTGCTCTGATCGCAGAGTGTGCTCGGGTGAGCTGAGGATCTTCTCGGTGAGCTACTGTTTCATCGAGCCTGATGTCCTTGTCGTGCTTTGTGGCGTCAAGAATGACGTGTCAGTCCCTGTTATTCTTACGGATTTCGAGGCAGGATTGGGTTGTGGTGTCCCAGTAAGTCTTGCTCATGCGCTCTTGTGCGTGAATGGGTTGTGTTCGCTTTGGATTTGGTTGAGATGAGAAGGTTTCATGGTGGTTTCGGGACTCGTGGATGAGCATTGATAGTTGTCAATTATGGTTTGTGTTGCGGCTCTTGACGTGGTGTGTTGCAATTCGAGGAATTACAGTGGTGGGGCATCAAGAGGTGCTCTGATTGTGGTCCGACGTGACACTCATCGAGTGTGTCGGAGGCGTTGACCTGATGGAAGCAATGATTTTCTCAGTGCTGGAAGGTGTTGTTCTCAGTATGCACGAGCTTCGAGGTCAGGTTGAGCGTAGAGCTTCTACGTTGGTCGGAGGTGTGTCGATTTTTCCTTTGGTTGGAGAGATTGTGTTTGGCTATGGTTCGTCGTCTTGCATTGCGTGTTGGGATTGGTTGGCCTTCGTGTGCCATAAAGTCCGTGCGAGACGTGATCTGTGTTTTGGCAAGGTGGTTGCCTGTGAGAGTTGTGCCCAATTCCCTAGTTGCGTGAGGGTGCTTTGGCACTGCTCCGGAAGGACGAGTGCTGGTTGGGCGGTGTTCTAATTCTTGGCTGGTGCTGGAACTTTCCGATGCGTGGCAGTTCTGAGCCTGTAGTGTTGTGGAGGATTGCCAGATTTGGGAGTGAATCTGTGCTTGGGGTTCGAGGTAATGGAGCTTTCCTCACCCTATTTTCTAAAGTTGGCCAGCCGAGTTGTAGATTGTCGGGATGGCGAGTCCCGGGTGGCCGTGTTTGGCTCTACGCGTGGATCAGAGTGCACAGTGGAAGCCTGGTGGGCCGATAACCTACAGGTTCAGGATCGTAGCGTTGGTTGCTACGGGTTGAATTCCTGAGGTTGCGTTGAGCATCGGAGGATAGGTTCCTCGGTGTGAGATGTGTTGTTGCTGTGTCGTTGCTCGAGATATTATGGTTCTTGGCACTGGCAGGATGGAGGGTTGGGGAAATATGTTGGCAAGTGTGCCGCATGAGTACCCTATTCTTATGATGGAAGCCGTGTCAGGCGTCGATGTTAGAACCGAATGGGGTTGTTGAGGATGTTGCCTGACGGAAGTCGAGGACGTGTTGGTAAGAGTCGGTGGCTTGGTGCCCGACTTGTATTAGAGGTTGTGTCCTCGGATGAGATCGTGTTTTGGAGAAGTGATCTCTAGCAGATTATGGGTTCCTGTTGGTGGCTGCGAGCGGCTGGTAAGACTAGTCCTGTAGTCAACCACGGTGAGGTGTGTATTGCTTGGGGACCCGTGTGCGTGGGTTGCGTCGTTGGCGACCAGGTTGCAGTGAGATTGACGTCGGAATGGTGGTCCTTGATGGGACGTTGGCGTGCGAGTGGTTATCCTTGGTCTGGCGACAAGTATGAGAGGATTTCCTTGTAAGTCTGAGTGGAGTGAGGTGATGACCGAAGACTCCTGAGTCTTGTCGTTGGTTTCATCGTGCTCCCCTGCAAGGGTAGAGTTGGCGTGATGATCGAGATCGAATGCGGTGTCCGAGAGAAGTTCAGCTTGTGATGTGGTAATTGTCTGTGTGTGAGTCAGCAGATGGTCTGTTGTGAGTTGGATCGTGCACGTTGGGCTGGTGAAGGTTTCCCGTTGACGTGTATCTGGCGACTAGTGGATGGTCTTTTTACAGACAGAAGATGTTGTTGGTTGTGCATCATGATCGGTGAGAGCCATGTATCAGTGAGGCCTTTGGTGGCCATCTCCG
Organism: Amorphophallus konjac; assembly: GCA_022559845.1. Taxonomy (NCBI): domain Eukaryota; kingdom Viridiplantae; phylum Streptophyta; class Magnoliopsida; order Alismatales; family Araceae; genus Amorphophallus; species Amorphophallus konjac. The sequence goes on along the minus strand of CM040119.1, from coordinate 324,970,045 downwards.
TGGTGTGATTTCCGGATGGGATGTGGACTTTGCTGAAGTTTGACTTCTGGCAGAGTTGGTCCCGTGCTGTTGTGAGCTGATGGAGGCTCTGTATTGGTTGTTCCCTTGAGAAGGGCGTGCGACCTGTCAGCTGGTTGTGAAGCTGATGTATGTTTTATCCGCCGACCATTGGATGGATCGAGAGCTGTTTCTTGTGATGAGGACTGTGTCTCCTCGGTGAGCGAGATGGTGGCATGATGCGGGACGGATGACGGCCGGGTTAAGACGTACGACGGACTCGATGTGCGGCCAGTACTAACACGCTAAAGGCAAGCCGGGTGGCTGACCACCGTGGTGTTCTCCGGGTGGAGACATCTCTCAACAGCACTCTAACTAGCCCGACGATCGTCCCTTGCGAGGGAAACGTGGGGATCACAGCAGTTAAGGAACCACCGTCGCCTAGGGGTATCCAGTTCGGGCTCGGTGCTCGACTGGAGCTAAGGAACGGGCACTCACAACTCACAATCGCGGTGATTTGCAGCTAGCTAACGTACCTAATCTCACAAACGTAGCATATATGATAATATACTAAACCAGCAATGTGAGAGAGGAACGAGCGCGTACCTCCACGACTAGGCGTGGGGAAGAATTCCCGACCGAATCCAAACAACCCCAATACACACAACGGTTAAAATTACAATTGTAGAACTTAATGCCCACTCCACGCAGGGAGGTATAGGGTTACAATGGCCAAATTTGGAGTTACTGGAACCTGGGTTGATGGGTGTCACGCCCCGAGCGCGGAAGATACCCGGAGATGCGCGACGTGTCTATATCAATCATGTCAATCAGAGTGGTCATGTATTCGACACAAAGACAGAGATGCGCAAAATAGCAAGATAACCCAATCCTTTATTTCATAATGGATAGACTATTACAAATCCAATACTCTGTTAAATAAAAAGGAAAAGAATACATAGTTGACTCAAGAAACTATGGAAAAGACTAGATGACACTTGTAGAAGCTCTATCACTTTCACTCTTGACCATTCCCATCCGATTGACTTCCATCGTCGTCGGACTTACCTGAAAAGTACAAGGGACAAACGGAATGAGCGAACGCTCAGTAGGAAATTATATCTCAAGTACTAGCAAGTGGTTTAAGTAATTACATTTTCATGGATGCAATAAAGCTATGCATGCTCGCATGAAACGACAAGATAGAGAGAATGTAATATCAAAGAAATAAGATGAACTTTCATGAACAAGATACAAGTTATTCAAGATATTCAAGCAAGTACCATTATCGAGTCATGTCAAGAACTTTGGCTATCATGTATCAAGCAAGTAAATTACCCTTTTTCGGGCCACGCATTTCATTTCATGTCAAGTACGAGTCAAGTACAAGATGTGTGTGGAATGTCCAATCAAGCAAGTCAAGTACTCGGTATAATGCCAGATACCTTATCATTTTAACTCCCATGGGCACAAGTACTTTCGGGTGCTCCTCCCAGGACCAGATCGGGCCCTATATGCGCAGGCATTTATCATGTGTTTTGACATCCACTCTTGTTTATATAGCCAATATAGAATTTCAATAATCAAGCTTGTAGACACGTATGACAACTTTGATAGAATAGAGTCCAAAATATGACAAAGGACATAGAATGGCGATAATAACGGTATAATCACGATGTCGATAAAACTAGGTAGATTATGGTTCCCTTAACTTAGGTACCATGACAAATCAATATGGACATTCTTTATATAGAATTGAGGTCCACATGAACATTAGATCAAGCAAGATACCCTCATTCTTATCATAGAATTGGGGTTTACAAGAATGACACGATATGGCATGATATCATCATCCCATCAAGAATTTCTTATGATATACTCTTTGTATAATCATAAGGGCCGGTATACCATGTTTCTTTTAGATTGACATGGCAAGGATCGTGTAATGGGTTTTTAGGGTACAACCAGCTCAGTCGGCCTTGAGGGAATCCAAGGCTACGAGGAGTCTTACGGAGGTCTCTATGACTAACTCGCTAGTCCAAAGGAACGGAATGTCCAATGGAGAGCTTGTATGTCAATGAGAGTTGAGTGTGGTCGGTAAATCAACATGAAAACATGGGACTATACTCACGGAGTGGAGAATAGTGCCGATATATATATATATATGTATAATATATAAACCATCGGTTAGCAAATCAGAGAAAAAAATCAGTTTACAGTAAAATAACGACTTAGGTCAAGTCGTGTATTGAATAATTAACGCCTAACAGAAGGGCGTTTACATGTATTGCCAATTTGCAGAATTTCCATTATTTCATTAATTTATCAAAAACACGCCTTTCCTGGGGGCGTTTCTTCAAAGTGGACGACTGCAGGGGCAGGCGTCTCATCATTTACATATTCGACAGGATATAATTATTCTCAGAAATTTATCAAAAACGCGCCCTTGGAAGGGGCGTTACTTTCTAATTCCATTTTACAGAATATATGAGTTTCAGGATTTTAACAGATACACGCCCTAGTAAGGGGCGTTTATTTTTAATTCACGCCCTATGATGGGGCGTTTACATAGGGAAAACGACTTTGTCCAAGTCGTGAATTTCAAGATTTTAACATATACACGCCCTAGTAAGGGGCGTTACTTTTAAAGTCACGCCCTATGATAAGGCGTTAATACGTGGGAAAACGACCTTGTACAGGCCGTGAATACAAGAAATTGCAGGACATTAGATTTGGAGATAGGATCATGCATTAATAATCAAGGTTTCATATATAATCCGTTCTTAACATGCTTAAGTCATGATCTCGTAAAATTAACGCCTGTGTACAGGACGTTTCTTAATAAATTGACGACCGCTGTTATGGTCGTTTATTTTAAAATAGCGCCCTATTCCAGGGCGTTTCTTTCAAACAATTCAGAAAACACACCGAAACCATATGTATATAGACCGTATGCATGCCATGCTTATATAATATCTTTCACTAATTTTATTTGGGCTACAGTATCTTGAGAAAACCTACCTTATGGTTTGACAATACTGATACTCTGTTTGGAACCTTCGTGGATGAAGAACCTTCGTTCTTCAGGAAGATGTTGCCACCGCTACCTGATGGTGATGAAGACAATGATGATGAAGACCCTTTGTCTTCAAACACTAGAAGCAGCCACCTATAGCAAAGACGATGAAGGATGGTTAAAACCTCCTCATGTGTTTATCAAAAGCAAGGAAAGGAAGAAGAACTGTTTGTTCTTCACGTACCTAGCAGCAGACGCTCGATCAAATGGGTTTTAGGGTTCGATCGAACATGTTATTTATAGGATTTTGAAGTCCTAACAAGAGTAGTGTTTGATTGAGGGTAATATATCCTTAATAGAGTCCTTACTCTAATAGATACTTACTAGATTAGGTTAATCTTTCCCTGGATAAGCTCTGGGTTCGAACGAGTCACGAACTGAATTAACGCCTTAGGTCAGGGCGTGTATTCTTGAATTGACGCCTTGCATAAGGGCGTTTCTTAAAAAGCGCCTTGAAAAAGGGCGTTTCTTGTTTTAAAACACGCCTAAGATAGAGGCGTTTCTTTTACTTACCCATTTGGTCGCGTAAGAACTGACGACCGTAGGTGTGGGCGTCCTTTCTTTATTCACGCCATTGGTAGAGGCGTTTCTTTATAAATGAACGCCTTAATAAGAGGCGTTATTTTTAATTTGTTTTATTTCGTCCAATTAACCCTATTCCTTTTTATATATATTACTTCTGTAATATATATATGTTTTAATTTATTTCAATTATTCATTTATTAGGGTTGCTACACCCTCCCCCACTTAAAAAGAATTTGGTCCCCAAATTCAATATATATATAATTATACATGCGGAGAGTGTAGGACATATACCTCTTAGAATAACTCGGGAAATCGTTTCTTCATAGATTCCTCGGTCTCCCATGTCGCTTCGCGTTCAGGATTCTTATTCCATTGCACCTTGATCATGGGAATAACCTTATTCCTTAGAGCTCGTATTTCTCGATCTAATATCTTCAAGGGCCTTTGTTCATATGTGAGATCTTTCTGGATCACCAGATCTCCATGCTCAATAATATGTGACGGATCGTGTACATACTTCTTCAACATAGATATGTGAAATACATTGTGTACCTCGGACAACTGAGGAGGCAACGCGATGCGATAAGCAACCTCGCCAACTCTTTCGAGTACCTCAAATGGTCCGATAAATCTTGGCGTAAGCTTGCCCTTAACACCAAATCTTCGTATGCCACGTCCAGGGGATATTTTAAGAAATACATGATCTCCAACCTGAAATTCAAGATCTCTTCTCCTGGTATCAGCATAAGCCTTTTGCCTTGTCTGAGCAACTTGTAATCTTTCTCTGATTACTTGTATCTTCTCGGTTGTATCCCTTACCATGTCTGGACCTAATAGTTGTTTTTCTCCAACTTCGTTCCAACATATGGGAGATCGGCAACTCCTTCCGTATAAGGCTTCGAAAGGTGCCATTTGGATACTAGCTTGGTAGCTATTATTATATGCAAATTCAACTAAAGGTAAGTGGTCATGCCAGCTTCCTCCAAAGTCAATAATGCATGCTCTCAGCATATCTTCAACAACTTGATTAGTTCGCTCGGTCTGACCATCCGTTTGTGGGTGAAAAGCAGTACTAAAGTTGAGCCTTGTCCCCAACGAATGTTGTAATCCCTTCCAAAAATGAGAAGTAAAACGGGGATCCCTATCAGACACGATTGAGACAGGAATTCCATGTATCCTGACTATTTCTTTAATGTATAGTGCAGCTAGTACATCAATCGACCATCGGCTTTTGATTGGCAAGAAATGTGCCGATTTAGTCAATCGATCAATGATAACCCAGATTCCATCATGTCCTCCTTTAGATTTAGACAAACCCATGATGAAGTCCATACCAATATCCTCCCATTTCCACTTAGGAATATCTAGAGGATGTAGTTTTCCCGCAGGCTTTTGGTGTTCCGCCTTGACCTGTTGGCATGTGAGACAGCGTGATACATAGTCCGCTATTTCTCTTTTCATATTGGGCCACCAAAAGTTCCTCTTTACATCTTGGTACATTTTAGTTGATCCAGGATGAATAGTGTATCTTGATCTGTGAGCTTCATCTAAGATCTTCTTCTTTAATTCCGGACAATCGGGTATACAAATTCTATCTTTGAACGATAACCTTCCATCAGAAGTTAGTTGAAAATCAGATTGTCCTTCTAATCTGCCTTTGATTTCTACTAACATGGGATCATCATCCTGAAGTGTTTGTATTTCAGATAACAAATCTGACTGTATGCTTACATGGGATAGTGTGACAAATTTGGATTCCATGTCCAAGCTTATATTGAGCTCAGAGAATTGTTCAAGTAACCTCCATTCTTGTATCATACAATTTGCTATTATTGCTCTCGGCTTTCGACTAAGGGCATCAGCAACATAATTACCCTTTCCGGGATGGTATTGTATATTGAAGTCGAAATCCTTGAGATATTCTAGCCAACGTCTTTGTCTCATGTTCAGCTCCTTTTGCGAAAATAGATATTTGAGACTTTTGTGATCGGAGTATACAGTAAACTGTACCCCATAGAGATAGTGTCTCCATATCTTTAGGGCAAATACTACCGCGGCCAATTCCAAGTCATGGACGGGGTAATTCTCCTCATGCTTCTTCAGTTGACGAGAAGAATATGCTATGACCTTCCCATGTTGCATTAGAACGCATCCGAGGCCAATGCCAGAAGCATCAGTGTAGACCTCGAATTCCTCTCCTTCAATTGGTAGGGCTAAGACCGGAGCTGTGGTGAGATGATCCTTGAGAGTTTGGAAACTGCTTTCACATTCCTCACTCCATTCATATCGGATCTCCTTACGAGTTAATCTTGTAAGTGGTACGGCGATCTTAGAGAAATCTTTGATAAATCGCCGATAATAGCCTGCAAGACCCAAGAAACTTCTGATCTCGCTTGCATTAGTGGGTCTCTCCCAGTTTCTCACAGCTTCAACTTTTGACGGATCCACAGATAAACCGTCCTTGGATATGACATGTCCGAGAAAAGCCACTTCTTCAAGCCAGAACTCGCATTTGCTGAGTTTAGCATATAATTGATTTGTCCTCAAGACTTGCAATGCAATCCTCAAATGCTCTTCATGTTCTTCCTTAGTCTTAGAATATATCAATATATCATCGATGAAGACTACTATGAATTGATCCAAGTAAGGCCTGAATATGCTATTCATTAACTGCATAAAGGCAGCAGGGGCATTTGTTAGTCCAAAAGGCATAACAACAAATTCGTAATGGCCATACCTGCTTCTGAATGCGGTCTTGTGAATGTCATCATCCTTGATCCTTAATTGATGATATCCCGACCGGAGATCAATCTTGGAGAAATATTTGGATCCTGAAATCTGATCAAACAATTCATCGATTCTCGGCAGTGGATACTTGTTCTTGATAGTAAGATGATTCAACTGTCGATAGTCAATACACAATCTCATGGATCCATCCTTCTTCTTTACAAATAAGACTGGTGCTCCCCACGGGGAAGTACTTGGTCTAATAAACCCTTTTCGGATTAGTTCCATCAACTGCTCCTTCAACTCCTTGAGTTCAGCAGGGGACATTCTATATGGTGCCTTTGAAACCGGACCAGCACCAGGGACTAAGTCGATGGTAAAGGCCACATCTCTTTGCGGGGGTAATCCCGGCAAATCTTCTGGAAATACGTCTGGGAATTCTCGTACTACTTGAACGTCTTCTATCTTGGTTTCCTTAGCTTCTTTAATAGTGACAAAAGCAAGGAAGGATACACATCCTTTCTTGACGAGCTTGCTTGCTCGAAGAGCCGAAATAAGAGGGGATTTGCTTCGACTCTTAGGACTAGTATAAGTCAGTTCCGGAAATTCCTTGAAAACAATCTTGCTATCACGGCAATCAACCGTTGCCTGGTATTTGGATAACCAATCTGCTCCTAGTATAACATCATATTCTTTTAGATCTAAGCAGATAAGATCAATAGGAAAATTCTTTCCTCGAACCAATACCTCACAATTTTGGTAATGATGTGTGATATCCGTCTCGTTTCCGAGAGGAGTAGACAATATTATCTTCATCCATTCTGGTTCTAGAGGTAATGGGTCAGCAAACTTCTTGGAAATAATGGAATGCGATGCACCCGTATCAAATAAGACATGTGCATATTTGGAACAAATTTTTAATGTACCTTCCACCAATCCGCCTTCTTCTTCTGGTTCGGTCTCTTGGATTGCATGAAGACGCGCGTTCCTCGTCACTGGGCGTTTACCCTCACCGTCTTGGTCATTCATTAATGGACAATCGGGAATCCGATGTTCACGACTCCCACAACGGAGACATGCTCCCAGTTTCCTCCAACATTCTTCTGTTTTGTGACCAGCCTTGTCACAATGCTTGCATACTACGTTTGAAGGGATAGTGGTGATAGAGAAAGGCTTGGATTTCTTGAACTTCTGATCTTGAGAGGAAGAACCTCCATTATTGGGCCTCTTCTTAAAGTTGGGTTTAAAAGAACCCGAACTTGTGACTTGCTCCTTTTTGTCTTTCCCACGGATCCTATCAGATAGTTCCGTGGCATCTTCAAGCAACTGAGCTCGGCGCACTATTTCAGTATAAACTTGAATATCCATAGGCGCCAGTTGAGTAATGTAGTGGGGCCTAAGCCCATTAAGAAATCTACGGGCTTTCATCTTTTCCGTGCCAATTAAATGCTTAGCATATCTAGACAGTCTAGAGAACTGTGCTTCATAATCAGCCACCGATAAAGATCTTTGCTTTAATGCGGCAAATTCGGCGGCCTTCTTTTCCTGGACCCTATCAGAGAAATATTTGGCGTTGAAATATTCAACGAATTCTCCCCATGTAACTTGAGTTGGGTCAATTGTAGCTTCAATCGACTCCCACCAGCATCTAGCATCCTTTTCTAACTGGAAAGTAGCTAATAAGACTTTGTCCTGATCCGTGCATTGCATGACACGGAATATACGTTCAATCTCCCGAACCCAATGCTCGGCATCGTCTGGATCGGTCGATCCCATGAACTTCGGGGGATTCATATTCTTGAATGCTTGGTGTAAGCTTCCAGCTCGTGGAGCACCACCTTGTGCTACCTGTTGTAGCACTTGGGTCATCCCTTGAAGGGTACGCTGCATGTTGCGCCATTGAGCACGTTCGGCAGCCATTATCCTACAATTACAATAGCTATGTTAGTATTATATCACTATGATCTTATAAAGGACTCATTGATCATTTAACCCTTGGTTCTACCCACTCTCACTTGGTTAAAGGTTTTGAAACCTATCCTTGGACTTGGGTTTCCTAGGAATTGAATACCTTAGGCTCTGATACCACAAAGACTGTCACGCCCCGAGCGCGGAAGATACCCGGAGATGCGCGACGTGTCTATATCAATCATGTCAATCAGAGTGGTCATGTATTCGACACAAAGACAGAGATGCGCAAAATAGCAAGATAACCCAATCCTTTATTTCATAATGGATAGACTATTACAAATCCAATACTCTGTTAAATAAAAAGGAAAAGAATACATAGTTGACTCAAGAAACTATGGAAAAGACTAGATGACACTTGTAGAAGCTCTATCACTTTCACTCTTGACCATTCCCATCCGATTGACTTCCATCGTCGTCGGACTTACCTGAAAAGTACAAGGGACAAACGGAATGAGCGAACGCTCAGTAGGAAATTATATCTCAAGTACTAGCAAGTGGTTTAAGTAATTACATTTTCATGGATGCAATAAAGCTATGCATGCTCGCATGAAACGACAAGATAGAGAGAATGTAATATCAAAGAAATAAGATGAACTTTCATGAACAAGATACAAGTTATTCAAGATATTCAAGCAAGTACCATTATCGAGTCATGTCAAGAACTTTGGCTATCATGTATCAAGCAAGTAAATTACCCTTTTTCGGGCCACGCATTTCATTTCATGTCAAGTACGAGTCAAGTACAAGATGTGTGTGGAATGTCCAATCAAGCAAGTCAAGTACTCGGTATAATGCCAGATACCTTATCATTTTAACTCCCATGGGCACAAGTACTTTCGGGTGCTCCTCCCAGGACCAGATCGGGCCCTATATGCGCAGGCATTTATCATGTGTTTTGACATCCACTCTTGTTTATATAGCCAATATAGAATTTCAATAATCAAGCTTGTAGACACGTATGACAACTTTGATAGAATAGAGTCCAAAATATGACAAAGGACATAGAATGGCGATAATAACGGTATAATCACGATGTCGATAAAACTAGGTAGATTATGGTTCCCTTAACTTAGGTACCATGACAAATCAATATGGACATTCTTTATATAGAATTGAGGTCCACATGAACATTAGATCAAGCAAGATACCCTCATTCTTATCATAGAATTGGGGTTTACAAGAATGACACGATATGGCATGATATCATCATCCCATCAAGAATTTCTTATGATATACTCTTTGTATAATCATAAGGGCCGGTATACCATGTTTCTTTTAGATTGACATGGCAAGGATCGTGTAATGGGTTTTTAGGGTACAACCAGCTCAGTCGGCCTTGAGGGAATCCAAGGCTACGAGGAGTCTTACGGAGGTCTCTATGACTAACTCGCTAGTCCAAAGGAACGGAATGTCCAATGGAGAGCTTGTATGTCAATGAGAGTTGAGTGTGGTCGGTAAATCAACATGAAAACATGGGACTATACTCACGGAGTGGAGAATAGTGCCGATATATATATATATATGTATAATATATAAACCATCGGTTAGCAAATCAGAGAAAAAAATCAGTTTACAGTAAAATAACGACTTAGGTCAAGTCGTGTATTGAATAATTAACGCCTAACAGAAGGGCGTTTACATGTATTGCCAATTTGCAGAATTTCCATTATTTCATTAATTTATCAAAAACACGCCTTTCCTGGGGGCGTTTCTTCAAAGTGGACGACTGCAGGGGCAGGCGTCTCATCATTTACATATTCGACAGGATATAATTATTCTCAGAAATTTATCAAAAACGCGCCCTTGGAAGGGGCGTTACTTTCTAATTCCATTTTACAGAATATATGAGTTTCAGGATTTTAACAGATACACGCCCTAGTAAGGGGCGTTTATTTTTAATTCACGCCCTATGATGGGGCGTTTACATAGGGAAAACGACTTTGTCCAAGTCGTGAATTTCAAGATTTTAACATATACACGCCCTAGTAAGGGGCGTTACTTTTAAAGTCACGCCCTATGATAAGGCGTTAATACGTGGGAAAACGACCTTGTACAGGCCGTGAATACAAGAAATTGCAGGACATTAGATTTGGAGATAGGATCATGCATTAATAATCAAGGTTTCATATATAATCCGTTCTTAACATGCTTAAGTCATGATCTCGTAAAATTAACGCCTGTGTACAGGACGTTTCTTAATAAATTGACGACCGCTGTTATGGTCGTTTATTTTAAAATAGCGCCCTATTCCAGGGCGTTTCTTTCAAACAATTCAGAAAACACACCGAAACCATATGTATATAGACCGTATGCATGCCATGCTTATATAATATCTTTCACTAATTTTATTTGGGCTACAGTATCTTGAGAAAACCTACCTTATGGTTTGACAATACTGATACTCTGTTTGGAACCTTCGTGGATGAAGAACCTTCGTTCTTCAGGAAGATGTTGCCACCGCTACCTGATGGTGATGAAGACAATGATGATGAAGACCCTTTGTCTTCAAACACTAGAAGCAGCCACCTATAGCAAAGACGATGAAGGATGGTTAAAACCTCCTCATGTGTTTATCAAAAGCAAGGAAAGGAAGAAGAACTGTTTGTTCTTCACGTACCTAGCAGCAGACGCTCGATCAAATGGGTTTTAGGGTTCGATCGAACATGTTATTTATAGGATTTTGAAGTCCTAACAAGAGTAGTGTTTGATTGAGGGTAATATATCCTTAATAGAGTCCTTACTCTAATAGATACTTACTAGATTAGGTTAATCTTTCCCTGGATAAGCTCTGGGTTCGAACGAGTCACGAACTGAATTAACGCCTTAGGTCAGGGCGTGTATTCTTGAATTGACGCCTTGCATAAGGGCGTTTCTTAAAAAGCGCCTTGAAAAAGGGCGTTTCTTGTTTTAAAACACGCCTAAGATAGAGGCGTTTCTTTTACTTACCCATTTGGTCGCGTAAGAACTGACGACCGTAGGTGTGGGCGTCCTTTCTTTATTCACGCCATTGGTAGAGGCGTTTCTTTATAAATGAACGCCTTAATAAGAGGCGTTATTTTTAATTTGTTTTATTTCGTCCAATTAACCCTATTCCTTTTTATATATATTACTTCTGTAATATATATATGTTTTAATTTATTTCAATTATTCATTTATTAGGGTTGCTACAATGGGCCACACTCGCAGGAGGCGAGGGACGCGAGTCGGAGCCGTTCGGGTGAGCCGAATGGAAGTCGACTTGGTTCTGCCCGCACTGGTCACTCTATGCAGCGAACTTGCGGGGGCTGGTACGGCTAGATCCGATGCCCGATCGAAGCGCCGTTTGTTGGAGAACGTCGGCGACAGGACTTAGTTTGTCCACTTCGAAGGGAGTGAGCAGATGCTTTCAGATCTAGGTGCAGCAGTAGTTACAATCGGCTTCTGGTTTTGTGCTCACAGAACTGCACAGAAACACGAGTAATTAATGAAAAATTAGTTTCTGATGTCGGATCGAGGCGCCGTTTATGGGAGATCATTGGTGACATCCAGGAGGAAGATTTAGTTCAAAGGGCTTGCTCAGATCTCGAGGGGAAGAGGCGGGGAAGACTCTGGAAGTCGACTCTAGTTCTGAGCCGGGCCTACTCAGATCAGCTCGCGCGATCCCACGAGAATCGTCGCCACTACCAGCACAGGTTTCGGATCGAGACGAGACCAGTAGCAACGCGAAGAGGACTCAAAATCCTACGATCACTCCAAGAATCAGCTTCATAAGACTTGAGAGGCGATCTGGGGAAATTCATAATCATGAAACTTTAGATCTGGGCAGTAAGCTGGGGCAGATCTGCGCGCCGTCACGAGAAAAATCACCACCGGCGATCCCGAACTCCGATCGACGCAAAACCACCTCTAAAACCTTCCTAACTCGTAGAAGTATCAAGGATAAGTTTTGTGGAAGCAGATGATAAGGGGATGGCGGAGATACGGGGGTGAGTCACACGCCCAAAGTCTGTCCCGTCACAGGACTGAACAGGGCATCACACCCAAGGGAGAAACAAGAGAATCACTCTTTAATTGCAACTTTCACTCAATAAAACTTCATTAGATTTTAACCCATCATCATACAAGCCCTTATATAGAGTTTAGCAAAGGGGATGGGGCTGGATGGTTCGATGGAACCAAGGGGAGGGGGAGAGGGGTGCGCCCTTTTGACATTGATGGGAGAGAGGGGGGAACAAGGGGACATGGACTCACCTAACTTTGAAATTCAAGTAAAGGGAAGTAGGTGGCAGCCATTCCACTTGGACCAGTAGCCATTCTAATGTTCCCATGTGGTAAATGGGGAAGGGAAGAAAAGAAAATCAAATAGCTAGCATAATACAACAAAATAGGGGGCGCCCCCTTCATGGGCCTTGAATGGGCCAAGTTTGGCCATGGCCTTCCTTAAGCCTATTAAACCACATGTGGCTTATGACCTTTCCAAACTAGATAGCCCAAGAATGAAGGAAGCCCAATTGGGCCTTACATGGCTTATGGATCCATCATAATGGTCCAAGGCCATTCCTTTTTAATGCATTCTAAGGGGCTTTAACCAAAATGGCCATTTAAGGGTCTTACAAGCAGCCCAATATGAAAACACAAATATAAAGACTATTACAAGCCCAATTTTTATGCAAAAAGTATCCAAATTGAAGCCAAATTGTCCCAATTTTCAAGGGAAGCCGATGTAATCCAATTGGTGCTCCGCGTATGGTACCGTCGGTTCGCCGACTTGTGCTATTCGCTCGCTCCGGTGTCCGCACCATGGCAGCAGTGCCATGATTGGTTCTCGCGTTGTCTGAGGTGATGCCGGAGTGTGTCCTTTGGTGTATGTCCGCTCTGATGGCCGGTGTGTGCGGCGTGCGGAGCGAGGTGTTCTTCGTGATTGTGGTTTGGCTGTGTCGCTCAGGATCTGTGTTTTCGTAAGAATCGAGGTTTTTATGCTGGGGCTCTGACGGCGTTGTCAGTTGGTTCAGTGTTCTTCCCCTATGACTTGGTGCTAGTCTTGAATTTCGAGGACGAAATTCCTTTAAGGGGGGAGGGTTGTAATGTCCCAGATTTTTCGGATCATTTTCGTGGGTCTCAGAGTGTATTTTGTGCTTTACACGTATTTTTCCCTAATGTGCCTTCGGAACTCTGTGCATGGCGAACCGTGGCGATCTCCGATTCCAAGACGTTACCACTGCGTTGTACTCCTCCCGAGGATCGCAGAGGTAAATTTTAATATTTTTTTGAATTTTCAGAATTTTTGGGCTTTTCTATGTATTAACCTCTTTTTCCTATTTTTCTCCCCATTCTCTCTTTCTCACTCTCTCTCATCTCTTTCTCTCCCCCTCTCCCCGGACGGCCGACGGTGGCAGAGGACGGCGAGGCGGCGATGGCGGGAGGCGAGGAACGAGGAATGAGTGGAGGAACGAGGAACGTGGCGCGTGGAAGCTTGGCCGCGGGTTCGTGGAACGGCGAGGGTTTCACGACGTTTTCTTCGCCGATCGGCGTCCACGGCGCGTCGAATCTTCGGTGGAGGTAGGGAGATGGACCCTCAGCTTGTGTATTTCATTTTCCGCGGATTTGGTAGCCCGTGGCGAGCCGAGCATGGGTTTATTACCGTTTTAGGGAAAATCCATGTTTTTTGGGGAGTGAGCCAGATCTCTCGTTTCGCAGCGTTTTTGGCCGATCCAGGGGTTTAGATGCATGCTAGGAGGCTTGGGGATGGATTCCCCTTTTTTTCTCCATCACTCGGGGGTGATTGGGATGTGGATCGGGTTTTTGGGGCGTTTCCCGCCGTTTCAGGTTCGGGACGCCTTAGCGGTCATTCCAGAGACCGCTAGGGGCGTCAAGCGGACCAAGGGTAGACCGCTAGGGGTCTCCCTGTGTCGGCTCAAGGCTGGCGGTCATGCGATAGACCGCCAGGGTCCTTGGCGGTCCAGGGTTAGGCTGCTAAGACCGCTTGAGTTTTGTGTGTTCCGAGGGTTTAGCGGTCCAGAGGTAGCCCGCTAGCAGTGCCTCGCAGTCCAAGGGTAGACCGCGAGGGGTCCGTGATTTCAGTGTGTGGTGGTCCAGTGGTAGACCGCTAGCCTTACTTTAGCAGCCTAAAGTTAGACCGCTAGTCGTCGTGGCGGTCTAGGGTTAGACCGGTAGGTGATTTCCGTGCTGCGATGTTGGGTTCACGTTGTGTTGGTCTCCGGTCGACCCAGTTGTGACCCAGTGGTTGACCTTTGACCTCGTGAGTGTCCCGGACACCCCGTGAGTTTCGTGTCCATATTTTTTGGGGTGTCTGAAGGCATATTGTTACCTCGATTAGCGTACCCGTGGGTGTGGTGGGTCTGGGTGACCCCATGTGTTCCGGGCTTTGTGTTACGCTGGATCGAGTCACCGTGTATCGATGTGTGTCCCGTGGGGTTTCCCCAGCATATCGTGAGTTTTCCCTGGAAGATGATTCCCGAGTGGGCCATGTGTTTGGCATTGGACTGCGAGTCCAATCATCCAGCCTGGAGCTGAAGGTTTCCCGCTTTTCCCTGGGATGGGAATCGGCGTGGCGGCTTGTGAGCTGCCTCGGGAATCATGCTTCTATGCTTTCCATGTGGGCCATGTACGTGGTCTTGGATTGTGAGTCCAGTTGCCCAGCCTAGGGCTAGATGGCTTCTTAGTTCCCTTCTCGAGGGAATGGTCTCAGCGGCTCGTGAGCTACCTTGGTATTCGTGCTACAGTGGATTTAGACATAGGGATTGGCCTTGATTAACGGCATCATGCCGTTACGTACGATGGTCTTGACCCAGAGTCTTGTGACTCAAGGACCGTTGGATTTAGTGAGTCTAGAGGACTATCCAGAGTCCAGTGGCTCGGCGCCACTTGGTTCTTCTCGACTTTCGCGTAGGGTGCATGCATGTTTCTCGGAGTTTCTCTTCGGAGAGTGGTCACACCAGTGACTCCCCACTAGTCGTAGCCTTCCGACACGCGAGTGGTCCCACCAGGGAGTGGTGGCGAGGCTATCCCGAGAGACGATTTTTAGGCTGGTTACCGTCGGGCCCCACGTTTGACACCAGAGCCCGGCTGAGGAGAAAACCAGTCAGAGGGCCAGACCTAGGACGTGCGGTCTGTGTGTGCACACGTGGTTTGGGGCGGTTGGACCCGCGCTGACGAGCTCGACCCTAGCTAGTCACTTGCTTTGTGGTTACTTGTACGGTGTCTTAGTTCCCGTTGGGCCGAAGGGAGACACCTGAGGTGCGGTCTAAGTCGTCAGTGGACGCATCTGGCCTTGCTTCTGGTGGACATGTACTTTTGTCACGTGAGACGTGACTCTCTTGTTTCCGGGTTCTGTTTCCCATCTGCGAGACGTGGTTTTCTGGACCGTTCGGTGTTTCCGAGGTAGTGGCCAGGGTGCCAGTGGCTTCACTGAGGTTTCTTCTTGCCAGTGTGGGACTGTGCGGTCCCGGTTAGTCGTGCCTGTGTGGTCAGACTTCTACGGCAGGGTTGCCGTGAGTGTTTCCTTGATAGGCCTGGTGTTAGAGTGGTCTGGTTCCCGATTGTGAGATCGGGATTTCTCTTTTCTGCTTCACCGGTATAGTCGGAGTAACTGTAGTGCCGAGTTTTGACTAGCCACCGGGTTGCTGTTCCTACTGTAGTTGTAGCTGATTTTCTTTCCGCTATCATCGTTGTTCTCGGTTGGGGTTCCGTGGGATCCCTACTGCGCCAGTGACAGGAGGCTCACCCCTGCGTTTCAGGTGCGGCAGTTCTTCCTCGAGGTTCGAGGATGCTATTCAGAGGTTCTTAGTTGCCAGCTCGACGTGCCGATTGTTCACTTGACATGTGGCACATTTTACTACTTTAGACTGTACTTTCTATTGGACTGGATTCTGTTGTTGTAGTTATTTATTTATTTTTGTTAATTTTTGAATTATCCTACATTATTTTCTATTTCTTTGTGCCTCCACACTCCTTTTAGCCATTCCGAGCCCTCCGGCTCGTGGGCGGCAGGCCAGGATTCGAATGGTATCGGGTTCTTCCCCGTATCCGGATCTTGGGTCGTCACAACACGCCGGGGCCCGCCTAGCTCGCGGAGGACGTGGACGCAGCGGCCAAGCCATCATCCTTATTTCACATTTCTTTAGGCCATGTTGGGCCCTATTGTAGTCCTTGTTGGACAATTTTCTTATTATATGGCAAATGGGCTAGGCTAGGTAATGGGCTAGAGTTAATGTGTTTTGGGCCTTAAATGGGCCAAAGGGGGTTCAATGTGAACAAGTCAAGGGGTTTAGTGTGTTAGGTGTGAATGGGAAGAAGGGAAGGTGGCTTGGAAGGGGGCGCCCCCCTTTCTTGGTCCAAGGGTAGGCAGCCACCTACCCCACTTTGACTCCCCTCCCCTTATTTTTTCAAATATTGGTGACTCCTTGTCCCCCCTTGGTCCCCCCCTCTCCCCTTGGTCAAGGGGGCAAACCCCCTCTCCCTCTCCCCCTCTCCCACGAAATTCCCAGCCCCCCACCCCTTGCCATGCTTTATATAATGATGTGTATAGTGTCATTTGACAGTTTAATGAAGAATTAAGCATTTTTGTCAAGAGCATTGCCCAAGGGTGTCCCTCCTCTCTCCCCTCTCTAGCAGCTAGATTGTTGTGGTTTCTAGGGTGGATTCCCTACACAACTTGGTGGATTCCCAGTCGTATATCATCTATGAGTATGAAGCTCCGCCGCCGCCGCCGTTCGAGCCGTCGTCACACCGCCACCGCCAACCCGCCAGAGTTCTGTCCACCCCTGGACAACAGTCTGGTGTCAAAATTCTTCCTCCCAATCCCCAGATCAGATCGATCTGAGATTTTGAGGATCTCTGAGAGAGCTTTCCAACGGCGCAAGTCTCACGTCGTTCTAAGCTCAGGTCTGATCACAGCAGCTGTTCTCGGCGAGTCGCTCAATGCTGTGATAGCAAAACAGGTTCGTGGGCAGCAAGCAACAGCGTTCCCAGTCGGACCGCCTCGCCTTCCACAAGGCGAACCAGCGCGTCCCCCTCCTCGGGATCATCCCTCCAGGAGTCCCCACTGTAGCGGTACCACTCTCGGCCCGATCGGCTCTCCGACCAAGATGTGGGCCCCACGTTCGTTGGCACGCATTACCACCGGAGCTACCCAAATCGCTACCCATCAACCTGCACCCGTTACTCCCAGGTCCCACATTGTAGCCCTTTACCTCCCTGCGTGGAGTGGACAGTAATATTCATTATTGTAATTTAATTATTTACTGTTCCGGGAGTACAAAATTCGGCCGGGCTTTCTTCCCCATGCCCGATAGCATGGAGGTATCGTGTCCGCTCCTCTCTTCGTATTTTGCTTATTTCGTATGTATTCTATTGCCGCTGCATGAGTGATAGGTAATTAACTCGCTATATTATTTCAATCACCGCTGCGAGAGAGTGAGCGTGACCCGTCCCGTGACTCCATCCGAGTACACGGAAGAGCCGACTACCCGACTCAATGTCGGTTTCTCAACCGCGCAGATCTCGCGTTTCCCTCGCATAGGGACGTCCGTGAGCTAGAGTCCCAGGTTTGTTGTCCGTCCCGCATCAAATTGGTATCAGAGCCGAAGGTTGAGTCTAGGGTAGTCTTTGATTAAAAATAAAAAAAAAGTCATTTAAGTCTAGAGAGAGTCTAAGTCGGTCCAAGGTTACATTTGCATTCCTTTATTCGGTATATCAAAATGTGTTGTCCGAACATTAGGTTACGCCTATCAGGAAGGTCGCACATTTGTGTGAGAGGATCTTCGGATCCCGGAACTCCGCCTAGTATCGGATATGGGTTGAGTCTAGGTGTGTAGTCGAGTCAGTATTCCAAACTTTGCATTGTTGTCTTAGGGTCGTGTCTAGTCCAATAAAGAGTCAGTCGGTCTTGTCCCGTGTGTCTACATGTCCACTACCCGCCATCCCCATGGCCGTCCCCCGATACCATGCGTCCGATTGGTCATCCCTGGTGGCCCAATACAATGCTTTCATGGCCTGACACCCAACCCCCAAGCCCACAACCGAGTCGTTCCAACGACCTATAGTGTCCACTGTCATCCTACCTAATGGGTTGCACACGGAGATCGACTTGATCAGTAGGGTGTCGTCTAACTGTGTCTCACAAGGCATAGTTGAGTCGCTCACTAAGACCGGGGAGATTGTTCTCAATGGTGGCTTAGCACTCGTAGAGTTCCAACGGATGTTCGGCTTCATTTTTTATGATGATAGAGCATGGTGCAGGGTCAACACACTTGCTGGCCCATGCATCATTTTAGGGCAAGATTGGTTGGAAGAAAGGAGAGCGACTTTTGACTAGGATAGGAGGACCTGTACCCTATACCCACCTCACCTACCCGGTGAGTTCATCTTCCACGACGGCATTCAGCCGACCACCTCTGTGTCACCAGCCACCCACCCCCATCGGCCCACTCCGCCTACGAGCTAACGCCAGCCACCTCTCCCGGAGCCCGCCCCCTATAGTGGGAGTAGCCACCTCCCCGACCAGTGTCCTTCACCTTCCTCTACCAAAGAGGACACTCATACCGAGGATGTCCCACCCGTGCTTATTCTAGTGAGTTATGAGACTGACCAAGAGTTGGCCGAGGAGTACCTCGCTGATGTTTTGGGGTTAGAGAGTGATCCAATAGAGGGCCAGGGACTGTTAGCCACCCCAATCCCACCAGTCATCCCGGACCTGTCTGTCCCGCCCACTTTGTCCTCGATGGACCCCACCATCCCACTTCTACCAGTCTCCCCTACGGTAGCGCAGCCAATAGTGACTACCGTACCACTGTCGACGCCCTATGTTGACACAGTATGGTTGAATTTTTGCCATGCGTATGAGAGACAGTATCCGGACTTCCTTTTTATCGTGCTTCACACTAGACGTCCGGATTACATTCCTGTCACCCGCCTCTTGATCCTCTCGCACTTTCATACCCGAGGGCAAGTCTTCTCAAACTGGTGACGGTTGACGAGGGTTGAGACTCACGACATCAAGTTGTGGGTTAGTCTTTCTTTACACCAAGTGTATGTAGATGGTGTCCGTCATCCTTACCGAGTCATGTTTCTCTTGTGTTTGTGTCTTTTCGTCGTCAATCCACTACAAGAAAAATCGCGGATAGCGACCGACCTAGCGGTCGCTATTCAGTCGTAGATCGGTCGCAAATCTGCATTGCGACCGAACAGAGACTATCTAGCGACCGAACATGTCGGTCGCTATATACTAGTCGCTATATAGCGACCGACATAATTCGGTCGCAGTATCAGTCGTTACCAGAGACCGATTATAATCGGTCGCCTGATCGGTCGCTAATTATGTCGGTCTCAATTCGGTCGCTATTCGGTCTCTAATTATGTTGTATTTTTAAAAATAAAATTAACCTACCGGATTTATTCGGTCTCAATTCGGTCGCTAGTCGGTCGCCAAGTATAATTATTTAATAAAAGAAATATAACGTATAGTCGCAATTCAGTCTCCATGCGGTCGCTAATTTTGCATTATTTTTTTTTAAAAAATTTATTTAAACTGATAAATAAATTACCTGATAAATAACAAATTCATAACATAAATATAAAATCAACTACACAGACAACAATATCGACAAATCTCAAATTCATCACATACAAACACCTGATAAATAACAATTTCATAAAACAATAATAAATCAACTACACGGATCACAATCTCCACGAACCTCAAATTACACACAATTAAAATAAAATCACAAATTAATCATACATCCATAATAATAAAATGACAACATACACAACTAAAATAAAATCACAAATCCTCCACATATGTCTCATCCTGGTCGTCGTCTCGTCCAACATCATCCTGGTCGTCGTCTCGTCCAACATCTCGCGACGGATGATCCTGTATATCATTTAAAAAAATTATAATCAAATCCTTAATAAAGAAATCAAGCATTAACAAGACTTAATAAAGAAATCAAGCATTAACAAGAGTATGCCAATAGTTTAAGCCAGCTCATTTTCATATATATAAATACACACACACAATATAAGTTCAAATTTCATCTTGTATTTTAAAAATGAAGTTTGAGCGCCGAGCTCAAACCGGGCATCCGATTTGGATTCCGTCAGTTCTGACAAGTCACTTTCATCTCCCCGGTCGTATTGGAATGATCGGCACGGCCATCCGACCGGTATTTCGAATTTTAGACCCCCGGACCCGTCCTAACAGTTCATTTGAACTAAGTGTATTTTAAAAATGAAGTTTGAGCGCCGAGCTCAAACCGGGCATCCGATTTGGATTCCGTCAGTTCTGACAAGTCACTTTCATCTCCCCGGTCGTATTGGAATGATCGGCACGGCCATCCGACCGGTATTTCAGATTTTAGAACCAAATGCCCCGTCCTAACAGTTCATTTGAACTAAGTGTATTTTAAAAATGAAGTTTGAGCGCCGAGCTCAAACCGGGCATCCGATTTGGATTCCGTCAGTTCTGACAAGTCACTTTCATCTCCCCGGTCGTATTGGAATGATCGGCACGGCCATCCGACCGGTATTTCGAATTTTAGACCCCCGGACCCGTCCTAACAGTTCATTTGAACTAAGTGTATTTTAAAAATGAAGTTTGAGCGCCGAGCTCAAACCGGGCATCCGATTTGGATTCCGTCAGTTCTGACAAGTCACTTTCATCTCCCCGGTCGTATTGGAATGATCGGCACGGCCATCCGACCGGTATTTCAGATTTTAGAACCAAATGCCCCGTCCTAACAGTTCATTTGAACTAAGTGTATTTTAAAAATGAAGTTTGAGCGCCGAGCTCAAACCGGGCATCCGATTTGGATTCCGTCAGTTCTGACAAGTCACTTTCATCTCCCCGGTCGTATTGGAATGATCGGCACGGCCATCCGACCGGTATTTCGAATTTTAGACCCCCGGACCCGTCCTAACAGTTCATTTGAACTAAGTGTATTTTAAAAATGAAGTTTGAGCGCCGAGCTCAAACCGGGCATCCGATTTGGATTCCGTCAGTTCTGACAAGTCACTTTCATCTCCCCGGTCGTATTGGAATGATCGGCACGGCCATCCGACCGGTATTTCAGATTTTAGAACCAAATGCCCCGTCCTAACAGTTCATTTGAACTAAGTGTATTTTAAAAATGAAGTTTGAGCGCCGAGCTCAAACCGGGCATCCGATTTGGATTCCGTCAGTTCTGACAAGTCACTTTCATCTCCCCGGTCGTATTGGAATGACCGGCACGGCCATCCGACCGGTATTTCAGATTTTAGACCCCCGGACCCGTCCTAACAGTTCATTTGAAATAAGTGTATTTTAAAAATGAAGTTTGAGCGCCGAGCTCAAACCGGGCATCCGATTTGGATTCCGTCAGTTCTGACAAGTCACTTTCATCTCCCCGGTCGTATTGGAATGACCGGCACGGCCATCCGACCGGTAACTTATGACCTATGCTCCTTTGTATGAACTGCCCTTCCTTTGCTTAGAGGTGCTGTTCCTGGCTTCCTGCCATGACAGTTACCAGACTTTGGGGAGATATTTTCACCTAAATTGGCATATTTTATTCATGTCTACATGTTACTTTCCTTATATTATTCTAGCTTTATGAATATTTATAGATCTGTATCCTCCCCCACTCAAGTGAATAGAATTTATACATATCTTTTCACTTTCAGTTCTAACCAAAATCTCTATACACCTATGGAAAATCCTGCAGAACAGTCTGCCTGTTGATTCTAATATCCAGAGGATAGGTGTAAGATGATATTTAGAGTTAAGAAAATGATATTTTCCCCTCCTCAATCTAAATTCTTATATTTTGTAAGATGATATTTAGAGTTAACAAATAGAAAATCAATCAAATAAAATACTTACCGGAGGCTGCTGTGCAGGAGGTGCAGGAGGTGCTCTACTACTATCAATTCCCAAGGATGTGAGCATCTGGGAGACGGTCTGAGCGACGATGGTTGAGATATTCTGAGAGATATTCTGAGAGACGGTCTCGTTGACGATCTGCCTAAACATATCTGGAGTCATGGTCGGGGCGGCACTGGAAGAACCATCTGGGGCTGCTGGTGTGGTAAATGGAGAGGTCGCATGTGAGACCGAACTCGAGCATGATGATAACACCCTAGTCGTGCCCAAGCTATGTCCAAAACCATAAACATGTCCAAACCCAAGGAAATAGATCATGGAGCATGAAAATAGGGTGAAAAATGAACCTGCACACAAAATCATGGTGTTGATTGTGTAAAGTACAATTATCATGCATAAATGAGAAAGGATACCCAAGTAAGGTAAGATCATCCTACTTGAAAAAAGGCTTATAAAATCATTCTGCACAAAAAATCATGTCTTGCCAGATTTAACCAACACAATCATAAATAAATTTGAAGGCATACAGTCCCCTGCAAATGCATCATCCAGCACAAAATGAACGGTGGAAAATGAATCGCCACCTAATTAAATATATTCATTGTCTTACGTAAACAACACTTACGAGAAATAAATGACAAAGAAAACTCAGGCAAATAGATCAACCGGTATGAAATATAGAGTGAGAAAACAATCTCCACGCATCCGGTCATTGGCTGCCTGATGTAAATAATGGGTTCCCAAATAAATGTGAAAGAAAAACCAACAACATAGAACATGCACCAAGATAAAGGGTGAAAAATCAAATTGCACACACTAGCCGATGGACTAAGTAATTAGGCGGTGTGCTAATTTTTTGAACTGGACCAAGAAAAATAAAATAGTCCCAAATAATTTTCTAATTCGATGAAAAATGAAACCCGCCCCCAAGTGAGAGCCCGAGTGAGCTTCTTAGAGAGAAGATCTAAAAGAGGTCTTGGGGGGATAGCTTGAGAGAGTTTCTTGTGAGAGGATTTGTTCCTCCAAGTTGGGGTGCTGACTTCTTTGTATATTTCTCCACATCTAGTGAAGTTCCACTGTCGCCGTCGCCCGTGGACGTAGGGGGTAACCTCCGAACCACGTAAATATGTGTTCCTATCTTGTGTGATTGTTCCTTCTTCTTCCTCCCTTCTTGTTGTGCGGATCGAGATCTTGAGAGGTCACTCTGTCCGTCGGAGTGGTCGTGTCATAACAAGGATCACTTCCTCAAATTTAATGGGATTGTGGATCAAATAAGTGGAAAGGTAAATGACTGTTGGATTATGAGAGACTTGGAAAGGTTAAACACTCCCGACTTCAAGACTACGGTCGATGTAATGATCATACTTCATCCAAAAGCAATTCCCACCTCAGGTTAATGAGCTCATGATCTCCTTCCCCATTTACAAAGCTTGCATGAAACAGTGGAGAGAAATAATTCATGCGCCCGGGATCAAATACATATTCACAGGTAAATGGTGGAATAATCATAATGTACTGCCAGAAACACTTGAAGTGGGCTGTACTCTGCTAGTTTACTTATATGGACATTGATCACAATGCATGATGGGTACACACCATGACACCATAGCACTATCATCATCATCCAGTCTTACGCCCAAGATTGAAATAAAAGCTATGTCAAATATAAACAGCAGAATGAGTATATTGATATTCACATGTATAATGGACAATATGGAAGAAGAAAACACCATGAGAGTACCTTCATTGGTCATAGAACCCATCACGTACATGTATCGCTTGATCTTTGCCTGGCTTTCCTGTTCACGACCTTTCGGCATCAACTCCGAGCTAAAACCAGGAATCATGGAAAATACCTGAAAGCAATAAAATTCATTCAGTTGGAGACGGCAACATGAGAAGTTATCCAAAGGGGATAATGTGGCCACAAGACATAGAATGCAATTCCATCTCCACTAAGAGCAGCCAAAGTTTCACAAGTGGAACCCTCAAGATGCAGTAAAATACACCCCAGTCGTTTCCAACACCTGTCATAAATAATACATTTGGTTAGTACCAAGCAAATTAATGAACATAGAAAAATGTGAAAGCAATCAGCTTATCTCCCGTGATTCCTGAAGTATCACTTAGGTGTGTTAGTCTCAGGTGAACCTTACCTTATGATTGAGTCTCTCATCATAAAAATGAAAATTCACAGAAGGCCCATGAAGTGAAAATTTAAAAAATGGAATAGAGAAGTCTGCAAAAGAGCTTAACCTGCCCCATAAGTCCAGTTTCCATAATTAGAACATGGATCGTAGTCCAAAAGATATTTCTCAAACCATTCAGCTCCCATTCGCCAATCAATCCCCATATCTCGGACAAGAAATGAGCAAACAATCTGCAATAAACAAAGACTCAAATGAATATGAAGTCTGACACTTGCAGTTCATGCAAGCTAGTAACTGTGTGAGGAAAATTTTCCTCGCTAATGTAGTATCCTTGATTAAAGACTAACACAGAAGAAGTAATCTAGAAGAAGAGAACAAACAATCTGCAGCATAGAAAAGCTATAGAAAGACTTCATCAAGCGTATATAGTATAGGCACTTGTGGGCCTGTATACAAGTTAATACTTGTGTGAGGAGAAAAAGAATACTTTTTCTAAGGTAACATTTTTGCTTAAAGGACTAATAGAGGAAAGTAATGTAGAACATCATATATTTTACTCTAGGTCACCAATAGTGCATCTTTTACTCTGGACCACCAATAATGTGATTGCCATAAATATGGGGGAAATGTAAACATATATCTTCAATCACTTTAGAACAAAACAAACATTAGACAATGGTGTGAGAAAGAATAAGGAGAAAGACACAATGAGTTCATTCACATAGTCAACAAAGTTGTAAGAGGACATGTCAGCCCTCACCCCCAACCATTTTTTTGGAACTTAGGAAGCATCACATTGTATTTTCTGCTTTAATAATCATGAAAACTCAAGCTAAATTGAATGTTCTGCACACCACAGAAGAAGACGGCAAACCATCTTAGTTCTTGTTTAGGCTGATCATTACGTGTTTTCTATTCTAAGAACTGGCAAAAATACTGACAAAAGATACAAAATATTGTTAATGATAAATTTTACATTTGACAATAGGTAAGCAACATAAAAAGGTGATTACAAATATAAAAAGCAAACTGATAATTAATATCATTTTCTCATAGGATGAAGTCAAAAGAAACATCAGAGGATGGCTTGGCTGTTGCCAGAAATTTCTACCAATTAAAAATCTGAGGGAACATAGGCAAGAAAAAGGTCCTACCACGTTTACATATTTCTCAAGTAACATATGGTGTTCCAATAGGTTTACAAGCATAAAAACCCTCGAGTACAAGCATAAAAACAAAAGCTATGCTTACACCTTAGCAGATATTCCCACGAAGAACAGATCATGGATTATGCACATAGCAGATGCGCCTGCTTAATTCCAATAAGGTTGAGGGGGAATTATCGTTCTCACAACGTGTCACTACTGAATCAACCTAAATACGGAAATATGAATCCAAGTAAAGAAAGCAGGGTATTATAATTTTTCACGGATGCTGAAAATGCTTCCAGGGCATGATTCACGAACAATTATGCCACATAAGAGCACAGGCGCTACCATACAATTAATGAACACTGATAAGAAAACTGTTTCTAAAAGGATAACTCATAACTTATCAAAGTAAATAAGACTAGACGGTAGGATAAACTAATGTAGGAGAGATTATCCTCGTTTTATCTATTCTTCTGTCAAAGTGAGATAAAGAGTTGGCTGTAACCCTCCACCCATGTGAGAAATTAGACTTTTTATCTTTTTTAATTAGAACTCTTTTTATCTTTTTGAATTAAAATAGTGAATCTTTTATGATCTTAATTAGGTAGGTTAAATTTAGTTGACATCCATCCAAGTGTCCACTATAATCTTGGACCATGTGAGAGATTGAAAGACCTAGCCAAGAAAAAAAAAAGAAAAATCGGATTGAGCTTAATAGAAGATGGAGCATTCCTTCTTGAAAGATCAAAGCAGTGTATTTAACTAACCTACATATATAATATTAGGTGTACCTTGAAGATCAAATGCTTCTGTCTTGATCCACCAAATATGACAGAAATCAAACTAAGTAACTGACCCATGTGATTATTTCATTGACCAATCAATGGAAAGAAATCAACCAAAATATGACAATGTCTTAGGTAGAGCAAAGCCCATCCAATAGGAGTCAAATAGACTACTCTTAATGATCATGCGGCGGATGATCCATCTGACCATCTGATCCAATTTCAGTAACATGTGCCAGAGTCTTGAGAAATATGGCACTTATTGAATCCCTGATCAGTTAGGCCCGGTGGACCAATTTCAGTAGCTGAGACGGAAACCGGCGGGCAGGGCGAGGCGGTCAGGCTGCGCTGCCTGGCCGTGGCCGGCGCCGGCGGCGAGCGCGCGGGAGACCAAGGCCTGGACGGCGAGTGAGGCGGTGGCGGCCATGGCTAGGGAGCTCGCGTGGGGTGGCGGTTCCTCCTCTTCCTCACCTCCTCGCCCTCGCTCTCGCTCTCGCCCTCGCCCTCGCCGTGGAGGTGTTGGTGTTGGTGTTGGTGTTGAGGGGGTTGGTGGCGACGGAGTAGTAGAGTTGGAGGAGAGAGAGAGAGAGAGAGAGAGAGAGGTACCTGCGGAGGGCGACGACGGCAGGCCGAGCGGCGACGGCGACTCGACGCGAGCGGCGCGGCGACGGGCTCCGGCGGAGGGGGGCTCGGGCGGGAGGCAGCACGGGGAGGGGGGCTCCGGCGGAGGAGGGGGGCTCGGGCGGGAGGGCTCGGGCGGAGGGGGGGCTCCGGCGGAGGGGGCTCGGGCGGGAGCGGGGAGGGGGGCTCGGGCGGGAGGGCTCGGGCGGAGGGGGGGCTCCGGCGGAGGGGGCTCGGGCGGGAGCGGGGAGGGGGGCTAGGGCGGAGAGGGGGCCGCAGGGGAAGGGGGCTCGGGAGGGGGGGCTCGGGCGGGAGGGGGGGGGCTCGGGCGGGAGGGCTCGGGCGGGCGGGGGTCGTAGTAGGAAGTATAACGGCATCAGCGACCGACTGGAGACCGAAGTTAATTCGGTCTCAATAATAGCGACCGATTAGAGACCAATATACATGCGGTCGCTGAAACGGTCTCGGTTATGCGACCGATTATTTCGGTCTCCGAATTGGTCTCTATTTAGGACCGACTAGCGACCGATTAAATCGGTCGCTAATTCGGTCGCTATAGCCACTTTTTCTTGTAGTGATCATAGTATTACTATGAGTGTATAGGTTTGCCTAGGGTCATTTATGGCCTAGGGTCATGTGTGAGTGTTTGTTTCGTACAGTCTGTGAGAGTCTGCATACGAGTCAGTTTCATGTCAGCTCGCGTTGTCAGTCCCTTTCGACTATGAGGTAAGTCGGGTCTAATCCGTACGTTGTAGACTTGCCGGAATTTGGGATCGGCTCTACCTCAACATATCGGATCGAGTCACATATGGGGACCCAACGGTGATTCCTAGTGAGTTTTTGAGCCGCCTCCTCCCCATTGAGAGTGACCCCAACTCGGAGTGTCCACCACTAGCATCATTCCCATAGCAGCGCGAGCATATCGAATATATACGGGATGAGCAGGTGACGATTACTTGGAGTGGAGTGATGCACTCGGCACCCGTCGTTTAAAAATGTCGTGCCACATAATTTCAAAATTTATAAAACCGCACTCACTCACTTAAATAGATTTGAAAATATGAGTAAAATGGTAAGAACGGGTCGATCCCACGAGGAGGAAACATTTTCAATTAAGCTTAGTTGGAAAATCCATATATTTAAAATGGAATCATTTATTTGAGTGCATTTGTACAAAAATAGGAAATTAACATGCATGGGAAATAAATTTAACTAAAGAAATTGATAGGGGTTGACAAGAGAAATTTCGAAGAGATAGATTGCCAACATAAATTTTTATTTTTGTGGAAATGAGAATTACAACTATAAAAATCAAAAGTACAACATGAAATTAAAGGAATAAATAGAAGAAATGAGTTGAGGAATCGGAAGAGTGACGCCGTCCATGCCGTGTCGAGCCTTTGATCGCCGCCCCGCTTTGGTAGAATACCGCCGTGAGAGGACCGAGAGAGAACAACTCCGCCTTAGGGAGATTTGGATGAAAATAGAAGAGGTGGATGGAAGAGGAAAACATGAAAAATTATACTGAAAATAGGGTGAGTTAAGAAGAGAAATAACTTTAAAACCAGAGAGAATTAGAGGAAGTGACAGAAGAGCAAGTTGAAGATCGGAGGGTTAGGAAGAAGTTTCATGAAGAGTACTAAGACCGAAAATGAGAGGAATAAGGTGAAAAATGTGAAAAATCAAAATCTATAGGCGCGGGTGAATAGTGACTGAGCAGAAAATAGAACTATGCGAAAATAAAAATAACTTTAAAATGAAGAAGAAGTAGAGAAAGTGATATAATAAGAAAATCTAGATCTACAAGAGAGGCAAAACTTTCATGAATAACTCAGAGAGAAAAGAGGACTGGAAGGACATGAAAATGGAGAAATAGCAGAAGGTAACAACTCGGATAAATACTAACATGCTAGGATAGTAGGTGAAAAAACGTGCAATAACTTAAAAATGGGACTAATTCAGAGGAAGTGGTAGAAAAAGAAATGTAGATAATTTAAAGATGGACAAGTTTACATAAGATAATAAATTTAAATGACCATCAGAAAAGCATGTAAAGAGTTAAGCAAGACTAAAATAACTAAGATTTCACAAAAACTCATCACAATACACTAATTACAACCCAATACTTACAAACCAACACTTGCAAAATGTAACCTACGTAACCCATCCTAAGGCCAAGACATACACAATAGGACACCATTTTATAGGGCCAAAATTACACTATTTACTTTTATGTGAGCACCCATTTCCTTTCTTGCCATTTTTGTTGAAAAACTCAAATCCACCAAATATTTTCTGCCCACTTTGAATAAGTGTGAGAGAGATTGATTGGCCACCAACCCTTATCTCTCTTCTTCTCTCTTTCTCTCTTTTCTCCTCACTTTGGCCGTCCGCGTGCGTTGAAGCCACCTGCGGCCGATGTCACGTCCACCTTCCATCGCGTTCGCTTGCCACCACGTCGAAGGCCGCTCTCATGCCGTCGACCGTTTGAAGGAGGCCCACCAGCCGCGAAGCGAGCCTCGCACTCGCCGACCTCCCGCGTGTTCGCGTGGACCCGCATCGCTGCCAACCGTGAAGACCGGCCCGTGTTTCATGCGAAGCCTGCCTTGGTTCACTTGCACCGCCGAAGAACCCTGTGCGTTGGCGGCTTTGAAGCCTTCCTGCACGTGAAGCCTTCGTTGGCCGTTGCCTTGGCCACGTGAACCACCTTCCTCCACCTTGCATTTGCATGCAACGTGAACACCTACGTGAAAGCCACCTCCTGCATGCTTTGTTTTGTCATGTTTAGAAGCCTTACCTGAAGACGTGAAGGCCATCTGCATGTCATATTATATACATCTATATATAATATATGTATATAGATAGATAGATAGATAGATATGTATATATATATTATATATACATATATATATTATATATACATATATATATTATATAATATATATATATAGTGAAAGCCATTTGTGTCTCTTTTATCATATACATATTTTTCTCTCTTTTTTTATTTTATTTTATCTTTAACGAATATCGACCTATTATTGTGCAGACTTGTGGAGCTCTTGCCATCATCTATTTTATTCATGTAAAATAAGTAAATTTATTTATTAAAATTACTTAATTCTATCAAACTGATTATTTAAATCTAAATTAAGATTAAGTGTGATAAATACATAGTGATGCATATTAAAGCTCATAAAAGTATGTTAAAATATTAATTATCATGTAAAATTACACACTTATCACACCCCCTCAACTTACTCATTGCTAGTCCCTTAGCAATGCAAACAATTAAAAATTTAGGACGTGCAAGAGTTTATAAAGTCCATACTTTCATATCCAACTTTTCTTTCACAGAATTAACTAAATATTAGGAATCTGGAAACATTAACGCACACTAGCCTTAGATTTAAAAATTAAGGTACATGATCAAGAATTCAACTTAAAGTTCATTAGCACTAGTGCATGTGTAAACACTAAATTCACATTGTGGACAATTGTGTCCCCCATTTGCTATTCTCAGCAAGTGTCTTTCAACAATGTACCTTTTAATCAGAGCATTAAGCATATTAGCCTTTTATCTGCCTTATTACTTTGTCCCTTTTGTGAGCTTTTTTTATTTTTCTATACACATGATGCTGCACTACCCTCCACTGTTTTACGCGAACCTCGACTCTTACCTTAGGAGAAGCAGGTCCGATTTCATAGATCAAGGTTCCCTTTTTCTTTTGACGCGAACCTCAACACGTCTTAGGTGAAATAGGCTCGGTTACCCAGATTTGGAGCATTTTTCATGGTATATTTTTTTCTATTTTTTTAATTGTACTTTTACACTAATTTCGATAGATAACTTGGCAGAAAGCTTATAAAAGATCTCTTCTTCAAGAAGTGATGAATATCAGGCAACATACTCAAAATAGCAGAATGCTTGTCCTATATGTTTCATTAGCGTGCAGCATGATTTTTATTTTTCTAAAGTGCACATGAACTTTAAAGAGATTCTTAGATCAGTTTTCTATGAGTAGATAAAATAAATTTTTCATCATCCCTCTCCCTAGTCTTTTTTATTCCAGAATTACTTTCAATGGAGGCATGAATCATGAAACTCAAAATGGGTTGTATTTTTATTTTTTTAGTTTTTTTAGAAAAAATGAGGTTGTATATGAATGCAACATATGCAACATGAATTCTGTCCCCCCAACTTAGATGACATTATCCTCAATGGCATGAACAATATAGAATAATGAACAATGTAGACATGAAATTTTGTGAAGGAACAGCACAACCTGACGGAAGGGATCTTCGACGGACTCGCCTTTTGAATAAAAGGCGGTACTTGGCTGTTAAAGGTGCGGCATAGGTGTAAATAATCTGCTCTCTCCCCCCAACTTATCC
This sequence comes from Amorphophallus konjac, assembly GCA_022559845.1. Taxonomy (NCBI): domain Eukaryota; kingdom Viridiplantae; phylum Streptophyta; class Magnoliopsida; order Alismatales; family Araceae; genus Amorphophallus; species Amorphophallus konjac. The sequence goes on along the minus strand of CM040119.1, from coordinate 324,938,789 downwards.
TTTATTCACACCTGCAAAATAAAAAAAATCACAATAAAAACTTGGGTTGCCTCCTAAGAAGCCATTTATTATGACATAACAATTACTAAAACTTTGGGTTTCCCCCAAGAAGCGCTAAATTTAACGTCTTCAGCCAGACGTAATGTAGCTCACTAACCAACGGGTGACATTCAGAATGAGCCAACAAGTGATCTTGTCCTCCTTCAAATTTCAGCCCTTATGCCATTGGAAAACAAGAGTAAGCATGTACGCACTAGGGTTAGAAATATGTGGGTCTCACACATTATTGATTTTTATTTTAACCATGTGTGTGAGCCAGCTTTTATCTTTCGGGATCATGAAAGGATCAATGGCCAATAATCTCTCAAGATCAAGGTTGAACCCTTGCACAATATCAATCCATTGGTCCCCTTTACCTGTATCGTCCCTCCTGACAACCCCTTTAGTGACTACTTCCTTCTTGGTAACTTGGTCATCCACTGGTGGCTTATGAGTAAAGTTGTCATTATTAGCCACATTCCCTGCAATAACAGCCTCATGAGCATTAAGGGCACTAATCAACTTGTCTTCCTGATAGGGAGTCAAATCAAAGATGAATATGGCTGGTCCATCCCCCTCAGGTCTTAGAATGTCATATTGAAGAGGCTGTACTGTCAAAGGAATTGTATTGGAAGGAAGCGAGAGTCCAGAATCTAATTAATCCAATGATTCAGACATGATGAGATAGGGCTCAATCGTCAGATCAAATTTGAAATTTTCTAATAAGGACCCTTCATCACACTCATCACTCGAATGAACATTATCAATCAAACTTTCCAATAATGAGGTGGGAAGATCAAATGTAAATGCTTCCAGCCCGGCCCTTTCATCATAGGTCGAATCAAATGTGAATTTCTCTATTAGGATCCCTTCATCACACTCATCACTCAATTGAAGATTATCAATCAAATTTTTTAATAAAGGGGTGGGTTTATGAAATATAAATTTTTCCAACAATGCCCCATCATCATGTTCTTCCAAAGGGGGAGGATATTCAGAATTTATTTTCACTGAATCAACATGATTATTAATCACAAAGCAATCCTCCCTTTTATGTATATACTCGATTGAGATATTTGGGCCACTAATCTTCATAGTGATATTCTCAATCTCAAAATATTCATAGAATGGGGTGGTGATATCAATATGATCATCTTTTTCCTTCAATTCACCCCCTAATTCCTTCCCTTCCTTTGCCATGGCATTGCTGGTGCACTCCCCCTTATTTTCACTATTGATATCTTGAGTCAGAATGACAGGCATAAGATCACCATCATCATCATTCACGTGTTAAGAAGTTTGATGTAATATTAAAGGAGGGTCATGGTAAGTAGACTGAGGGTTCATGATTTGAGATTCGGAGTAGTGGCCTGGTGAATCACCCCAAGTATTGATATTGCTCTCGAAGTTAGGGTGAAATGAGATAGACTGAAGTTGATTGCACATGGGCTGCTCGTGAGTTTCTCGGGGTGAAGGTTTAGACAGATGGACTTGAATTGGTTGGTCTGTCCAAGGCAAATTTAGGTGATTACTCCAGCCAAGATTATAATCATCCGAAAGGGAATCACACTTGGGCTGAGAGAACCCTAAGCACCGCTTTGGCAGCCACTTAAATTTATCCTAGATTATCGTAAGTGAGGTAACTTAACCCACTTCTATCTCATTTTGCTTTGATATCAATGTAAAAAATCTATTGGGTTAACATTTGATAAATCTATGTACTTTGGTTAGCTTTGAGTTAACCCACACAAATTGATGCCTGATATACTAGAATTGCCCCTCCCTTATAACTCCATGTACTTGGAACTAAAAACAGAGCACCGTTCCTAGCCGCTATCCCATCAAAGACAGGGGAGGGCAAAGCCGCTGAAGTAGCAGCAGTAGGAATGGAGGGGGGGGGGGCATGAGGGTTGCATGCAGCATCCGTAGAAGAGGCAAGGGCTGGCGGGGCTCCAGGGGCGACGGCCAGGCCAGAAGACAACGAGGGGCAGTTTCTCGCCAACGGAGGCGCCAAAAAATGTGTCGAGTCGAGGGGGATGAACTGCGGCGGAGGAACTCCCATGGCCACCGGGAAGGCTCCCAAGGGGAGGACAGTGGGTGTGACGACCCGGAGCTCGGATACCGGATATACCCGATAGGACTAACGAGTAGACCCGATACCACTTGGAACCCGCGAAGTCTCCCAAGAGCTGTAAAGCTCCGAAGGGATAAAAGGAATGTCGTGTAGTACATTGAAGTTGCAGATATAACAGTAAGTAATTAAATTTCATTAGATCGGTTTGCTAAAGTAGCAGAAATAAAATTACTTTTAAATTAACAGTTTAAGTTTAATAATTATACCAGAGTCTAGTCCAAAGGAAAGACAAGCAGTACAATCCAACAGAAAGAAAAACGTATACTGAGGTCAGGGGAAGCCCGATGCAGGTACCGCTGGAAACTACGAACTCGCCACACCAGGAACCGCGGAAGCAAAAGACGCCACCACCTGAAAAGCGGGGGTGAGCCTTGTGTCACTGGTCTAGTAGGGGTCACGCGGATCCCCACTGAAAAATAACGCAGTAACACACTAAAATAGCAGGTAAACAACAGGAGTAGTAAAGCAGGAAAACTAAACTACAAAGTTGTAAAGAAGAGGAAGTAGGAGTAGGGAACATGTAAGGGAAGAGGGAAGAAGTTGTACCGACAAAACATGGCTGCCGAACTAACCTCGGCCCCTAAGCTACTCCAAGCAACGGCAGAAGGGCTAACCTTGTACTCGAAAGGTCAAGAGTTACCGATCTGTCGATAAGCACGAGGCCCAAGACAAAGGCCTATGAGACCTGACACACAAGCCTAGGAAAGACCTAGACAGATACCGACCCAGCACTACTAGAACGTCGTGTACACAATAGAACACTGACCTCAGGTAAAGCCACAGGAGGGCTAACCCGGAAAGATCACGACGTGCGAGAAACACGAGAGTCACGTGTCACGTGACGGAAGCACCTCCTCACTAGAAGAACAGCCAGCTACGTCCACTGACGTCTTATGCTGCGCCTACAAGTGTCAGTCTACAATGCCGCCTGAAGCACGACAGAGACCAAGACACGCTCAGAACCAGAATGGAACTACAGTCGCGAGTGACTAGACAGGGTAACGCCCATCGGCGTCTGTCCAAACCCCTGACCACATGTGCACACACAAGCTCAATGCCTTGAGCCAGGCCTCTAGTTTTCTCCCCTAACAGGACTCTACTACTAGGCAAGGGAGCCCACAGAAACTAGCTTACAAACCATACCTCGGGAACTACCACGCCACCACTCTAGGGTGGGTCAACACATTGCACATGTCGCCAGGCTACGACTAGTGGAGGCTCACTAGACACAGACTCTGAAACAAGAGTGTTGTAGTACAGACAGGCAAGGAAGCACTATCGCACGTACTACGAAGCACAGGACACGAGGTAGCATACCAGACTGCCACCTGACTCAGGACAGGGCAACTAGACCTACTAATACAATGGTCCTTGAGTCAAAAGACTCAGGGTCAAGATCGTTGTATAAAGCGAAACAAGCCGCCAATCGGTCTAATCCAAAGCCAGAGGAAACAACCGTAGAAAATGACACACGGAGACCTGAGGGAACACCAAGAACCCTCAGCACACTTGGACACATAAATCGAGGTAAGACGATACCCCGAGACATCCAGAACCATGTCTCGAACTGGACAGAACCGTCGAGACACACACAAGGTTGCTTGTCAACCACTGGGTGTAACCGGGTTGACCTGAATCTGACAATGACGACTCTACAGTAGGAAAGAGATGTTAGTATTGGTGTGTTACAAGCCAATTTCGGGTCGAGTTGGCCCAATAGTTGTACGATCTTGTTCATCATTAATAAAGTGGTATTTGAGCATAAATATGTGATTATATATTACTTTACGATGTCCCTAAGATATGTGGTTGTAAAGTCAACTCGAGATGGGATCTCGAACATGAGACTGACTTTACATGGACACATACCTTAAACTGTTCATGGTTGGAGAGTTATCATTCGAGGACTTTGATTACCTATTAAACCAGTACACATGATGTGTTAGGGACCAGTCTCATGGTCATTGGTGCGGGGCACCAACACATATGTGTAGGTGTACATTCTGGGAGGATGTATACTAAACTGATCCGCTATTGGATCTTCTGATGGTTGATTATACCTAATGTCAACTAAAGATCCAACTGTTCCAGTAGCATCGTTCGTCCTTTGACCTGAGACATTGATCGGATCTTACACGAGGACTGGGATGGTTTAATTACTTGGCTAAGTGACTTTAACCATAAGTCACGAATTGTCGAGTCATTAACCATTTCAGGATACGTGTGAAGATCATCAATGGTCAAGAGGGGATCGCTCATTGTCGGGTATATATCAGACAGTTAATGGGTCATGACACTGACGCTCCATTAAATCCCTGGCCAGGGTTGTGTGAGTTCGTTTAGAACGGACGTCATACACTTTAAAGGAGGTCATGGTCAAATGACACTATCATAGGGTTTGACAGAAACCATACCCTCGATCGAACCAGGCTCATAGAAGGAGCGAGGGATTATAGTGATGCGGCAACTGTAGACTTACAGGTACCAGACAGGCTGGTTTAAACCCGGCGTCCTCTAGGATCACGCCCAACGTGATCAAATGTTCGGAATAAATTAAATTATTATTCGGCTCTAGTAGAAGCGAATACTAAGTTTAATTTACTTCTAATTAGGAATTAGAATTTAATGGGCCTTAAATTAGAGTGACGATGGGCCTAGAGGATCACACACAATGGATTCTTAGGTGACGGATTATTATTGTATAAATGTATATATTAATTCGCTTGAAATCCTTTTGGAAAGGCATATAAGAGGGGCTTAATATATATGTACAATAATGAAAAGGATATATATACAATTTTGGTCCTTATGGGTTCTTTTCAAAAGGGGCCTAATCCTATATATATGCCACTTACGAGAACTCTTCCCCCTTGACTTAATCAAACACTAACAGCAAGAGAAGATAGATTTCTCTCCCCCACTTTCCTCCCTCTTGCTCTCTCTCTAGAAGCCCTTTCTCTCTCTAGAAGGGGAAGGCTTGGGGAAGATCGTGCTGGGAGGATACCGTCGCTGTGCGAGGATCCGTGTGGATCTGTTCTAGAGGCCGTACTTCTGTGCAACTCGGTGTTCGTGAAATTCTGTATCGGGCACTGCGGACAGTGTCGTTACGCACAAGGTGAAATCTGCAACCCGTAGTTAGGGGTTGGGATATTTTAATGCATCGATTGGCATGGATCTAGGATTTCATCTAGCCGGGTTCGGGTAAATAATTTTTGTTATCTGCTGCATTACCCGAACAGTGCTTTGTGGAACTTTACAGTGGTATCAGAGCCAGGTTGGCGCTTTGTCAAGTGTTTTATCGCCGTATAGAACTATGTTTTAGGGGTAATCTAAAATCTTCAATTGTTATTTGTTGAATGGGGTGCTGGGCATCTCTGTTCATCCTGGATGTTGGACATCTATGCAGCAATTTTTTTGTAAAAAAAAATTTACGTTGGGCGCACTGCGTGGCGGCGCCTGTCACGCAGGCGCGTCCTCCCACGCGTCCCGCGTGGGCGGCCGCGCCCGCAAGGGTTGACCGCAAAAAAATTTTTTATTAAAATTTTTTTATTTAATTTATTTATGCTACTATATATATGATATATATATATATGTAATGCATATTAAATTAATCTAAAATTTTTATCTCAGATATTAATTATATATTCTCATTAAAGAAAATTCAAAACTTAAATTTTATTTAACTTTTGAATTTAATGAGGTGAGATAATTATCTTTTTACTTTGAGATAAAAAGGTTAATAATTGAAGGTAATTCTGTGAAATTCAATTTTTAAAATTTTAATTATTAGATAATTAGTAAATTCATAATTTGAATTTCATTAAAATTATTTGTATAAAATTCAAATATTTAAAATTTTAATTATTAGATAATTGTTAAATTCAAAATTTAAATTTTAGAAAAATGATAATTAAGGATAATTATATCATTTAAATTTATTTTCAAATAAAAGTATTAGATAATTAGTTTTAATTTAAATTTAAATGATTGTCGTATTTAAATTTTAATTTTAAATTTGATCATTAGATAATTAAATTTAAATTTAAATTTAAATAATTATCTCAATTATCTGACTTATTTGAATTAGATTCAAATATGCATGTCCCTGTTAGAAATGATGGTTCTTTACGTGAGTTACTTTATTTACCATGTATTGGCTTGCTTAAGTGTTTAATTTTTAGTTAATCCAACTTTGATTTTTAAAATTAAACAAAGTTAGCCTATTTTTGTTTGCACATCCCATTTTTAAATCTAAAAGTAAGGATTATTTTCAGAAATAACCCTTGATTGATTTTATATGAATAGGTTGGCAAGTGATCATGGACTTGGTTAATATAATTAATTGGGGTCTGCGAACCTCCTTTCTCTCTCTGTTAAAATTCCTATGTACTTCTATCTCTCTTTATAGTTGTACTCGCCCTAAGGGTTGCTGGAATTTTATTGACATGTAATTTATATTTTGTCGGCCTGCGTGCCGTGTAAAAGTTGTAATTAATGCGGCGTCGGAGTTTGAAAGCGCTGAGCACACCCGATGAGGACGATCCAGCTGCTTCGGAAGCGGGCTGGATGTCTTAGTTACATTAGGAATAAAGTCAATGATCACTTGTGATTTAATTTTTGCATTGGATGTATTTACTTTGTGCAAACTACTAGGTACGGTAAATATATTGGATATATTTATATTACCACGTATGGTGAGATCAAGATAAAATCAATTTCCCTCGCGGTTTAATTTTAGATCTGGTAAATGTGGCTCTAGGAGTCGGCGTGGCCCTCCATCATTATGGGGTTAATGAACGTCTTCATCTCATGGATTTTTTGTGCTTTCCACAAGATCCATGGGCTTGGGGGCAGGATGCAACTCCAAGGCTAGGCCTCAATAGGGTGAGGAATTGAACCCGACCTTATTGTGCTTTCCACAAGGGTCGGATCATGAACTCATTGCTATATCGTAATAGTGGTTAGATCTAACCGAGAGTATCTCTTGTTGTGCTTTCCTCAAGGGGATGATTTCTCGGGGGCCGAATATCGGATATTACATTAGATGCAAGTGCCTGTTGACTGCCCTTGAGATGATGTATGGCTTGTTGTACTTTCCACAAGGTCATATATCAGTGTCGTTGGGATTCCGCCCCACTAGGTTGATCTCGTTGATCTCCCGTTCTATATACTGAGGGTTATATAGTTCGATCAAAAAATAGTGGGACTAACTAAGATAGAAAATCACATCTAAGTTAGAATTTGAACATATGCTAAGTTGTCTTTTATTTCTTATCCAGATTACAATGTCGTCGTCCAACCCCCTCCGCGGCATCTTGGATGCCAACAGACTGACTGGACCGAACTACTCGTATTGGCTGCGTAATCTACGCATAGTCCTCACCGCCGAAAAATTAGCCTACGTGTTGGACACGGTTCATTCTGAGCTAGCTCATGATGCCGACAAGGGCGAGTTAATGACTTATACCAAATGGTCAGAAGACTCTTCCCTTGTCCAATATTACATGCTAGCCTCTATGGCTCCCGAGCTGTAAAGGCAATTCGAAAAGACTGATTGTAGAAGCATACTTCTTAACCTACACCAACTCTTTGGGGAGCAGGGCAGGATTGAGAGATATGACATCTCAAAAAGGCTTTTCAAGACACGGATGTCAGAGGGTGCTTCAGTACAGGCTCATGCACTGAAAATGATGGAGTGGATTGAGAGACTCAATGCACTGGGGTTCAAGTTGGATCTTGAACTGTGCATTGATCTTATACTCCAATCATTACCCGATTCCTTTTCTTCCTTCATCATAAACTTTAACATGAATAGAATTGAAGCAACTCTCCCGGAGCTGCTCAACATGTTAAAGAGTACTGAAGGGACTATGCAGAAAGATAAATCATCTTCTTCTGTAATGATTGTTGGCCAGACCAACAAGAAAAGGAAGGCCACCCAGATATCCACCAAAGGTGACAAAGGGAAGGGAAAGAAGAAGGTCATGGGTAAGCAACTCGTCAAAGTTGACAAAGGGAAGGGCAAGAAGAATGAAAAAGAAGACAAGTATTTTCGATGCGGGGAAATATGGCATTGGAAAAGGAATTGCAAGGCAATTCTAAATGAAGGTATTTTTGTCATAGACCTTAATTTGTCATATATGGAATCTACATCATGGGTATTGGATACTTAATGTGCATCTCATATCTGCAACTCTGTGTAGGTGCTGGCAAATAGAAGGCGACTAGACAAAAATGAGATTGAACTGAGGATGGACAATGGAGCTTTAGTTTCTACCAAAGTTGTCAGGACTGCACGCCTCAATTTACCTTCAGGAGTTATTCTGGAGCTGAATGAGTGTTATTATGTTCCTAATATTATTAAGAACATTATTTCAATCTCTGGCTTGTATAATGTTGGATATACATTAGCTTTTAACAGCACTGGATGCTCTATAATGAATAATGGTTTGATTATAGACAATGGTTCATTAGTCAATGGTCTTTATGTATTAGATACACGTTCTAATGTTATGTAGATTTTCAATGCTAATAAAGTGAATTCTGCATATCTATGGCATTGCAGGCTTGGTCATGTAGGCGAGAAAATAGTCTCTCACCTACACTCAAATGGGTATTTGAATTCATTCGAATACAAGCCATTTGATACCTATGAGTCGTGTCTCATGGGGAAGATGACCAAGGCTCCCTTTAGTGGACATAGTGAGAGGGCTGCTGACCTTCTCGATCTCATACACTCGGATGTGTGTGGACCCATGTCTATGGAAGTAAAAAGGGGGTCACCTCTATTTCATTTCTTTTATTGACGACTTCTCGAGATACAGTTATGTGTATTTAATGAGATATAAATCACAAGCATTTGAGAAGTTTAAGGAATACAAGAATGAAGTAGAGAAACAGACAGACAAGAGTATTAAGGCTCTTCGATCGGATCGAGGAGGTGAATACCTTAGCCATGAATTCACTTCTTATCTTAAAGATAATGGAATTATTTCTCAGTGGACTCCAACATATACACCACATCACAATGGTGTATCCGAATGGAGAAACAGGACCTTGTTAGACATGGTCTGATCCATGATGTCTATGTCAGGACTACCCTTGTCTCTCTAGGACTATGCCTTAGAGACTGTAGCCTATTTACTGAACAGTATCTCAAGTAAATTTGTTCCTTCTATACCATATGAGATATGGAAGGGCAGGAAACTAAATTTTAATCATATTAAAATTTGGGGGTGTCCTGCCCATGTAAAGAGGAACGATAGTGATAAACTTGAGTTTAGAACCGATAAGTGTAGGTTTGTGGGATATCCAAAGGAGACATTTAGATATTATTTCTATCACCCTTCTGAGCAAAGGGTCTTAGTGGCTAAGAGAGTTGTATTTCTAGAAAGAGAATATCTTCTCCAGAAAGGCAGTGGGAGCCAGATAGAATTGGACGAGGTCCAAGAACCACAACCTAAAGACTCATTAGATGAGACTGTATCGGTTGATCCTATTCAGAGTGACACACAAACACTACGGAGATCTGGTAGACTACCAAGATAACCTTAGAGATATGTTGGACATGTCTCAGAGAGGTCCTCTAAGGTATTTATCGATGAGGATGAAGATCCTCAATCCTACCAGGAGGCGATTCGTAGTGCGGACTCCGAGAAATGGCAAGAGGCAATAGATTCAGAGATCCAATCTATATACACCAACAAAGTTTAGAATTTGGTTGATGTACCCGAAGGGAAAGTCCCTACCGGCTGCAAATAGATTTTCAAAAGGAAGATCGGTGCAAATGGACAGATTGACACATACAAGGCCAGACTAGTGGCGAAGGGATATCGTCAAAGACAAGGCATTGACTATGACAAGACTTTTTTACCAGTAGCCATGGTTAAGTCAATCAGAATCCTCCTTGCCATTGCTGCATACCTGGATTATGAGATTTGGCAAATGGATGTGAAGATAACTTTTCTAAATGGAAATCTGTCAGAAGAGGTGTATATGGTACATCCTGAAGGATTCACTTCCATGCTTCATCCTAATAAGGTATGCAAACTTCAGAGGTTCATTTATGAATTGAATCAGGCATCTCGAAGCTGGAACTTAAGATTTGATGATGTTGTCAAATCTTTCAACTTCATTCGGAATGAAAATGAACCATGTGTTTACAAGAAGGTCAGTGGGAGCTCTGTGACCTTCTTGGTCCTTTATGTTGATGACATCTTACTCATTGGGAATGATGTAGGGATGTTGACATCAACTAAGTCTTGGTTGTCCAAGACCTTCTCCATGAAGGATTTGGGAGAAGCATCCTATGTGCTGGGTGTTGATTTTATTTTGCCTGTCTATCTTTTCTTTGGGGTTTTGAATGATGAAACGACAAGCAAGTAATCAAAGATCCGCTCTTAACCTATGAACATGTGATCATGAACCTAGGCAATCAAAACTAGCTCCAGCATGGGCATGCTATCTCACTCAAACTACGCTAAAGAAAAGGGAAAACACACGCCGGGGCGTGGAGCAAGGAGTAAATAAAAACACACCACAAGGGGTGGAGCAAGCAAGAAAATAAAAGAGATATGTGATGAACGAGAAAGCTAATGCCCAAGACTAAGGAAAGATGTGATCGCCACCAAAGTAAAAACAAGCAAAAGACCTGTAAATACCTTGGAAATAGGTGGATGAAGCACCCGCCCACGGGAGAGAAAACCAAAGAAAACCTGCAGGTCAGCTAGAAATAACGGCCATGACCCTGTGCGTTACTTGGAAAGTAACGGCCACCCGATAGACCGCCAGGAGGAGATGACGCGCCTGCACCAGACCGTCAGATAACCTGCAGCAGCAAAGTGTAGATTCTTTTAACTCCAACTCTTCCAGCCGGCTAGAAGACTTGGGCCTCGTACTGGTGAACCTGTAATCCTGCCAAAGATGTAGAAGACAAGAACAAAGCAACCCAAATTAGCCCTTTCAATAATATAGCATCAATTCTCAAAAGAACTTAAAGACATCAAAAGGAGAGGGGATTATCGGGGAGTTTTTGGTTTTTTTAACCCCTCTGGGCGTTTTAAAAGATTAGGAGGATGTTTGGATACTTAGAGAACAGTGAAAAAACGTGGAGAAAGAGGAGGGACAATACTTTGATTGAGGAAAAATCAGGGAAGAACTTAAGCATGCAATGATGAACTTGAAAGACTAAAACCAAGGTACTCCCTTGATTATGAGATGGATGAACGTGGGAAGCAGTTCCTCTTGGATGAAGATGACTCCTGAGTTCGGCAGCACTTCGTCGTGAATTTCAAAATCCTCCCCCTCCTTGGGCCATGAAGTCAAGGGTTCTATTTATAGACCCTCAAACTCTTAGGTCGAGCAGAGGATAATTCAGCAAGATAAAGGGATAACTCTTAGCAAATCCTCGAAGATAATATCACCAAGAGTCCATAGAAACAAACAGAAGGTTCTGAGGATCAGATTTGAAAGAGATATCGTCAATCCAAACCCTTATCTCCGGCCACGGAGTAGCAGAGAAAAGGCCTGAACTGTCAGGACTCTCTGAAGGAAATAACGGCCGCACGACAGACCGCCACTTGGAAATAACGCACCAAGGAACATCCGTCACTATCAACCTTATCCCTAAAAGATAAGATCAGCGGGAAGAAGTCCCAACAAGTTGGACTCTTCAAGGAAGCAACGGCCGAGGAATAAGGCGTCAGAATGAAACAACGGCTGCACGACAGACCGTTATTATCAACGTGTAATCAAAAGGATAAGCATTAAAACGAGGCCTTAAGCCTTAGGACTCTTCAAAGAGTAACGGTCAAGGACCCATCCGTCAGAACGAAAAAACGTGCCTAGGACCGACCGTTATTATCAAAATGGAGATCAAAAGGAACAGAGGCATTGCTAAGATTCATCCAATGAAGCGCCACCAGGAGCCATATCCGATCAAGGAGTTAAGACCCAAGAAATAGGCTTCAACTAATCAAGGGACTCAATGAAGAATGAACAGCTCAGAGCATCATATAGAATGAATAAGGAGATGACCCGACTTATTGGTCATAAAACGGGTGTCAACAGATGCCCCTCCTTAACGTCCTTTTTGCAGGAGAACGAGCGGAGGCGAAGCGAAAGCGAAATGGAACATGGAGATGAAGCGGAAAATGAAGCGGAGTGGATCAAAAAGAGGGCGTTAAGGTAAATGACACCCGTTCTCAACCAACAAGTGATAGGAATTTTCTGGAAAGCTTCAAAACTGATCACAAGAAAAAAATCCAACCAAAGGATGCAAGTCTGGAGGAGCTAATAACTAAGGAAAGGAAACACGGCTAGCCGCCGGAGGCAACGGAAAGGAAAAGAGTACCGACTAAACTCCAGACAAGAATCTTCAGCCAACCAGATCAAGCGAGCAGATCGAAGGAAACCCTTCTAATTCAGAGTGGAATGATTCTCCTTATCCGAGATCAGGAACACAGCTATTCACCATCACTGAGACACTTCGAACAGATGAAGCATATGAATGCTCAAAGAATGCGCATGATGCATGCTGGGCTAAAGGAAAAGAAATCTTCAAAACAAATGCAAAGAAAGATAAAAATAAAAAATACTCGAGAATAGTATTGCTAGACTAGAGAAATTAGGGTCAGGACACCATCTGCAACCACGGCGTGCAAGATAGAACCATCGTCCCCAAACTTATTCCAATCTAACGGCCTATCCAACGATTAAACATGTGAACTTAGATCATCATCATTTTTGTTTAAGGGGAACATCAGATCCTGGAACACATGAATGACCAGCCGGTTCTTGAGATAATATGTCATAGATAACATATAGTAATGCATTAAGAGATGAGGGACGAGATACAAATACCTGACCCACCTTCCGGACGGACGGTAAAGCATGATTTCGTTCACAAATTCCTTCATAAAAGATAGGTTAGCCAAAAAAAATAAATATGATCATGAATCAAGGCATAACCATTTGTACGTGCGAGAGGCATCAATAATGAACAACAGGGAAGAAAATGGAACCATTTTGACATCAATTAGGGCATTTAATTCATCAAGAAACTTACAAGTTTGTAATGGTATGATGAAAGGGCGTTACATCAAGTAACGGACCATCCCTAGTCCGTCATAAACCAGGCGGTTCACATTCTTCAATAAAACAATCCAATCATATGTAACGGTCGCAAACAGACGCGTCATAAGGATGTGACGGTCGGTCGATAGACCGTCGCATTTCCTGAGCGTTCAAAAAATAACAACCGAACGGTCACGGCCATTCCATTCCACATTCATCACCCAACCGAGAAAAAAAAAACACCGGCGACCACCGCCCTTACCACTACCATGGCCGGCGACGAGGCTCCCCAGCAACCACCACAGAGGAGGGAGAGGGGAAAGAAGAAAGCAATCCGACGGTTTCACCGCCGGCTCGAACAGGAGGTGATCCCACCGGTCACGGAAGAAGAACCGAGGAGAAGAGAGCCAAGGGAGGAAGATGAAGCTCCCACAGCCGTGGGGGACCAAGGGGAAGCCCCATTGGGTGCAGAGGAACCCAAAGAACCAGAGAAGAAGAGGAAAAGAGGCATGGACCGAGAGGTAGGCCGCCCACCCCATTTTCAAAATTTTAATTTTTTTGTATTTTTGTATGAATGCATGTGGGAATGGGGGGTAGAAAATGGGTCTACGAACCCATTAGGAATGATTGTAGGCCTTTTGACCAAAGTGAGAAGCCACGGGAATGCAAAGGGAAAAACGCCCTCTAGCAGGGAATGTGACGGTCCTTCCAGTGACCGTCACAAGCCTAACGCGCCACCCTAGATGCGTTAGAGCCATGTGACGCCCCATCCCAGGGCCGTTACATACACCAGAGGCTAGAACTATTTTTTAGGTTTTCAATTATTCAGTTTTTTGTTTTGTTTTGTTTTTAAAATGCTTATGCAATGTTTTATGATACAATTAACTAACTTATGATCTAAATAACATACAGGGAAAACGAAGATCAAGGATCTCCTGGCTGCAGGTCTGGGCGGTGTATCAGGCACTGTGATGTGACACAACCTAGGACTCAACAAGCAAGCACAATTAAGCATTCAAAACGGATCGATAATGGCAACCGCTCACCCGATGCTCACTAAGACCCGGGGGTAACTTGGCAATGCCAAGGGGAGGTTGTGTGGGCTGGGCCCTTGCTGGTAGAGGGCCAACAAGGCCAAGGTTTGATTCCCCAAGGGTATGGCTGCCCAAATCAGGGGTCCGACGAAGTGCCAAAGGGCACGGGTTCCACTCTCTTCCCACGATGATCACTTATAGCAATGAGCTTAAGGATCGGGCTCTCGTCACGGCCAGCGGAGTTTATGAACTAATATTGAAAGAACAAGCATGAATTAGAGCAAAGTTTTGGAGCACTCACTCGACCGGTTTGAAGAAACCGGTCCCGCTCGGAGACGAGGACGAGCGGGGAAGCGTGGGTTCCCCACACGCCGCGCCGGGGTAGCTTGACCTGTTTAAGCTATTACAACACTACACCCTACGCAAGGGGGGATCGTGGGGAAGGGAAGATGATAGTTACATCCAAACACTACCTCCACACAGGGAAGGACCTTCAGTCGGCCAAGCGGGGAGGGGAAACTAGTGCTAAGAGTGATGAAGAAGTGATGACACCGAGTCAGCCTTCTCTCTGTAATAGCTGACAGACAGAGGGTGTGGAGGCCGCAGAACTCTCTCTGGAATTTCGCTGAGGGTGAGACCAGTGGGGATCTCTTCGTCTCTGGAAAGGAAGTGCCTCTGAATTTTTCCAATTTCTTTAGGGGTCGCTGGCGGCCTGGGCGGGAGTACGAACAAGGTTGCTGAATCTCGGACTATCTGCAACAGACTATCAACAGTAGGAAGATGCGGCTGCCTCGACCGTTTCTGAACTCCGAATTAGTCACCATTAGAACCGTTGGAACTGTGGGTGAGTCCTCTTTACAGCAGATCAAACGGGGATGCCAAAAGATGCCAGTGAAGATCAGAGGACTCACAAAAGTGAGGAGTGGTCTATGCAGACAGTGGGAAGCAGAGTCGAACGCTTGAGGAAGAAAATTGGTAACTTCTGCTGCAAGATGTCGAACGGAGTTATGCTTCTTGGTTCTGAAAGTAGACAGGGAGAGGAAGAACTTTGCAGAAGAGGTCATGGCCTGATTCCTTCGGGGTTTGTCGTGGTGAAGCTTTCTCTCCGGATCAGGATCTCTGCAGAGCTAGCTCCTGGTTTCCAATAGCAGGTTGCAGAGGATTCCCTGACAGCTCCCGAACTCAGAATCGAGCACCGTCAGAGTCGTTGGAACCGTGGATGAGTCCTCTTCGTAGAAAAACTAACAGGGAAGCCAACCGATGTCGGAGAAGACTAGGGGATGCAGAACAATGGTGACTGGTCAGTGCAGACTATGAGTAGCAGATCTGTGTAGCCGAGGAGAGAAATGAGAACTCTGGATCACGAATGCCGAATGAAGTTCTGTTTCTTGATTCTGGAAGTAGACTGGGCGATGAAGAACTTTGAAGAAGAACTCGTGGACAGATTCCTTCGGGGTTCGTCGTGGCAGAGCTTCTAATCTGGCTCAGGTCCTCAGCCAAGGCAGAACTGTGCAGTTGTGGGAGAATGGACCTCCTGGACGGCTCGGAGATCGGAAGAAGATGAAACCACTTCTGTTGCGAAGGAGACTGGTAGAGGCTTCCGACAATGGCTCTTGGGTCTTCAAACTCGTTCGGAGGAAGTCGTGGTGGCCACTGCAATTTGCTAATTCATCTGCAACCTCTAGACAGTAAACTGCAACTTCGAAGTAGCTTCCAATGACCAAGAAAGAAGAAGGGGAAGGGGGTAGATGAGTGTGGGAGTGACCCCTGGTTGTAAGGGGGTCTTGGAGGGGGTGTTCTAAGGTGTGGGAGGTGGAGAATAAGGTCTGGAAGAGGGTCCAATAGATGGTGGTAGTGGGGACTACAAATTTGGTTGGAATGGAGAGAGGGAAAGGATATTCGAAAATAGGTTTAAGGGTGGGGTTAATTTTTTGTCTTGGGAATGGGGGGGTTGTGTTGGGGAAGGGAAGGGGTGCTTGGGGTAGTGGGAAGGGTGCTTGGGAAAGTGGGAGGGGTAGTTGGGGGTTGGATGGTGAGGAGAGGATTGGTGGAGGGGGTCTTGGGAAGGGGTGGAGTATTGATGAGGGTTGTGGGGAATGGGAAGAGGCTTAAATGGGGTAGGTGGGGAGTGGAGGTGGTTGGGAAGGGAGGAGAGAGAAGAAAATTCGAATTTGGGTGTTGAGGAGAGAGAAAGTGGAGTGAAAAAGAGAGATTAAGAGAGGGAAGGGTGGGGAATCTCTCCCCTAGGGCTTCTCACCCCAAAAATGGAATCTCTCCACTAGATAAGAAGTGTAAACTCTCAAAATGGCAAGTTTTTCATTCATTGATTCATTAAGTTGAAATGGGGGGAATGGGGTCCTATATATAAGCAACCCACATTTTACAATAGGTCCCTGACAAAAGACTCAATGACAAATAACCGAGGGGGTAGGGGGTGCACTTGGGCCAAACCCAATGAATTGGGCCCAATAACTAACTAAACAACATAATGACTCTCAAACTTAGGAAAATAAGCACAAGACCTAGGGACATGACTCAAGTAAAATGAAAATTACATCAAATGACTCAAATAAAAATTACGTAGGACTCAAAAATAGATAACTAGACCATGCCGGATGCAACCGGGGCGAGGAGACGAGCTGTGAACGTGGGCATGGGAGGTGATGTCCCCATCATACTCCCGGGGTGCGGAGAACTCGACTCCGCCGAGTAAGTGTCCTTCCCTCCTCGGAGGGTGTAGAAGTGGTACAGCCCTTAGGTCTTCTGAATGAGACCGATCCATCCACCTGCCGAGATAGCGCTCGTATACCTTGCTCCGGGTGGTAGTGACTTGTTCATCCAATATTCGTTCAATGCGCTCACGCTGGGCTCTCTTGGCTGGTGGTCTCTCCTCACGGGTGGGTGCTCTCTCAACGGAGGGAATAGGCTCAATATCCTCACTAGGTACCACCGTGGGTCCCTTATAAGGCACTAGGTCGGCTACATTGAATGTGAGACTCACTCCATACTCCTCGGGGAGATCTAACTCATAGGCATTAGCGCCAATGCGTCTCAGGACCTGGAAGGGACCAGCCCCACATAGCCTCAATTTGGAGATGACTCCCGGGGAGAGCCTCTCCTTCCTCACCATCACAAAGTCACCCATGTGGAATTCTTGGTGACGCCGATGAGAGTCGGCCACCCTTTTATCAGTCACATTCTTCTTGCTAATGTGCTTGCGGATCTCTTCATACAATGTTGTGAATGCAGACATTCTAGGAGTGATGGGTGGACCTGGGCAACCAAAAGTAGACCTATCATGTAATGATGCAGTGTAGTCTTTGATCAACCTAGGTGGGCCGGGGCACCCGTAGGTGGCCCTATCATGCAAATTGGTGATAAATATCGGGGGACCCGGACATCTGTAGATGCCTCTGACATGCTTAAGACCCATGATGAATGAAGGTGGACCATTACATCCGAACATGGACCACTCATACTTTTTACTTGACATGTGGGTGATATGAATGAATGGACCCAACATAGTGTTCATGCCAAGTGGTGTGGTAAGCCTAGACACATGCATATTTTTCCCAAGGGTGACTTCCATGTGTATAGGTGTGGGACAACCTTTGAACTCCCATTGGAAAGGATCGAATGGATCTAAGAAGGTGGTCATCATGGGGTGGGGCACAACCTTATTACCTAGGGATATGTGGCCCAAGGTCATGCCTCCCAAGGTGTAACCCGGGTCATGGATGAGGTGGGTTTGGCCCAATATGGTGGGTGAGGGTAGGAAAGGGTGGGTGGTTGGTAAGATGGTTGGCTCATATGAGTCCCTTGACTCCCATTGGAATGGATCATATGGATCATAAAATGGGTCACCTAGGGGGAGGAACTCCATGTCCTCAAGATCCTTAAAAGGTGTTAAGTCATCCTTCTCCATGATAATTGGGCCAATGTTCTTGACAAGTGGGTCGGCCATGAGTGGAGGGCTTGGCTTTCTACCCGAGATAAGAAGCTCTAAATCAAGGAGAAGGTTGGGCTCATCGGGTGTAGGGAGGAATAGAAGGAGGTTGCTAGTGTAGCAACCAATGGTGCAAACCGAGGTGATAGACCCTATGCATAGGTGTAGGAGGCTAAGGCTCCTAGGTTGTTCGACCATAGGGGTCATCATGCTAGTCATCTCTAATTGCCATGCTATGCCCTTGAGAAGGTCCTCTAAGGTCTCCACTTGATAGGATGCTTGGATTGTGGTGTGATAGGAGAAGAAGGGCACTATGGGAAGGTCTCGTTCTATGGGAGGGAAAACATGGGCCGAGGTCTCTCGAATTGGGCTCTCCTTTAGCCAACTAACAATGGGTTCTCCTAAGATGAGCTCCGCCCCAACTAGAGAGGGTGGTGTAAGGTAAAGACCATCGTGTGAGGTTCCTTCTTCAGCTTGGACTTGGGTTTCCTCCAAAGTGGGTGGTGGGTTTGGAGTGCTCACAACTATTGGATTGGGTATGAGTTCTGCTACCAAGGAGGTGAGAGAGTCTTTTGGGGTGATGAGGGTTTGGGTGTGGTGTTCCCAGGGTAGTGGGTAAAGGGAAACTTGGATTGGGATTGGTAGGATGTGGTTTGGGAGTGGAAGTAGTGGAGGTCTAGGTTGGGGTAGGATTGGGTTTGGAAGTGGAAGGTGGGTTGGGTGATAGGATTTGGGTTGGGTGGTGGTGGCCGTCATGGTTCTAGGTGGAGGGATGGACACGGGGTCTACTTGGGTTTGAATGGTGAGAATAGGGTGAGTGGTGGTCCTTTTTGGGGAAACCGGGTCGGTTAGGGGTCTCTTCCCCTTGGGATCGGCTGGTTGTGGAGGGGTGGTAGTGGGGGCCAATTGAGTTTGGATAGATAGGTTTGTGGAAGGAGGTTTTGGTTGGAGTGTGGGGATCCTCAAGGGATTTGGTGGAGAGGTGGTTGTTTGGTTTATTTGGGTCTTAAGGGAGAGGACTTGGTCGCGAAGTGTTGTTATGATGGTTGAGAGATGAATTGTTGGGGGTGGTGGGGGTGGAGACCAAAGGTCGGTCTCAAGTTGGCCGGGTGGGGATGGAGGGGTGGTAGTGCTCCTCGGGTTAGGGGTGTTTGAGTAGAAAGGGTGAGAATATTTGGGAATGTAGATCTTCCTAAGTTCAACCTTCATATCATCCCATGAGGAAATCGGCTCTTGCCTCCTAACCCTCCTTAATCCCTCTATGTGTTCCCACTTACTTTTGGCTTGACCTCGAAGTCGTCCCTTGGCCTTTCGGACTCTCGCGGATCCATATACCCAAGTCTTTTCAAAGTACTTTTCTATGGTAGCCTCCCACCTAAGATAGTCACAAGAATGCGATCCGTCAAAGGTAATATCCCTATCTAGGATGAAGTCCATAGGTGGTGAGTAGGCTAAGTAGGTGGCTATGATGATAGGGGAAATCAATGCAAGGGTCGGATTGATGATGACTCCAATGCAAGCATGCCCTAGGACTTGACTTGATAGAGACAAGTCAATGACTTGCTCTGATACCAATTGATGTGACACAACCTAAGACTCAACAAGCAAGCACAATTAAGCATTCAAAACGGACCGATAATGGCAACCGCTTACCCGATGCTCACTAAGACCCGGGGGTAACTTGGCAATGCCAAGGGGAGGTTGTGTGGGCTGGGCCCTTGCTGGTAGAGGGCCAGCAAGGCCAAGGTTTGATTCCCCAAGGGTATGGCTGCCCAAATCAAGGGTCCGACGAAGTGCCAAAGGGCACGGGTTCCACTCTCTTCCCACAATGATCACTTATAGCAATGAGCTTAAGGATCGGGCTCTCGTCACGGCCAGCGGAGTTTATGAACTAATATTGAAAGAACAAGCATGAATTAGAGCAAAGTTTTGGAGCACTCACTCGACCGGTTTGAAGAAACCGGTCCCGCTCGGAGACGAGGGCGAGCGGGGAAGCGTGGGTTCCCCACACGCCGCGCCGGGGTAGCTTGACCTGTTTAAGCTATTACAACACTACACCCCATGCAAGGGGGGATCGTGGGGAAGGGAAGATGATAGTTACATCCAAACACTACCTCCACACAGGGAGGGACCTTCAGCCGGCCAAGCGGGGAGGGGAAACTAGTGCTAAGAGTGATGAAGAAGTGATGACACCGAGTCAGCCTATTCTCTGTAATAGCTGACAGACAGAGGGTGTGGAGGCCATAGAACTCTCTCTGGAATTTTGCTGAGGGTGAGACCAGTGAGGATCTCTTCGTCTCTGGAAAAGGAGTGCCTCTGAATTTTGCCAATTTCTTTAGGGGTCGCTGGTGGCCTGGGCGGGAGTACGAACAGGGTTGCTGAATCTCAGACTGTCTGTAACAGACTATCAATAGTAGGAAGATGCGGCTGCCCTGACCGTTCTTAAACTCCGAATCAGTCTCTATTAGAACCGCTGGAACTGTGGGTGAGTCCTCTTTATAGCAGAACAAACAGGGATGCCAAAAGATGCCGGTGAAGATCATAGGACTCAGAAAAGTGAGGAGTGGTCTATGTAGACAGTGGGAAGCAGAGTCGAACGCTTGAGGAAGAAAATTGGTAACTTCTGCTGCAAGATGTCGAACGGAGTTCTGCTTCTTGGTTCTGAAAGTAGATAGGGAGAGGAAGAACTTTTCAGAAGATGTCATGGCCTGATTCCTCCGGGGTTTGTCGTGGTGAAGCTTTCTCTCCGGATCAGGATCTCTACAGAGCTAGCTCCCGGTTTCTAATAGCAGGTTGCAGAGGATGCCCCGATAGATCCTGAACTCGGAATCGAGCACCGTCAGAGTCGTTGGAACCGTGGATAAGTCCTCTTCGCATAAAAACTGACGGGGAAGCCAACCGATGTCGGAGAAGACTATGGGATGCAGAACAATGGCGACTGGTCGGTGCAGACTATGAGTAGCAGATCTGCGTAGCTGAGGGAGAGAAATGAGAACTCTGGATCACGAACGCCGAATGAAGTTCTGTTTCTTGATTCTGGAAGTAGACTAGGCGATGAAGAACTTTGAAGAAGAACTCGTGGACTGATTCCTTCGGGGTTCGTCGTGGCAGAGCTTCTAATCTGGCTCAGGTCCTCAGCCATTGTAGAACTGCGCAGTTGTGGGAGAATGGACCTCCTGGACGGCTCGGAGATCGGAAGAAGATGAAACCACTTCTGTTGCGAAGGAGACTGGTAGACGCTTCCGACGATGGCTCTTGGGTCTTCAAACTCGTTCGGAGGAAGTTGTGGTGGCCGCTGCAAGTTGCTGGTTCATCTGCAACCTCTGGACAGCAAACTGCAACTTCGAAGTAGCTTCCAATGACCAAGAAAGAAGAAGGGGAAGGGGGTAGATGAGTGTGGGAGTGACCCCTGGTTGTAAGGGGGTCTTGGAGGGGGTGTTTTAAGGTATGGGAGGTGGAGAATAAGGTCTGGAAGAGGGTCCAATAGATGGTGGTAGTGGGGGCTGCGAATTTGGTTGGAATGGAGAGAGGGAAAGGATATTCGAAAATAGGTTTAAGGGTGGGGTTAATTTTTTGTCTTGGGAATGGGGGGGTTGTGTTGGGGAAGGGAAGGGGTGCTTGGGGTAGTGGGAAGGGTGCTTGGGAAAGTGGGAGGGGTAGTTGGGGGTTGGATGGTGAGGAGAGGATTGGTGGAGGGGGTCTTGGGAAGGGGTGGAGTATTGATGAGGGTTGTGGGGAATGGGAAGAGGCTTAAATGGGGTAGGTGGGGAGTAGAGGTGGTTGGGAAGGGAGGAGAGAGAAGAAAATTCGAATTTGGGTGTTGAGGAGAGAGAAAGTGGAGTGAAAAAGAGAGATTAAGAGAGGGAAGGGTGGGGAATCTCTCCCCTAGGGCTTCTCACCCCAAAAATGGAATCTCTCCACTAGATAAGAAGTGTAAACTCTCAAAATGGCAAGTTTTTCATTCATTGATTCATTAAGTTGAAATGGGGGGAATGGGGTCCTATATATAAGCAACCCACATTTTACAATAAGTCCCTGACAAAAGACTCAATGACAAATAACCGAGGGGGTAGGGGGTGCACTTGGGGCAAACCCAATGAATTGGGCCCAATAACTAACTAAACAACATAATGACTCTCAAACTTAGGGAAATAAGCACAAGACCTAGGGACATGACTCAAGTAAAATGAAAATTACATCAAATGACTCAAATAAAAATTACGTAGGACTCAAAATTAGATAACTAGACCATGCCGGATGCAACCGGGGCGAGGAGACGAGCTGTGAACGTGGGCATGGGAGGTGATGTCCCCATCACACTGCCCGACTACCAGAGGGAGTGACTAGCCAGCATGGGATTCGCCGAGGTGCTCAGCATCGAGGTGATCCGGATGGACACACCCTTGCTGTACGCGCTGCACGAGAGATGGGACCCGATCAGCAGAGCTTTCATCTTCCCGTGGGGCCACATGATCCCCACGCTAGAAGACGTAGCGAGGATTACGGGATTGAGAGTCACGGAGCCGCAGTGACCGGATGGACATACGGCGATTACCGGGAGATGGCACAGCAGCTGCTCGGGCTTGATTTCATCAGGCCGGGACAGTCCTCCTCCCAGCTCTCGAGATCAGTACTGCAGGAGAGCCTGGGACTGAGAGGAGCGGCGATAACCGTAGGAGAGCTACCCGAGGAGCACTTGGGGAGAGTGATAGACCTGGTGCGCCCTCGCGTGGCGGCGGAGGCAGGACCGGAGGGAGATAGAGTGCTCAGACGCTTCCTGATGCTGTTATTCGGGAAGCTCCTCTTCGCGACTCGGGCAGACGTCATCAGCTGCAGACTGCTGCCGATGATAGAGAACTTGCACAGAGTTGGGAGATATGCTTGGAGAGCGGCAGTGCTCGCACTCCTGTTCGAGTCCCTGAGCACTACGGACCGGCAGACGATGCTGGGCGGCTTCTCGCCCTTCTTACAGGTAAATGCACTTTAAATGCTTTCTTTTATGCCAAAATGTTTATGATATGCCATGTGACTGACTTGATTTCTAAAAATGCAGATCTGGAGCTATATGTACCTCCCGAGCATCGGGAGAGGCGCGCTACTCCATCCCGACCGCATACCGATCGCGAGGCGATGGTCGGTGGCGAGGGACACAGGGTCGATCATCAGACTGACCCGGACGATCCAGGATGACCTGGACTCCTTCCCACATACGTCGGTGAGTCCACAACTCAAAAATGATTTCTATATGCTTCTATATACTTCTAAATGCTAATGCTGATGAATGAACTAAATGCTCTCAGGTGAGATGGACCCCATACCGCGGCGAGAGTTACACGGGACAGCCGTGGGTAGAGGCGGCCTTGTCGTACCGGGGACGAGACATATGGCTGCATTGCATCCACATCATCGAGCCTCTGCACTACAGGCTGATCCTGCGGACCCGGGGACTACATCAGCCCGAGGTGACCTTTCCACGCCACAGCGATGACCACCCCGGCAAGTCAGCAAGGGGCATCAGTGGTAATGTGGATTGGTGTGCCCGGAAGGCGAAGTACGTCCATGACTAGAACAGGCAGGGCCGAGCGGTGAAGGAACGAGACGAGAGCGACGACGCATATCTGAAGGCCTTTGCTCTACTCTACGGCGACCGGGTGTACCGAGGTACCCGACGACCGGTATGCAACAACTTAAACTCTTTCTATATGCAAAAATGTAATGTGATAGATGTACTGACTCATGCTTCCTACATGCAGCTAGACCCTGAGGGACGGATAGCTGAGCTGGAGGGATTACTCCACTCCACCATCCAGCAGCGGGACGGGTACCGAACCGCTCTGGAGCTCCTGGTGAGACTTTAAAACCTAGACTTAAAATGCTTATGATTATGACAATTGATGTTTATGATGCAAATGCTGATTAACCATGGTTCCTAACCCTGTCTTCTAAATACAGCGGGCCGAGAGAGCCCAACGAGCCGGACCGGATGCCCCATTGTCTTCCTCACAGCCTGCGGGAGGCAGGGCTGAGCAGGAGGTTGATTTTGCCCGGGCGGTTGCCCGGGCCGAGGAGGCGGAGGCCACCCTCGCGGAGCGGGTAAGATGCTAAAAATGCTCATGCTTATGATCTTGCCTAAAAATGCCTTATGATTAACTATATGGAATGTAATCTACAGGCGAGAGAGCTAGCAGCAGCAGTGGCCGAGGATAGAGGCAGAAAGAAGCCGGGCTGAGACTGATCGAGCCCGAGCGGACACAGAGCTTATACGGGCAGAGATGGCCCGGCTGAGAGCGGAGACCCCGCGACGCTTGGATGAGGCAGAGGGGGAGCGACTACGGACGGAGTTAGCTCGGGCTCAAGCTGAGGTGGAGAAGCTCCGGATCGGGACGACGGACTTGGATCGCTACCGGACCGAGGCACGGGAGACGCGGCGTCAGATCTTCACGCTGAAGATTGAACTGCGGACGCTGGAGCGGACAGTCCGGATGATGGGCCGGGGACCGGAGCGGAGTGCTTCCCAGAGTGGGGCACAGAGGAGTGCTGCCCCGAGCAGCTCGGTAGGGGATTTTCTTGTCAGCTCCTTCGGCCAACGGAGGAATGAGAGGGCGGAGCGGGGACAGCAGGAGGAGAGTGCTTCGATAGCGCCGCCACCCGCGAGGAGACCCGAGGACGGAGAGGATGAGGGCGGTCCGGCGGAT
This sequence comes from Amorphophallus konjac, assembly GCA_022559845.1. NCBI lineage: Eukaryota > Viridiplantae > Streptophyta > Magnoliopsida > Alismatales > Araceae > Amorphophallus > Amorphophallus konjac. The sequence goes on along the minus strand of CM040119.1, from coordinate 324,913,868 downwards.
AAGCCGGCCGAATGATGTATTTTTATGTTTTCTTATCACTTGTATGTAACTTTATGGAAAATGGAATGAGATCTTTTTTAGGTTTTCTGTTTATTTAGTGCAAACGTGAATGAATGGATGCGTGTTTGAATGCATAGGGACGGATGAAATGAATGGATGAATGGTTTTGGCAGGTGACTATATGTTTGAAAATGCATGCGCGGATGAGGTGTGTATGAATGAATGTATGAGACATAGGCAGAAATGTGTGCGTGAGTTATTTGCAGGAATGTATGTGTGTGAAAATGCAGAGAGAATGAGGTGTACAATGCGAGAGACCGCCAGGTCTAGGCAAGGGCAGAAGGAATAGCCTGAATTCAACTGCAGAGAAAGTAACGGTCTAGGATCAGACCGTCATAATCAAACGACGCGCTATCCAGAGGGCGTTATACATAACAGAGGCCAAATTTGTAATCTGAGCTGTAGAAAAAATGACGGTCCACCTCTGGTGCGTCAACATGAAATAACGGCCTAAAGCTGGACCGTTAATCGTGGCAGAACTATAGTTTGCAGGGCGACTAGCAGAAAATGCGACGGCCTAAAGTAGACGCGTCAGAATAAAACGATGGCCACAACCAGGACCGTCAGGTAGTGCTTAGCCCAGAGTAGAAAGAATTGAGTGGTTGAGAGTGTAACGGCTCAGGGTTTGCGCGTTACAAGAAAAGACGGTCAGCCCTTAGATCATTGATCTTCACAGAACATGATCGGGGAAATTAAACCCACAGGAAAATGCGACGGCCTAAGGTTGGCGCGTCGAGTGAAATAACGGCCGTACGATAGACCGTTAGATCCTGGATTGTATTCCGAGACGGATTGAGCCGTGAGAACTTAAACCCGAGGTTTAGCCATCTAATCCCTTACCAGAACTTATCTAGATTGAAGATAAAGCCTTCCAACTCAAGTCTTATCCTTTCAAGGCCAAATTTAAGCCTTAACAACTTGGGATCTTAACCAAAATCGTATCTTTGCTGAAAACCTCTGCTTTAGGGTTGAAGAACCTCTCCTAAGGGCAGAAATTGAGATGAAGAGAAGCTTCGAGGTGATGGCTATGGAAGGGAGGGTCTACACCGGACCTAAAGCTGCCAGAAAAGAACATGGAGAGCTTCAACGGTTGACATCAATTCCCAAGCACTTAAGCTCCAATGTTCAAAGGGTGGTAAGTCCCTCAACAACACATCCAAGTTTAGAAAACTCTGCACTTCAATTTGTTTTATGACCTCTTCTTCTCCTTCTTTCTTCAAGCCTCTTCCTGGCCCAAGATGCTACTCTAATCTAAAGTGGGTGGCTCCCATGGTAAAGGCCCTCCCTATAGAAGTCACATCCATCCTTAAAGCTTGGCACCTTCAACCACTCTTGGTTTTGGGCAAAAATTTCTAGAAATTGTCCTTAGATTGGCCAAGTATTTCATCTCTTGTAGAACTATGGCATCCACAAACTCATACCTTCATCTTCCCTTCCTTCGAAGCAACAATCCTATTAGAAGAGGTAGAGACCTACCTAGCCCTTCCTAAGACTAAGGCGGGGGATGAAGACCGGGTTTGCTACACAATAGAGCCTATTGACCCGTTCTTGATCTTGAGTGATTTCATTCATAACCCAAAGGACGTGAGGACCATGACCAGCCCACACCACATTCACTTGATACCCTTGGCGCAATGGATAGTGTCTCATTGTAAAAACAAGTGGGAGAGACATGAAGCAATAGCCAAGGCGGTGGCGGTTTGCCTATGCAGAGTCTTCCTTTTTACCACGACCGACCACCTTCTAGACATCCAAAATCTTAGCATTATTAGCGGGCTGTGGCGGGGAATGGCTATCTCTCAAGCTGTCCTCTCATACCTCTATGAAGGACTTAGCTCGGCTTGCCTAGGAGGACTTTTGTTCGGCTCCATGATACTCCTTGAGTGCTGGATGGGAGTGAGAATCAAATTTCAACAAAAGGAAGACATAACTTCAGCTAGTCGAATCTTCGGGAGCCACCCTCTCTTCTTCATTGGAGGGGCATTCGGATACCCTCCACAGGTTGAATGCAAGACGGCGGATAAGAAAACGTGGGATGAATGGCGCCTCTTCTTCAACGCTCTGCAAATAGACAAGTTCAATATGCGACCAAGAATCCTTCGGAGCACTCTTCTCAAAATACCGCGGCGTCAAGGCCTGGACCTCCAGCTAGTGGGGAATACCACCATGGCGATCTACAACCCGCACCGGTGCCACCTTCAGATCGGACTTCCAAGAACCGAAGCTCCTGCACTATCACATTACCCTCCCCTTCTACCTAGGAAGATGGGGACCGAGGAAGACGAAAGAGCAGTACGGACCGCGCTGATCATGTGGGAGATCAGCAAGGTGCACCCGTGGCGAGAAGAAGTTGAAGAGGACGACGCAGCACGCCGTGATTACGTGAAAGAGTTGAGGAAAATCCGCCCTCTCGCGGATAAGAAATTGAATGTGCCTTGATTTTCTTTTGTTCATGAGAGAAGTTGTTTGTTATTAACAATCAAAGTTGGAATCTTTAATCTTGCTTGAATGAGATGATATTGCTTTAACTGAACGGATGTGAGTTTTGTGGTTTCAATGGCCAGAGTGATGTGAAGAGGCAGAGCCTCTGGAGGATGTAACGGATGGGCGGTGGGCCGCTGTAAAGAAATGACGGCCTGACGATGGGCTGTCAGAACGAAAACATTATCAATCCTGCTCTCTGAAGCAAGTAACGGATAGGAGATGGGCCGTTATATATAAACGACGGTATAGACCAGGCCGTCAGAGGGACAATGTTTGATGAAATAAAAGCCCCATGCCTGCAGGAAGTGACGGCCGAAAGGAGACCGTTATATTCATGTGGCGGTCTGGAATTGATGTGTTATTGCCTATGACCTGTATTTTTGTGAATTATCACTTTGAACTTGTCCTGCTGCCTGTACACACTCAAACATGAAACAAGTTAGATCTGTTCTTAGACTCAACCCCTTGCCTTGAAATAAGTTAGATAATGACCGTTTCTTGATATTTGGTCAAGGGGTGGAGCCTTATTAAATAGGCGGAAAGCATAATAAAAACGCGATGCATGCTATGCACATGATGGAGTTTTTGGAAAACATCTAATTTTTTTCGTGGGATTTTCGCAGATATTTGGTTTTTTTTTGATTTTGGAAATATTTGGTGTTTTTGGATTTTTGAAAATATTTGATGTTTTTTGGATTTTGAACAATATTTGATGTTTTTGGATTTTGAAAATATTTGATGTTTTTGGATTTTGAAAACCAGTGCCTCCCTAGTAACACGACCTCTTCCTTGTCCAGAATCAGAAGTCCCGAGGTTGGTGTGTAATACGGGTGACAATCCCTGGCCAAGGCCCACTTCTCATGACGGTGTTTTTAACAAGGCCATACCCAAGGTACTAATCTTGGTCCTGAAAGAAAAAAGGAACATGGGGGTAAGCTTTAGGCCAGATATGGAAGTTTTTTTAGGACTTGATTTCTTCACCGTACAACCCTGTTAGAGATTTGGTCTGTTGCGCCGGGGCTTTGCGTCCGTCATCGAACCTTCGTCCACTCTAGGCATGCATTCGACCGGGCTCATGACGTCCCGCGGGGAACTATGCTGCCACTCTTGTCATGTCTAGTTTTTCTGTTTTTGCATTCCTGGAGTTTTGGAATAGTAAACTTTTGAGATGATGCTTTTGATTTTGTCGCAGAGATTACCCTTTTTCTTTTCCTTTCGTTTCTTGTGGCGTCAGGTCATAACGGACTTGCCCCTATTTGAGACCTCCTCTCGTTAGGGTGTTTGGATTAGTTGTCTCCTCCTTATTTACTTCTTGCCCCTGGATTCAGCCGAAGGATGAAGCGAACAGGGACTTCGATTTTCCCCTAAAGCATGGCCGAGGAGAAACGGTGTCTTTTAGAATCGGAAAACCTGACCAGGGATGTCGTTTAGTGTGTGATTGCCTTACTCGGGACCCTTCTTAGTCAAACAGGAGGGAGCATCCTGCTGCCGGGGAAGCACATGGCTTAGACTCTAAGGAAAGAAACGCTTAAGATACAACCCATTCCACGGGTGAGAGAGCTCCTCACCTTTCGCGTTTATTAGACGATAAGCATTCCCTGGATAAGCTTCTTTTACGACAAACGGTCCTTCCCAGTTAGGTTGTAATTTAGACCTTGGACCTGCAGACCGAATGAATTTGTATTTCAAAACCATATCACCTTTTTGAAATTTACGTTCGATTACCTTCTTTTGAAAATAACGCGAAACCCTCTTTTGATAAACGGATACGTGATCGGCCGCGTTCATCCTCTTCTCATCTAAGAGTTCCAGCTGGACCAGTAACGCCTCTCGACGTTCATCGAGATTAAGTTCCTTATCGAGCTGCACTCTAAGTGAAGGGATCAAGATCTCATACGAGAGCACCGCCTCCATCCCGTAGGTAAGAGAATAGGGAGTTTGTCCTGTAGGGGTACGGACGGAGGTGCGGTAAGCCCACAGAGCTTCCACTAATCTTTCTGGCCAATCGGAGAACTTATGAGCCTCGCATGTTTTCTTGATGATTTTAAGGAGGGTTTTATTAGTGGCCTCGGCTTGACCGTTGCCTTGAGGATAATATGGAGATGAATGATGCAATGCAATATTGAACTTCTTACAGAGGTCCTTAAGCTCTTGAGAGACGAACTGGGGTCCGTTGTCGGTGATGATGCTGCTTGGCACTCCGAACCGCGAGATAATATTCTTCATGATAAAGTGGCACACCGTTGTAGCTTTGATTTCTGCGTACGCCTCGGCTTCGGCCCATTTGGTGAAGTACTCAGTAGCGGTAAGGATAAAGGACTTCTGCTTGATCTGAGAATTAGGATCACCGAGCGGGCCGACCACGTCGAAAGCCCACATAGAGAATGGCCAAGGAGTAGTCATAGGATGGAGAGATGAAGCAGGAGAATGAATTTTATCAGCATGGAGTTGGCATTTAAGATACCTCCGGACATAGAGGGAGCAATCTTCCTCTAGAGTGGGCCAGTAGTAGCCCTGCCTAAGGATCTTCTTTGCTAGAGCCTAGCCATTGACATGACCCCCACACTCACTAGAATGGGCTGCTTCAGCCACCTTCCAAGCTTCTACATCATCTAAACATCTCATGAGCATTCCATTAGTAGCGCGCCTGTACAGTTCTCCTGCAACAATGGTGTACCTTACGGCGGCTCTTCTGATTGACTTGCGTTGCTTAGCTGTTGCCCCTTCTGGGAACGACCCCTCTTTGCAAAACAACTCGATTTCATGATACCAAGGTAATTCCTCTTCGTCCAGAATCTCCTCTAGTTCCGCTAGTGAAACTTCCTTGAGATCTTCCTTCTCAGCCTTCGCCTCTACGGATTTCCTAAGGTTAAGGTACCAAGGATCTTGAAGAGAGGGTGCGTCCAATCTCTGGACGACGATAGTCTCAGTATTCTGACTGAGAGGGAAGGATAGGGAGGAAGCAAGAGATGCCAGAGCATCTGCTAGAATGTTCTGAGAACGGGGAGTGTGGATATAGATCAGCTTACGGAATTGCCTAGCGAGAAGCGTGACCAAATCTTGATAAGGCTTGAGATTGGGGTCACGAGTACGGTAAGTGGACAGAACTTGCCGTAGGATGAGCTGAGAGTCTCCTATGATGTTCAAATAACGCGCACCTAAGAGGTAGGCGTGCTTCAAGCCGGCCAGAAGAGCCTCATACTCAGCGATGTTGTTGGTAGCAGGAAACCGAAGTTGATAAGCAAAGGGAATGGTTACCCCCTCTGGGGTAAGCAGAACAGCAACGATCCCTTGGCCTTGAGAGTTGAGCGCACCGTCGAAGTGCAGAGACCAGAAGGGGTGATGGGAGATAACAGAAAGATGCTCATCAGGGAAATCGTCCTTAATGGAATCGGTGTGAGGGATGGGGAGATGGGCGAGATGCTCAGCAATGGCATATCCTTTGACTGCCTTCTGAACAACAAAGGTGATGTCGAACTAAGAGAGGAAGCTCTGCCAGCAAGCTAACCTACTAGAAAGGACGGGCTTTTCTAAGAGATAACGGATCGGGTCCATTCTAGAGATCAACCTAACTGGGTGGGCAAGGAAGTAGTGTTTCAGCTTCTGAGCTACCCACACTAAGGCGGCACAAGTTTTCTCCATAGCGGTGTACTTGGATTCAGCTGGATTAAACAACCGAGAAAGGTAGTATGCAGCCCGCTCTTTCCCTTCATCATCTACTTGTGCTAAAACCGCCCCTAGGGAGTCCTCAATAACCGAGATGTATAGGATTAGGGGTTTCCCGGGGACAGGAGGTTGCAGAACCGGGGGATTGGATAGATATTCCTTGAGGTCCTCATAGGCCTTCTGACAATCTTCATTCCATTCAAACTTGACCCCCGCCTTAAGCAATTCATAAAACGGACGGCACCTTTGAGAATGCTGGGATATGAATCTTCTGATAAATTGCAATCTGCCAATCAATCCTCGAAGTTCCGTAATGTTCTTTGGCGGAGGCATGTCCATGACGGCCTGTGCTTTATTAGGATCAATCTGGATCCCCCGTTTGCTTACTATGAACCCTACCAGCTTCCCTGAGGAGACTCCGAATACGCACTTCTTCGGATTCATCTTGAGCTTGTACTCCCTGGCTCTCTGCAGCACCTTATCCAGAACGGAGGGGTGTTCTTCCTTAGTCCTTGACTTCACCAGGATGTCATCCACGTAAGCTTCCATATAGATGTACATCATGTCGTGGAAGATGGCCATCATTGCCCTTTGATAGGTGGCACCTGCGTTCTTTAGACCGAATGACATAACCACATAACAATACGTGCCCCAGGGCGTGGTGAAGGAAGTTTTCTCTTGATCTTCCAGAGCGAGACGGATCTGATTGTAGCCCGAGTATCCATCCATGAATGAGAGAGCTTCATACCCGGCTGTATTATCCATTAGGACGTCTATATGGGGTAGCGGGAAATCATCTTTGGGACATGCTTTGTTAAGATCCCTGAAGTCAATGCATATGCGCACTTTTCCATCTTTCTTAAGAGCAGGGACTATGTTTGCCACCCACTGAGGATATAAAACTACTCTGATGAATCTAGCTTTGTATAGCTTGTCGACCTCTTCTTTGATCCTTAAGGCTATGTGGGGGTGAAATCTTCTTGACCTTTGTTTCACAGGTGTTGCCCCTGGTTTAAGCACGAGTCGATGTTCTACTAAAGAGGGGTCAAGACCAGGCATGTCCTCGTAAGACCAGGCGAAGGAATCGCTATGCTCCCTTAGAACCTTAATCAATTCCTCTTCTACTTGTGAAGGGAGATTAGCAGCAATCATGATGGGCCTTGGGTCTTCTTCGGTTCCTAGATTGATTTCCTTTGTAGGTTCGTCCACCGACGTCGACGGCTCGTCGAATCTTTTCAATCCTTGTGCGTATAAGTCGGCGGTGTCATCTACATCGCTGTCCTCATCAATTGGATCCTTTTCATCCAAGATCTCATAGACACCTAATCCGTCATCGCTCCATACCCCTTCTATTTCCTCTTCATCTTCAATCACAATTACCGTAGCAACAAATTTCGGGCACTTCAAAAGAGCATAGCAACGCTGAGCTAAATCTTGCAAGAACCTATCAGAAACAGATTGGGATGGATGCGCAAGCGAGCGCAACTTAGAAGAGGAAGGGTTGGACGACCTAGAACAAGACCCTACTTCTCTAGACCTAAGTGACCCTACTTCCCTAGACTCGACGGGCCCTAATCCTAACCTAGGAGAGAGGAAGCCTAGTGGAAGGGAAGGAGCAGGGGACTCGTGCCCCTGGGAGGAGGATGGCGACATGATAGCGTAATCTTCCACTGAAATCTCCGTTTCAAATTTGACATTTTTTTTTGGAGATCAACGGAGACTACACAGCAAGATGGAGGAGGTGGGAGCTGCATAGGGAACAGCTCGGGGAAAATGCAGTCGAAGAAAGGATCGGAAGAAGAGAACCACATCTCGTGGAGTTGGGCGTTGGGAGGAGGAGGAGTGAAGAGAGTGGATAGATCAATGGGTGGGCACCTCCCGCAAGCACAAGGAACAAATAGAATTTCTGGCGGATCAATAAAGGATGGATTTATTATGATAGGAGGAAGGCGGGGTATGAAGTCCCCTCGCTGGAAAATAGATTGGAGGCGTGAGGGAGACCAAGAAAAGGCAATTGGAGAGCTCCCCTCCTTCTGTAAATCAACAATAGGCTGCTTCTTCGGCCTCCACTGCACAAGCCGAACCTCTTGCTCCTTCTGACATTCTTCCTCATGAAAGAGCCCCTGCAAGGCCTGACCATAGTCGAGCATATCATCATCTGACCCTCCCGGCAATGGGGGCGGGTTGGTAATCGGACAGACTGCATCTTTTTCTGGCTGGACTTGTTTTGAAGCTAATGTGCCGGGTTGGAGAGGCCCTTTGACAAAATGCTGGCGATATTCCCAGGTGAGTGGCCCGGAATCACCCATCATAGATAATGCAGTCTCTCGGTAACCGAGACCTCTCCTGCCCATCTTTCTTCCCTTGGGTATGGGCTTGGTCATTCCTTGTAATTGCGCACCGAGGAGCCCAGTTTCAGTATGATGTTCCAGCCCTTGGAATCTCGAATCTGCGGCTTCACTTTGATGTTAACTGGAGTAGTGACGGGCTTGGGAGATACATACGCCCAGGGGAAGTTCAAGTCCAGCACTGATATAACGGGTCGGATGCTTGGCCAAAGTGTGGGAAGAACCTGTTCTGATATGGCCTTAACTGTCTGCACCGCGGACAAGCTTTTAACTTTGACGACCCTCCCTTGGAAGGGGAATTTGACGCACTGATGTGCGGTGAAGGGCACGGCACCGAGTGTATCAATCCACGGACGACCCAGGATAGCCTTGAACATAGGGTCGATATCGAGCACATAGAATTCCACAGCCATTGTAAGGGGTCCGAGCTCTGCCTGAATGGTGATCACCCCGTGACACGCTCGCCTCGAGTTGTCATACGCTGCTATAGTGGTGGGGGTAGGCCGTAATAACTCTTCAGATATGTTGCATGCTCGGAGGGTGCTAAGTGGACAAACATTAATTGAAGCCCCTGTGTCAACCAGTGCTGCTTCAATGCTGACCTTGTTCAGAGTGATTGTAATGCAGAGCGGCATTTGCCGAGCTTCTGGAGGTGCTAGCTCAGTTTCTGAAAATGTAATTGCCGGCCCTTTGGAGATGGTTGCTAGTGCGGTCGGTAATCTGTCGACTGCCATATCTTCACTGACCATTACCTTCTGTAAAAAGTCTCTTAGTGCATCCTGATGAAGGGTAGACCTTTTGATCAGCTCTAGCATAGATATTTTAGCGGGCACCCGGTCTAGATGATGTAACAAGTCATATTGAGTACCTGGCAGCGGTTCAGTTTCTTCTTGCTCGGCCGTTGGCTGGGAGGACTGGGGATTAGAAGTAGTGGGGTAATTCCGATGGAACATCTTCCCACTCCTCAGAGCGCAATTCGCTGTAGCATCTGAAGATAGTATGATGGGCCCTGCGGGGTGGATGAGTGGAACAGGTGGTGCGGGGGAGATGGTTTGGTGGAGCGTAAGGTTGGTGGTGGCAGTGGGTGATGAGCGGATGATGGGCGAAGGGTTGGTGGAAGGCAAGGTGGTGATGAGTGTCGACGCGGGTGGAGGGAAGGCTAGCGGCAGGGTAAGGATGGATGAAGGGTTGGATGGTGGTGTGATGACGGTGACGGGGTTAAGTGGTGGAGAGTATGCTGGAACGGTGGGTGGTAAGGAATTTGCTGAAGCGGGTGTAATTGGGAGGATGAATGGAGGGGATGCTGGGTGTGCAGGAAGGACGAAGGAGGGAGTGAGAGGATTGCGGTGGTTATGGTGGAGGGCCATGACTTGTGGTGCGGTACTGTCATCATCAAAAGACCACCCGGCATTGGGGGCCGGTGGTTGTACCACGTTTACTTGTGCTGGTGCTGGCGGCTGCTGCTGAGGAGCGGATGGGTGATTCGGCATCGGATTTTGATGGATGCCCAGGTCCTGTACTTGTTGTGGTTGCTGTGGTTGCTGTTGTGGTGGCTGCTGCGGCTGCGGTGCCTGTTGCTGCTGCACTTGCGGCCTCGACTGCTGCCCTCTTTTCTCCTTGATCTTAACAATGGCCCGATGCATTGCGGCCCAATCTATCCTTTGCCCTTCATGGAGATCATATACCAGATCCCGAAACTGAAAACATCCTTCTATGGTATGGCCCGGCTGCCTATGGAACATACAATATTTAGTCTGATCAACGGCTGGATTCCAAGTAGGCCGTTCTGGAGGAAGTTGGATAGCATTCACTGACATGAGGGCGGAGAAGATATCTGTAAGTGTCTCTGGCAATGGAGGGTACTGGGCTCTCCTGGGAGCCGGGCGCTTGCTGTTGGGGTTGCTGTTATAGCCGTTAGGTGGAGGGACATTGTGGTATTGCGGGGGTGGTGGTTGTTGTGGATTGGTGAAGGCATTTGGTGGAGTGACAAAGGTAGGCGGAGGGTTTTGTGGGGTTGCCTGGAAGTTCGGTGGAGCGGGGTTTTGGGAATTGCGGGGGTTTTGGGGGAAGCGGAATGGTGCGGACTGGAATGGGAAGGCGACGGCTTGCACTTGTTCATTTGTCTGGACCCCCTCGGTAACTGGCCCTTGTGGCTTCTTGTGGTACTTGGGCTTTTGGTTTTCAAATAAAGAGTGGATGGGGGAATCCTTAAACTGGGTCTGGATGAAGCGCGCCCGGCTGTAGAGTTGATGCATGTTGGCTATGTCGTTCATTGCCAGAATGTTCCGGAAGGTAGGAGTAGCATTTGAAATCAACAGCTTGACCTTCTCTTCCTCCGGGATGTGGCCAGGCACTCTAGTGGCCATCTGTCTCCACCTGTCTGCATAAGTGGCAAACTCCTCGTCTGATTTCATCTTCTCGGCCACCAGATCTGTGAACGAGTATTCTGGGCCGACCCTGTCTTGAAATCGCTGGATGAACTTGTCCTTGACTACCTTGAAACTCTCAGCCTCTTCCAGTGGTAGGGAATAGAACCATTCCAGAGCAACACCATCTAAACATCGGCGGAATAAATACGCCATGAGGCGATCATCATACTGGAATTGCGCCGATTCATATAGAAAATCCCTCACATGAATAAAGGGATTGCTGTTCCCGTCGTACTTGCGGTAGTTGGGGAGCTCTGATTGAGGAGGGAATCGGATATTCTGGAAGCTTGGAACAGGGATATCGGCCAAATATTGTGGGCCAACCCGCTTCTGGAGGAAATCGAGTTGTTGCTTCATGGCGGCCCACTTGTCGAGCAAGTCCTGCTCTCGGGAGGGAGCAGGGGCGGCGAAAGACGCTGATTGAATGTGAGGAGCAGATGGAATGTTTGTGGTAGAAGGTGGGTGCCCACAGGAAGGAGCGGAGGGATAAACAGTAGAGATGGGGGGCCCGTAAGAAGGATATTGGGCATAAGCTTGACCTGGATTAAGATAAGCTTGGGCCGCCCCTTGCTGAGAGCGTAAGGAGTCGGAAGAGCCCATGAGAACTTGCGGAGCTACCGGGGCAGATGTGTGATGATCTATTTGAACAAAAGAAGGGATGGGCGACTTTCCCTTATCGAAAGATTGTTGGGCTGAATTGGAAGACTGGCCCGTTTCCATGCCCGTGAAAGTGATGGTCCGTGGTTGGATCGGAGTAAGGTCAATTGGAATGGGCTGAGCGGGGAGCCCAACAGTGGAAGGATTGGATTGATTTTGGATGATGGTAGAAGGAGATGCGTTGGACCCTTGCATGGTCTGATAAAGAACTTGGAGTTGGGCCGGATCCAATTGGGCCATCATCTGAAGGACGGAGCCCGCGGAAGGAGTGGAGAAAGAAGGGGTAGCTTGACCACCTTCCATAGAAGTGGGGGACGGAAGAGGGGTAGTCCCCTCCCCGGAGGAAAAGGTAACAACCCTAGGAGGGTTCTCAAGGAGCCCTTGAGGAAGGGAGTCCTCTTGGGAGCGGGGAGGATTAAAGGATGCCATGGTGGACTCGAAAAGAGGATTGGAATAGAATGTGAAGAAGGAATCGACTTGAGGAGATGATTCGGCTGGACGAAAACAACTCCACATGCAACGAGCAACCTTGGGAAAAATGCAAGAACAACCAACACAAAAACACACAATGAGCAACCAAACTTAGGTGATTCTAACAAGATGCAAGTGATAAAAGATGAAGACACTCAAAGGCAACCAAGTTGTTTAAGATGATGCAACCCAATTCTTGTGATTCCTCCTTCGGAACTTTAGTGAATTGATTAATATGTGCTCTCAACAATAGGTTCCTAGCAGGGGATGGGTATGAGACTTGGTTTGACTCTAAGTATAATCACTCCTTCACTTATGCAACCCTAGGCATGGGGTAGGAAAGGTACAACCGGCCCGACGTCCGTGTGGGAATCCACGGCTCGCGGGGACTTATGGAGGTCCTTGCTATGACTTCCTGATCGGCTCCAAGGAATATGGAGACGAGAGGTCCTCACAACAAGGTAGGAAAATGCAATCTAAGATATGACAAGATGAATGACCCTATGTGCACCGGAGTGCATGCAAAGTCTAGCCTAAAATCTAGCAATCAATGATGCACACAATGATATGAATATATGAACAAAATAATGAGGAAGTCCAGTACCCAAGCAATAAGTCACAGTAGAAACTGTAGAAATAAATGCACCTCGGATGCGTACCTGCCAGGAGTATGACGGTCGAAAAACCCTGCGTCAGAGTAAAATAACGGTCGAATGCCAGACCGCCAGAAATGATATAACGCAGGGGGATGGGTCCGTCAAATGAACCAGAGCCAAAATCGGACAGAAATAACAGGAAAACCCGTGGAAGCTCTCACAACAGAACCAAAGTGGCGGTCTAATGCCCCTGCGTCAGGGAACTGTAACGCAGGGACACAGGGCCGTCGGAGCACCCAGAAAACCACAATCAGCAGGAGGTAAAGGGGGAAACCAAGGGCAACTCAACAAGCAGATGATGGCAGGTCTAAACAGGAATCAAAAGCACGATTGGCACAAGTTGTCCCACCGTGATCGCCAAAAAATTATCTGTTGATTTTATTTTGCCTGTCTATCTTTTCTTTGGGGTTTTGAATGATGAAACGACAAGCAAGTAATCAAAGATCCGCTCTTAACCTATGAACATGTGATCATGAACCTAGGCAATCAAAACTAGCTCTAGCATGGGCATGCTATCTCACTCAAACTACGCTAAAGAAAAGGGAAAACACACGCCGGGGCGTGGAGCAAGGAGTAAATAAAAACACACTACAAGGGGTGGAGCAAGCAAGAAAATAAAAGAGATATGTGATGAACGAGAAAGCTAATGCCCAAGACTAAGGAAAGATGTGATCGCCACCAAAGTAAAAACAAGCAAAAGACCTGTAAATACCTTGGAAATAGGTGGATGAAGCACCCGCCCATGGGAGAGAAAACCAAAGAAAACCTGCAGGTCAGCTAGAAATAACGGCCATGACCCTGTGCGTTACTTGGAAAGTAACGGCCACCCGATAGACTGCCAGGAGGAGATGACGCGCCTGCACCAGACCGTCAGATAACCTGCAGCAGCAAAGTGTAGATTCTTTTAACTCCAACTCTTCCAGCCGGCTAGAAGACTTGGGCCTCGTACTGGTGAACCTGTAATCCTGCCAAAGATGTAGAAGACAAGAACAAAGCAACCCAAATTAGCCCTTTCAATAATATAGCATCAATTCTCAAAAGACCTTAAAGACATCAAAAGGAGAGGGGATTACCGGGGAGTTTTTGGTTTTTTTAACCCCTCTGGGCGTTTTAAAAGATTAGGAGGATGTTTGGATGCTTAGAGAACAGTGAAAAAACGTGGAGAAAGAGGAGGGACAATGCTTTGATTGAGGAAAAACCAGGGAAGAACTTAAGCATGCAGTGATGAACTTGAAAGACTAAAATCAAGGTACTCCCTTGATTATGAGATGGATGAACGTGGGAAGCAGTTCCTCTTGGATGAAGATGACTCCTGAGTTCGGCAGCACTTCGTCGTGAATTTCAAAATCCTCCCCCTCCTTGGGCCATGAAGTCAAGGGTTCTATTTATAGACCCTCAAACTCTTAGGTCGAGCAGAGGATAATTCAGCAAGATAAAGGGATAACTCTTAGCAAATCCTCGAAGATAATATCACCAAGAGTCCATAGAAACAAACAGAAGGTTCTGAGGATCAGATTTGAAAGAGATATCGTCAATCCAAACCCTTATCTCCGGCCACGGAGTAGCAGAGAAAAGGCCTGAACTGTCAGGACTCTCTGAAGGAAATAACGGCCGCACGACAGACCGCCACTTGGAAATAATGCACCAAGGAACATCCGTCACTATCAACATTATCCCTAAAAGATAAGATCAGCGGGAAGAAGTCCCAACAAGTTGGACTCTTCAAGGAAGCAACGGCCGAGGAATAAGGCGTCAGAATGAAACAACGGCTGCACGACAAACCGTTATTATCAACGTGTAATCAAAAGGATAAGCTTTAAAACGAGGCCTTAAGCCTTAGGACTCTTCAAAGAGTAACGGTCAAGGACCCATCCGTCAGAACGAAAAAACGCGCCTAGGACCGACCGTTATTATCAAAATGGAGATCAAAAGGAACAGAGGCATTGCTAAGATTCATCCAGTGAAGCGCCACCAGGAGCCATATCCGATCAAGGAGTTAAGACCCAAGAAATAGGCTTTAACTAATCAAGGGACTCAATGAAGAATGAACAGCTTAGAGCATCATATAGAATGAATAAGGAGATGACCCGACTTATTGGTCATAAAATGGGTGTCAACACTGGGCATAAGGATCTATCGAGATAGATCTAAAAGGATGCTAGGATTATCCCACTCCATGTACATAGATACTATCCACAAAAGGTTTAGGATGGAAAATTCTAAGAGAGGCCTCATTCCTATGAGACATGGAATTTGCCTATCTATGTGGATGAGCCCTAAAACATCTGAGGAGGTGGCACACATGAATAAGGTACCCTATCCTTCGGCCATAGGGTCAATCATGTATGCAATGCTATGTACACGGCCTGATGTTGCCAATGTTTTAACCATTGTCAGTAGATATCAGGTAAATCCAGGCGAAGAGCACTAGAAGGTAGTAAAGGGCATCCTTAAGTACCTGCAAAGGGCTAAGGATCTTTTTTTGCTTTATGGAGGAGCGGACCTACAGCTTAGAGCTAACACAGACTCTAGTTTCCAGTCAGATCTAGATGATTGTAAATCCATGTCTGGGTTTGTATTCATATTGAATGGAGGGGCAGTCAGTTGGAGAACCTCCAAATGAGATACGGCTGCAGACTTGACAATGGAGGCATAATATATTGCTGCAGCTGAAGCTGCTAAGGAAGCCGTCTGGATGAAAAAATTCATCTTGGAACTTGGTGTAGTTCCTGAGATATCAACTCCCATTCCATTATTTTGTGATAATAATGGGGCAATCGTCCAGGCGAAGGAACCAAGATCTCACCAAAGGTCGAAGCATATTCTGAGACGCTTCCACCTTATTCAGGAGATTGTTGATCGTGGAGATGTGGCGGTAGAGCGTGTACCATCAGAAGATAACATAGCATATCCACTGACTAAGTCTTTGACACAGACTGTATTTGAGCGCCATCGGGATAAGATGGGCTTCAAAGTTGTGGGCAATTAGATATAGATCAAGTGGGAGATTGTTAGTATTAGTGTGCTATAGGCCAATTTCGGGTCGGGTAGGCCCAATAGTTATACGATCTTGTTCATTATTAATAAAGTGGTATTTGAGCGTAAATATGTGATTGTATATTACTTTACGATGTCCCTAAGATATGTGGTTGTAAAGTCAACTCGAGATGGGATCTCGAACATGAGACTGACTTTACATGGACACATACCTTAAACTGTTCATGGTTGGAGAGTTATCATTCGAGGACTTTGATTACCTATTAAACCAGTACACATGATGTGTTAGGGACCAGTCTCATGGTCACTGGTGCGGGGCACCAACACATATGTGTTGGTGTACGTTCTGGGAGGATGTATATTGAACTGATCCACTATTGGATCTTCGGATGGTTGATTATACCTAATGTCAATTAAAGATCCAACTGTTTCAGTAGCATCGTTGGTCCTTTGACCTGAGACATTGATCGGATCTTACACGAGGACTGGGATGGTTTAATTACTTGGCTAAGTGACTTTAACCATAAGTCACGAATTGCCGAGTCATTAACCATTTCAAAATACGTGTGAAGATCATCAATGGTGAAGAGGAGATCGCTCACTGTCGGGTATATATTAGACAGTTAATGGGTCATGACACTGACGCTCCATTAAAGCCCTGACCAAGGTCGTGTGAGTTTGTTTAGAACGGACGTCATACACTTTAAAGGAGGTCATGGTCAAATGGTACGATCATGGGGTTTGACAGAAACCATACCCTCGATCGAACCAGACTCATAGAAGGAGCAAAGGATTATAGCGATGCGACAACTGTAGACTTACAGGTACCAGACAGGCTGGTTTAGACCCGACATCCTCTAGGATCATGCGGATTTACTTGACCCAACGTGATCAAAGGTTCGGAATAAATTAAACTATTATGCAACTCTAGTAGAAGCGAATACTAAGTTTAATTTACTTTTAATTGGGAATTAGAAGTTAATAGGCCTTAAACTAGAGTGACTGTGGGCCTAGAGGATCACACACAATGGATTCTTAGGTGATGGATTATTATTGTACAAATGTATATATTAATTCCCTTGAAATCCTTTTGGAAAGGCATATAAGAGGGGCTTAATATATATGTACAATAATGAAAAGGATATATATACGATTTTGGTTCTTATGGGTTCTTTTCAAAAGGGGCCTAATCCTATATATATGTCACTTACGAGAACTCTTCCCCCCCTTGGCTTAATCAAGCACTAACAGCAAGGGAAGAGAGATTTCTCTCCCCCCTTTCCTCCCTCTTGCTCTCTCTCTCTAGAAGCCCTTTCTCTCTCTAGAAGGGGAAGGCTTGGGGAAGATCGTGCTGGGAGGATACCGTCGCTGCGCGAGGATCCGTGTGGATATGTTCTAGAGGTTGTAATTCTATGTGGCTCGGTGTTCGTGAAATTCTGCATCAGGCACTGTGGACAGCATCGTTCCACGCAAGGTGAAATCTGCAACCCGTAGTTAGGAGTTGGGGTATTTTAATACATCGATTAGAGCATGGATCTAGGATTCCATCTAGTCGGGTTTGGGTAAATAATTTTTGTTATCCGCTGGATTGCCCGAACAGTGCTTTGTGGAACCTTACAAGAGAATCCTACTTCAAGCAAGAAAAACTCCTGGCTATCTTATAACGTGGTCATAGCCCTCATAGGACATCAAAAGATATCCACGGGAATGGCAATCCACAAGGTCAAGCCAAGATATATGGAAATCGAAATGACGGGAAACGACACTCAACTCACTGGGCGGTCACAAAGGGGCCGCTTAATGAATTGGACGGTCTAAGGGAGGCCGCCCAAGGACACATGAACGGTTTGGACCAAACCGCTCAAGGGATCGACTCCAACACCGGACGATTAGGGCTAGACCGCCCCAAGGCATAGAGCGGTTAAGGTCAAGCCGCCCAAGCAAACCGACCTACTACAGTGCCCGGTCAGAATGGTTTTGACCATACCGCTGATGGGACATGACGGTTAAGGAGGACCCACTCCATGAACTTCCCCAAGCCACTGAACGGTTAACATTCCGTCGTTCAAGAGGCAGAGCGGACCAGACAGGGCCGCTCGACCTACGAAGAGGGACAGCACGGTTGGAAACACGCCGCCCAATGGAACTGAACGGCTGACCACTGGCCGCTCAAGTCCCAGCGCGATCTATCGTGGGACCGCTCAGACCCGAACCGACCTACACTAAACGGTCCAAAGCCAGCCGCCCTATACCTTAAACGGCTACTATTAAACCGTGAAGGTGTTACGGCTAGCAAACCACGGGATCGGCCCGATCGTGGCCTTTCTACGTCCGTTCATTCTGAAACGAAGGGGATACATCCATAATGACGATATACAACATTTCGACTCCAACGGGAGTCGAATCGGCTGAGAAACGGCAAGAAACGGGCCATTTCTTGAAATCGACCCAAATTGGGTCACCGGAGTTTCCGGGCTCGTACCGGCCCCGAATGACAACCAAACACGACGAAACTTGCGGAAACGGGATCCAGACATCCCGATGGTTCGTTTGATACTAATTTTACTAAAAATGGTCACCGTTTTCTTGCAAACCCTACGAACTCCTAAAATCATAGTTTTACCCAAACGAGCCCAAACTCGCTCGTTCTAGCACCAAACGACGTGAAACTACAGGGAAAATGTGCAGGAGAAGTAGGTGATCCGTCCCCCTACCTTCACTGAAGAAACCGTGCCCCGAAGCGACTAAATCGCTTCGAAAACCATGTCGCGAGCTCGACCGTCGGATTTCAATCCGCCGTTCGGGATCGCGCCAAAACCGATCCGATCCTCGCCCGATCGCGCACCTCATGGACCCCACGCCGTCGCCACCTCGCCCACGAGCTTCCTCCATCTACATTCGGAGCCGGGAGGGCGAGAGAGGAGAGAAAATGGGAGAGAGAGGTCGCGGCAGTGAAATGAGAAGGGAGGAGAGAGGAAAAGGAAATAAATAGAAAAGAATTAGGAAATTTTCTTAATTTTCTAAAATTTGATAATTAGCCCAAAAATCCACTAATTCAGAAAAATACGTAAAAATAGTCGAAATGATCCTCGGGAAGAGTACATTGCAACTGCGGCGTCCACGAGTCAGTGAACTTAGAAATAAACTCAACACAGGGTTCCATAACTAGTACGAGAGAAAAATCCACGTGGATCGTAAAACTCAACTCATGACCCATAAAAGTGAACCGAAACTCTCCGAAAAGGATCCGAAATACCTAATAAGAATCCAATAAGGATCCAGGGCATTACATCCTCCCCTCCTTTAAGCAATTTCATCCTCGAAATTTAAGGACTAGCAAAGGAGAAGCAGGGAAGAATAACCCCAAGACACAACTTGAAACAACACAAATCTTGAGAGAACACAGTTCAGACGAACACAGTCAGACCATAATCACAGGCACACGCTCTGGATCGGGCACGGCACCCAAGTGAACACAAGTCCAACACCTCCGAAACAAGGCAACGTCGTTTACGTCTCACAGGAAAGGAGACACGACCCATGCCACAACAACAGCTATCGGGAAAACAAAACGATAGTGAATCACAAAACCTAAGCTAGCGAAAGACTATTGTAGCGCTCGTGCTTTAGCGGATTCTTAGCGGTTCGGATCTAGGCTTTGTCCTGGTCGTTTTGGCTATTTTTGCGGATTTTTAGGCATTCGTTTGGCATTTATCAGAATTTGTTTGAGGTTAATGGCTATTAGGGTTAAGTTTTTAAAATAATAATATATATATATATATATATATATATATATATATATATATATATATATATATATATATATATATATATATATATATATCCCCATCGATTTCTCTCTCCCTCACTCGTTCTCCCTCTTTCTCTCTCTCCCTCTCGCGATCTCTCCACCCCACTCTCTCGGTCTTGTTCCGAACGGTCGCAGATCAAGGCGCGGGAGGCGTTGTTAGAACCGGCTCGTCGCGAGGAACGCGTAGGCGCTGACCTCGTCGCGGTTCGTGGGATGTGGAGGTGAGACGGGGCGAGAGGAGCCACGGCAACCCGTTGCTTGCATGCGGCCCAAACTCGATTTTCGTCGCGATTAAGGTAGGGGGATAGAATCCTTGTCTCGCTAGGATCACATTGGCATATCATGCATGTCCATTCGACGTCGTTTTCTTCAATTTCCATGCAAAATTCCATGTTAGTGTAATTTAGGCTAAATCCTTGAAAATCACTCCATGTGCATTATTTTTATGTTTTGATGCATGGATTAGTTGTAGAATGTTGTGGTTTGGCAGGTTTTACAGTTTTTACATGTTCCCCGTCGATCCAGATCGACCAGGAGGGGGCTCGATTTTGAACGCTTCGGTTTTAGCTCCCAGCTGGTGTGACAGCCATTTCAGAGTCCGTCACACTATAACGGCCCTTGTGGGGTGCGTTACGTGTGTGTGATGGCCCGGTGTGGGGGCGTCACATGCCGTGTAGTGGTCGCATGTGGATCATTACATTCCCGTTTGACTGTTTGACTTTCTTTAGGCGGTTGGCCTAGCGGTCTATCGAGCGATCGCCAGAGCCATGTGACGCGCCCCTCTAGGTGCGTCACAGCGTTGTGAGACGTGGACCTCCCTTCTACCCTTGGTGACCATGACGGCCCCCTTGGTGTGTGTCACACCCGTGTAACGCGCCCCTCCAGGTGCTTTACGTCCCTCTTAGCGTGAGCTCTTTTAGACCTTGGTGGCCCTGACGGCCCACCTTGGGCGCGTCACAGTCCTTCTGACACCCCCTTCCTCGACCGTCACAGCCCTTCTGACGCCCCTTCCCTTGGCCGTCACACTCTGTGACGCGGCAGCCCTAGACCGTTACAACTCTTTGGTTTTTAAAAGCATGCATGGTCCATTTCTAATGCATTCCATATTATGTATATGTCATGTTTAAATTGTCTTATGATCGATAGCTTGTTATCCGATCCCGATGGAATTACTTTCTCTTTCCTTGTGATGGAACCACTAGTCGTGGCCCAGCGATCGAGTGTGTCATCCCACCCGGGAGAGGTGGAGGGGTGTTCCCGAGGAACGGTTTGTAAGCTAGTTACCGTGGGCCCCTGTGGTTACCGTTGCGTCCAACGGGGGGGGGGAACTAGCTAGAGACTTTGCTCTAGGCAGGAGTCAGTGTGTGCACACGTGGTCGGACACTTGGACTGGCACTGACGAGTGTCGCTCTGACTAGTGCTTGGTTTGGTCCTGTTACGCCTCTCGCTTGTCGAGATCCAGACTTGTGAGTTGCCGAGACGCAGTGTAAGTCATCAGTGGACGCGTCTGGTCTTGTTCTTCTAGTGGGTTGTTCCGTCTCTCACTTCACTTGGTTAGTGACAGTTTATTCTATTGGTAGATTTATTTCCTGTTGTTATTTATTTATTAAATTGTGCATTTGCCTTATTTTTAAATGCATGCTCTAATTGCCGTTATGTTTGCCTACTTGTCTGATTAGTTTGAGGTGAGGATCCGCGTGACCCCTACTGAGTCTGGCTGTGACTCACCCTTCCTTCTTTCAGGTGAGCCGCCCCAGCCGTCCGCTGGTTCTTCTCGAGGTTGCGCCGACCGTCGTTAGAGTGCCAGCTGTGTTGGTCTGTTCTTTTGTGCTGGGGTATGCCCCGTGTAGTTGTACAGTGGACATCTTTTTCTGTGTAAATCTGGACTATTGTATATTCTACCACTCTGATATTTTTAATTGCTTTCGCACTTATTTATTAATTGTTGCCCTAATTAATATTGCGCGCATGCGGTCCCAATTCGTTATGCAACTCCTCAGCAAACTCCTTAACCCTTCAGGGGCCTCATCAGCCTCTTGGGTGGCTTCCCCAGTTCTTGGTATCAGTGTATCGATGTTATCGGTATATCGGCATCCGGAGCTCTGGGTCGTCACAGTTGGTATCAGAGCGGTGTTGGGGATTTGCATTAGGAATTAGAACTTGTGCTGGTCCAGAGCTAGTCCACTGTGTCGTCTGTTGCTGGCTTAGGATGTTTCTCGTGATTATTGATGGTTTTTCCTTATTGTGTGTTTCTTAGATTCAAGATGTTGCCTCGTGGATGGAAGAAGGCTCGGGCTCCTCGAGAGGAGAGTGGTACTTCCTCTACCCCAGCTGTGCCAGTTTCTGTCAACCCTGCTCCGCATGAAGAAGTGCTCGGTGGTCGTGGCAGAGCGTTAAAGGAATTCATGCTGTTCCACCCACCGACTTTTGAGGGTCAATCAGATCCGGAGGTAGCTCGATCGTGGCTCGATGCTACCGTGTGCGTGTTCCAATCGATGGAGTGCGCGGATGATGAGCGGGTCATGTTGGCTACTTATCAGCTTCAAGGTACCCCACGCACGTGGTGGACTGTAGAGTGGGAGGTTGCCTTCCGTTCCCGTCCGCTTCGACAAATCACCTGGGCAGAGTTCGTTGCTGCTTTCGAGCGTGCTTACACTCCAGCCTTCCTTAAGTTAGCGAAGATATATCAATTTCTAGAGCTGACGCAAAGTGACATGACTGTGTTGCAGTACCGAGATAAGTTCATCGAGTTGGGCAGGTACGCGCCCCATATTTTTGCTGATGAAGCTTTGAAGACTCAGCAGTTTTTACGCGACTGAAAACGTAATTGAGCATACCGTTGTTCGCTACCCGAGTGTCTGAGTTGGATTCAGCGTACCAGGCAGCTGTTGCAGTGGAAATGGAAATGGCGAGGACTCGAGGGCTTTCTCAGGCAAGAATGGTGCAGCCGACTGTGCAGTTTCAGCCGACTTACCAGCCGTCTGTCCCAGGAGTTCCTTCTGCCGTTCCTGCTGTCAGCGGTGTTCTTTCTTCTTCCGACTCCCACTTCCGGCAATTCAAGAATAAGAAGTCGAATAGGAAGTTTGAGCATTCGGTGCCTTCTGATCCGAGTCAGCTGTCCGTTCCTTCTGTTCGATCGCGTCAATATTTTTCCAGTGGTCAGCAGCGTCCGTGTCCGAGGTGTGGTGGCAGTCATCCAGGCGTGCCGTGTTCTTTGCCGATCGTCTGTTATCGCTGTAATCAGCCAGGTCATGTGGTTCAAGACTATCCACTGAAGTCGACGCTGGTACAGTTTTCACAGTTTACCCAGCCGTAGCGGCCTCAGTTTCGTCTTCCTCCGTCGCCTCAACCTCAACCGTCTTACCTACCTGCTCTAGTTTCTTCCCTGCAGTCTTCTGCAGCCGGCCGCCCTCCGAGAGGCAGGGTCACTCACATCACTCATGCAGAAGCTGTCGCAGCTAATCTGGTAGAAGGTACGATTTTGATTTTTGGTCGTCCAGCTCATGTTCTTTTTGATTCTGGTGTTACTCATTCTTTTGTGTCCGAGGATTTTCTTGCTCGCATTGAGGAGCCGATGACCGAAGTGTCCTGTAACTTGCTCGTGAAATTACCCTCTGGAGATTTCATGTCCACTCCAGTGTGCCTGGAAGATTCCCCTATTGTCGTCAGCAATCGGCCAATGCCTGTGAAGCTTTACGCATTGAAGTTGGCCGAATACGATGCTATTCTAGGCATGGATTGGCTGGAATTGTATGGTGCCGTGGTTGACTGCAGATACAAGCGAGTCTATTTTATACCACGTGGGAAGCCAGCCTTTTATTTCCAAGGTATGCTTTATTTTGCAGTTGACTCCTTCCGCCTTCTGTTTAAATTTTGAGGATGAAATTTCTTTAAGGAGGGAGGGACTGTAGCGCTCGTGCTTTAGCGGATTCGTAGCAGTTTGGATCTAGGCTTTGTCCTGGTCGTTTTGGCTATTTTTATGGATTTTTAGGCGTTCGTTTGGCATTTATCAGAATTTGTTTGAGGTTAATGGCTATTAGGGTTAAGTTTTTAAAATAATAATAATAATAATTTTAATTAATATATATATATATCTCTCTCTCCCCATCGATTTCTCTCTCCCTCTCTCGTTCTCCCTCTTTCTCTCTCTCCCTCTCGCGATCTCTCCACCCCACTCTCTCGGTCTTGGTCCGGACGGTCGCGGATCGAGGCGCGGGAGGCGTTGTTGGAACCGGCTCGTCGCGAGGAACGCGTAGGCGCTGACCTCGTCGCGGTTCATGGGATGTGGAGGTGAGACGAGACAAGAGGAGCCGCGGTGACCTGTTGCTTGCATGCCGCCCAAACTCGATTTTCATCGCGATTAAGGTAGGGGGATGGAATCCTTGTCTCGCTAGGATCGCATTGGCATATCATGCACGTCCATTCGACGTCGTTTTCTTCAATTTCCATGCAAAATTCCATGTTAGTGTAATTTAGGCTAAATCCTTGAAAATCACTCCATGGGCATTATTTTTATGTTTTGATGGATGGATTAGTTGTAGAATGTCGTGGTTTGGCATGTTTTACAGTTTTTACACGTTCCCCGTCGATCCAGCTCGACCGGGAGGGGGCTCGATTTTGAACGCTTCGGTTTTAGCTCCCAACTGGTGTGACAACCCTTTCAGAGTCTATCACACTGTAACGGCCCTTGTGGGGTGCGTTACGTGTGTGTGATGGCCCGCTGTGTCAGTGTGTGCACACGTGGTCGGAGACTTGGACTGGCACTGACGAGTGTCGCTCTGACTAGTACTTGGTATGGTCCTGTTACGCCTCTCGCTTGTCGAGATCCAGACTTGTGAGTTGCCGAGACGCAGTGTAAGTCGTCAGTGGACGCGTCTGATCTTGTTCTTCTAGTGGGTTGTTCCGTCTCTCACTTCACTTGGTTAGTGACAGTTTATTCTATTGGTAGTTTTATTTCCTGTCGTTATTCATTTATTAAATTGTGCATTTGCCTTATTATTTAAATGCATGCTCTAATTACTTTTATATTTGCCTGCTTGTCTGATTAGTTTGAGGTGGGGATCCGCGTGACCCCTACTGAGTCTGGCTGTGACTCACCCTTCCTTCTTTCAGGTAAGCCGCCCCAGTCATCCACCGGTCTCTCTCGCGGTTCTGCCGACCGTCGTTAGAGTTTCAGCTGCTGTTGGTTTGACTTTTGTTCTGTTGAGTCGGGGTATGTCCCGTGTAGTTGTACAGTGGACCTCTTTTTTATCTGTAAATATGGACTATTGTATATATTCTACCACTCTGATATTTTAGATTGTTTCTGCACTTATTTATTAATTGTTGTCCTAATTAATATTGCGCATCTGCGGTCCCAATTCGTTATGCAACTCCACAGCAAACTCCTTTAACCATTCAGGGGCCTCACCAGCCTCTTGGGAGGCTTCCCCAGTTCTTGGTATCGGTATATCGATTTTATCGGTATATCGGTATCCGGAGCTCTGGGTAGTCATAGTTGGTATCAGAGCTGTGTTGGAGATTTGTATTAGGAATTGGAACTTGCGCTGGTCCAGAGCTAGTCCACTGTGTCGTTTGTTGCTGGCTTAGGATGTTTCTCGTGATTACTGATGGTTTTCCGTTATAGTGTGTTTTGTGTTTCCTAGATTCAAGATGTTGCCTCGTGGATGGAAGAAAGCTCGGGCTCCTCGGGAGGAGAGTGGCACTTCCTCTGCCCCAGCTGTGCCAGCTTCCGTTAACCCTGCTCCGCGTGAAGAAGTGCCTGGTGGCCATGGTAGAGCGTTGAAGGAATTTTTGCTGTTCTACCCACCGACTTTTGAGGGTCAATCAAATCCGGAGGCAGCTAGGTCGTGGCTCGATGCTACTGTGTGCATGTTCCAATCGATGGAGTGCGCGGATGTAATATCCCAGACCATTCGGATCCTTCTTTTTGGGTCCCAGATCTGGTTTTTCGGAGTGTCCGGCTTTGTTGTGTCCAAAATTTCGTTTCGGACATCTTTCGTGTTCGGATCGGCACAATCCGGAGTCGTTTCGGAGGCCCGAAGGCGTTCCGCGGCTTTTCCTTGCGTGTTTTCTGATTTCCGATGTGTGTTTCGGCTTTTTCTTCGGAAGCTCGCTGCGGGTGGACCGGGTCGTACACCTAGGCACGAGTGGTACTGTTGTGATCGGTGCGTTCCGAGGATTCCGGAAATGTATTTTTCTATTTTTTGATATTTTTCTGAAAAATTGGATTTTCTATATATTCCCATTTCTTTTCCTTTTCTTTTCCCCTTTCTCTTTCTTCTTCTTCTTCTTCTTCCTCCTTCCTTCCCCAACCGTGGCCGCCCTCTCCCTCTTCCTCTCTCCCGTTCGAGCGCGGCGACCTCCGTTCCAGTTGTAGACGGCGGCGGTGCGACGTGGCAAGGACGTGGGTGACGTCGAGACGATCGTGCGGGCGTGCCGCAAGCGTGGGAAGCGTGAGGAGGCGGGGTTCTAAAAGCGTTCTTCGCAATTTGTGGATGATCCGATGGAGCATTCACTCCCTTGAGGTAGGGTGACGATCCTCTATCTCCGTGCTTTCCTTTCCCGTGATTTCTAGGCCGGCGGGGAGCCGAGAGGGGTTCGTTTGAGCTCGGGACGAGAAATGCATGCTTTGGGGGTTTGAGTGCCGATCTAGAGTTTTACCGCGCCATTTGGAGTTTTGGGGGCATCATTCGGTGCTCTAGGGCGTGGGGACGAGTTCCCCCTTTGTTTCCCCATCACCCGCGGGTGATTGGGGCGTGGAATGGTGTTTTAGGCCGTTTCCCGCTGTTCTTGATTTTCTGAGGTGATCACGGTCCACCAGTGACCGTTTTCACTGGTCGCGGTCAGGCCGGGACCGCTTTCAGCGGGTTTTGAACCGTTGGGGCTTTAGAGTGTCGGTGGGCGGACGTGGTCTTGCGACAGATCGTGACTGTTGGTCGCGGTCTGGTGACAACCGCGTTCACCGTGGGGACCGACACGGACCCCGAGGTATTTTTGACCGTTGGTTTCCAGTCGCGGTCTCCTGGAGACCGCTACTTTGTGAACACGGTCACCGGGTGACCGCGTTCATTTTTCTTGCGCCAGGGTGGTCGCGGTCCCAGGAGGACCGCGACTGTGTGGTCGCGGTCCGGGGCAGATCGCTACCACAGGAGGCGGTCCTCCGGTGACCGCGCCTCCCATCCCTTGCCGATTCGAGTCCCGGATGAGTGAGTCTCGATCCCTGTGCTGACCCGTGGTCTGATTGATGCTAGGCATCATGTGGGGGCCACACGTGAGGGTGCCGTGGGGTCCCGGGAGGTGATGATTTCGGCATGTGTCGCCGTGTGACGGTGTTGGTACAAGGAGCGTTCCGCGTGCCTGCGATTGTGACGTTGTTTTCCGTTGACTTGAGAGTCTACTCCTTTAGTGACCCTCCACTAGTCGTAGCCCACCAGTACGAGGTGCTGGTCACACCAGGGAGTGGTGTACGGGTCAACCCTTTGAGACGGTTTGTGGACCGGTTACCGTTGGGCCCCACGTCTTGCAGCCAGAGTCTGACTGAGGGGAAAACCGGTCAGAGGACCAGACTAGGGACGCACGGTCTGTGTGTGCATAGGTGGTTGGGGGCGGTTGGACCCACGTCGACGGGCGTGACCCCAGCTAGTCACTTGTTGTGAGTTTACTTGTACGATGTTCGCGCCTTTGGTAGGAGCTACCACGCCAGGCGGTTCACCTGCGGCGCGGTGTAAGATGTCAGGGGACGCTACCAGCTGTGCTTCTAGTGGGAGATACTCCTGTCGGGTACGGAGTGACAGACTATTAGTCGTGTGTTTTTGACTTTCAGATTTGCTGGGTCGACCATTGAGCTTCGGTTGTCTCACCGTGGCATGTGTGTCGGTTTACGTGCCGTAGGGTCTTTGTTTAGTAGAGCACAAGGCTTTCCTTTCCGAGGTACCTATCTACCGCTAGCATAGTGGTTTCCCATCTTCGAGGTAGGGTTCGAGTGATCCCTACTGAGTCTTGTTCTGAGAGTCATTCCCTGCGTGTTTTCACCGTGTTTCAGGTGAGGCACCGCCCCAGGGGAGCGCATCTGGGGTGCAGCGAGGTGCGGGTGCCCAGAGGTAGTGCCAGAGGTCAGAGTCGGGGTATGCCCCCGTGTAGCTGTACTTTTCGTTCTTGTCTCTGTACTAGTTGTGGACTGCTACTGTTGTTGTCATTTTTTATATTGTGGACCATGTAAATTGTTAATTTATTTCATGCTTAATGCTATAACTGTTTAATTTCTGCAATTACTTGTGATACTTGTGTAGTTTCCACACCATCCTTCTAACCCTTCCGAGTCTTTGGACTCGTGGGTGGCGGTGCGAGTCTCGGGTTATCGGGCCTTCAAGTAATCGGATTCTCGGGTGGTTACAGCTGGTATCAGAGCGCGGTTGTGGAATTACATGAGAATCATAGGTAATTGTAGTGGTCCACTAGTCCACAACGATGATGTACAGTTGACGCTGGCATCGGGCATCGTGCATTTTCTTGACCATGCCATTTTTGTGTTTTCTGTCTTTTACTTCAGGAGTGAGCATGGCGCCGAGGAGGAGCACTCGCTCTCAGCAGGGACAGTCGGCTGGAGGTCAGGAGATCCAGCAGGGGGTCCAGAGGGACCAGGAGGAGCATAGTAGAGCGCCACCAGGGGCCACCAAGGCCGCGGATACCGCGAGAGTTCTGGGGGCCGAGGATTTCTTCCGTGGCATGTACCAGCTTATGTCTCAGCAGTTCGGCGGAGAGGCTGGTGAGGGCTCGTCAGTTAGGGGTGGGCCAGGCCGAGTAGTGAGGGACTTCATGCAGTTCCATCCACCTTACTTCAGCGGCCAGGTAGACCCTGATGCGGCTCGTGATTGGCTTGATGAGATGGAGCGAGTGTTCAGTTCTGCGAAGAGTGCTGCCGAGGACAGAGTGGTGTTGGCCTACAACCAGTTGCAGGGTACGGCTCGGAAGTGGTGGTCTTCCGAGTGGAAGACATCTTTTCAGCTTCGTCCACTTGAGCAGGTCAAGTGGGATGACTTCGTCAGTACTTTCGAGCGTACGTACTGTCCAGATTACCTTGCTACGCAGGGGATGCAGGAGTTTCTGGAGCTGGTGCAGGGTGACATGTCCGTGTTGCAGTACAGGGCCCGATTTGTCGAGCTGGGTCGGTATGCACCTCACATCATAAAGCATGAGAGGGTGAAGACCGCGCAGTTTGTTCAGGGCTTGAGGCAGGAGCTGAGGCACCATCTGATCGCGAACGGGACCACTGATCTAGAGACAGCGTCTCATGTTGCGGCTTCCTTGGAGATGGATATGTAGAGGACTCGAGGACCGATTAGCCAGGGGCAGTCTCTATCAGGTCGCAGCCAGCAGTCGGCTACCCAGCAGCAGGGTTCCTTCCAGCATGCGTTGAGTGGTTCGGGAGTACCGACATCGGCAGCGTTGGTAACATGATCTGCTTCTTTTGGCTCGAAGGTCAAGAAGTTTTTCAAGAAAGGGTTCAGTAAGAAGAAGCCCAAGGATCAGGGGCAGGCTTCATCGGGCAGTGTACAGCAGCCGATTCCTTTTCAGCGACAGGGATTAGCGAGTGGATCGCGAGGACCGTGTCTACGGTGTGGTGGGACCCACCCAGGCAGGCAGTGCACGGCGCCGTTCATCTGTTTCCGGTATGACCAGCCAGGGCATATGGCGCGTGACTGTCCTCAGAGGCCGCCGCAGCAGCAGCAGGTTCCCCAGCAGCAGAGGCAGCAGCAGCAGTAGCAGGGACAGTATCCGCCGCTACCCAGGTCAGCCAGTGTGGGAGGTAGGCAGAGAGCTCGAGGCCAGATCACGCACATGACCAGGGCAAAGGCAGTGGCGTCGCAGCTCGCAGAAGGTACCGTTCAGATTTTGGGTTGTGCGGCTCGGGTTTTGTTTGATTCTGGCGCGTCTCATTCGTTTATTTCGGAGGATTTCACGTTGAGCGTCGAGGAGCCGGTGACCCAGTTGCCTTGTGGTTTGGTAGTGGAACTGCCTTCGGGTGATTTCATGATCACTCCGTATTGCTTCGATCAGGTTCCTATTTGGATCGATGGACGGAGAATGCCAGGCAGGTTGTATGCGTTGCAGCTTCGGGATTACGATGTGATTCTAGGCATGGATTAGCTCGAGACCCATGGAGCGGTGGTGGATTGTGGAATGAAGAGGGTCTACTTCCAGCATCCGAGCAAGCGGACCTTCTATTTCCAAGGTATCCGTTCCACCTCTTCTCGATTCCTCATCTCTGTTATTCGAGCTCGTCGATTGCTTGATTCTGGTTGTCAGGGTTTTCTCGCGTCTGTGGTTGTGTCTGACCGGATGGAGCCGAGTGTCGAGGACATTCCGGTGGTGTGCGAGTTTCCCGACGTTTTTCCCAAGGAGTTGCCTGGATTGCCTCCCCAGCGGGAGATCGATTTCGTGATCGAGATTGTGCCTGGTACGGGACCTTTGGCGAAGGCTCCCTACCGTATGGCCCCCGCTGAGTTGAGGGAGTTGAGGGCGCAGTTGCAGGAACTGTTGGCCAAGGGGTACATTCGTCCTAGCTTTTCCCCTTGGGGTACGCCCGTGCTGTTTGTGAAGAAGAAGGACGGTAGTCTGCGGCTGTGCATTGACCTTCGGAAGCTGAATGAAGTGACCATTAAGAACAAGTATCTGTTGCCGCGGATTGATGATTTGTTTGACCAGCTTCAGTCTGCACGAGTGTTCTCGGGGATTGATTTGCGGTCCGGTTATTATCGGCTGAGAATTCGCGAGTCCGATATGGAGAAGACTGCATTCAGTACGAGGTACAGGCATTATGAGTTTCTGGTGATGCCGTTTGGGCTCACCAATGCCCCTGCAGCCTTCATGGACTTGATGCAGAGGGTGTTCCATCCGTATTTGGACCAATTCATGGTCATTTTCGTAGACGACATCCTTGTCTATTCGCAGTCTGCTGAGGAGCACGCGTACCATTTGGGTGTGGTGCTGCAGACGTTGCGAGATCACCAGTTGTATGCGAAGCTCAGCAAGTGCGAGTTCTGGCTCGACGAGGTGCACTTTCTGGGGCACGTGATTTCTGGTGATGGCATTTCCGTGGACCCCGCCAAGGTCGAGGCAGTAATGCAGTGGCCGAGGCCGAGGTCAGTGACGGAGATCCGGAGTTTCTTGGGGCTTGCGGGCTATTATCGCCGGTTTATCTAAGATTTTTCTCGCATTGCGGCCCCGATGACTAGACTCACGCGGAAGGATGTGCCTTTCGTCTGGTCTAAGGAGTGTGAGCAGAGCTTCAGGGAGCTGAAGAGGTTGCTCACCTCGGCTCCGGTGTTGGTTTTACCTTCTGGATCGGGAGGTTTCGTGGTGTGTACAGATACTTCCGGCGTTGGATTGGGTGCTGTGTTGATGCAGCATGGTAGAGTGGTGGCTTATGCATCTCGGCAGCTAAAGCCCCACGAGGAGAACTACCCTACCAATGACCTTGAGTTGGCGGCGGTGATCTTCGCGCTGAAGATCTGGAGGCATTATCTGTACGGTGAGAAGTTCGAGGTGTTCACTGACCATCAGAGTTTGAGGTATGTGTTCTCGCAGAGGGACCTGAACCTCTGGCAGAGGCGTTGGATGGAGTTCATGAAGGATTATAACTTCACCCTGTCTTATCAGCCGGGCAGGATGAATGTCATCGCCGATGCCTTGAGTCGGAAGGTTGCGGTCAGTGCCTTGATGTTGAGGAAATGGAGGCTCTGGGAACCAGTGCCCGAAGTATCTTTCAGGCTCAAGATTCCCCATGAGCCAGGGTTGGCGGTGCTTGCGAGTCTGACTATCACTCCCGCTATCCATCGTCAGGTGACAGAGCCTCAGCATGCGGACCCTGAGTTGCCACGGATTCTGGCGATGACTGATGTGGAGCTCGACGAGGATGGTGCTGCGAGGTTTCGCGACAGGCTGTATGTCTCAGTGGAGGAGCAGATTCATCATGCGGTGTTGCGTGAGGCTCATGGGAGCAGGTACACCGTACACCCGGGTGCGACGAAGATGTATCGGAACTTGCGGAGACAGATCTGGTGGCTTGGCATGAAGAGAGATGTCGCAAAATTTGTGGCCAGGTGCCTGATCTGTCAGCAGGTAAAGGCGGAGCATCAGCGACCAGGAGGTACTCTCCAGCCCTTGGATGTTCCTGCATGGAAGTGGGACCACGTGACTGCGGATTTTATGGTGGGGTTGCCGAGGACCCCGAGTGGGCAGGACAGTATTTGGTTGCTGGTGGATCGGCTGACGAAGGTGACTCGGTTGTTACCGGTCAAAGTCAGCTGGGGGGTGTCCAAGTTGGCTCGTCTTTATGTGGAGCGGATCGTGCCGTTGCATGGGATTCCCGTTTCGATCGTGTCAGATCGGGATCCGCGCTTCACTTGTGGAATCTGGAGGAGTTTCCAGCGAGCTCTTGGCACGGAGTTGACATTTAGCTCGGCGTATCATCCTCAGTCTGATGGTCAGTCTGAGAGGACCATCCAGACGTTGGAGGACATGCTGAGATCCTGCTGCCTGGAGTGGCAGGGGAGTTGGATTCATCACCTACCGCTGGTGGAGTTTGCCTACAACAACAGCTATCAGTCGAGCATCGGCATGGCTCCTTATGAGGCCTTGTACGGGCGTCCGTGTAGGACTCCACTTGATTGGTTTGAGGTTGGTGAGCATGTTTTGACAGGACTCGAATTGGTGCAGCAGTGTGTAGATGTTGTGCACCTGGTTCGTCAGAATATGTTGGCGGCCCAGAGTCGGCAGAAGAGCTATGCTGACCGTAGGAGGCAGCCCCTCGAGTTCGCCGTGGGCGATCATGTGTTCTTGAGAGTTTCTCTGATGAAGGGGGTGATGCGTTTTGGATGGCGTGGGAAGCTGAGTCCCCGCTATATTGGTCCTTTTGTGATTGTGGAGCGCATCGGTGAGGTTGCTTATCGATTGCAGTTACCCCCTGAGTTGGCGTCAGTGCATGACGTGTTCCACGTCTCGATGTTACGGAAGTATATGCCCGATGACTCTCATGTGCTCGATATTTCTGTTTGGCCTGAGGTGACTCCAGATCTTTCTCTCCCAGAGTTTTCGATCCGCGTGAGGATAGGCGAGAGCAGCGCCTGCGGAACAAGGTCATCCCCTTGGTAAAGGTGGTATGGCAGCAGCACTCTGGTGGTGAGGCTTCTTGGGAGCGTGAGGATGAGATGCATCAGCAGTTCCCGTACCTGTTTGAGTGAGTCTTCCTCTTCTTTCCCCTTGGGTTGTTCTCAATTTCGAGGATGAAATTCCTTTAAGGGGGGAGGGCTGTAATATCTTGGACCATTCGGATCCTTCTTTTTGGGTCCCGGATCTAGTTTTTCGGAGTGTCCGGCTCCGTTGTGTCTGAAATTTTGTTTCAAACATCTTTTGTGTTCGGATCGGCGCGATCCGGAATCGTTTCGGAGGCCCGGAGGCGTTCCGTGACTTTTCCGTGCGTGTTTTCCGATTTTCGGTGTGTGTTTTGACTTTTTCTTCGGAAGCTCGCTATGGGTGGACCGGGTCGTTCACCTAGGCACGAGTGGTACTGTTGTGATCGGTGCGTTTCGAGGATTCCGAAAACGTATCTTTCTATTTTTTGGTATTTTTTCAAAAAATCAGATTTTCTATATATTCCCATTTCTTTTCCTTTTCTTTTCCCCTTTCTCTTTCTTCTTCTTCTTCCTCCTTCCTTCCCCAACCGTGGCCGCCCTCTCCCTCTCCCTCTCCCTCTCTCCCATTCGAGCGCGGCGACCTCCGTTCCGGCTGCAGACGGTGGCGGTGCGACGCGGAAAGGACGTTGGTGACGTCGAGACGATCGTGCGGGCGTGCGGCAAGCGTGGGAAGCGTGGGGAGGCGGGGTTCTAAAAGCGTTCTTCGCGATTCATGGACGATCCGGTGGAGCATTCGCTCCCTTGAGGTAGGGTGACGATCCTCTATCTCCGTGCTTTCCTTTCCTGTGATTTCTAGGCCGACGGGGAGCCGAGAGGGGTTCGTTTGAGCTTGGGACGGAAATGCATGCTTTGGGCGTTTGAGTGCCGATCTAGAGTTTTACCACGTCATTTGGAGTTTGGGGGGCATCATTCGGTGCTCTAGGGCGTGGGGACGAGTTCCCCCTTTATTTCCCCATCACCCGGGGGTGATTGGGGCGTGGAATGGTGTTTTAGGCCGTTTCTCGCCGTTCTCGATTTTCGAGGTGATCGCGGTCCACTAGCGACCGTTTTCACTGGTCGCAGTCAGGCGGGGACCGCTTTCAGCGGGTTTTGAACCGTTGGGGCTTTAGAGTGTCGGTGGGCAGACGCAGTCTTGCGACAGACCGCGACTGTTGGTCGTGGTCTGGTGACAACCGCGTTCACCGTGGGGACCGGTACGGACCCCGAGGCATTTTTGACCGTTGGTTTCCAGTCGCGGTCTCCTGGAGACCGCTACTCTGTGAACACGGTCACCGGGTGACCGCATTCATTTTTCTTGTGCCAGGGTGGTCGCGGTCCCAGGAGGACCGCGACTGTGTGGTCGCGGTCCGGGGCAGATCGCTACCACAGGAGGCGGTCCTCCAGTGACCGCGTCTCCCATCCCTTACCGATTTGAGTCCCGGATGAGCGAGTCTCGATCCCTGTGCTGACCCGTGGTCTGACTGATGCTGGGCATCATGTGGGGGCCACACGTGAGGGTGCCGTGGGGTCCCGGGAGGTGATGATTTCGGCTTGTGTCGCCGTGTGACGGTGTTGGTACAAGGAGCGTTCCGCGTGCCTACGATTGTGACATTATTTTCCGTTGACTTGAGAGTCTACTCCTTTAGTGACCCTCCACTAGTCGTAGCCCACCAGTACGAGGTGCTGGTCGCACCAGGGAGTGGTGTACGGGCTGACCCTTTGAGACGGTTTGTGGACCGGTTACCGTTGGGCCCCACGTCTTGCAGCCAGAGTCCGGCTGAGGGGAAAACCGGTCAGAGGACCAGACTAGGGATGCACGGTCTGTGTGTGCACACGTGGTTGGGGGCGGTTGGACCCACATCGACGGGCGTGACCCCAGCTAGTCACTTGTTGTGAGTTTACTTGTACGGTGTTCGCGCCTTTGGTAGGAGCTACCACACCAGGCGGTTCACCTGTGGCGCGGTGTAAGACGTTAGGGGATGCTACTGGCTGTGCTTCTAGTGGGAGATACTCCTGTTGGGTACGGAGTGACAGACTGTCGGTCGTGTGTTTTCGACTTTCGGGTTTGCCGGGTCGACCGTTGAGCTTCGGTTGTCTCACCGTGGCACGGGTGTCGGTTTGCGTGCCGTAGGGTCTTTGTTTAGTAGAGCACATGGCTTTCCTTTCCGAGGTACCTACCTACCGCTAGCGTAGTGGTTTCCCGTCTTCGAGGTAGGGTTTGAGTGATCCCTACTGAGTCTTGTTCCGAGACTCATTCCCTGCGTGTTTTCACCGTGTTTCAGGTGAGGCGCCGTCCCAGGGGAGCGCGTCTGGGGTGCAGCGAGGTGCGGATGCCAAGAGGTAGTGCCAGAGGTCAGAGCCGGGGTATGCCACCTGTAGCTGTAGTTTTCATTCTTGTCTCTGTACTAATTGTGGACTGCTACTGTTGTTGTCATTTTTTATATTGTGGACCATGTAAAATGTTAATTTATTTCCTGCTTAATGTTATAACTGTTTAATTTCTGCAATTACTTGTGATACTTGTGTAGTTTCCACACCATCCTTCTAACCCTTCCGAGTCTTCGGACTCGTGGGTGGCGGTGCGAGTCTCGGGTTATCGGGCCTTCCCGGTAATCGGATTCTCGGGTCGTTACAGCTAGTATCAGAGCGCGTCATGTTAGCTACTTATCAGCTTCAAGGTACCGCACGCATGCGGTGGACTGCAGAGTGGGAGGTTACCTTCCGTTCCCGTCCGCTTTGGCAAATCATCTGGGCTGAGTTCGTTGCTGCTTTCAAGCGCGCTTACACTCCAGCCTGTCTCAAGTTGGCAAAGATGTATCAGTTTCTGGAGCTGACGCAAGGTGACATGACTGTGTTGCAGTACCGAGATAAGTTCATCGAGTTGGGCAGGTACGTGCCCCATATTTTTGCTGATGAAGCTTTGAAGACTCAGTAGTTTTTACACGGACTGAAAACGTAATTGAGCCTACCGTTGTTCGCAACCCGAGTGTCTGAGTTGGATTCAGCATACCAGGCAACTGTTGCAGTGGAAATGGAAATGGCGAGGACTCGAGGGCTTTCTCAAGCAAGAATGGTGCAGCCGACTGTGCAGTTTCAGCCGACTTACCAGCCGTCTGTCCCAGAAGTTCCTTCTGCCGTTCCTGCTGTCAACGGTGTTCTTTCTTCTTCCGACTCCCACTTCCGGCAATTCAAGATAAAGAAGTCGAATAGGAAGTTTGAGCATTCGGCGCCTTCTGATCCGAGTC
The DNA here is from genome assembly GCA_022559845.1 of Amorphophallus konjac. Taxonomy (NCBI): domain Eukaryota; kingdom Viridiplantae; phylum Streptophyta; class Magnoliopsida; order Alismatales; family Araceae; genus Amorphophallus; species Amorphophallus konjac. The sequence continues at coordinate 324,877,869 of CM040119.1, read as the reverse complement.
AGCTGTCCGTTCCTTCTGTTCGACCGCGTCTAGATTTTTCCAGTGGTCAGCAGCGTCCGTGTCCGAGGTGTGGTGGCAGTCATCCAGGCGTGCCGTGTTCTTTACCGATCGTCTGTTATCGCTGTGATCAGCCGAGTCATGTGGTTCGAGACTGTCCGCTGAAGTCGACGCCGGTACAGTTTTCGCAGTTTACCCAGCCGCAGCGGCCTCAGTTTCGTCTTCCTCCGCCACCTCAACCTCAATCGTCTTACCTACCTGCTCCAGTTTCTTCACTGCAGTCTTCTACAGCCGGCCGCCCTCCGAGAGGCAGGGTCACTCACATCACTCGTGCAGAAGCTGTGGCAGCTAATCTGGTAAAAGGTACGATTTTGATTTTTGGTCGTCCAGCTCATGTTCTTTTCAATTCTGGTGCTACTCATTCTTTTGTGTCAGAGGATTTTCTTGCTCACATTGAGGAGCCGATGACCGAAGTGTCCTGTAACTTGCTCGTGGAGTTACCCTCTGGAGATTTCATGTCCACTCCAGTGTGCCTGGAAGATTCCCCTATTGTCGTCAGCAATCGGCCGATGCCTGTGAAGCTTTACGCATTGAAGTTGACCGAATACGACGCTATTCTAGGCATGGATTGGCTGGAATTGTATGGTGTCGTGGTTGACTGCAGATACAAGCGAGTCTATTTTATACCACGTGGGAAGCTAGCCTTTTATTTCCAAGGTATGCTTTATTTTACAGTTGCCTCCTTCCGCCTTCTGTTTAAATTTCGAGGATGAAATTTCTTTAAGGAGGGAGGGACTGTAGCGCTCGTGCTTTAGCGGATTCGTAGCAGTTCGGATCTAGGCTTTGTCCTGATCATTTTGGCTATTTTTACGGATTTTTAGGCGTTCGTTTGGCATTTATCAGAATTTGTTTTAGGTTAATGGTAATTAGGGTTAAGTTTTTAAAATAATAATAATAATACTTTTAATTTATATATATATATATATATCTCCCCATCGATTTCTCTCTCCTTCACTTGTTCTCCCTCTTTCTCTCTCTCCCTCTCGCGATCGCTCCGCCCCCACTCTCTCGGTCTTGGTCCGGACGGCCGCGGATCGAGGCGCGAGAGGTGTTGTTGGAACCGGCTCGTCGCGAGGAACGCGTAGGCGCTGACCTCGTCGCGGTTCGTGGGACGTGGAGGCGAGACGGGGCGGGAGGAGCCGCGGCGTTCTTTCGCCCGCATGCGGTCCAAATCCGGTTTTCATCGTGATTAAGGTAGGGGGATGGAATCCTTGCCTCACTAGGATCGCATTGGCATAGCATGCACGCCCATCCGACGTCGTTTTCTTCAATTTCCATGCAAATTCTATGTTAGTGTAATTTATGCTAAATTCTTGGAAATCACTCCATGGGCATTGTTTTTATGTTTCGATGCATGGATTAGTTGTAGAATGTGGTGGTTTGGCAGGTTTTACAGTTTTTCTACATTTCCCCGTCGATCCGGCTCGACTGGGAGGGGCTTTGGTTTTGAACGTATCGGTTTAAGCCCCCAGCTTGTGTGACGGTCCTACCAGGAGCCGTTACACTGTAACAGCCCTTGTGGGGTGCGTTACGTGCGTGTGATGGCCCACAGTGGGGGCGTCACACTTGGTGTAATGGTCATCTGATGGACCGTTACACGACCGTCACCTGACCGGTTTGACCGTTGACCTCGTAAGGCGGTTGACCTTGCGGTCTATCGAGCGACCGCCAGAGCCATGTGACGTGCCCCTCTAGGTGCGTCACAGCGTAGTAAGCCGTGGACCTCCCTTCTACCCTTGGTGACCGTGACGGCTCCCTTGGGGTGTGTCACACCCGTGTAACGCGCCCCTCCAGGTGCGTTACCCCCCTCTTAGCGTGAGCCCTTCCAGACCTTGGTGGCCCTGACGGCCCGCCTTGGGCGCGTCACAGCCCTTGTGACGCCCCCTTCCTCGACCGTCACAGCCCTTGTGACGCCCCTTTCCTTGGCCGTTACACTCTGTGACGCGGCAGCCCCAGACCGTTACATTCCTTTGGGTTTTAAACGCATGCATGGTCAATTTCTAATGCATTTCACATTATGTACATGCCATGTTTAAGTTATTTTATGAACGATGGCTTGTTATCCGATCTCGATGGAATTACTTTCTCTTTCCTTATGATGGAACCACTAGTCATAGCCCAGTGACCGAGCGTGTCATCCCACCCGGGAGGGGTGGAGGGGTGTTCCCGAGGAACGGTTTGTAAGCTAGTTACCATGGGCCCCTGCGGTTACCATTGCGTCCAACGGGGGGGGGGAACTATCTAGAGACCTGGCTCTAGGCAGGAGTCAGTGTGTGTACACGTGGTCGGAGACTTGGACTGGCACTGACGAGTGTCGCTCTGACTAGTACTTGGTATGGTCCTGTTACGCCTCTCGCTTGTCGAGATCCAGACTTGTGAGTTGCCGAGACGCAGTGTAAGTCGTCAGTGGACGCGTCTGATCTTGTTCTTCTAGTGGGTTGTTCCGTCTCTCACTTCACTTGGTTAGTGACAGTTTATTCTATTGGTAGTTTTATTTCCTGTCGTTATTCATTTATTAAATTGTGCATTTGCCTTATTATTTAAATGCATGCTCTAATTACTTTTATATTTGCCTGCTTGTCTGATTAGTTTGAGGTGGGGATCCGCGTGACCCCTACTGAGTCTGGCTGTGACTCACCCTTCCTTCTTTCAGGTAAGCCGCCCCAGTCATCCACCGGTCTCTCTCGCGGTTCTGCCGACCGTCGTTAGAGTTTCAGCTGCTGTTGGTTTGACTTTTGTTCTGTTGAGTCGGGGTATGTCCCGTGTAGTTGTACAGTGGACCTCTTTTTTATCTGTAAATATGGACTATTGTATATATTCTACCACTCTGATATTTTAGATTGTTTCTGCACTTATTTATTAATTGTTGTCCTAATTAATATTGCGCATCTGCGGTCCCAATTCGTTATGCAACTCCACAGCAAACTCCTTTAACCATTCAGGGGCCTCACCAGCCTCTTGGGAGGCTTCCCCAGTTCTTGGTATCGGTATATCGATTTTATCGGTATCCGGAGCTCTAGGTCGTCACAAACCCCCCCGTGGAGATCGGAAGAGAGTCCGCATGACCTTGTGGCTGCAGTACTTTTATGATTGTCTGAAACAATATGAGGACTTCTCGCACATAGATACTGCCGTCGCCCGCAAGAAGCGTGCTAAGCTGAAGGCTGATGTGATGATTTCTTCCCGAGGGCGCCGGAGGGGACCCAATCCGGCAGGGGTCGACCCGCTGACGCATTGTGCAGCGTTCCTGACTTACTGGTTGTGCTCGTTCGCCATGTCGTATGGAGACGAGACTGTCATTCGACCGGACGCAATCTACCTGGACTGCTAGATCGCTTGGGGTATCAAGCTATCTCTGTGCCCAGCTACCCTGTGTCTAATATATAAGGCACTCGGGGATGTCAGCGCTCACCAGTTCTCGCGACAAGCACGATATGTGTGCCCACTACATTTTTTCAATGCGTGGGTCTATTCTCTATTTCCGGAATTCACACCACGCACCATTCAAGGCTTGGGGTTGGTTCCACGGAGGCTGGTGTTTGCAAGCGTGGAGTCAAGCTCGATGTCCATGCGTCTATACAACATCCGGGGGAGGCTGACGATGGTGCCCTACGATACTGCCGGCACTATTCACTTCTGGACCCTGGCCGCTCATTCAAGCCCGTTGGTGAACAGTAGCCGGGAATGCAAAGGCGACCAGGTGGAAAAGTACGTGCACCCGATCAGTCAGGAGAACGTGGTTCGCTCATTATTGGAGCTGGAGCTCAGGGCCTGGGCACTATCCATTCGGCCAAGTGTGGTGGCTTTTCGAAAGGGGGACAGTCTGTTGCTGGAGCCGTACTACCCCTTTCGCTTCGGTAGGAATTTCGGGTATGATCAACATATCTCAACGCATGGCGCTAGCTTCGATCTGTCGATGCGAAATCTCCGGGGGAGTCGCACTGCCGAGACTGCCCGAACCTGGTGGGATTTCTTGCATCGGGCAGACACTGCCATCTTTAGGGTGCCAGCCTCGGGTCGGATTCCGCGGGTGACCCCGGAGTATGTGAAGTGGTGGAATGCCCAGACAGCCTTGTATCGATTATGCCGGAGCGACTGCTGGGATGGAGCAGAGAGGAAATTTCTGAGCTGGCAGCCAGTGCCGGTACTTGATATTGGCCCGGAGCACCTACTCCGGTTGAGGCACGGCAAGGAACAGGAAGTGGCTGCGTACTTGATCACGCGCAAGGGAGCTCGTGAGGCCAAGCCGGCACCGCAAGTTAAACTGCCTACGGAAAAGGATGATTTTAAGAAGACCCTGTGGGACCTTTGCCGCGTTGGGGGTGACCACCTGGAGCTGACCAACTATCCATTTCCTATAGAAGAAGAAGGCAACCCCGTGAGGAGCTGGCGTCCGGAGAGGGGCCCAATCTATCCATACCGCACATTTGTGAGGAGGGAGGAACGGAAACCAGAAAATTACAAGGACACCACATGGCTCTACGTCCTCCTCCGAGTGCATGGGTTGAAGATTGAAGATTCGGCGGCGGCCGTCTTGCGCAAGCGCCTACACATTGCCTATTATTATGCCGAGAGATGGGGAATGGACCACATCAACCTCTTCTGTCACTTGGCCACCAAGAAGCATGTGGACCTGGCCGCTCTTGCCGACCGCTGCTAGAAAATCGAAGATGTATGTTGGCTGGTTCGAGAGGTAGCTCGTCGGGACAAGGAGCCGTCCCTTAACTACTGGCCCATAGCGCTGCGACTGTACACTGGCCCACATGGTATTTAGTGTTTTCTTCTTTTACTTGCATTTTTCACTGTTGACCTCCCTCGGCTACTGGACGATGATCGGGTCCTTAGTTCATCTTTTTTTTCTTAAACAGACCACCCCGACAGCACCCAAGTGGCGACGTATCGCAATCTCCTCTGGCAAGCAAGAAAACCTGATTATTTCGAGGCAGCGCCAGCGGCTCCGAAAACAACTCCTCTACCCCCGCCTGCGAAGAGGCCCCGGGCGAAATCGCCTGTGAAGAAGGCGGTAGATGCCGCTAAGGCAGTCGGGCGACGAGAGGCAAAGCGACGAAAGACGGAGGCCGCCAAAGTTGCGTCGACTACTCCCCCGGCACCTTTAATCTCTTCATTCGAGGAGTTCGAAGCTGCTCAAGCTGAGCCGAGTTGGCCTGCAGGTTGGGACTTTTCCGATCTTCGAGGCCCTTCATGGTTTATTTAGATGTTAAGAAGGATGCTTCTTGTAACATGTGTGTTTTTATTCCAGCTGCCGTTAAGAGGCCCACATCTGTATCTATCCCAGGCGTGGGTGAAGCTATGACCCACGGAGCCGTGGAGTCTGTCGAAGAGACCTTCTTCGCCCCAACTCCCGCCGCCGAAGTTGAAGGAGGTACATCGCTTTCTTTGCTAGTCACTTTGATTAACTTTCTCCCTCCCTTGAAGCTTTGCGGGCCCGGCTGAACCTGGATCTTGCTCTGCTTGGCAGAAGACGATGCGGCAGCCCCTCAACTGGGGGCGGACCCCGACACGTCTCGGTTCGGGAAAATATACCAGAAGAAGGGGTGGCGGTCAGGGAAGTCGCGGTTGCTTGTCCGGCGCGATGACGAGTCGACCCCGGATGCTGAGGCGGGGGTTCCCTTGACAACGAAAGAGGTGCCCACTAATACTACGTCTTCGTCGGGCGAAAGGGTAGATTACAACAACTCTTCTGACGGAGTAATTTCAACTGAGGGTGTACCCAAGGAGCCCAGTTTTCAAGTTCCGGCCTGGAAAGCCCCGGTACTGCCCGTTTCTCTTACCCTGGTGGAGCAGGCCTCTGTAAGTGCGAACCTGTTAATTCAGGTTTCTCTCTTGAGGCAGTCAACTAACTTCCTTAATATTATTATTTTTGGCTTTCAATAGGGACAGGTCCCACCGAAAGATGTAGAAATCCACGTCCCGGGCTTAGAAGCTGCCAGGCGAGAGACAACTACCGCGGCTTTGGACAAACTGGCATCCCTAGTCAAGGTTTTGCGACAAGAAGAGGTCGCGGTGAGTTCGGGTGCTTCCGTCTCGACAACCGAGGCTTCGCCCCGGGATGGAGTGGTAGTGGCTATAAGTACACGCTCTCTTTCTTCCTCCTTTCTCATCCTTAAGTCTTCCCTCGGGGTCGCTGATTTATTTGAGGCAATACAGGCTCGTTCCTCCAAAGGAGCCATGGAGATTACTATCCTAGCCACCGAAGCCCTGGAGGAGGGGGAGATAGCGCCATAGATCGAGGTGCGAGAGCCGGTAGTACCCGAAGCCGAGATTCTGGAAGAAGGGGAGGTGGTGTCGGCGGCCGAGACCCGTAGGGAGACGGTGCCTGAAGCTGCCGCCCGGGGAGAGACAACGCTGGGGAGCAGCATAGTACCAGTGGGCGAAGTAAGCATGGGGATCCATTCGGCTTCCTTGAGAATGTAGTGATTTACTCCACTTGGCAAGCGGTTTGATAAGTGTGTATTTTCCCATTTTAATTCATGTTATTTACATTTTTATGGGCTTTAATAATAATAAATATGCACTTATCACACTTACTTTTAATTTAGAGTAAAATAGATAAATTTCTGTAATTAAATGATTTTAAGAAAGATATTTCCTTATTTAACAAACACTCAAAACAATAAAAATAAGAAAAAAAGAAAATATAATGAATATTGAATTGGGCCAAAAGCCCAAGGATTTGTTCAATAAGAATAAAAATAATAAAAGAAAAAAAAGAGGAAAAAAAATAAATTTATTTATTTTTTTGGGCCTTAATAAGCTATATACATAATATATACATATATACATATCTATACATATATCTATATATATATAATAAGAAATATAATTTTGGACTTATTCAAAATAAAAAGAAAAAAATAAAATTATTAGACATTGTTTAGATTTTTTCTAAGTTATGTATATATAACAAGATCAACATATATAGATATAATATATATATATATAATATATATATTATAGATAGTATAACTAACCTATATGTGTTGTGTGTGTGTTTTTTTTTTCCTGCAGGTTTCGAACCGTGCCCACCTGGGCACGGGCGACGATGGCGAGAAGAGGGGCGGTCAACCCCCTCGCGCGGTCAAACGGCGAAGAAGGAGAGGCGGGGCTGGGCGCATAGCGCCGGCAGGCCGACACGCGGCGGACACGGAGGGGGGCGGCGCACGGCGGGCCCACGCCCGCGCCTTTCACGCGGAGAGAGGACCGACGGCGCACGCGGGTTCACCCGGCGCCAGGAGAGAGAAAAAGGAAAAAAAGAAAGAGAAAGGAAGATAGAAAAATGCCAGAAAAATTCTAAAAAAATCTGAAAAAAATAGAGAAGTGTGAAGCACATGGTAACACATAATTTGGAGTCAACACATGCAGCAATTGGTGTTCACATTGACAAGAGTGTTCACATTTCCTAAGGAGTTGTTATGTAAACCCTATATAAAGGGCTTTAAATGTAAGAGAAAGGGGAAGGAAGGAGTAGCTAGTAAGGGGATTATGAAGAATTTGTAAGGGGTGCTTTGTGTTCTTAAGTTTCATTCTTGTTGGCCTTTTATTTTAGGATTAGAAGGTATTGGTTTGAAGACTTTTGTTGCAAGCTTTGTAAGTTCAATTTGTTTTAATGAAAAGTTTTGTTTAAGCATTCAGCATCTTCTTAATCTCATAACTTATTGTTCTGATCTTAATTTCAATTGCTTGTCTTCATAAAAGTTGTTTGTCTGTAAGTATTCTTCAACTTCTCTTTTTATCATTTCGCCCAATTCCTTCTAGATTAAAAGTTATTTTCTGTTTTCTTAAGTGCTGTCCTGTGCATATACTGTTCATCCGAAGTGATAGTCTTCACCAATTTGCCATTTTGAAGCCTTTACAATCATAATGTTACTCTAAGTTCTTCATGAAAGTTGTTCCTCTCTTGTAGATCTAAGTTTTGTTCTTCTTCCACTTCATCTAATTTTTCTTTGTTTGAGCTCTAGAATTAATTTTTCACGGTCTATTTTTCTGTCAGTTACTGTTCACCAGCAGCGATAGATCTTGATATTTTAAGTTTTTCATTGTCTTCCTTTCGTTTTCTGTTTCTGTGTTCTTCATAAAACTTTTTTATCTTTCAATTCTCTACAACTTTCATGTATTCCACTTTTTCTAGTTCCCTCTATATTTTAAGTTATTCTACTTCTTATTATTTTTTGGGACCTTAGTAAGCTATATACATAATATATACATATATACATATCTATATATATATCTATATATATATATATATAAATAATAAGAAATATAATTTTAGACTTATTCAAAATAAAAAGAAAAAAAATAATAATAATAATAAATAGAAAAAAAATAAAATTATTAGACATTTTTTAGATTTTTTCTAAGTTATGTATATATAACAAGATCAATATATATAGATATAATATATATATATTAGATAGTATAACTAACCTATATGTGTTGTGTGTGTGTGTTTTTTTCCCTGCAGGTTTCGAACCCGTGCCCGCCTGGGCACGGGCGACGATGGCGAGAAGAGGGGCGGTCAACCCCCTCGCGCGGTCAAACGGCGAAGAAGGAAGGCGGGGCCGGGCGCATAGCGCTGGCGGGCCGACACGCGGCGGACGCGGAGGGGGGCAGCGCACGGCGGGCCCACGCCCGCGCCTTTCACGCGAAGAGAGGACTGGCGGCGCACGCGGGTTCACCCGGCGCCAGGAGAGAGAAAAAGGGAAAAAAGAGAGAGAAAGAAGAGAAAGGAAGGTAGAAAAATGCCAGAAAAAATCCAAAAAAATCAGAAAAAAATAGAGAAGTGTGAAGCACATGATAACACATAATTTGGAGTCAACACATGCAGAAATTGGTGTTCACATTGACAAGAGTGTTCACATTTCCTAAGGAGTTGTTATGTAAACCCTATATAAAGGGCTTTAAATGTAAGAGAAAGGGGAAGGAAGGAGTAGCTAGCAAGGGGATTATGAAGAATTTGTAAGGGGTGCTTTGTGTTCTTAAGTTTCATTCTTGTTGGCCTTTTGTTTTACGATTAGAAGGTATTGGTTTGAAGACTTTTGTTGCAAGCTTTGTAAGTTCAATTTGTTTTAATGAAAAGTTTTGTTTAAGCATTCAGCCTCTTCTTAGTCTCATAACGTATTGTTCTGATCTCAATTTCAATTGCTTGTCTTCATAAACGTTGTTTGTCTGTAAGTATTCTTCAACTTCTCTTTTTATCATTTCACCCAATTTCTTCTAGATTAAAAGTTATGTTTCGTTTTCTTAAGTGCTGTCCTGTGCATATACTGTTCATCCGAAGTGATAGTCTTCACCAATTTGCCATTTTGAAGCCTTTACAATCATAATTTTACTCTGAGTTCTTCATGAAAGTTGTTCCTCTCTTGTAGATCTAAGTTTTGTTCTTATTCCACTTCATCTATTTCTTCTTTGTTTGAGCTCTAGAATTAATTTTTCACCAGTCTATTTTTCTGTCAGTTACTGTTCACCAGCAGCGATAGATCTTGATATTTTAAGTTTTTCATTATCTTCCTTTCGTTTTCTATTTCTGTGTTCTTCATAAAACTTCTTTATCTTTTAATTCTCTACAACTTTCATGTATTCCACTTTTTCTAGTTCCCTCTATATTTTAAGTTATTCTATTTCTTCCAAACCCCTATTTTCAATAGAATTCTATTTTGTTTTCAATTTCTAAGGCGGTCTAAAGTCAATTCTCTTGATCTTTAAATCTTAACAACTCAAGGTTTTCAACTTTCAAATCTACTTCTCCATGTGGATTCGACTCGGTCTCACCACTTAACTATTCCATTTATTTAATTTGTGGGCCGGATATTTTAATTTGATAAGCGGGGCGTATTAACGACGTGCGTTTTCCGCGCATCAAATTTTGGCGCCGTTGCCGGGGAGGGGTTGAATTGGAAGTTGATAACTTTGTGCTTTCTTTTGTATATATATATATTGGTACTCACTCTTATTTTTGCAGAAAAATAAAAGGGTCCACAAAAGCATAAAAAATAACAAATTTTGAAAATGTCAAAAACAAATGTTATGTCTCATCGAGGTAAGTCTTCTTTATCCTTTAATCTTATTATTTTTTATTTGTCCAATAAAGAACGAGGGAATGCGATTAAGGTTAGAACTCTTACCCTCTTTCTATAGATTTAGTTTCGTTATTTTTACTTTCATTATGTAATTTATTTTCATGCTTAGAAATGTTCTTAAAAAAATAAAAAAATAGAAGAAATAAAAAATATGGTGGATTAGCTCAGTTCAAAAAAAAAATAGAAAAACAAAAACAAAAAAAAGTATAACTTTGTCTCACTATCATCTTTAAAACTTGTGTCTAAGGCTAGAGGTCAACGGCAAACGCTATAAGCGGGAAAGTGGTTACTTAATTAGGACCTTGTGAAAGCAAGGGGAGCCTCCCACTTCCACACCTGTTACCTGGCCGGTGGATAAGTTTGATGGTGAATCTAAGTTGGACTTTGTTTGAGAATTCGTTTGTATAAAAACAAAATAAAAAAAAAGAAGAAAAAATAAAATATGCAAAAAATGGTGAGAGCACAAATTTTAATCTATGGATTGGGCACATAAGTTAGACAAGTTTGACCATTTGGCTTATAAAATTGATCAATTTCTAGCCATGGATCAAACCCACTTCATACCACCTAGTCACCATGATAATGATCACATGTGGGCTAACTCGGCCCATTATGGCGGTGGTTGCCCAAATCCACACTCATTTCTCACCCAAAACAACCCACAGTCCATATTCGTGGTCGGCCCAAAATGAGATCACATCATTTATAATGCCCCAGTTTCCCTCATTTACCCAAGACCAGGCTCAAACCACTCACTTAGGGGGCCATGATCTACCTTTCATCCCGGAGCATGCCCAATATGATCAACGGTTTTCTCAGCCCGATTATGAATCACCTTCAGATACTTATAACTCTAGCTGGGAAGATCACCCACCAATCTCTTGGATGGACCAAGCAAGACAAACCCAAATGTCTCCAGAGCTCTCCACACCTTATTTTGACCCATGTCCAAACAACTTTAATTTTGGTTGGAGAGATCAACATGATTCTTCTTGGGAGTCTTATCAGGATCAAGCCCAAAGTCCTCAAGAACAAGATTTTTCAAATTGGGCTCCATACCCAAATGATTCTTATTATGGAGGATAACCCATACACTCTCCACCACCTCATTCTCAGACTGAGTGCCCTTCAAATTACTATCCATCTCAATCTGACTTTCAACCTACTTTGAATAAGGAGGAGATGTTTGATCAATTGACACGGCTCTTCCAGACTCAACAACAAGCCTTCCAGAAACAACTACAAAACTTTGAGGCTCATGTGAGTCGGGTTGCTAAAAACATCATAGACATGGAAGTGGATCCAATGCCTAGCAACTCCACAAGTATTGAAGACCAACTTCCTAGATTTGATGGATGTGATAATGATAAAAGTCCATATGATCAACCTATGATCCCCCAATCTACCACTCATATCACTGTTGATTTTGAGGGAATCATAGAAGAATCTTATGAGGAGGACCTAAAGGAAGAGCAGCCTAAGATGCCTAAATCTAATTCCACTTGTGAAGAGGATTATGATGAGTTTGAAGATTATGATGATCTTGAGTCGTTGGAGGGAGAAGAGGAGGATGACGATTTGCCAGTCAATGACCAAATTCCATTACTTGCCATTCCTAAATTTGATGAATTTTCTTTCCGAGTACATGATGATAAAAATATGAGTGTGGAGGGTGAATTAAGTGTATACATAAATCCATCTTCTTGGGTAATTGAGGAACCAGGTACTCTACTGGACAGTCACTCTGATTGGGCATCTCATGATTTTGAGGAGGATGTGGATCTTTTACCCATCTCTGACTTTGGTGAATCCACAATCATTCCAAATATTTTACAACTCGCCAAATGGTCGGATCCATCAGACTCTTATGAGAATCCATGTGTTAAGGAACACACTGATTTCATTCCTAATCCTCCTTATCTCCTTGACACTGGCCAAGTGGTGGATTCTCCCAAACTTCATAACACTCTCATCCTCTCTCACTTGAACGATACGCAAGTAACTCCTAAGGGTATGGATGAAGAAGAAAAGCTATGGGAGAGTAAGGTCCGCATTGATGTGTTTAACACTTATAAAGACCTTCAGTATACAGAGGAATATTTTGTGATTGAAGATATGATAATTCCTCTGGCATTCTCTGACCGAGGGGGTCCGTCCAAATTCCTAGACCCACCTTGGCATGATTCTAGCCCACATGCACATACATATAATCTTTTCCTATAATGGTACAAGGGCTGAAGTTTATCAGAGGATAAAATCATTTGGTGGCTCATTTTGAATTCCACCCGTTGGTTAGTGAGCTACATTGCGTCTGGCTGAAGACGTTAAACTAAGCGCTTCTTGGGAGGCAACCCAAACCTTTAATAGTTTCGTGTGAGAATAAATGGCTTTTTGAAAGACAACCCAAGTTTTTATTGTGGTTTGTGTTTTTGTTTTGCAGGTTTGAATAAAAGATAAGTTGGGGGGGGAGAGAAGAGATGATTGCTTCCTCTGTTGCTCAGATTTACAAAGCCCTCATCATTTTGCCCCGACCATCAGGTTGTATCCTTCCATCCCAACCATATTATCTGTTACTTGTTCTCTGCTCTTTCTATTGCTTCTGCCATTGAGGACAATGCCATTTAAGTTGGGGGTGAGGGGTACAAATTCAAAATTTTTCCAAAATTTTCACACCCTTTTTACTTTCTCTTGTTATACTACATTCCCAGTTGGAGTTTCTTGATTCATGTCTCATGGAAAGTGATTCTAGAATTGATAGGGAATCGGATGATGGATAATTTATTTAATCTAGCCATAGAAAACTGATTTAAGAATCTCTTTAAAGTTCATGTGTACTTGAGAAAAATGAAAATCACATTGCACGCTAATGAAACCAGTAGGACAAACCTTCTGCTATTTTAAATATGTTGTCTGATATTCAGCACTTCTTAAGGAAGAGATTTTTTTATAAGCTTTATGCTATGCTATTTATCAAAAATTAGTGCAAATGCACAAGTGAGAAAAGTATGAGAAAAACACCATGAAAAATGCTCCGATTCTGAGTAACCGGGCCTACTTCACCTAAGACGTGTTGAGGTTCACCTCAAAAGGAAAAGGGAACTTTGATCTGTGTAACCGGGCCTACTTCACCTAAGACGTGTTGAGGTTCGCGTAAAACAGTGAAGGGTAGTGCCGCATCATGTGTGTAAAGAAAAAAAATAAGAAAAGAAAAAATATATAGATCCCAACCGGGACATAGCAATAAGGCAGACAAAAAGCTAGTATACTGAATGCTCTGATTAAGAAGTGCAGAATTGAAAGACACTTGCTTGTAATAGCAAATGGGGGACGCAATTGTCTTCACTATAGACTTATCATTACACATGCACAAGTGCTACTGAATTTTGATTAGAATTCTTAATCATGTACCTTAATTTCTTACATAAGGCTAGTCTGTGGTAATTATTCCAGATTCCTAATCTTAAGTCGATTCTATGAACGATGATCTGGAAATGAGGCATGAACTTTGTAAACTCTTGTTAGTCCTTACATTTTGAGATTATTTGCATTGCTAAGGGACTAACAATGAGTAAGTTGGGGGGTGTGATAAGTGTGTATTTTCCCATCTTAATTCATGTTATTTACATTTTTATGGGCTTTAATAATAATAAATATGCACTTATCACACTTACTTATAATTTAGAGTAAAATAATTAATTTTCTGTAATTAAATGATTTTAAGAAAGATATTTCTTTATTTAACAAACACTCAAAATAATAAAAATAAGAAAAAAAAGAAAATATAATGAATATTGAATTGGGCCAAAAGCCCAAGGATTTGTTCAATAAGAATAAAAATAATAAAAGAAAAAAAAGGAAAAAAAATAAATTTATTTATTTTTTGGGCCTTAATAAGCTATATACATAATATATACATATATACATATATATATGTATATATATATAATAAGAAATATAATTTTGGACTTATTCAAAATAAAAAGAAAAAAAATAATAATAATAAATAGAAAAAATAAAATTATTAGACATTTTTTAGATTTTTTCTAAGTTATGTATATATAACAAGATCAATATATATAGATATAATATATATATATAATATATATATATTAGATAGTATAACTAACCTATATGTGTTGTGTGTGTGTGTTTTTTTACCTGCAGCTTTCGAACCCGTGCCCGCCTGGGCACGGGCGACGATGGCCAGAAGAGGGGCAGTCAACCCCCTCGCGCGGTCAAACGGCGAAGAAGGAGAGGCAGGGCCGGGCGCATAGCGCCGGCGGGCCGACACGCGGCGGACACGGAGGGGGGCGGCGCACGGCGGGCCCACGCCCGCGCCTTTCACGCGGAGAGAAGACCGGCGGCGCACGCGGGTTCACCCGGCGCCAGGAGAGAGAAAAAGGGAAAAAAGAGAGAGAAAGAAGAGAAAGGAAGGTAGAAAAATGCCAGAAAAAATCCAAAAAAATCAGAAAAAAATAGAGAAGTGTGAAGCACATGGTAACACATAATTTGGAGTCAACACATGCAGCAATTGGTGTTCACATTGACAAGAGTGTTCACATTTCCTAAGGAGTTGTTATGTAAACCTTATATAAAGGGCTTTAAATGTAAGAGAAATGGGAAGGAAGGAGTAGCTAGCAAGGGGATTATGAAGAATTTGTAAGGGGTGCTTTGTGTTCTTAAGTTTCATTCTTGTTGGCCTTTTGTTTAAGGATTAGAAGGTATTGGTTTGAAGACTTTTGTTGCAAGTTTTGTAAGTTCAATTTGTTTTAATGAAAAGTTTTGTTTAAGCATTCAGCCTCTTCTTAATCTCATAACTTATTGTTCTGATCTCAATTTCAATTGCTTGTCTCATAAAAGTTGTTTGTATGTAAGTATTCTTCAACTTCTCTTTTTATCATTTCGCCCAATTCCTTCTAGATTAAAAGTTATTTTCCGTTTTCTTAAGTGCTGTCCTGTGCATATACTGTTCATCCGAAGTGATAGTCTTCACCAATTTGCCATTTTGAAGCCTTTACAATCATAATTTTACTCTGAGTTCTTCATGAAAGTTGTTCCTCTCTTGTAGATCTAAGTTTTTTTCTTCTTCCACTTCGTCTATTTCTTCTTTGTTTGAGCTCTAGAATTAATTTTTCACCGGTCTATTTTTCTGTCAGTTACTGTTCACCAGCAGCGATAGATCTTGATATTTTAAGTTTTTCATTGTCTTCCTTTCGTTTTCTGTTTCTGTGTTCTTCATAAAACTTCTTTATCTTTCAATTCTCTACAACTTTCATGTATTCCACTTTTTCTAGTTCCCTCTATATTTTAAGTTATTCTATTTCTTATTATTTTTTTGGGCCTTAATAAGCTATATACATAATATATACATATATACATATCTATATCTATATATATATATAATAAGAATTATAATTTTGGACTTATTCAAAATAAAAAGAAAAAAATAATAATAATAAATAGAAAAAAATTAAAATTATTAGACATTTTTTAGATTTTTTCTAAGTTATGTATATATAACAAGATCAATATATATAGATATAATATATATATAATGTATATATATTAGATAGTATAACTAACCTATATGTGTTGTGTGTGTGTGTTTTTTTCCCTGCAGGTTTCGAACCCGTGCCCGCCTGGGCACGGGCGACGATGGCGAGAAGAGGGGCGGTCAACCCCCTCGCGCGGTCAAACGGTGAAGAGGAGAGGCGGGGCCGGGCGCATAGCGCCGGCGGGCCGACACACGGCGGACGCGGAGGGGGGCGGCGCACGGCGGGCCCACGCCCACGCCTTTCACGCGGAGAGAGGACCGACGGCGCACGCGGGTTCACCCGGTGCCAGGAGAGAGAATAGGGGAAAAAAGAGAGAGAAAGAAGAGAGAGGAAGGTAGAAAAATGCCAGAAAAATTCCAAAAAAATCAGAAAAAAAATAGAGAAGTGTGAAGCACATGGTAATACATAATTTGGAGTCAACACATGCAGTAATTGGTGTTCACATTGACAAGAGTGTTCACATTTCTTAAGGAGTTGTTATGTAAACCATATATAAAGGGCTTTAAATGTAAGAGAAAGGGGAAGGAAGGAGTAGCTAGCAAGGGGATTATGAAGAATTTGTAAGTGGTGCTTTGTGTTCTTAAGTTTCATTCTTGTTGGCCTTTTGTTTTAGGATTAGAAGGTATTGGTTTGAAGACTTTTGTTGCAAGCTTTGTAAGTTCAATTTGTTTTAATGAAAAGTTTTGTTTAAGCATTCAACCTCTTCTTAGTCTCATAACTTATTGTTCTGATCTCAATTTCAATTGCGTGTCTTCATAAAAGTTGTTTGTCTGTAAGTATTCTTCAACTTCTCTTTTTGTCATTTCGCCCAATTCTTTCTAGATTAAAAGTTATTTAACGTTTTCTTTAGTGCTGTCCTGTGCATATACTGTTCATCCGAAGTGATAGTCTTCACCAATTTGCCATTTTGAAGCCTTTACAATCATAAGTTTACTCTGAGTTCTTCATGAAAGTTGTTCCTCTCTTGTAGATCTAAGTTTTGTTCTTCTTCCAGTTTGTCTATTTCTTCTTTGTTTGAGCTCTAAAATTAATTTTTCACCGGTCTATTTTTCTGTCAGTTACTGTTCACCAGCAGCGATAGATCTTGATATTTTAAGTTTTTCATTGTCTTCCTTTCGTTTTCTATTTCTGTGTTCTTCATAAAACTTCTTTATCTTTCAATTCTCTACAACTTTCATGTATTCCACTTTTTCTAGTTCCCTCTATATTTTAAGTTATTCTATTTCTTCCAAATCCCTATTTTCAATAGAATTCTATTTTGTTTTCAATTTCTAAGGCGGTCTAAAGTCAATTCTCTTGATCTTTAAATCTTAACAACTCAAGGTTTTCAACTTTCAAATATACTTCTACCTGTGGATTCGACTCGGTCTCACCACTTAACTATTCCATTTATTTAATTTATGGGTCGAATATTTTAATTTGATAAGTGGGGCGTATTAACGACGTGCGTTTTTCACGCATCACGGCTAAACTTTCTTTACATGGTTAGATAACAACAACCCCCCGCGGAGCGCGCGCACCTCAGGATCGTAAGGCCGTCCCTAGGTGTAGCTCATCCTTCTGCGTGCATGCGGCGAAGAGACTGAAGACGCTCTTGGGGCCGGACACGGGATTCTTGGCCGATCTTATGCGGATGGGGGCTGTCCCGCGGCTGGTGATCCCACTGCCACCAATCTCGACGCCGGTTGTACCCGAGGAAGCCCGACTCATGAGAGAATATTGACGGTCCTTAATGAACATTCGGGGGGATTCCAGGCGGGAGGAGATAAAGGCCTTTCAGGAACGATCTCGGACCCGGCTATCACTAATACCCCGTCTGCCGAGGTCGCCATTCTTTCGCTTTCGGTCTGCGGGCCGTCCATGGATTCAGACCCTGCTGAGGAAGCGGAGACCAAAGCAACTTCTTCTGCTGCGGTAGCCGATCCGGCCTCTGCGACTGTTCGTTCTCCCGACAAGGTCGTGGCTCTAGTTTTGATGGAGGGGGTGACATCGTCGGACTTGCAATTTGCTCAGTCGATGGCGCTAGAGCAGCTGCTCATCATGGTGGCGCCAGATGCCTCTGTTGTGGTATTTCCTTCACCCTTGGTGGTGGCTGGCCAGGGGTCATCCTCGGAGCCTGAGAGGCCCCTCCTTTCGGCCCTAACTCTTCCAGGTAGCTCGGCCATGGTTGACGCAGAGCTGTGGGCGATCGTGGATAGCCAAGTTAGCTTCGACCCACCGGTCATCCCTTCTATCGGCCACGTGAGCTCGGACCTGCCAGTCCGCCAGACCCTATTGGTATTGCGCTCTATGGTCGTTATCGACCCAACGCTCACATATCAAGGCACCAGGGCCATCGTGGAGCAGTTGACCAAAGCACTGCAAATGATGGGCTGCCCGTTGGAGGAATGGTCGCGACGTGCTCTGTTACTATTGAAATATGTAAACCGTCGTGCATTCCTCGAGACGCAGGCCCCAACTGAGCTTACAGCCATCAGCGCTCAGAGGGATGCATATCTGGAGGCTCTGGCGGTGCGTAGGGACAGTAGGGAGCAACACCGGAAGGTATTAGACGGGTGTAATGCCAACATCCACGCCTTGGAGAATCGGATAGAGAAACTCCGGGGTTGGCTTGCCCAGGCTGAGTCTGACCTGCTCAAGGCCGAGACGAGCAAGGCCAGGGAAACTGAAGAGATAGCCGTCGCCGAAGCAACAGTGGCCTCTGTGGCGACCGAGCTGGAGTGCCTCGACGCGCAGGAAGACCGCCTGCGTGAGATGATGAGCTTCCCCTGCGTCGGGATCCTTCCCTTCGAGGACATCTTCCGGGGGCTAGACAAACTGTCGGTCCCCCTTCCATCCCCTTTTTGCATGTAACACCGGGGTATGCCCCGAGGCTAGTGTAATTTTCTCTCAAAAAAGAATATAACGCAATTACTCCATGTGCCTCTTGTATGTGTATGGTGTTGGGCAATCTCTTCCTCCCTTTTCTCTTTTCTTTTTCTTGCTATGTGATGGAACGCAAGTTAACACTAATAGCTTATCCGGGGAGAACCCGGTGAGGTTCGCATAAGAGCATAGGAGAGTGCTCGCCCCTTCTAGAGGAGGGACGAGGGGACCACTCCACCATGTCCATCAAGCGACTCATCCGAATGATGTCTGGTATGTTTGACCCGAGTAGGTTGATCCGACCTTGGAGGGGCGGAGAGAAGAGTTTGTTCGTTCAACGACCTAGACAGGAGGTCTTAGTTAAAAGAGGGTCGTTCGTTGCCTGAAGGGACGGAGAGAAGAGTTTGTTCATTCAATGACCCAGATGGGAGGTCTTGGTCAAAAGAGGGTTGTTTGTTTATGCCGACAGAGTGCCGGGGACAGGTGTGGTTTATTTGTCTCTTGATGTATTCGTTGGTACGGATTGGTGCCAACGCAATGAGAAGGGTTGATTCCCCAATCTTGGACGAAAGGTCCGGGTGGGGTATTCTTCGTCAGTGCCGACAGAATGTCAAGGGCTGACATAGTTGATTCGTTTATTAGAATATTCATTGGTATGGTCGGTGCCTACGCGAGGAGAAGGGTTGATTCCCTGATCGTGGACGAAAGGTCCGGGTGGGGTATTCTTCGTCAGTGCCGACAGAATGTCAAGGGCTGACAGGGTTAATTCATTTATTGGAATATTCGTTGGTCCGGTCGGTGCCAACGCAAGGAGAAGGGTTGATTCCCCGATCCTGGATGAAAGATCGGGTGGGGTATTCTTCATCAGTGCCGACAGAATGTCAAGGGCTCACAGGGTTGATTCGTTTATTGGAATATTCGTTGGTACGGTCGGTGCCAACGCAAGGAGAAGGGTTGATTCCCCGATCTTGTACGAAAGGTACGGGTGGGGTATTTTTCGTCAGTGCCGACAGAATGTCAAGGGCTGACATGGTTGATTCGTTTATTGGAATATTCGTTGGTACGATCGGTGCCAATGCAAGGAGAAGGGTTGATTCCCCGATCCTGGACGAAAGGTCCGGGTGGGGTATTCTTCGTCAGTGCCGACAGAATGTCAAGGGCTGACAGGGTTGATTCATTTATTAGAATATTCGTTAAGCTGAGGGTGAGGATCAATGAAGGAGAGTTGGTTCCCCCTCTTCCTTGCTTTCTTCATTCTTTTCTTCTTCTTATTTTTTTCTATTTTTTTTTCTCTCTTCTTTTTTGTCTATTCCCCCCCTTTTTTCCCCTTTTTGTCTTTCTTCTCTCTCTCTTTTTTTCTTCTTGTTTTTTGTTCTCTTTCGTTGCCTCTCTTGTAATGCGTAGCCGATAGTAGCCAAACTATTCATGCAATTGAAAAGCAAATTCGCCCACCGTGGGGCGGGGAGACGTATTATTCATTGAATGGGGGAATTGGAGCGTGATACAACTTCAGATGTCTACCATTAAGGGGTGAAAATTGAACCTCCCCCCGATGGTCGACTATCACATACGCTCCCCCCTCGTAGCCCTTCTGGATCACATAGGGTCCAAGCCAATTCTCATTCAGCTTGCCCTTGGGATTGGAAGCCATGACTTCTCTTCTCTTCACCATGACGAGGTCATCATTCTTGAATTCACACTCCTTGATGAGCTTGTCGAAGGTGCGAGCTATGCGGGCCTGATAGACCTGGATGTTCTGCTCGGCTTGGAGCCGCTTTCCCTCTAAGTTGGAGAGCTCTTCGAGCCTTCGCTTGACATTTGTTTGCTCTTCCTGGGCTAACCCGTGTTGGATTGCGACCTGAAGAGAGGGTATTTCCAGCTCGATGGGGACAATTGCCTCTGAGCCATATACTAAGAAGAAGGGTGAACAACATGTTGGAGTTTTATATACAGTTCGATATGCCCACAGGGCCTCATATATTTTCTCTTCCCAGTCTCTTTTGTTGGAATTAACAATTTTGGAGAGGAGGGTACAAAGAGTTTTGTTGAATGCTTCGACCAAACCATTGGCTTGTGGGTTGTAGGGGGTTGACGTCCTCCATTCGATCTTGTACTTCTCTGCCAGCCGGTAGACTTTTTGGTTGCGAAAGTGGCTTCCATTATCTGAGATGATTCGGTTTGGCGTGCCAAATCGGAATATGATATTGCGCCGGACGAATCTGGCGACGATCTCCCCAGTCACTTCTCTCAAAGCAACGGCTTCCGCCCAATGGGAGAAGTAATCAGTTACTGCCAAAATGTATTTGCACCCAGTGAAAGACGCGGGTAGTGGGCCCACGACGTCTGTTCCCCACTAGGCGAACGGCCAGCTGGGCAATGTCGGATGTAGCAACACGGGCGGCCTCTTGGGAACTGTGGCATGCTCCTGGCATTTCTGGCAAGACTTGGCGTACTTGCAGCAGTCATCAAACATGGTCGATCAATAGTAGCCAAGCTTTTTTATTTCAATTTTCATCTTCGGTCCCGCCTGATGTGCACCTACTGTCCCGGCGTGGACTTCCTTCATGACCTTCCAAGCTTCTTCGGTAGATAGGCACTGTAGGAGCACTTTCCGTTTGGCCTCCGCCATAATTCAGAATAGGATCCCATTCCGGACCACGTAAGAGTCTTTTGTTCTGATCAGCCTAATCTTTTCTTCTCTCTGCTTGGGCAATTGCTGGTATTTATACCATTGCTTAAGGGGGGCCCTCCAGTCAGGTAGGCCGACAATTTCCGCTGCAGCGACCTCCAGTTCTTCTTCTTCTTGCTCTTCTATCATGCTAGGCACCTGGCGCTAATTCACCACCCGGATGCTAAGAGATTCATCGGGCGGGACTGCTAGTGAGCTTGCCAATTTTGCCAGTGCATCGGCTTGTGCATTTTCTCCCCTGTCAACATGACCTATCTCAATGAGGTAGAATTGCTCCATGAGCCGCTTCGCTTTAGCATGGTAAGGGAGCAGCTCAGGTTTTCGGACATCAAACTGCCCCTGGACTTGCTTGACGACTAGTAACGAATTGCCAAATACTTGCAGCATTTTAATCTCCATTTACAAAGCGATTTGGAGACCGATGATCAGAGCCTCATACTCTGCCTCATTATTTGTGCAGGGTTTATTGATAGAATAGGATGTATGTAATACTTCTCCCTCAGGGGATTTAAGGACGTTGTCGGCCCCTGCCCGTACTTTTGTATGTCCGAACGGGGTTGTTTCTGTTCTTGAAACTCCATCAGAGTGCAGCTACCAGGCGATCTGTTGGACTTGGTCCACCTCCAGTGTTTCATCTTCGGCAATTCTGTGGCCAATGGGGAATCTTCAGGCACAGGATGTGCTGCAAAGAACTCGGCTACGGCTTGACCCTTGACGGCCTTCTGTGGCACAAAGGTAATATCAAATTCCATCAATAGCACGGCCCACTTGCCGAGACGTCCCTTCAGGACTGGCTAGGAGAGAATGTGTTTAACTGGGCCGGCCTTGGAGATCAGGCTCACTTCATGGGAGAGCATGTAATGCCTCAGCTTCTTGACTGTGAAGACCAAGGCGAGACAGACCTTCGCAATCGGGGTGTATTTTGCTTCTGCCCCCACCAGCCTGTCTGAGATAATAGAGAGCCCGCTCCTTCCCCTCATCATTATTCTGGGCGAGCATTGCCCCCAGCGAACATTCGGTGGCGGCTATGTATAGAATAAGCGGCCTCCCCTTGACAAGTGTCCCTAGCACAGGCGGGGTCTTCAAGTAATCTCTCAACCGAACGAAGGCCCTTTGGCATTCCTGATTCCAGTCAAAAGGTGCATTTTTCATCATCAATTTATGGAACGGCTGACAGCGCCCTGACAAATTGGAGATAAATCTTCGGATGTAAGCCAGCCGGCCTTGCAGGGGTCTTAACTCTCCGAGATCCTTCGGAGGAGGTAGCTCCTGAATGGCTTTTATTTTGAATGGGTCGATCTCGATCCCTCTATATCGGATAATGAAGCCGAGGAACTTCCCGCTGGAGACGCCAAAGGCACACTTCATCGGGTTCATTTTCAGCTCGTACTGCCAGAGTCTTTCAAAGATGACTCTGAGGTCCTTCAGGTGATCTTCTCTTTTCTTTGACTTGACGACCAAATCATCAATGTAGCATTCGACTTTTCTGTATAGCAGCTCGTCGAATATTTTGGTCATCGCCCGCTGGTAAGTAGCGCCGGCGTTCTTGAGGCCGAAGGGCATTCTTTTGTAGTGGAATATCCCTTTGGGTGACCGGAAGATCGTTTGAATTCAGTCGTGCTCAACTATCCAGATTTGGTTATAGCCGAATGATCCGTCCATGAAGGACAAGGCCTCATGGCCAGTAGTTGCATCAATGGTGACTTCGGTGATGGGCACCGGAAAATCATCTTTTGGGCAGGCTTTATTCAGGCCGCGAAAGTCCACGCAAATCTTGATCTGTCCATTCTTCTTATTCACCAGCACAACGTTGGCCAACCAAGTGGTATACTGGTTTTCAACAACAAAATTGACATCTACGGGCTTGTCGACTTCTTTGCAAATTTAGTTTATTAACTTCAGCCTCATGCGCCGGGGAGACTGCTTCACCGGTTCCACCTTGGGATCGATGGCCAGAA
The DNA here is from genome assembly GCA_022559845.1 of Amorphophallus konjac. Taxonomy (NCBI): domain Eukaryota; kingdom Viridiplantae; phylum Streptophyta; class Magnoliopsida; order Alismatales; family Araceae; genus Amorphophallus; species Amorphophallus konjac. The sequence goes on along the minus strand of CM040119.1, from coordinate 324,854,648 downwards.
TATGTTGGGTCACAACGGGACTTAGGCCAGGCATCTCCTTGTAGTTCCAGGCAAAACAGTCCCGGAATTCTTCCAGCAACTTGATATGTTGTTCCCTCTCCTGTGGAGGAAGAAGGGCACTTTGAAAGGTCGGCCTGGGGTCGCCCTCCGTGCCCAAGTTAATTTCATTAAGTTCATCTACCGTGGCCTGGCCGCCATCTTCAATTTTCGACGGTGCCGACAACAGGTCGACGGAATCCTGATCTTCGCCATCTTCTGCTTCAAGGACACCATAGGTGTCACCCTGCTCAACCTCGTCGGACAATGAGGCGTTGTTGGTATCCCTTGCCTCCGGGCTCGCGGGCCGTGGCTTTGAGGGGTCCTCCTGTGCGAAGAAATAAAGGACTTCTCCGGGGTCTTCTTGGTAATTATCATAGACAGCTCTAGCAGGGGCCGAAGCGATGGATTGCCACACCAGGGGCTGGTTCTCCGCCAGTGGTCGAGGTTGCCCGTTCTCAGCTTCATCTTCAAAAATCTGGTGCTAGACTGACACCATGTAGACACCCTTTTCCTGGCTGCATGTCACATAGGGGCGTGGCGGAGCCACCACATAATCTCCCATTCTGAGCTCATCAGTCTCAATCAAATCTTGAGCAATATCCTTGAAGACGTAGCAGTCTTTGATAGAGTGGCCCAGTATTTGGTGATAAGGGTAGAACAAGGGATCACCGCTTTTGCGAGCATCTTGCGGCCTCTTGGACCTTGGGAGGGAGACCTTGCATAGTAGCAAGCCCACTCAAAATTTCCTCGGGTTTTACTCCTCGGGAAAGAGTAGGGTCTCTGCATCCTCTCCCGTAGCGTAGGGTTTCGCTCGGCCGATCGTCTGACCAGGGAAGCAGCTACATCCTTAGCCTCCCTTTTCAGGTGCACGGGGGCATTCGGGACGGTGCTCAAGGACTGGTGCATGCCGATGTTCTGTTGGCGGAGGATGCCTCTGATGAGGTCGGACGCGAGTGCTGTCACTTCGGCCAAGCGAGCCTTCATCATTTTAATTTCCCGCTGCTGCTGATAGCATAGGGCAAATAGGGCAGAGTCGCACTGAGGGAGGCCCGAGGTCTGACTTGCTTCCCCATCCTTTGCATTAGTATTAGACGAGGGCAACGGCGCACCGCTGCCGCAGTCATTCGGGGTTGGTCCTTCAGAGGAGGACGGGGCCTTCCCCTTGTTCCTGCAGGGAGGTGGATTCCATAGGAATACCTCTTCATCCTACTCTTCATTAGCCGAAGGCTCAAGCTGCTGGCGACCTTCAACTTCTTGTGGAGCTGCGGCGCCTGTGAGGCTATCGCCACCCGAAGTCGAGACGGATATCACGTCGGCTTCGTAGGAGTCTTCTAATGAAAAACCTAATCCTGGATGCCGGGTGATTTGCAGCAATCTCTGGTCCAGGTTTGGTGGGTGTAAATTATGAAAAATCCACTTAATGAAAAAAGGGGGGACGAAACCCAAGATCAATTTCTAAAGCTTAAAAATTAATAGTGAAAGGAAGAGCATGCGTGGGATGCTAAAGGGGAATGTGATCGCCAGAGGGGTTACCTCAAATAAGGAAAAGGATGATCGCGAGTACCTTGTGTTAAGCGGGGGAGATTGTGAACCCTTTCTTCCTCCTTCCACTGGCCGGCTGATGAAGGGGGTTCTTAGCCTTGATTACCTTGCAAGAACACACGTATCAAATAAAAGAGTGGATTAGCCAAAAGGTGTAGTATCAAAGTTCTAAGATTATGAAATTAATCAAATTAAACATGAACATGAACACACCTTGTGTGTTTTGGTTTTAAACCCCTAAGAGGAGTAATAAGGTTTGGAAGATGTGAATGCAACAATATGTTAATGCAAAATATTTGGGATATGCTATCTAGCAAGAACTAGAAGAAGAGAGAATGTGTGATGATAATGATAAAAAAAACAAAAAAACAAACTAAGCAATTAAAGAGAAAGATCCTTTCTGCTGTGCGTGCAGCAGTAAAAGGGGAGAGAGGGAGAGCTTCAATATGTGGTGGTGTAGCGGCAGAAGTTCATCTGTGGAAGAAGAAGAATCCTCCTGAAAGAAAAGGCCTGTTCGGATGAAGAAGAAACCTGCAAAACAACAACTCTCTTCTCTGTTAACTCTGTATGTTTCTCTCTGCCTTTTGCTCCTTCTCCTCATCCCTCGCGCGAAGAGACCCAGGAGGTGTATTTATAGGGCCAAAAATCCTTGCTAAAAAAGGATTAAAACAAGGTAATAATCCTCCATCAAGAAACCCTCTTCCCAATCGAACAGGAGGCTCAAAATGGGGAAGGAATCATTAATGGAAAGAAGGAGACAAAAGGGAGACGGAATTGAAAATGACGACCCCATGAAGGGCATCAATTAAAAATGACGACACACCCAAAGACGTTAATTAGAATAACGACGCCCATAAAGTCGTCAATTCCTGGATTTAATTATAGAAACAATTAACTTTCCGTATTTAAAATGATGAACTGATGTCGGTCAGACGGACGTCAAATAATCAACGCCTTCAAGGGAGACGTCAATTCCTCAATTTTTATTTAATTTGCGATCCGTAATTTGCAGTAAATCCAGAAAATGACGCATGTATTGATAGTCGTCCATTTTTAAAAGAGGCGCCCTCGTCAATGCCGTCAATTTAAAAGACGCCCCTACTTAAGGTGTTAATTCCAAAAAAAGGCAAGAAATCACAATTAATTCATGAAAAATAGAAAAACTTCAGATTAAGCTAATATTGAAGTCCGCTTTGGGGCGTCATATGGTGACATGAAATTTGCTCAACATAACATCAATTTTGGCGTGTCTACAGTGGGTTCCACATCTTCTTGAACATGTCCTTCCGACTGGAGAGCTGGCAATAGGGGATCCCTTATTTTCTGGTCATTCTGGCTACACGGCCGATTATGTCAGGCAGTCCCGTGATCGGGACGAGTGGGTCATGCAGTTCGTCGGGGAGTTTACAATCATCATCCCCTCTGACCGGGTGCTCATTAGCCACATAGAAAATAGTAGACCGTCCTCCGGGGTTAGGCACCTCAAAGGTCCTCAATGGTTCAACCACTTGGCAATCAGCTTCTGCGAGAGGCTTGATGATCCCAAGTGGGACCCTGATGTCCTCCAGCAAGTCTTCAAGGTGTGGCATCCCCGGTGAAGGGTAGATGGAAAGGGGAGTGGCTTTGAATACTCCTTCTGCCCCAGAAACAAATGACACTTGACGGGGAGCCACATAGCCTGGCGGCGGTGGAGGGAACCAACTGTCGGGCTCCGCCTTCTTCTTTCCCTTGTCTAGGGTGACTTGGGGGGCTTGCTTTGGCTTCCCTAGATACAAATTGGCGTCTGAGAGATGACATTCGAACACCTCAAAAGGGTGGAGGTTAGCAAAGATTCTCTCCTCCTTCCCGTTGCTGGGGTACTTGATGCATTGATGCAGAGTAGACGGCACTACCCTGTTTTGGTGCAGCCAAGGTCGGCCAAGCAATGCTTTGTAGGAGGTGCTGGAGTTAATCACATGAAACTGGACCTTAGTTGTGAAATCGCCAAGAGAGAGGTTAAACTCTGCAATCCCCATGGGGACCTCACACTTCTGGTTGAAGCCAGCAATCTTAACATTCTTGACATCGATCAAGTGTACATCAAAGTAATGTTTCTAATATATCCGGTAGGGGAGTATGTTCACTGCCGCCCCAGGGTCAATCAATACTCTGTTGATGGGATGCCCATTCAGTTGCCCCCTCATGTAGAGTGGCCTATTGTGACTGCAGGTAGGCAGGAGCATATCTTCTTCTGTAAAAGCCACAGCTACCTCGGGTGACATTTCTGCAAGGTAGGCTTCCATATATGCTGGTGTCTGGAGCGCTGCGATGACGGCCTGCCGTGTCTCTTCATCTAGGGACAGGATCTCCCAGACGGTGAACCTGGCTGGGATCTTCTTCAAGTGCTTGACTATTCTATTGTTAGCTCGGACCTCGAGCAACTTCATCTCTTCGGCTCTACTGCGCCTGCCCCCAGTCTGGGCCTGGGGAGCCGGCTCAGCGGGTGCTTCCTCCACCAGGGTCAGGTATCACTTGAGCTTGCGAGGCCTTTTGGGTCACTTCCTTCTCTTGCATGAACTCGGCAAGGTTCGGGATGTTTTCAGGTTCTTCCCTTGACCGAGAGGGAATTACTACCAGCAGGGCCGAGAGGCTACCTGCTTCTTTGATCTGCTGAGACTCACGGGGGCATGACTGCCTTCCCCCTTGAGTCGTGAGAAACTCAATAAATGAAGGGATAGTCTGGCCGACTGCTCTCCGGGGTAGAGACCTGAGGGAGGGGGAATCTCCATGCCTTGGACCCTAGGTTCAGGGATATGATATGGTTGTTCTCCCCTGAGCAGGATGTTATGGTTGGCCTGAGGAGGGCGTCCCCACTTCCTTCCCGACCTAGTGGCATGCTGGGAGGTGGATGCTTTGGCCTGATTCACTTCCGACGGCTCGGCAGGCGTCTCTTGCTCTTCTTCTCCCAGGGAGAGGGCGGTGTCAAATAATGCTGAGAGGGTGTTGCAAGAAAGACTAACCCCGCTCTTCTTCTTGTTTCTGGGCCTTCTCTGCTTCTTTTTCTTCTTTTCTTCAGTGGCTGGCAACTGGCCTTGGGGAGGCTCACCCCACAAGAGAGGTTCTTCCTTTGCCTCGGCTTCTGCCTCCAGAGCTAGTTTAAGTGACTCGAACTCCTTCCAAGGGACATACTCCTTCAGCTCCACAGGCTGAATTTCGGCTTGTTCGTAATCTTCGAGCCCATTAATAATGGTCTGGAGTCTCTCCACTGTAGGACTGGTTTCTTTGTGCACCCGCATCGGGATGTGCTTTTTCTTGTTGTGAGTGGGGCGCCTCATGACTAGCCGGGGGGCTGTGTCATGCCAAACAGGCGTTACTGGTGACGGTGCTGGTCGGGATGTGACACCCCTTATGTGAACCTCCGGTGTGGGCCGGGGAGCTTGCCTTCTTCTTCTATTCCTTGTCGGCGCAGTCTGCGAGCCTCCTTGCTCTTGAGCTGGCGCCATGACGAAGGCTTCATAAGTGGCCTTTGTGCTAGCCTCCGCCCACTCTTCAGGTAGCTGCTGGTACAAAGACACCATGTTGACACCGGTGCCGAGGCTCGACATCTCATGCGACTGCGGAGGGTCTATCTTGTGCTCCCCCATGTCCAGTTCTCCCTTCTTGATCATAGATTCAATGACATCCTTGAAGATGTAACATTCTTCGATAGTGTGCCCCAGCATCTGGTGGTACAGGTAGAAACGAGGGTCATCTTTTCTCTTTATGTCACGAGGCCTCTTCGGTTCCTGCAACATGATTTTATTGTATCTGGTGGCCCATTCAAATAAGATCCGGGACTTATCTCGAGGAAAAGAGTACAACTTATTCCTCATCTTCTCTCGTAGGGAAGGACCTTCCCGCCGTTCAGTAGATCTGGGCGGAGGAGGGTTGGCCGCCTCTTTAGCTTTCTCTGCCTATTTCTCGAAAGCTTCGAAGTCCAGCGTGTGAACCTCCGGTAGTATTGATCTTTTCTCAATCTGCTTGGCCCTCTGGCTCGACGTCGCCGGAGCAGAAGAGTATCGAGCGAGGAATGCCTCGATCTCTGCCACTATGTTATTCAGACGGTCAAATGATCACACCTCGGCGCCAATCATCCTCTCAAGGATTTCCTTCTTCAAGTTCTGTTTACAAATTTGCACTGCGTCCTCCTGATGCGGGGGACGTCTACATCTCATGCTGAGATTCCTCCACCTCTTTATATAGTCGAGAGTCGACTCATCATTTCTTTGTCTCGTGGTGTAGAGTTCTGCAACGGTTACTTCCCGCTCAGCTATATAGAACCTTTCATTGAATTTCTTCTGCATGTCGGGCCAATCTGCAATGGACCCGACGGGCAAGCTCGAATACCACTCAAAAGCAAGCCCGGTAAGTGTCGAGCCAAAGAATTTGAGGAGGTAGGCCTCATCTGCATCTAGATCCCCCATAACATTCACATAGTAGGCAATGTGCTCCCTGGGAGACCCTTTCCCATTAAACTTCTCAAATTTCGGTGGCTTGGTGATGCCGTCCGGGAGCCTCCTGGCAGCATAGTGTGCCGCATAGGGTACCTGATACACATCAAAGGGCGTGTGATCACTATCGCTTCTTTCTGCCAGCTTCATGTCTATCATATGCTCCAACATCAGTCTGTTCACCGTCGCCGGGTCCACCGGGTTTGGGTAGAAATGAGCTGGTTGCACCAGTGGCGTTGTCAACACTGTCGCCTGAGGTGCAATGGTGGATCCCTGGAACGGCAGGTTCTGTGGCGGGGCTAGAGTTGTATGTTGTGGCTGGTGCAGGGGTATGCCCCCGGTGTAGCTGGGGATCGGTGGAGACACCGTCGCCTGTGGAGAAGCTTCTGAGGCCTGACCGTTGCCTCCAGGGGTCTCTGGTAATACTTTGGTTTGCCCAGATGTCGAGGGCTGAGCAGCTCTATCGGTCAACTGCTTCCTTAGCAACTCAGTCTCCCTTTAATATTGATGCATCATAAGTAATACAGCTGGGTCACTCATGGAGAGGCTAGGGGTGCCCCCTCTTTCTTCAGCTAGCATCTCCTCGGGCGACGTGGATGGTCCTCCCGTGGTGCCTTCAGTAATGACATTGGTAGCCAGGGCCATTGACGATTCCTCATAGTCAGTTCCTTCAGTGTGAGCTTGTGTCTTCTCAGTTGCTGCTTTCCCTCTTCTGGTGAGAGGTCCTGGCCTTGCTGCAAGTCTGGCCATTTCCTCCGGCTCGATCGGTAAGGCCCTGTACCGGCCGAATACTCCTGCCATGTTGCAAGTATAGACCCTTAGGCCTCTGTCGCTTCTCACCGTTCTTCTCGACGTCCTCCCCGGCAAGACCAGTCTATCAAAGACCGACCCCTGTGGCCTCACTTCCTCCCGTAGCGGGGACTGATAACGCTCTTCAGAGCAGTTCCTTGACTCGGCACTAGGCATGGGTCGGGCTTCTTCTTCTTTAAATGCGGAGGCTACTGCCCCCAGCAGTCTCTGGCGACCCAGGGGAGTGCTCCTCGGGCCCCGCAAGTAGTTTCTCATGGCCTACTCCAGTCCTTCCCAGTCTTGATCAGGAGGAGAGGCGGGTGATACTGCCCTGTTGACAGCAACGGGCATGTGGGTTGTAGGCTCCGCACGGGCAGCCTGATAGTGACGTCGGTGGTGTCAACGGCGGGTGTTCTCCGGCGGGGCCAGTGTGGCCAATGCCGGCTGGTAGACGGGGGCCGATGTCTTGACCCGGTCTACCTGTTGAGCCCTTGCCAGGCGAAAGGTGCTGGGCCCTACCCGGACTGGCGAAGCGAACCGGGCTGCCTTAGGGACCCATGCACGCTTGGCTTTATTCGGCCTAGAGGCCGGTTGATGCTGTGGTGCTATGGCCCGAGTTGTGGGTGTCATCCTGCCCTTCATCTTTTCCAGTGGCTGGAAGGAGTTGCGCACTGGTACGGCGGTGACGACGCGTTCCGGGATCATCTCGGAACGTGGCTTGGTGAGGTGCACTCGGACGGTCCCGATGACAGCAGACCTGTCAGTGCTGGAGAACCGGCCTCGAGGTGATGTGGTGGCGTGGCTCCTCCGGGGCCTCCTCTAATGAGAGGACTAGCCCTGGCGAGACGGGCCAGCGGTCTGGTGCAAGTGGTGCACGTTGCAGATCAGCGTCCTCGCGGGGACGGTCTTGGGAGATTCAGTCATTGGTCGGCCGACAGCAGCTTTGGTGGCCCCCTGGATGGAGGAGTTGCTTTCGATCCCGTCAGACGCCTCGACGTCCAGCAAGTTCGCGAAGGCCACTCACAAGAAGTTTGGGAAACCAACTGAAGGAGGGAAGCTCCCGAAGGTGAGAGGGACAGCTAAATAGCCGTTCCGAACATGGCTTTCGACGGGCTGCTGGCCGAAAGCGAGGGCCATCTTGACGTCCGGAATGCAACCTGCATTTGCAAACGGAGGAATTAGTATTACAAGAAGGGGGCCGTGGAGCCCTTAATTCCGGCAAAGAGATGAAGGGTGATCTGGTCCCACCGGGCGTGCCAGACTTGTGGATGCACTTTTTATTTAAATCGTTATTTATTTGTTAATTGAGTTTATTAAGTGCGTGGGCGTGCCAGTCACAAAGTGACGATTTGTTCGGGCTTCATGGAAGCCCATGGTGCGCTCAATCTGACTCAGTCAGGCGATTGTGTGGTTCAGGTCAGGACTGAGACCCGTTGTGCCATAAAGGTCACAACGTCATTTACATCCCCTCGGAGAGGGGAATACCCTTGATTAATTGTCGGAAATAAGGGCTCCACGACCGAAAGACATACTAATTAATGCAGGAAGGAAATGGTAGCCGGGTTATGCAGTAAGCCCGTGGTGAGGGCAGGAACGCTTAGATTATGTCTGTCGCCGATGGACCATTCCATGTTTAGACAAAAGTTCATACGGAAAACAAGACGGTAACGGGGGACGAATCCGTGTAAATGTTTGCCGAGGGATGGCAGTTTTAATGCAGGGGAAAGTCAGATCCCGGTGAGGGAGGGGACCCTGATGAGATATTGGCTCGAGGTAAGGCCGGGCGGTCACCGTGACGAGAAAGATGACTCCCGAGGGTGATGCTCGGCTTACAAGAGCATCATTAATATTCTCAGGTTCGGAATCCAAGAAGGAGAGACGAGGGCCATATCGTTATGTTCGTGAGTTGCCTTGAGTGACATGTGTCATTATCGCTCATTTATTAGCATTACTCCCTTTTTTATCTTCTTTTCGCTCATTATTTGATTGGAACTACCCCCCCTTTGTTTTATCACTATTATTATTATTATTTATTGTTCCTTTTATTATAATTTTTTATTATACATATATATTTATTGGAGAAATGATGGAGTGTACCGCTGGAGGTGGAATTAGGAGTGTGTCGCTGGAGAGCTGAGAGTGTGCCGCTGGGGAATTAGTAAGTGTACCGCTGGGGAATTAGGAAGTGTACCGCTGGAGAGCTGGGAGTGTGCCGCTGGGGATTAGTAAGTGTATCACTAGGGAATTAGGAAGTGTACCGCAGGAGAGCGAAGAGTGTGCCGCTGGGGATTAGTAAGTGTATCGCTGGGGAATTAGGAAGTGTACCGCTGGAGAACGAAGAGTGTGCCGCTGGAGGGTCGAAGGGTGTGGGCAGTTGCTGGAAGGGTTGAACTGAGAGTAAAGGGTTAAGAAAAATAAGGTGGACTTCAGATGGGTGGAACAAAGTTCAAGAGAGAGAGCCCTTGCTCATGCAGGTCTGATGGAGAACCTGAGAGGATCAACTTTCACCTTTTTGTCATGTAATTGAGTCCCAATTCATGTTCAATAGTGCAGTCCTTTGAGTCTTATTCAGCCCAATTCCTTGAGCCTTGAATAGTTCCCTTAGTTGATTAGAATGTTTTATTGTTGTTGGTTCCATTTGTTTGTTGCTTCTTTTCATCTTTAACTTATCGTTATTTCTGACAAAAATTCGGCAGCATCTCCCCTTGACCCGGATGGTAAGGGAATACAAGGGACATGTCCCCATGGAGTGACATGAACCAACAACTGAGGTGTGTGCCTAGGCAGCCACCTTTGGAGAAACTTCGGAAAACTCGGAGAAAATGTCGAACGGGAAACCAATAGACTGATGCCAGTTATGAGTGCACTGAAGAAGGGACAGCCAAGGTGTGTGTCGCCGAGCAGGCCAACAGGGGAGGTGTGCCGCTGAGGCAGCCAAGGGTGTATCGCTGGCCACTGGAGAAGGGGGGTGCCGCTGGACAAACAAAGGGGAGTGTACCGCTAGGCAGACAAATGGGAAGGGTGTGCCGCTAGGCAAATCCAGGGAAGACTGTGCGGCCGGACGGACAAATGGAAGGTGTGTGCTGCTGAAGGGCCTGAGTGGTAGGATGACTGGGAGGCTTGAATGTGTGGGTGTGTGCACACCATGACCTTTGGAAGAAAGGTTGAGGAGCCTCCTGGCCAGTGGATGAATCCCAACAACTGGGTGGGGGTAGTGGGTGCTAACAAACCCATAGGTGGAGGCGGTGGGATAATGCACATGTCATGGAGGGCCATCAAAATGGGGGGGAGTTAGCCCTATGCTGACAGACCGAGAACGCTGCACGTTGGGCTAAACCAGCCGATGACGCGAAGAGTGGTTGAAACCAAGCTAGAAAACAAAGGGAAGGATGCAAACCACGGACTACGACGAGGAGAGGATAACAAACGCAATAAAAGATAGAACCCGAGGGCACTTTTATTCATGGTAAGAACTCCAAAAGACAAAGGCCACAATCTGAAGGCCAACTACAACATACTACAAAATAGAAAACTGTGGGAAGAGAAGAGAAAATTGAGAAACGAAAAGAGGAGCTAAAAAGGAATAGGTGCTGGGGCAGAGTTGGAACGACGGAGGGTGCCTCCCTTCACCCCATTCCTTCTCTTCCCTATACAGATGGCTCACTCTCTCTCAATCTCCCCACTCTCTTCTACCTTCTTCTTCTTCTATTCTTCTTCTCTGCGGGTGTTTCCCTCTTTGTAGCTGCCTTTCGCATGCAGTCTCCTTTCTTTCTTCTTCTTTGGGGCCTTTTATATGTGTGCTGTTGACGGGGGAACCTCAAGATGGCGCTGCCATCCGAGGTTGACCCGAGTCCCATCTTTGTCAGGTAGAAGTCTCCTTCATCCAACCGGAGGACGACACCTAGGCTTGGGGTTAGCTGGCGTTGAAATGGCCGCACTATGCGCCAAGGGGCTCCTTTAGTGACCGTTATGCATCTTGCCAGTTTGTGCCGTTCTAAGGAATTCCACGCTGTGCCGCTGGAGGGCTTGCTGAAAGAGTGCCGCTGAGGGCATGAAGGCTTGTGCCGCTGAAGGGCGCGATGGGGTGTGCTGCTGAAGGCACCTCAGGCCGTGCCGCTGAAGGGCGCGATGGAGTGTGCCGCTGGGGCACTTCAGGCCATGCCGCTTAAGGGCGCGATGGAGTGTGCTGCTGGGACACTTGAGGCCGTGCCGCTGAGGAGCATGATATGGCGTGTTGCTGGGGGCACCTCAGGGGTGTGCCACTGGGGGCACCTTAGGGGTGTGCCGCTGAAGGGGCATAGAGTGTGCCGTTTTGAAGGGGGCCTCTGCTTTTGCTTCAGGAACTTGAAGTTGTGCATTCTTTGGGATATTTCTTCACCGTTAGGGACCCGAGGGTGGGTCTATAACAGTGCATAAATTCAGGAGAATATCCTGTGCTTTTAATGCGCCCGTGCAAATGTGGGGATTTGTCGGACGGTAGTATTCTCCCGGAGCCCTGGATGGCTAGTCTCCCTGGGTCTTCTTTCTTTTAGACTTTGACATTAATGCGGGGGCTTGGCGGGACATATGGACGTAAAATTTTATATGTTCACAGGACTCTGGAAACTGTATATCTTAGATTCCCATGTACTTCACACAACAATCGCTCTGATACCAACTGTGACGACCCGGATCCCGGATACCAGATATACCCGATAGGACTACCGAGTAGACTCGATACCACTGGGAACCCGCAAAGCCTCCCAAGAGCTGTAAAGCTCCGAAGGGATAAAAGGAATGTCGTGTAGTACATTGAAGTTGTAGATATAACAGTAAGCAATTAAATTTCATTAGATCAGTTTGCTAAAGTAGCAGAAATAAAATTACTTTTTAATTAACAATTTAAGTTTAATAATTATACCAGAGTCCACTCCAAAGGAAAGATAAGTAGTACAGTCCAACAGAAAGAAAAACGTACACTGAGGTTGGGGGAAGCCCGACGTAGGTACAACTGGCAACTACGAACTCGCCACACCAGGAACTCGCCAGCTTCCCGATTGCGGCTCTTATAGTCCGCTTCCCCGATTTCAGCCTTCACGGCCTACTTCCGCAACATCGATTCTGGCCCTTGCGGTCCACTTTCCCAAGTCGGATTTCACAGCCGCTACTCCCGGCGCATCAGAGAACAAAAGACTCTCCCCACTCTAGATCGGACCTTCCGTCCGACTAGAGAATGAAAAGATTCTTTCCACTCCAGATCGAACCCTCTATCTGGCTAGAGAACAAAAAATCCTTTCACTCTGGTTCGGACCTACCGGCCAGCCAGAGAACAAAAAGATTCTTTCCACTCCAGATCGGACCTCCCATTCGGCTGGAGAACTAAAAGACTCTCTCCACTCTAGATCGGACCTTCCGTCCGGCTAGAGAGTAAAAAGCTTCCTTTCACTTTTGATTTATACCTTCAGTCTAGGTCATGGAATCAACAAACTCTTATCTCCATCCCCTCGGGTGATGAATATCCCTTTGATTTGGACCTACCGTCCAGGTCATCGAATCAACAAACTCTTCTCTCCGTCCCCTCGGGTGACGAATATCTCTTTGATTTGGACCTACCGGCCAGGTCATCGAATCAACAAACTCTTCTCTCTGTCCCCTCGGGTGACGAATATCCCTTTGATTTGGACCTACCAGCCAGGTCATCAAATCAACAAACTCTTCTCTCCGTCCCTTCGCATGACGAATACCCCTTTTTAATTTGGACATACTATCCAGGTCATCGAATCAACAAACTCTTCTCTCCGTCCCTTTGGGTGACGAATACCCCTTTTGATTTGGACCAGCCGTCCAGACCGTTAAAGGAATAAAACCCTTCTCTCTGCCCTCATGGCTCGTCTTCCAACAGCTTCGGCTCTCATAGCCCACTTTCCAATAACTTCGACTTTCATAGCCTGCTTCCCAGGTTCTGGCCCACGTGGCCTAATTTCTCAACCTTAACCCCGGTCCGCAGACCGATTCTCCTCTTCATGCTGATAAACCTCTGAGTCGGTCTGCACCCGTAGGCCCCGCTCTCTCATCCCTCTCTCGCGCCGTCTGCGGTTGGGGGGCATTTGTGGACACTAAAAATTTCTCACCCCATATTTACGTGGAGGGGAATAAAGAAGAGGAGAAGAGGGAAGAGAAGATGAGAGGAAGAAAAGAAGAAAAGGAAGCCCCTCCAGCGGCACACTCCAAGTGCCCTCAGCGGCACACCCTGCAGATGGCCTCAACGGCACACCCCCAGGGCAGCTCCACTCGGCACGCCCCTGCTAGGTCTCAACGGCACGACCCTGCCACCCCTTCAGCGGCACACCCAGCTTGGGTGTCTTCAGCGATACACACCCCTTGCGTGCCTCTTCAGCGGCACGCCCGGGGTAGCGTCTTCAGCAGCACGCCCCTTGTGGGCTCTTCAGCGACACGCTTTTGTATCCCCTCCGTGGCACACCTCTTGGGCCTTCCAGCGGCACAGGTTTCTGGCCATTCAGCGGCACGCTTTGCCACCCGGTGCGACCGACAGAATGAACATGACACCCATTCCCTAGGATCCTTGGCGCGCAGTGGGGTTAGCTGAGGTGTCATCCCCTCCTGAAGGCACACAGCCTACCCCTCCTGCCACCCAGGACAAGGGAGTCAAATCCCATTCAATGCCACAGACGTTCCCGCCTTCGACGGATCTCGCCGCTACCGGGGTATAAAAACCCCTCCTCTCCATGAGACCCAGACACACACCAGTAGAGGGAGCCACGACGAAGTCACCAGAGAAGAGAAGAAGGAGAAGAGAGAAGAGGAAGAGGAGAGCTCCGGCGTGAGGTCCTCGGACGACCATCGAGCAAGAGAGAGTAAGAGAGAAAGAAAGAGAGGGAGTGTGAGCCTTGATGTAGTGGAGGGGGTGAGGAAGAGTAGGAAGGCCGTTGCCTCTGCTCAACCCCAGCTCCCTCCTCGTCTCCTCATCCTTCTTCTCATGTTCTTGATTTCTTCTTCTACCCACCCCCTCCGTCTGGGCTTGAATGTATGCTTTGATGTATATGGTCGGTCATGGCATTTTCTCTTCATGAATGAAAATATCCCCTCTTTGGGTCTCTTACTGCCTCCGTTGGTTTGGGTCGTTACGTGTGTTTGGCTGTCTTCTTCTCCTCCTCCCCTCGCCATGGCCTCCTCGTAAGGCCTCTGATCTCCGCTCTTGTCCGGTTGCCTGAAGGGAGATCCCCCTCTCTTGCCCCTTGAACACCCATAGTCTCCAATGCCTCCATCTTGAGGTCTCCCTAATCCGCCTTCCCCTCCTGCCAAGAGTCCCTTGGGTTTGGCCAACCCAACGCCCCTAACCCATCTCTTCCCTTATCCCTGCCCACCAGGAAGACCCCAGTTCGGTGCACCCCTGGCCGTTCCAGCCCGGTGCACTCCTTCTCTCCTTTGCCCTATACAGCCTCATGTGACTTACCCGGCACGCCCTAGTCACCCCTGGCCGGCACACTCTTAACCCGGCATAGTCCCTTGCCGAGCCCAGCCCGGCACAGCCTTCACTTCGTGCCCCTCCCAGCGGCACAGCCCCCCATCTAACCCTCAGCCCGACATAGACTCCCTGGCCGGTGCGCTCTCTGCCTCCCTTAGCAGGTACACCCCTCACCTTGCCTACCTGGCACGCCCTGGTGCCAGCCAATCCGGCACACCTCTCCAGCCCTTCATACCTCTCTAGCCGACACACCAGTCACACTTCTTACCCGGTGCACCCCAGCCAGTGTTAGAGGTGTCTTCCGTTCGTCGGTCCCTCTGGGCTTTCCGAAGTTTTATCAAAGGTGCTGCTGCCTCTGGCACCCACCTTATATTGTCGGGTTCCGCCACTCCATGTGGGCGCGTTCCTTTTATTTCTCTTACCATCCGGGTCAAGGGGAGATGCTGCCGAATTTTCGTTAATAATAATAATATGTTAAAAGACAAAAGGAAGCAACAAACAAATGAAATGCCTATAGCAAAGTGCTCCGACTAAGACAATGGAACTATGGGCAACACGAAGAGAATCAGACTGGATAATAACCAAGCAAATCCGAACACTTGTCATGTAATGAAGAAAGAAGAGGAGACGATTAAGAGAAAGGAAGAGAAAACTCACGTGAGCTGCATAAAATCGAGGAGGAGAAGAGAAGAAAAGACATAAGAAAATGAGGAAGGGGAGGCCCCTCATGACCCTTACCCGGCACACCCCAGCTCAGTCTCAGCCGGCACACCCTGAACATCCCTTACCCGGCATAACTTCTCCTGAGCTTCCACCCGGTACACCCCCACCTCTCTTATCCAGCACACTCTAGCCCAGCTTTCCCCGGCACGGTCTCACGTTCACCCTGGCTGACACACCCTGGCCCAGCCTTCTCCGGAACAGCCTAGTCCAGCTTCCCCGGCATGGTCCAACCCAGCACCTGGCCCAGTACACTCCTCAGCGGTACACCCATAGCCCTACCAGCGGTACACACCCTAACCTCTACTCGGCACACTCATGGCTGAACTCCAGCGGTACACCTACCAGGCCCCATACGGCACACCCAACCGGGCCTTGCCCGGCACACCCCGGCTGCGGCCTTGTCTGGCACAATCCAGCCCGGCACGCCCCTTTGGCACTCCAGCTGGTACACCTCCTCCTACCCCTGCCCGGCACACTCCCTTAGCGCCCAGCCCAGTACACCAGTCTAAGCCCCACCCGGCACAGTCTCTCACCCTTTTGTGCCTTGCTCGCACACCCCCAAGTCTGCATCAACCTCTCCTTTGCCCGGACTGATTTGCACCGACCTAATCTCCTTTGCACCAGCCCTAAACCAGACCCTGCCGCACACTCCAAATGCAACAAATAATAATAGTAATAGTAATAAAACTCATAGAAAGGTAAAAAGATATAAAATAAATAAACTAAATAATAATAATAATAGAATGAAAATAAGATAAGTAAAGAAAGGAGAATATAACGCACCGGTAATAAAAGGAGAATCAATGAGCAATACAAGAAAAATAAATAGATAAATAAATGAATAAGGGTTACAATAATGAATAGAACGATGCGGCTCTTATCACTCCCAGACCCTACGCATGGGAATATCAATAAGGCTTTCGTGGGCCACGCTTAGGCCTCGGGTCCGCCCGATCATGGCCATTGTCTGACCCACATCCTTGGCCTATAGCCTACTCCCTTCGAACACATATTGGTTCTAGGATCTGATCCCGGGGCATCCTCCCGTTGCCCCCTTGGCACCAGAAATATTGACGATGTCCACGCGAGCTTGACTTCGACCGCGGGGCGCCCACCGCAGTATGGTCGCAGCTTGATCTTGCACCGGGCCGACAAACTTATCTGTTTCTGACCGCTCTAACCAGGATTTAACTGAACGTTTCTTGTTCCTCTGAACAATAAATTTGTCGTATCCCGACATACATATGCTCCAGTTTTTCCGTGACGATTACGCTATTCTCAAGCCGGACACTCGTCCGAACATTAAATGGTCAACACATGACCGACATGAGCTCAAATACTTTCTTCACACCCTCGTACGAGGACTTCAACGTTTCTTAATAGATTTTTATGCAATTAATTTTCTGGCCATGAGGCCTTGATTCCCGGCGATTAATCAAGGGTGTTCCCCTCTCCGAGGGGATGTAAATGACGCTGTGACCTTTATGGCGCGGCGGGTTTTGGTCCCGACACGAACTACACAATCGTCTGACGGAATCAAATCGAGCGCACAATAAATCGTCACTTTTTGACTGGCACGCCCACACACTTAATAAACTTAATAATCCAAAACCAATAAACGAATAAACAATAGAATACGATGAAAAGTGCATCCACACCGCCCTATACCTTAAACGGCTACTGTTAAACCGTGAAGGCGTCACGGCGAACAAACCACAGGATCGGCCCGATCGTGGCCTTTCCATGCCCCGTTCGTTCTGAAACGAAGGGGATACATCCATAATGATGATATACAACATTTCGACTCCAACGATAGTCAAATCGGCTGAGAAACGGCAAGAAACGGGCGATTTCTTGAAATCGACCCAAATTGGGTCACCGGGGTTCCCAGACTCGTACTGGCCCCGAATGACAACCAAACACGACGAAACTTGCAGGAACGGGGATCTAGACATCCCGAGGGTTCGTTTGATACTAATTTTACTAAAAATGGTCGCCATTTTTCGGCAAACTGTACGAACTCCTAAAATCACGATTTTACCCAAACGAGACCAAACTCGCTCGTTCTAGCACCGAACGACGTGAAACTCCAGGGAAAATGTGCAAGAGAAGTAGGTGATCCGCCTCCCTACCTCTACCGAAGAAACCATGCGCCGAAGCGACTAAACAGCACCGAAAACCACATCGCGAGCGCGCCAAAACCTATCTGATCCTTGCCCGATCGCGCACCTCATGGACCCCACGCCGTCGCCAGCTCGCCCACGAGCCTCCTCCGTCTGCAGTCGGAGCCGGGAGGGCAAGAGAAGAGAGAAAACGGGAGAGAGAGGTCGTGGCGGTGAAATGAGAAGGGAGGAGAGAGGAAAAGGAAATAAATAGAAAAAAATTAGGAAAGTTTCCAAATTTCTGAAAATTCGATAATTAGCCCAAAAATCCACTAATTTAGAAAAATACGTAAAAATAGTCGAAACGATCCTCTGGAAGAGTACATCGCAACTGCAGCGTCCACGAGTCGATGAACTGAGAAATAAACTCTAACAGGGTTCCATAACTAGTACGAGAGAAAAACCCACGTAGATCGTAAAACTTAACTCAGGACCCACAAAAGCGATCCCGAAACTCTCCGAAAAGGATCCGAAAGACCTAATAAGAATCTAATAAGAATCCAGGGCATTACAGAGGGCTAGGCAAGGGCCCTAGACGGAGCTGCGAGTGGTCTGCATAAATAGTAGCGGTGGGGGAGGGAAGAAGCGCCACATCCGTACAACCGTGGCGAGCAGCCGATGACGCATCAGGATGCGCGAGGGAGGGACCAGCGGCAGAGGGCAGGGAGGCAGTAGAAGAGGAAGGGGGAGGCCCAGGGCCTCCCCCCCACCGCCGGCCATCGCCAGAGCTCAGGCAACCGCAGAGGAGGTCAGACCGCAGGGGGGCGGGATCGCGTGGGAGCAGGAACGGGAGGGGGGGAACATCTCTCTCTAAAAAAGCTGAAGGAGGGGTTTCGCGGATGCGACAGATGCAGGTGGGTGAGTGAGATATAAAGTGGGGCGAAATGGGTAAAAAGTCACGGCGGGGTAACATATCCCATGTCGAGAGGTGGAATAGTTTAATCCCACTTAACCCCGCTTAAGTAACATTTGATCGAATTTTTTCATTTTTCCCCCGCCAAAGCAAATTAGGTTAAGTGGCAAACAAAGCGGGCTTATTCCAAGGTTAAGTGGCAAACAAAGCGGAGCTAACGCATTTTGGACTTGAGCTTGGATGACCAGTGGGAGTTGGGCTACAGTAGGACATGCACTCACATGGTGAGTGAGACTGGCACAAAACTCACAGGTTTCCGTGAAAGTTGAGTTTAAAATTTTATCTTGTTTGAAAGATCCTACAGATTATTGAAGAGATGAGAGTGAGGCATGATTCATCGAATTTTCACTCAAAATTTCAAACATATCATACGCCTCATCTTCATTCTTGTTCATGAATGCCCATCCGCAGTATGTATCTACCATTTGTCTATCATAATCAGATAACCCCTCATAAAATGGAAACATAATTTACCATTTGGATAACCCATGATGTGGACATTGACGTAACAAATCCTTCAGCCTTTCCCAAGATTCATAAATTTACTCGCCTGAAAACTGAGTAAATCCCAAAATCGCCATTCTCATAATGTTGGTTCGAACTATGGGGTAAAATTATTTTAGAAATTCTAACTGCATATCCTCTCAAGTCCTAACAACTTTCCCAAAACTTCTTAACCAACATTTTACTTTTATCCTTCAATGAGAATGGAAATAAGATCAACTTAAGGGCATCATCACTAAAATTTCAGATTTTGACCAGCGAGCAAATTTCTTGAAAAGCATCTAGATGCTCATAAGGATTTTCATAGAGTTTCTCATAAAAAGATGGAAGCATCTGGATGATACCGGAGCTAATCTCATAATAATCTACGAGAATGTCAGGTAGTTTAATACAAGTGGAGGGTTTATAAGTAGAAGGAATAAAGTATTCCTTCTTGGGCTTGGGTTTCCCTCTAAGATAGATGGTCATTAAAAACAGGTCGGATCCCAGAAATGTTTTTTTTAATTTTTTTTTTTTAAATTTTATTCTCCCATTATTAATCTCCTTTTATATGTTTTTTTATTTTTATGTGGTTTATGTGTTTTTTATTTTTTAATTAAAAAACCACCATGTTTCTTTGATTTTTTTTATTTTTATTTTTTTAACACCAATTGAGATGAAGAGAGAGAAGAGGGGGAATTTTTTTGTTTTTATTTTTTTTTATGTTTTACATACACAAACAAGTTGACACATAATTTACCTAACGACCTAGATGTGACCTACACCTACAAATTAGGTTTCAGAAAATGACTAAATTGTAACTTAAGTTCACCCTCAATATTTTCACCGGTCAGATAAGGGGTGGGATAGTGGGAGGCTCCCCCTACGTTCGTAGGGGTCAAATTATTTCAAACCACAATCCCGCTTAAGGTGTTTGCCATCCGACCATCTTACCTTAGGCACTGATTTTCACAAAAGAGTAAACTCAAATCGTACTAAAATCACAGTGTGATCCTAGCGCCAATATCTACTGATTTTTATTTATGTCTTAGGTTATGCAAAGATGCAAGGGAAAGTGTGGTTTGTGGATTAAGGAAGTGTGATGAAATCCCCACCTTATGTTATTTAGGGGTATTGCTCTTAAAATATTTTGAAATGGAATGCACACCACAATTTCAAACAAGGGGTTCTTATACGATATGCATGCCAGAATAGTATAAGTAGAATGTACCTTACCCCTTGCAATCTCCAAAATGCAATGATAGAAATTAAATAAAAAGGAAAAATCCTATGCTAAATGATGCATGACCTAGAACATAGATGGTGTGGTTTCTACTCTTGAATAAAATCTTTTATTTTTGGTGCAAGTGATTTATTTTTTTTTAATTAATGAAGCTACCTAGCCAACATAATTTTTTAAACATTTTTTAAATATAAAAGTTAACAAAATGTTGAAAATAAATTAAATCACAAGAGGAAAGATTCAGATACTTATTTGTATCGCGAACCCTCGTCCTTTATTTTTTTTATTTTTTTTCTTTCTTTTGATTTTATTTAAGGAGACGTAAAAAGGGAGACATACTTCATTTTTTTCACATTATCTAAGTGCAACGATGCATGAAAGAGCTGTAATCAGTCATGAAATCATGATGAAAGAAAATTTCTTTTTTCTATTTTTTTATTTTTTTAAAGATTATTTATTTATTTTTTTTAATTTTTCAATTGATGCAAATAAATAGAGAATCAACTAAAATGCATGAACAATATGTATCTATAATGAAAACATGATAGCATGAGACCAATTTTTTTTTGTGATTTTCTATTTTTTGATTTTTTTCAGAGATTTTTTTATTTTTATTTTTTGAATTTTTCACTAAGAGATGAATGCAAGAAGTTATAAATAATGAAATAACAAAGACATGCAAATTTATACAAAATAAAGTCTAAAATGATATTTTTGTGTGTTCTGATTTTTTTTATTTTTATAAATTTTTTAAGAATTCTTTTCAGATTTTTTTGAAGATTTTTCAGAAAATGGAAAAGCAGAACATGTACCTACATTTCAGACCTTTAGCGACGCTTGACTGCTACAATTCCAGACTTTTAATGACACTTCATTTTCTGAGAATTTCATATCTGATTTTTCTCTTTCTTTTATTTTCTGATTTTTTTCTTTTTCCTGTAAAATAAAAATAAAAAAATTAATATACAAATATACACATCAAACATAAAAATATCCAACTATAAAAATTTATTTTACCTCCCCGGCAATGGCGCCAAAAATTAATGCGCTCGTCACCCGTCGTTTAAAAATACCGTGTCACATAATTTCAAAATTTATAAAATCGCACCCACTCACTTACATGGATTTGAAAATACGAGTAAAGTGGTAAGAACGGGTCGATCCCACGAGGAGAAAATATTTTCAATTAAGTTTAGTTGGAAAATCCATGTATTTGAAATGTAATAATTTATTTGGAGTGTATTTGTACAAAAATAGGAAATTAACATACATGGGAAATAAATTTAACTAAAGAAATTGAGTGGGGTTGACAAGAGAAATTTGGAAGAGATAGATTGCCAACATGAATTTTTATTTTTTGGAAATGAGAATTACAACTATAAAAATTTAAAGTACAACATGAAATTAAAGGAATAAATGAAAGGAATGAGTTGAGGAATTGGAAGAGTGACGCCGGTCACGCCGTGTCGAGTCTTTGACCGTCGTCCCACTTTGGTAGAACACCACCGTGAGAGGACCGAGAGAGAACAACTCCGTCTTAGGGAGATTTGGATGAAAATAGAAGGGGTGGATGGAAGAGGAACACATGAAAAATTATACTAAAAATAGGGCGAGTTAAGGAGAGATATAACTTTAAAATCAGAGAGAATTAGAAGAATTGACAGAAGAGAAAATTAAAGATCGGAGGGTTAGAAAGAAGTTTCCTGAAGAGTCCCGAGACCGAAAATGAGAGGAAGAAGGTGAAAAACATGAACAATCGAGATCTATAGGCACGGGTGAATAGTGACTGAGCAGAAAATAGAAATGTGAGAAAATAAAAATAACTTTAAAATAAAGAAGAATTAGAGGAAGTGGTATAAGAAGAAAATCTAGATCTACAAGAGAGGTAGAACTTTTATGAAGAACTCGGAGAGAAAAGAGGATTGGAAGGACATAAAAATGGAGGAATAGCAGAAGGTAACAACTCGGATGAATACTAATATGCCAGGATAGTAGGTGGGAAAACATGTAATAACTTAAAAATGGGACAGATTCATAGGAAGTCGTAGAAAGTGAAAATGTAGAGAATTTAAAGATGGATAAATTTACAGAAGATAAGAAATTGAAATGACGATCAAAAATGTATGTAAAGAGCTAAGCAAAGCAAAAATAACTAAGATTTCACAAAAACTCATCAGAATACACTAATTACAACCCAAAACATACAAACCAACACTTGCAAAATGTAACCTACTTAATCCATCCTAAGGCCAAGAGAGCCCCCCTCTCCAAATACAATAGGACACCATTTTATAGGGCCAAAATTACACTATTTGCTTTCATGTGAACACTCATTTCTTTCTTGCCATTTTTGTTAAAAAACTCAAGTCCACCAAATATTTTCTGCCCACTTTGAATAAGTGTGTGAGAGATTAGTTGGCCACCAACCTTTATCTCTCTTCTTCTCTCTTTCTCTCTCTTTTCTCCTCGCTTTGGCCGTCCGCGTGCGTTGAAGCCGCCTGCAGCCGCATGTCACGCCCCCTTCCATCGCGTTTGCTTACCACCACGTCGAAGGCCGCTCTCTTGTCGTCGACCGTTTGAAGGAGGCCCACCAGCCGTGAAGCGCACCTCGCACTCGCCACCCTCCCGCGTGTTCGCGTGGACCTGCGCCGTTGTCAACCATGAAGACCGGCCCGTGTTGCATGCGAAGCCTGCCTTGGTTGACTTGCACCGCCGAAGAACCCCGTGCGTTGGCCGCTTTGAAGCCTTCCTGCACGTGAAGCCTTTGTTGGCCGTTGCCTCCACGTGAACCACCTTCCTCCACCTTGCGTTTCCACGCAACGTGAACACCTATGTGAAAGCCACCTTCTGCATGCTTTATTTTGTCATGTTTAGAAGCCTTACCTGAAGACGTGAAGGCCATCTGCATGTCATATTATATACGTCTATATATAATATATGCACATATATATTGATAGATAAATATGTATTTATATATATATATACGTATATAATATATATATATATATATATATATATAGTGAAAGCCATTTGTATCTCTTTTATTATATACATATTTTTCTCTTTTTTTCTTTTATTTTATTTTATTTTATCTTTAACGGATTTCGGCCAATTATTGTGCAGAGTTATGGAGTTCTTGCTATCGTCCATTTTCTTCCTGTAAAATAAGTAAATTTATTTATTAAAATTACTTAATTTCATCAATCTGATTATTTAAATCTAAATTAAGATTAAGTGTGATAAATGCATAGTGATACATATTAAAGCTCATAAAAGTGTGTTAAAATAATAATTATCATGTAAAATTACACACCTATCATGGAGCGTACTCCGCGCTACCTGGTCGGTGATAGATCCGCCGGAACCACACGAGCAGCTGCACCCCTTACTCGACGGGGTCGAGTTCCTCCCATCCAAGGAGAATTGGTACGGATACACGCCGCAATACGCGCCGGTGGACGAGGACACGTCGGGACCCGCCTAGCTCGCAGAGAACGTGGACGCAGTGGCCAAGCCATCATCCTTATTTCACATTTCTTTAGGCCATGTTGGGTCCTATTGTAGTCCATGTTGGACAATTGTCTTATTATATGGCAAATGGGCTAGGCTAGGTAATGAGCTAGAGTTAATGGGTTTTGGGCCTTAAATGGGTCAAAGGGGGTTCAATGTGAACAAGTCAAGGGGTTTAGTGTGCCAGGTGTGAATGTGAAGAAGGGAAGGTGGCTTGGAAGGCGGCGCCCCCCCTCCTTGGTCCGAGGGTAGGTAGCCACCTACCCCACTTTGACTCCCTGTGGACGCACTAAAATTCGCTCTTTTATGTTATTCGTTTGTTTAAGTGCGTGGACGTGCCAGTCACAAAGTGACGATTTATTGTGCGCTCGATCTGACTAATCAGACGATTGTGTAGTTCGTGTCGGGAGCAAAATCCGCCGCGCCATAAATGTCACGGCGTCATTTACATCCCCTCAGAGAGGGGAACACCCTTGATTAATCACCAGGAATCAGTGTGGTAACCCGAGATCCGGATACCGGGAAGAGCCCGATACCATTCGAATCCCGACCCGTCGCCCACGAGCGGGAGGCTCGGAAGGGCTAAAAAGGAGTGTGGAGGTACACAGAAATAGGAAATAAGGCAGGATAATTCAACAATTAATAGAAATAAATAAACAACTACAACAGAGTCCAGTCCAACAGAAAGTACAGTTTAAAGCAGTAAAACGTACCACATGCCAAGTGAACACTCGGCCCGGTAAGCTGGCAACCAAGAACCTCCGTGCAGCACCCTCGAACCCCGAGGAAGAACCGACGCACCTGAAACGCAGGGGTAAGCCTCCTGTCACTGGCCCAGTAAGGATCCCGCAGAACCCCAACTGAGAACAACGGCGGCACGGCAAGCTGCAACTACAAGAGCAACAGTAACAGCAGGGACAGTAAACTCGGTGGCCGGTCAAAACTCGACACTACAATGACTCCTACTGTACCGGTCAAGCAGAAAGAGAAGTCCTACCTAACGGGAGTATGGTAGGACCAACAAGCTAAAGTAAATAAACAGAAAAGCAGTCTACTCTAATAGTACCATACTACTGAACCTCGGTCCAATAAAACTCGAGTCCACACCTGCCAGCAAACGGGAGCACTACCCACAAGAAGAATGACCGGATGCGTCCCCTGACGTCTTACACCGCGTCACAAGTGTCTAGCTACGACGCCCCGGGCGTGAGACTCAGACACGCAACAAGTACCACAATAAGGACTAGCTGGGGTCACACTCGTCAGTGCGTGTCCTAAGCCCCCAACTACGTGTGCACACACAGACTATCTGCTCTAGGTCGGGTCCTCTAGCTGGTTTTCCCCCCCACCGGACTCTGGTGGCAAAGACAAGGGGCCCTACGGTAACCAGCCTAAAAACCGCCTCTCACCGGGTCTCGCTCCCCACCACTCCCAGGCGGGTCCGCACCCGCGTGTGCAGGAAGCTACGACTAGTGGAGGGTCACTGAGTTTAAGGACTGACTCACGGAAACCACCGTCGAAGAAACGGGACCGCACACACTCGGTCATGCAGAAAGCGCAGAAGCACGATTCCCAGGGCAGCACACAAGCCGCCACGCTGATTCCCCATCCTAGGGAAAGCAGGAAACCTCCAGCCCTAGGCCGGATAACTGGACTCACAGTGTAAGGCCAAACACATGGCCCACAAGGGAATCACCTTCCGAAGAAACTCACGACATGCGGGGGAGACCCCATCGCACACACACTGATACACAGTGTGATGGGGACATCAAGGACTTATAGGATGTATTAGTGTGTATTGGCTTGTATAGGTGTGTATTATGAGTTGTATGGGCTTGTAATGGTGTATTTGTTTGATTTTTTTCATTTGGGCTCCTTTGTAAGGATTTTAACAAGCCAATGGGCCACATTCCATGTAGAATACATCAATGGGTTGCACTTAGAAGAGTCCATTAAGGGGTTAGTTCATATTGGGCTCATATTGGTCTTTAACTCACTTAAGGCCCAAGTGGGCTTTTCCCCTCTCATGGACTACCAAGGTTTGAAAGGCCCAAGGCTAGACATGGGTTGTGGGCTTGTGTTGGTTGGTCTTGGACCAGCCTAGGCCCAAGAATAGCCCAAGAAGGGGGCGCCCCTTGTTTTGGCCTTATTAGGCTAGGTAGGTGAAATTTAGGTGTGGTTTGAATAGAATTGGTCTAAGGTGGATTAGAATTTATTTAATGTGTTTTGAGCACATGGGAGAAATAATTTCTTCTATCCCCTTAATACCCCTTTAAGATCTAGATCTGAGGTCATTTTGAGTCTTTTTACATTTTGTATAAATCCTTGTATTTTCACATTTTGTTAGAATTAATGAGAAGAAATATTGTGAATTGCCTTGGAGCTCTTGGAGCTGGTGCGCCCCCCTCTCTCTCCCTCTGGATTTCCTTCTCCCTCCTCTGTATTTCACGGTTGTGAACCCTTCTACCTTAGCCACTCCACCTCTGGTTTCATTCTGTGCCGCCGCCGCCGCTGTTCGTGCCGCCGTCGAGCCACCACGATCAACCGTCGGAAGTTCTGTCCAAGTTCTATTTTTCAAGACAGAGGTCCACTCCGTGAATTTTAACTTCCAACTCCGACCTCATCTAGAGCTTAAATTTTCAGGGTTGGTTCCTCTCTTGATTCCCAACCTCCAGTAAAATTTCACGTCATTCAGAGTTCGTTTTATAATTTTCTATTTTCGTGTCTTTCTATCTTTCAGATATGTCCCCTTTCAGATCTGTGTAGATGAAGCCCAATTCCTCCACCTTTCGACCCCTTTTTTGATTTTTTTTGAAACCCCCAAATTTATTGGAGATTCTGTACACCATCTATATCTTCCATAAATTTTCTTCGAATTTCTGAAGTAGTCTACATATTTTTAAAAATTCAGTCTTTCTCCCAAAATCTGTTCAGTCCCTGCTGTCCAGATCCGACCTGAGTCAGTGTAAAATCCCTATAAAATCAAAACTTCCACCAAATCGATTATAAGATATATTGCCGTTTTCCTCTCTCTCCCCTCTACAATCTTCATGAAGAGCTCAAGATCTGATTCGGAGGTTTGCCTTATGGTCAATGGCAGTTCTCATGAAACTTCACTGCTGCCCTGAGATTTCAGACACTGTCCAACAGCAACTTCAAAAATCGACTATGGCCAGATATGTGCAGATCCAATTAATCTCTCTGGCCCTAAATCGAAGTACTTCGAAAGAGCTTTCCAACGATACTTTCTGTGCTTCGATCTGACGTCAGGATTGATCGCAGCAGCCGATCTCGCCGGGTCGCGCACCTGAAAACAAAAGCAGTAGATCCGTGGGCACCCTTTTCGACCGGTGACGATCGGAGCCGCCCGGCCTCCAGCCGACAAACCAGTGCACCGCCAGCCCAGGGAGCGCCCCTCCAGGCGTCCCCACCACAGTGGTGCCGCCCCCGGTCCCACACGGCCCCACCGACCAGCACGTGGGCCACCCAACCAGCAGCTTACACCGTCCGAACAGTGCCGACGGGGTGATCAAGTGCAGCCCGTCAACCCGAGATCAGTCCTCCCGGGCCCACTTGTGTAGCCCTTTACCTCCCTGCGTGGAGTGGGTGATATTTCATTGCTGTAATTTAATTCATTACTGTTATCGGGAGTTACCGAATTCAGCCGGGAAGTCTTCCCCACACCGAGAGCGTGGAGGTATCGTGTTCGCTCCCTTGACTCGGCATTTTGCTTTATTCGTATGTGCTTTATATGCCGCTGCTAGAGAGCATGTGTTAGGGCCGTTAGCTTGATATATTATTATTCACCGCTACTGCGAGAGAGAGCGAGACCATCCCGTGACCCGATCCGAGCACGAAATTGTGAGATGACCACCCTAGCTCTAGTCGGTTTCTCAACCGTGCACGTCTGACACTTCCCTCGATAAGGGACGATCGCGAGCTTGTTTAGAGTCCGAGGGTTTCATATCCAATTGGTGTCGTGTTCGCGTGTCCGTCCCGCATCAAATTGGTATCAGAGCTAGTTAAGTCTAGGGTAGTCGTTGCATCCGTCATTGCATAAGTATTGCACGGTCTAAGTCGAGTCTAGGATCATCATATTTTAAAATAAAAAAAAGAGTGTCTTTTTGGGTCACATTTACATCCCTTTACTCGGTATATCAAAAGGTGTTGTCCGAACGTTAGGCTACGCCTATCGAGAAGGCCGCACACTTGCGCGAGTGATCTTCGGATCGATTAACTCCGCCACGTGCCGAGTCTTGGTTAAGTCTAGGTGCATCATCTTTGCTTTAGTTCGTGTTTGCATTAGTCGGTGTCTCCGTGTGTCTTTGCATGCCCACTCGTAGAGGTACACAATACTCACCCCCACCACCACCTATGGCGGATCCCCGAGCCCATAGTCTCGATGCGTCGTCGGTGGCCGAAATGTTCCAAACCCTTATGGGACAAATGCAAGGATTGAATACACGTATCAAAGGGTTAGGTACACAAATGGATGTGTTGAGTACTCGAATGGATAGGATGGAAGGGCTGAGTACATGAGTGAATGGCCTAGGCACCCGCCTAGAAGAGAGGATGAAGGCCTTAGAGGATAGGGTCGACGGGTCGAATCAGTCCGTTCAGGGATTGGTCGGGAGAGTTGCCGCACTAGATAGAGACCCAGCCGAGGCACACCCAAGTGCCCCAGTCAAGGCACCCCTCCCACCTACACAAGGTCAACCGGAGCCGGTTCATCAACCCACGATTCCAAGGGTTCAAGGGGTAGATGTTAGGAAGCGTAAAATCCCCGAGGTGCATGACTATGAGTCCGATAATGAGCATCGGGGATATGGTCGAGATCGTCACCCTACACGACGTACCCACGACCAAGATATGGATGAACGGGCCCTTAGGAGCGTTCGGGCAAACCCTCCCACCTTTGACGGGTCCTTAGACCCAAAGGTCTATCTTGATTGGGAGGCTGGCATGGACCGCTATTTTGAGTGGTTCGAGATGTCGGACCAACGGAAGGTCAAGTTCACCAGGATGAAACTCTTAGGCCAATCACAAACCTATTGGAGGAACATGGAGAACCTATTGTTTCATCGTCATGAGCCTCCGATCGATACTTGGACCGAGATGAGAGAAAAGCTTCGGAAGAAGTACCTCCCTACCTCATACCGCAAGCGTCTCATAGAAAGGTGGCAAAGTCTCACCCAAGGAGATCGGTCCGTCTCTGACTACATCGACGAGTTCGATGAATACTACTTGCGATGTGATGCCTCGGAGGAAGACTCCCTTACCGTCTCCCGATTTCGGCGTGGTCTATGGCCGCACCTACGGTATGAGCTTCTCCGCCGCAATGTGGACAAGTTGGAGGATGCATACCAAGTTGCTCTCGAGATGGAGCAATTCGAGGGAGAGTTCGAGTCTATTCCACGGTGGGGCGCCGCTCCTCCCCGTAGTGCTAATTCCGTGGCTCCTTAGGCTCATACCCGAGGGGACCCATGGCCCATCCTCATGAGCCCGCCCGTCAGGAGCACTTCGCTCCTAGACCTCGACCTCCCCCACCACGGGATCTACCTCCACCCCAACCATCGGCACCCATAGCCCGTCCTCTGGCATCGGCACCCCCACCACTGTTGCCCACGGCACCTACACCTCCACCCTTGTTGCCCACACCCCCTACCCGTCGAGAGGATAAGGGTAAGCCCCCTCTTATTGGAGAGAGCAGTAGGTCACGGCTGCAGTGTTTCCACTGTCTTGGGTTTGGCCACATCGCCAGCCAATGTCCCACGCGTGCCACACTAGCCCTAGGGGTTGGAGAGGCCTCGCCTTTTGGGCTCGAGATTGTCAACTATGAGGCCGATCAGGAACTAGCTGATGAGAACTATGCAGCGGAAGGTCTAGAGGAGTCTGCCACAGCTCAGGATGCAGCCACTTAGTGGGGTTGATGTTACCACCACCTTATGTCTAGGGTCATGCATGAGTCAGTGTGTTTCTTCTTTGTGTGATCTATTTGTGTGGCTTGTTTGTGTGGTTTGCATACGTGTGTTGTGCATGGTAAGTCTACATGTGTCTTGTGCAAGCTCGTTGATGTCAGTCTCTTAAGAGGCGAGTAGACTCGCTTGATGAGTATGGGATCAGTTCTACATCTATACCCGGATCTAGTCACCTATAGAGACCCAGCGGTGATTCCTAGTGAGTCTTCGAGCCGCCTCCTCCCTTCGAGAGTGACCCCACCCGGAGTGACCACCTCTAGCCTTATTTCCACAGCAGCTTGTGCATATCGAGTATATACGTAATGAGCAGGTGATGGTCACTTGAAGTGGAGCATACCCGCGCTACACGGTACGGTGACGGATCATCGGAGCTATTTGAGCAGCAGCACCCCTTACTCGACGGGGTCGAGTTCCTCCCACCCGGGGAGAATTGATGGGGACATCAAGGACTTATAGGATGTATTAGTGTGTATTGGCTTGTATAGGTGTGTATTATGAGTTGTATGGGCTTGTAATGGTGTATTTGTTTGATTTCTTTCATTTGGGCTCCTTTGTAAGGCTTTTAACAAGCCAATTGGCCACATTCCATGTAGAATACATCAATGGGTTGCACTTAGAAGAGTCCATTAAGGGGTTAGTTCATATTGGGTTCATATTGGTCTTTAACTCACTTAAGGCCCAAGTGGGCTTTTCCCCTCTCATGGACTACCAAGGTTTGGAAGGCCCAAGACTAGACATGGGTTGTGGGCTTGTGTTGGTTGGTCTCGGACCAGCCTAGGCCCAAGAATAGCCCAAGAAGGGGGCGCCCCTTGTTTTGGCCTTATTAGGCTAGGTAGGTGAAATTTAGGTGTGGTTTGAATAGAATTGGTCTAAGGTGGATTAGAATTTATTTAATGTGTTTTGACCACATGGAGAAATAATTTCTTCTATCCCCTTAATACCCCTTTAAGATCTAGGTCTGAGGTCATTTTGAGTATTTTTACATTTTGTATAAATCCTTGTATTTTCACATTTTGTTAGAATTAATGAGAAGAAATATTGTGAATTGCCTTCGAGCTCTTGGAGCTGGTGCGCCCCTCTCTCTCTCCCTCTGGATTTCCTTCTCCATCCTCTGTATTTCAGGGTTGTGAACCCTTCTACCTTAGCCCCTCCACCGCTGGTTTCATTCTGTGCCGCCGCCGCCGCTGTTCGTGCCGCCGTCGAGCCACCACGAGCAACCGTCGGAAGTTCTGTCTAGGTTCTATTTTTCAGGACAGAGGTCCACTCCATGAATTTTAACTTCCAACTCCGACCTCATCTGGAGCTGAAATTTTCAGGGTTGGTTCCTCTCTTGATTCCCAACCTCCAATAAAATTTCATGTCATTCAGAGTTTGTTTTATAATTTTCTATTTTCGTGTCTTTCTGTCTTCTAGATCTATCCCCTTTCATATCTCTGTAGAAGAAGCCCAGTTCCTCCACCTTTCGACCCTTTTTTGATTTTTTTTGAAACCCCCAAATTTATTGGAGATTCTGTACACCATCTATATCTTCATAAATTTTCTTCGAATTTCTGAAGCACTCTACATATTTTTAAAAATTCGGTCTTTCTCCCAAAATCTGTTCAGTCCCTACTGTCCAGATCCGACCCTGAGTCAGTATAAAATCCCTATAAAATCAAAACTTCCACCAAATCGTGCATAATATATATTGCCGTTTTCCTCTCTCTCCCCTATACAATCTGCATGAAGAGCTCAAGGTTTGATTCGAAGGTTTGCCTTACGATCAATGGCAGTTCTCAGGAAACTTCACTACTGCCCGGAGATTTTGGACCCTATCCAATAGAAACTTCAAAAATCGACTAAGCCATATCCATACAGATCCAATTAATCTCTCTAGCCCTAGATCAAAATACTTTGAAAGAGCTTTCCAACGATACCTTCTATGCTTCGATCCGACGTCGGGATTGATCGCAGCAGTCGATCTTGCCGGGTCGCGCACCTGAAAACAGAAGAAGCTGATCCGTGGGCACCCTTTTCGACCGGTGACGATCAGAGCCGTCCGGCCTCCGGTCGGCGAACCAGCTCGCAGCCAGTCCAGGGAGTGCCCCTCCAGGCATCCCCACCACAGTGGTGCCACCCCCGGTCCCACACGGCCCCACCGACCAGCACGTGGGCCCCCCAACCCGCAGCTTATGCCGTCTGAACCGTGCCGACGGGGTGATCAAGTGCAGCCCGTCAACCCGAGATCGGTCCTCCCGAGCCCACTTGTGTAGCCCTTTACCTCCCTCCGTGGAGTGGGTAATATTTTATTGCTGTAATTTAATTCATTACTGTTATCGGGAGTTACCGAATTCGACCAGGAAGTCTTCTCCACGCCGAGAGCGTGGAGGTATCGTGTTCGCTCCCTTAACTCAGCATTTGCTTTATTCGTATGTGCCTTATATGTTGCTGCTAAAGAGCATGTGTTAGGGCCGTTAGCTCGATATATTACTATTCACCGCTGCTGCGAGAGAGAGCGAGACCGTCCCGTGACCCGATCCGGGCACAAAATTATGAGTTGACCACCCTAGCTCTAGCCGATTTCTCAACCGTACACGTCCGACGCTTCCCTCGATAAGGGACGATCACGAGCTTGTTTAGAGTCCGAGGGTTTCATATCCAATTGGTGTCGTGTTCGTGTGTCCGTCCCGCATCACAGTGACTCGATCGAGCGTAACACGAAATCTCAAAATACGTAGGGTCACTCAGACCCACCATACCTACGGTCACGCTAATCAAGGTAACACTGTCCTCTCGACACCCTCAAAACACGAACACAGAACTCTCGGGGTGTCTGGGATACTCACAAGACCGCAAGTCGACCACTGGGTCCCAACCGGGTAGACCAGGGACCTACACAACATGAAACAATCGCAGCAAGCACGAAGAACCACTTCGGTGCAACACAGTGCCTGGCGGTCTATCCTTGGGCCGTCACAAGCTGTAATGGTCCAAGCCTCGACCGTCACAACACTCTAATGGTCCAACACAGGAGCGTTACGCGAGAGGGGCAACACCGGCTGTGACACGCCAACCCAGGTGCGTCACATGCCCTGACGCACCCAACATAGTGCGTCAGAAGGCAAGAAGAAACCGGCTGTGACGCACTCCACTCGGGGCGTCACAGTCTTTGACGGACCAACACTGGCGCGTCAGAAGAATGGGCTGCGTCAGCTCTAACGCTCTCATTCAGGGGCGTCACAGTGCTATGACGGTCCTACCTAGGCGTGTCAGAGACTCGTGACCCCAATGATCATAAACCACGGTCGAAACACTGTGACGGTCTAGCACCAGTGCGTCACAGCCCTGTGGCGGTCTATCATGGGACCATCAGGCCCACGAACGCCAACACTCAACACAAGGTGAGCATAACGCACCTGCCCAGGCGCGTTACACGCTGTGACCGTCACTGGAACGACCGTCACACCGTCCCGAGAACGCTACGGCGGGAAACGACCCAAAAACTTCACCACGCCCCCATACCTCCACGGGAGAGGGGGAAGCCCCCAAATAGCCCCTAGCATGCATCTATGGCCTCGGATCGGCCAAAAACACCGTAAAATGAGAGATCCGGCTCACTTCCCCAAAACATGGATTTTCCCCAAACCTCCCCGATTAGTTCACTCGGCTCACCACGGCCTACGAAACTCGCGAGAAAGGAAGAGCACGAGCTGGGGGTCCATCACCCTACCTCCACTGAAGAAACGATGCGCCGTGGATGCCGATCCAAGAAGAAAACGCCGTGAAACCCTCGTCATTCCACGAACCCGCGGCCGAGCTTCCACGCGCCACCGGCCCTCGATCCTCGAGTCACTCCCCATTCCTCGCCTCCCGCCATCGTCACCTCGCCCTCCTCCACCACCGTTGGCCGCCCGGGGAGAGGGGGAGAGAAAGAGATGAGAGAGAGTGAGAAAGAGAGAATGAGAGGGGAGAGAGAAAAGGGTTAATATATAGGAAAATCTAGAAATTCTGAAAAATACCGAAAAATAGAAAATCACATTTCCGCGATCCTCGGAATGCACCGATCGCAACGGTACCACTCGCGCCCAGGTGAACGGCCTGGTTCACCCGCAACGAGGTTCCGAAGGAATTACCGAAACACACACCGGGAATCGGAAAACACACGCGGAAGAGCCGCAGAACGCTTCCGGGCCTCCGAAACAACTCCGTATCGCGCCGATCCGAACACGAAAGATGTCCGAAACAAAATTTTGGACACAACGGAGTCGGACACTCTGAGAAACCAGATCCAGGACCCACGAACAAGGATCCAAAAAATCTGGGCATTACAGCCCTCCCCCCATAAAGAAATTTCATCCTCGAAATTCAGGACTAGCACCCAGCCACAGGGGAAGAATGCCTCAACCAACTGACAACGCTGGCAGGGCCCCAACACAGAAAAACCTCGATTCTCACAAAAATCACGATCATGAGGGATACGACCAGACCATAATCACGAACGACGCCTACGCTCCGCACACCGCATACACATCGGCCACCAGAGCAGGCATAATAAAAAGGCACAAGTCTGGTATCACCTCAGACACAACGGAAACCACTCATGGCATCGCTGCCACCCTCTTGCCCACCGAGGAGACACACCCTTGACACGAGAAACAGCTACTGATCCATCCTATGGTCGATAGACAAAACGCACATCAGCTTCACAACCAGCTGGCAGGTCGCACATCCTTCCCAAGGGAACAACCAGAACAGAGCCTCCACCATCTCAAGCAGCCATCTCAACAGACCGCAACCAGAACATCAGCTTAGCACCAAGAATCACCTCACACCTGGCAAGCTGAAAGCCAGACATAACACCGTGCCAACTCTTGTCAGAAGATAAACTTCGACAAAGCCCAGATCCCGTCCAGAAAGGCACCTCACTGATACACAGCTCTCACCAATCCCGATGCGCAACCACCAGCATCTTCTGTCTGTGAAAGACCACACACCGGTCACCAACTGCTTGTCAACGGGAACCCTCCACTTGCTCAAGTTCTTCCTTCTTTCCTGGTCCTCCACCGGATCTGAAGGGAACATTCCAAACCTCGACAAGTCATCCGTTGACTCACACACAGACAATTACCACATCTCGAGCTACACTCCTCTCGGACTCCGCATCCGAGCTCTAACATCGCGCCAACTCGACCCTCTCGGGGAGCACGACGAAACCAATTGACAAGATCCAGGTGTCTTCAGTCATCACCTCACTTGACTCAGACTTATAGGGAACCATCCCGTGCTGGCCACCAAACCAGGGATAACCATCGCGACACCAATGACCCATCAAGGACCACCCTTTTGACGCCAACCTTGCTAAAAAGGCCTCCGCCCACAGGCGTTACTCATCCATCTGGTCTCATCAAATCCTTCGATCAATCCAAGTGGACACCTGCCAATCCTGATTCTGCCCTTACCACAGAGCCACGGGACACCACCTGAACAATGCTCACGGGTCCCCAAGCAACATACACCTCACCGTGGTCGGCTACGAGACTAGCCTCACCAGTCACTCGCAGCTACCAACAGGAACCCACAGCCTGCTAGGGCCAAGAATCACGATATCTCGGGCAACGACACGACAACAACACGTTTCACACAGAGGAACCAATCCTCCAATGCTCAACGCAAACTCAGGAAATCCGCCCGTAGCAACCAACGCTACGATCCTGAACCAGTGGGTCACAAGCCAACCACGCTTCCACTGCGCACTCTGATCTGTGCACACAACCACAAATTCTTGGGAACACCGCCCAACCGGCACTTGTCCTTCCGGAACAGCGCCAGCACCCTTACACGACAAGGGAATGGGCACAACTTCTCACAGGCAACCACCTTGCCAAGACAAGGAGCACGTCTCGTACGGACTTCATGACACACAAGGCCAACCAATCCAAACACACAATGTAAGATGACAAACCTTAGCCCAACACAATCTCTCCAACCAAAGGAGAAACCAAACGCACTTCCGACCAACAAAAGAACTCCACGCTCGACCTGACCTCGAACCTCGAGCATGCTGGAAATAGCACCATCTAGCACCAAGGAGAACCATCGCCTCCATCAGGTCAGCTCCTCCGACACACTCGGCGAGTGTCACAACAGACCACAATCATAGCATCTCTCGATGCACCACCACTGCAATTCCTCGAACCACAGCACACAACACTAAGAGCCGCAACACAAGCCATAATGACAACCGCCGAGTCTCATCCTCGAGTCCCGAACTCACCGTGGAGCCTTCACATCTCAAGCCAACTCCAGGGCGAACACAACCCATCCACTGACAGAAAAGCAGGAGCAAAGACTTACCGGGACATCTCTGCCAAATCCTGCCTTAAAATCCGCAGAACAATCAGGACCGACACGTCATTTCTGACGCAACAGAGCACGACAAGAACATCAGGCTCGACGAAACAGCAGCTCACCGAGAAGATCTTGCGCTCACCCGAGCACACTTCTCGATCGGAACACCCGCTCTGCCACCTTAAACTACGACCTGAACACCTCAGGGGCTAGATAAACCTCAAGCTGGAGTGGCCAAAACCGACAGCAACTCCCTCAGAGCATGCTCACGGCCACTTAACGACGAACAATCCTCACCAGCCACTTGACCTAGCTGCAGACACCTCGAACGCAGCACCACAACAGCACGCCTGCCGACAACCTCTGCCCAACGCAACACGACCAGGGCCACCACCCAAGGGAGAAAGCTCTCGACCTCGATCCACAGACCCCACGCCGACACGAAAGCCGCGAATAGCAACCACCCTCACCACGCCGCACAGCGCACTCAAGCTCTCAAGCGAGAAACAAAGCGGAAAACAATCACAAAACCCTAAGCCAGCTGCCGACTGTACTGGACCTTATGGACTCTGATCCTGTAATATCGCGAATTCCCATGTACGTCCACAACCACACTCTGATACCAACTGTGGCGACCTGAGATCCGGATACCGGGAAGAGCCCGATACCATTCGAATCCCGGCCCGCCGCCCACGAGCGGGAGGCTCGGAAGGGCTAAAAAGGAGTGTGGAGGTACAAAGAAATAGAAAATAAGACAGGATAATTCAACAATTAACAGAAATAAATAAACAACTACAACAGAGTCCAGTCCAACAAAAATTACAGTCTAAAGCAGTAAAACGTACCACATGCCAAGTTAACACTCGGCCCGGCAAGCTGGCAACCAAGAACCTCCGTGCAGCACCCTCGAACCTCGAGGAAGAACCGACGCACCTGAAATACATGGGTGAGCCTCCTGTCACTGGCCCAGTAGGGATCCCGCAGAACCCCAACTGAGAACAACGGCGGCACGGAAAGCTGCAACTACAAGAGCAACAGTAACAGCAGGGACAGTAAACCCGGTGGCCGGTCGAAACTCGACACTATAATGTCTCCTACTGTACCGGTCAAGCAGAAAGAGAAGTCCTACCTAACGGGAGTACGGTATGACCAACAAGCTAAAGTAAATAAACGGAAAAGCCGTCTACTCTAATAGTACCGTACTACTGAACCTCAGTCCAGCAAAACTCGAGTCCACACCTACCAGCAAACGGGAGCACTACCCACTAGAAGAACGACTGGATGCGTCCCTTGACGTCTTATACCACGTCACAAGTGTCTAGCTACGACGCCTAGGGCGTGAGACTCAGACACGCAACAAGTACCACAATAAGGACTAGCTGGGGTCACACTCGTTAGCGAGTGTCCTAAGCCCCCAACTACGTGTGCACACACAGACCATCTGCTCTAGGTCGGGTCCTCTAGCTAGTTTTCCCTCCCACCGGACTGTGGTGGCAAAGGCAAGGGGCCCTACGGTAACCAGCCTAAAAATCGCCTCTCACCGGGTCTCGCTCTCCACCACTCCCAGGTGGGTCCGCACCCACGTGCGCAGGAAGCTACGACTAGTGGAGGGTCACTGAGAGTAAGGACTGACTCACGGAAACCACCGTCGAAGAAACGGGACCGCACACACTCGGTCATGCAGAAGCGTAGAAGCACGATTCCCAGGGCAGCACACAAGCCGCCACGCCGATTCCCCATCCCAGGGAAAGCGGGAAACCTCCAGCCCTAGGCCGGATAACTGGACTCGCAGTCCAAGGCCAAACACACCCCACAAGGGAATCACCTTCCAAAGAAACTCACGACATGTGGGGGAGACCCCACTGCACACACACTGATACACAGTGACTCGATCGAGCGTAACACGAAAGCTCAGAATACGCGGGGTCACCCGGACCCACCACACCTACGGGCATGTTAATCGAGGTAACACGGTCCTCCCAGCACCCTTAAAACATGAACACAAAACTCTCGGGCTGTCTGGGATACTCACAAGACTGCAAGTCGACCACTGGGTCCCAACCGGGTCGACCAGATACCTACACAACGCGAAACAATCGCAGCAAGCACGAAGAACCACTTCGGTGCAACACAGTGCCTGGTGGTTTATCCTTGGCCCATCACAAGCTGTAACGGTCGAAGCCTCGACCGTCACAGCACTCTAACGGTCCAACATAGGAGCGTTACGCGAGAGGGGCAACACCGACCGTGATGCGCCAACCCAGGTGCGTCACATGCCCTGACGCACCCAACATAGTGCGTCAGAAGGCAACAAGAAACCGACTGTGACGCACTCCACTCGGGGTGTCACAGTCTCTGACGGACCAACACTGGCGAGTCAGAAGAATGGGCTGCGTCAGCTCTAACGCTCCCATTCAGGGGCGTCACAGTGCTCTGTCGGTCCTACCTAGGCGCGTCAGAGACTCGTGACCCCAACGGTCATAAACCACGGTTGAAACACTGTGACCGTCTAGCACCAGGGCGTCACAGCCCTGTGGTAGTCTATCGTGGGACCGTCAGGCCCACGAATGCCAACACTCAAACTATGGTGAGCGTAACGCACCTGCCCAGGCACGTTACACGCTGTGACGGTCACTGGAACGACCGTCACACCGTCCCGAGAATGCTACGGCGGGAAACGACCCAAAAACTTCACCACGCCCCCATACCTCCACGGGCGAGGGGGAAAACAAGGGGGAAGCCCCCAAATAGCCCCTAGCATTCATCTATGGCCTCAGATCGGCCAAAAATATCGTAAAACGAGATATCCGGCTCACTTCCCCAAAACATGTATTTTCCCCAAAACTCCCCGATTAGCCCGCTCGGCTCACCACGGCCTTCAAAACTCGCGGGAAAGGAAGAGCATGAGCTGGGGATCCATCACCCTACCTCCACCGAAGAAATGACGCGTTGTGGACGCCGATCCATGAAGAAAACACCGTGAAATCCTCACCGTTCCACGAACC
This sequence comes from Amorphophallus konjac, assembly GCA_022559845.1. NCBI lineage: Eukaryota > Viridiplantae > Streptophyta > Magnoliopsida > Alismatales > Araceae > Amorphophallus > Amorphophallus konjac. Next base: position 324,816,000 of record CM040119.1, on the reverse strand, counting down.
CGCGGCCGAGCTTCCACGCGCCACCGGCCCTCGATCCTCGACCCATTCCCCGTTCCTCGCCTCCCGCCATCACCGCCTCGCCCTCCTCTACCACCGTCGGCTGCCCGGGGAGAGGGGGAGAGAAAGAGATGAGGGAGAGTGAGAAAGAGAGAATGAGAGGGGAGAGAGAAAAGGGTTAATATATAGGAAAATCTAGAAATTTTAGAAAATATTGAAAAATAGAAAATCACGTTTCCACGATCCTCGGAACGCACCGATCGCAACGGTACCACTCGCGCCCAAGTGAACGGCCCGGTTCACCTGTAACGAGGTTCCGAAGGAATTACCGAAACATACACCGGGAATCAGAAAACACACGCGAAAAAGCCGCGGAACACTTCCGGGCCTCCGAAATAATTCCGATCGCACCGATCCGAACGCGAAAGATGTCCGAAACAAAATTTCGGACACAATAGAGTCGGACACTTCGAGAAACCAGATCCAAGACCCACGAACAAGGATCCAAAAAATCCCGGACATTACAATCAGGGCCTCAAGGCTAGAAAATCATATCGAGAGAAGCAAGACGATAGTGGTCCTGAGTCAGTCAGAAAGCCTTATGTCTAGGGAAGCAAGCATTAGAAACATGTCGGTCACTCAGGGGACCATTTGATATTTGGACGAGTGTCCGACTTGAGGCAACGTGATCGTCACAGGAAAATCGGAGCAGGTGTATGCCGGGATACGGCACATTGATTGTTCAGAGGGGTGGAAAACATTCGGTTAAATCTCGGATAGAGTGGTCGTAAATCAATGAGTTTATTGGCCCGGTGTGAGATCGAGTCAGGACCATTCCGGGGACGCCTCCCGCGGTCCAAACGAGGCTTGCGTGGGCATCGTTAATATTTTCGGTGCTGAAGGGCAGCGGGAAAGTGTCCCAGGATTAGATTCCAAAACAAATACGTGTATAGAGATTGCTGGCTATAGGCCTAGGATGTGGGTCAGGCAATGACCATGGTTGGGATGAACTCGAGGTTCAAGCATGACTCACGAAGGTCTTATCGATATTCCCATGTGTAGGGTTCGGGGATGACACGAGCCGCCTTGTTCCATTCAGATTTTATCGATCATTCATGGACCACTTTATGTTCGGACAAAGGTCCGTATTGAAGGTACGACATAAACGGAAACAAACCCGTACAAATACCTGCCGAGAAATGGTAATTTTGATAAGGAGGTGTGGATCAAATCTCGATGGCAAGGGGGTGACTTTTGGTGAGATATTGGCCCAGAATGAGGTCGAGCATTAACCATGACGGGGGAGTGGCCCCCGAGGGCGAAGCCCAGCCTGCGAGGGCGTCATTAATATTCCCGAACCCGGGGTCCGAGGGAGACGAAAGCCACATCATTTTATTGGTTATTATTATTATTTATTTATTATCATCATTTATTTTTTATTATTATCATTTTTTGTTGACCCATCTTTTTTATCACCTGTGGGCTATGAACTCTTCTTCTGCTCATGTTTATCATTATTATGTGTTTATTTATTTGTTTATTCATTATTATTATTATTATTACTATCATTTTTTGATTTATTATCTCTTTTATTGTTACATTTTTTATCATCATTATTATATAAAATTTCCCCCCTTTCTTATGGTGTGGTGTTTCGGATGAAGGTGTTGAGGGGGTGCACCGTTGGAGGAGTGTGCCAGGTGGGAGTTAGGTGGTGTACCGCTGGAAGAGGGCAGGAGTGCACCGGGCAAAGGTTGAAGAGTGTACCGGGTGGAAGTTGGAGAGTGCACCACTGGAGGAGCGCAGATGCACCGGATGGAGGGCTGGAGGGGGGATGTGTACTAGACAAGGCATGAGCAGCAGGGTGTACCGCTGGAGGAGTGTGCCGGGCAGGGGCGTTGGATGGTGTACTGGTAGGGACAGGCCGAAGGGTGTACCGCTGGAGGAGTGTGTCGGGCGGGGAGTGGATGGTGTGCCAGTAGGGACAGGCCAAAGGGTGTACTGCTGGAAGAGTGTGTCGCGCGGGGGCGTTGGATGGTTGTGCCGGGTGAGGCATGAGCCAAGGTCGATGCACGTTGGGAACGCGTTAGAAAGCAAGGTCTGCCAAGGTCTATGCACATGTGAGATATGTAAAGGGCCGGTTGGCCAAGGTCAATGCCACTGGGGTTGGGTCAAAGGAAGGGTCTACGCAGATGAGTCCTGGGGAGAAGGCCAATGCAGGCCTGCGTGAACGAAGCGTAGTGCAATGCATGAATGTTCATGAGAGAGGTTCCTTTATTCATGTGACGCATGTGAGGAGCTTCCTTTATTCATAGTTTTCTTTTATTCATGAAATGCATGACTTATGTTTAATTTGCTTAGGCTGAATGTAGAGGTTGCACACATGAGTTCAGGCATGCAAGCGGCTTAGTTGGGTTTATGGGTTAATTCACGGTACGAGGCGGAGACCAATCCTCACGCATAGAGACGGTTTCCAACTGGATGCAATCCGATCTTTCACACGTCGCCATTTTATATACCGCGGGGTCACGGCACGCAAGCACGAATGAGATACATGAGGGGGTTTTCTTTTATTCATAGAATGGATATTCGTGGTCATGTTCGGCAGTCCGTCATAATGATGCATATGTTTACTTATTCGGACTCTTTATAGTTCTCTTGTCTTGGTTGGAGGGTTTTATTATTGCTTGTTTCATTTGTTTGTTGCCTCCTTTTATCTTTTAATGGGTTCATTAGTTCTGACGAAAATTCGGCAGCATCTCCCCTTGACCCGGATGGTAAGGGCGGTAAAGGGGAACACGCCCACAAGGAGTGACGTGACCCAACAACTCGAGGTGCGTGCCAAGGCAACGACACCTTTGAGAAAACTTCAAAAACCACGGGAAAGACCACGGATGAGAGACACTGGGCTAATGCAGACTAAGAATACCCTGGCTGGAAGGGGGAGGGCCAGGTGTGCCGGGTAGAGGATGGCCAAGGGTGTGCCAGCCAAGGCCGGCTGGGAGGTGTGCCGGCCAGGGCACATGCCAAAGGGTGTGCTAGCCAAGGGGTGTAACGCTGTGCCGTTGGAAGGCCTCAAGTTGTTGTGCCGTTGGAAGGGCTTGAGAAGTGTGCCGCTGGAGCTGGCGTGAGAGTGTGCCGCTAGGGGGCGTTCAGCAGTGTGCCGCTGGAAGGGCTGGTTGAAGTGTGCCGTTGAAAGGCACAGGTGTGTGTGCCGTTGGAGGGCGCCAGTGGGCGCGCCGTTGGAGGGCACGAGAGAGTGTGCCGTTGGGGGGCACAAGGGAGTGTGCCATTGGAAGGCACTAGTGAGTGTGCCATTGGAGGGCACGAGGGAGTGTGCCGTTGGAGTGCACCAGTGTGTGTGTGCCGCTGAAGGGCACAAATGAGTGTGCCATTGGAAGGCACTAGTGAGTGTGCCGTTGAAGGCTTTAATGAGTGTGCCCTTAGAGGCACTTCAGGGTGTGCCGCTGGGGCACAAGTTAGTGTGCCGTTGGAGACGCACCAGGGGTGTGCCGTTGAAGGGCACTTGAAGGTGTGCCGTTGAAGGGCACATTGAGGGGTGTTTCCTTCTCTTCTTTTCTTCTTTTCATCTTCTCTTCTCTTTTCTCTTCTTCTTTATTCCCCTACACGTAAACATGGGGTAAGAATTTTTTAATGTCCACAAATGCCCCCTAGCAGCAGACGGCACGAGAGAGGGACGAGAGAGCGGGGCTTGTAGGTGCAGACCGACTGAGAGATTCATCAACATGATGAGAAGAGCGGATCCGCGGACCGAAGTTAAGGTTAAGAACCCATGCCACGTAGGCCAGCACCCGGGAAGCAGGCTATGAAAGCCAAAGGTTGGGGAGAAGGCCGTGAGAACCGAAGTCTGTAAAGCAGGCTACGAGAGCCGAAATTGGGAGCAGTCCGTCGAGCTGAAGGATGTTGGAAGGCGAGCCACGTGGGTGGAGAGAAGGGTTATTCCTTTGAAAGGGATGTTTGTCGCCCGAAGGGATAGAGAGAAGCGTTTGTTGATTCAATGACTTGATAGGAGGTCCAAATCAAATGGGTTATTCGTCACCTGAGGGGTCGAAGAGAAGAGTTCGTTGATTCAATGACATGGACGGAAGGTCCAAGTCAAATGGGATATTCATCATCCGGAGGGACGGAGAGAAGAGTTTGTTTATTCGAAAGGGATATTTGTCACCCGAGGGGACGGAGAGGAGCGTTTGTTGATTCAATGACCTGGACGGAAGGTCCAAGTCAAATGGGATATTAATCATCTGGAGGGACGGAGAAAAGAGTTTGTTGATTTGAAAGGGATATTCGTCACTCGGAGGGACGGAGATAAGTATTTGTTTATTCGAAAGGGATATTCATCACTCGAGGGGACGGAGAGAAGAGTTTTTTGATTCAATGACCTAGACGGAAGGTCCAAGCCAAAAGGGATATTAGTCACCCGGAGAGACAGAGAAAAGAGTTTGTTGATTCGAAAGGGATTTTTGTCACCCGGAGGGACAGAGAGAAGAGTTTATTTATTCGAAAAGGATATTCGTCACTCGAGGGGATGGAGAGAAGAGTTTGTTGATTCAATGACCTGGACGGAAGGTCCAAGCCAAAAGGGGTATTCGTCACCCAAAGGGACGGAGAGAAGAGTTTGCTGATTCAATGGGGATATTCGTCGCCTGACGGGACGGATAGAAGAGTTTGTTGATTGAATAACCCAGACGAGAGGGTGCAAATTGAACGGATTGTTCGTGACCCCAAAGGGACGGAGTGGTGGCCAAGTCGCTGACACGGGCCAGTGTTAGCGCAAGGAAAAGGGGATGATTCCTTACCCGAATGGTAGGCTCGGACCAGGGTGAAAGGTTGTTTTGTTTTTTAATGCGTCGGGGGTACCAGCTGTATGATGGGTCTTTTAATTCTTGGGCTGGACGTAAGGTCCGAACCAGAGTGGAGAGAATTTTTTAGTTCTCTAGCCGGACGGAAGATCCGATCTAGAGTGGGGAGAATCCCTTTTTTTGTTCTCTAGCCGGACGGAAGGTCTGATCTAGAGTGGAAAGAGTCTTGTTATTCTTAAGCCGGATGGAAGGTCCGAGCTAAAGTGAAAGGGATAGTTTGTTCTCTAACCAGACGGAAGGTCCGATCTAGATTGAAAAGAGTCTTTTTATTCTCTAGCCGGATGGAAGGTCCGAGCTAAAGTGAAAGGGATCTTTTGTTCTCTAACCGGACGGAAGGTTCGATCTAGAGTGGAGAGGGTCTTTTAGTTCTCTAGTTAGACGGAAGGTCCGATCCAGATTGGAAGGGTCTTTTTGTTCTCCGGTTGGACGGCAGGTCCGAACCAAAGTGAAAGGATCTTTTGATTCTCTAGTCGGACGGAAGATCTGATATAGCGTGGAGAGAATCTTTTTGTTCTCTGGCTGGACGGCAGGTCCGAACCAAAGTAAGAGGAATCTTTTTATTCTCTAGCCAGACGGAAGGTCTGATCTAGAGTGAAAGGATCTTTTTGTTCTCTAGCCAGACGGGAGGTCCGATCTAGGGTGGAAAGAATCTTTTAGTTCTCCAGCCGGACAGAAGGTCTGATCTAGAGTGGAGAGAGTCTTTTAGTTCTCTAGCCGGAGGGAAGGTCCGATCTTGAGTGGAGAGAATTTTTTACTTCTCTGACTGGACGGTAGGTCCGAACCAAAGTGAAAGGATCTTTTTGTTCTCTAACCGGACGGAAGCTCCGATCTAGAGTGAAAAGTCTTTTTATTCTCTGGCTGGACGGCAGGTCCGAACCAAAGTGAAAGGAACCTTTTTATTCTCTAGCTGGGCGGAAGGGTCCCTTTTAGAGTGAACGGGTCTGTTTGTTCTCTAGCTGGATGGAAAGTTCGATCTAGAGTGGGGAGTCTTTTAGTTCTCCGGCTGGACGGCAGGCCCGAACCAAAGTGAAAGGATCTTTTCTATTCTCTAGCCGGACGGAAGGTCCGATCTAAAGTGGAGAGAATCTTTTTTGTTGTCTGGTTAGACAATAGGCCCGATCCAAAGTGAAAGGATTTGATGTTCTTTAATGCGCCAGGAGTACCGGCTGTGAAATCTGAACCCGGGAAAGTGGATCGCAAGGGCCAGAATCGGTGTTGTGGAAGTAGGCCGTGAAGGCTGAAATCGGGGAAGCGAGCTTCAAGCCGAAATTGGGAGATGTTGTGCCTCTGTGGTTTTGATGTCAGCAAGCACTATGAGTATGAATGTTTTTGATGTCAATATGAGTATGAATATTTTTAATGTCAGCAAGCATTGCTGTCTTCCTGCATGCACTGCATCGGTTCAATTTCTGTCATATGCATACTCTGCATTGGTGCATTCATTAGTTACTTCAATTTAATGTCGATGCATGTTCATTATGCATACAAAGTCAGTGCATGGTTAACTGTCTAGGCCTGTGCATTTCATAACTGTGTTTTATGGTGCCCATAAGCTAGTGCATGCCTAGGCTCATGCATGCTCAAGGTATAAAGTCCGTACAAAGTCTTGCCTAGTCTGCATCAACTCAAGTCTGTACATTTTTGACAGTAAGTCTGTACAACCTCCGTTGTTTCATTCGATTAGTTAATACAGCCAAGTGCTCTTCATGCATATGCATAGGTCGTGCATCATTTCACAAGTCTATACATCGCCGCATGCTATCAAGTCTATACATCACCGCATGCTATCAAGTCTATACATCTGTTAGCTCAGCTCATGGCTTAGTCAGTGCATCCGTGTTCATTGTGCATGTGTGCATCTTTCTCATCAAAGTCTGTACAACCTGTGTTGACACCAGCAATTAAGTTCATGCATCATTACACTAGCAAGTCTGTACATCCTTGTCGCATGCACACTAAGTCCATACACTCGTTGATGGCATGTCTGAGCACTCACTTTCAATGTGCATACTTTACTATATGCTTACTGCATTGAATTGTCTCAAACATACACTAAGTCTGCACACGACTGCCTTGATGTCTTAGCAAGTCTATACATGATGCATTCAGGCTTAAGCGTTAGGCGCAGAAAGTCTGTACATCGTTTGTACATTGCACGCAAAGTCTGTACACTCGTTGATGGCATGTCTGTACATTCACTTTCAATGTGCATACTTCTCCATATGCAAAATGCATAACATGCATTCAAAGTCTTTACACTCGTGGATGACATGTCTGTGCATTCATTCTCGTTGTACATACTTTCTTATATGCACACTGCATTTTGTGCACCAAGTCTGTACAGGCTCAGTTCAAATATCAAACTTACTCGATGCATCCTTTCTTTCCTTTCAGATTAACTCACACTGATAACAAGCCTGATCTGACAGGACTGCTGCTCGAGGAGCTTAAGAAGGGCACGTGATCCAAGAATGGAGGAAGTGCCAGGATCGTGACATGTGTAGTGCAGCAGGCTGAAATGCTGCCACGTGTTCAAGGCGCTAGGGCGGGAATTCGTGGAGGACACACGCCCACCTATCTGCTCCTGCTATAAAAGAAGACTTCTCCATCTGGAGAAGATGCTCGTGAAGAGAGGATCAAAAGTTACATTAGAAGAGTAAAAACAGAAAGAGTCTGTACGATCCAGATAGAAGAGAAAGAGAGAAGAAGAGAAAAAGAGTTCGTGAAAAAGAAAGCGAGGGTAGCAGAGAAGAAAAGAGACGAAGAAGAAGAAAGAAAAAGGAGACAGAAAGAGAGATCAAGAGTTAGAAGAGAAGAAAAGAAGCTTCATCTGAAGATTTGCCTCTACTGGACTATGGATCAAATCCAAGCCAGTTAGCTCTTTGAGAGCCACGTTGTGTTCTATCTGTTACAGCTTTCAGTCGCTGTGTTTCATCATCCTTTGGTTTTCTTTTTTACCTTTGTTTCAAGCTGTTAGTCAGCAGAGCAAGCTGTGTTGCTCAGCGGGTAGAGGAGGATTCCTCTGGACAGGTTAAGCTGTAAGCCCCATCGGATGGTGAAGCTATAATGCCCAGCAGTCAAGCTGTTAGTCAGCGGTTTGTAGGCAAGCTGTGTCGCCCAGCGGTTTTCAAGCTGTTTGGCAGCGGAATCCACACTCTGGTTTGAGTGTGGGGTGGACGTAGGTCTGGAGACCGAACCACCTTAAAAATCTTCTGTGCAGTGGTTTGATTGTTTATTGTGCTTCGGTTTGATTGTCTATTGTGCTTTGCTAGATACATGCTTAGGCTTGATGTGTTTTTCTCTGTCTAGTAAGGTTGTTGATTGCACACTATCTGTTCGATAACTGTTTTGAGAGTCCCTTGACATTGATCCTAAGTCACTAATCCGTTCATCTGTAAGCATTTTAGTTGACCTAGTGAATCTGTTAATTCCGCAACTGTTCATTGGCTTTCAGTTTGTATCAGGAAATTTTAATTGGGCATGAGTTTTATAAGGGGATTCATTCACCCCCCTCTGAATCCATCGCACCGATCCTAACAGTTGGTATCAGAGAAGGTCTCTGTGCATTTAGATCCAACGATCTACAGAGGATTCTGCTACTTCCGTGGTGCATTTCAGAGTGGGTCTGGTTTTATCGCTTTCGGTGCTTCTGTCTCACTAAGTCGGTGTCTAGCTATACCTCTATTGATTCCAGTGCATTTCTCATCTCCTTCATTTGATCAAGTTATTTCTCGATGGCTCATCCACCGAACTTCAGAGGTGATGATTTTGATCTATGGCTGAATAAGATGCATTGGTATGTAAGAATAACCGATCCTGATCTTTGGAAGGTAATGACTCAAGGTCCACATAAATTATCGAGAGATAAATCCAAATGGACCGAGGAGGATAAATTGAAAGACTCCATCAATTATAGAGCATTGAACATGGTGAAAGCATCAATTGACAGAACACTAATCTCATACGTCTCATCTTGCAGGACTCCCAAAGAAATTTTGAACAAACTGAAGGAAGGCAGCAGCAAAAATGATAATCGATGCTTGATGGCTCAAGAAAGTGAACACAACAGCAATCAAGATAAAGAAGAGGACTATGATCAGGTAAACATCTTTGAAGACTATGCCCTGGATGATTGGATTACTACATATAATGAATTGCTAGACTCTCATGATCATTTAAGAAAGCAATATAAGAAGATGAAAAAGAAAATTGATAAAAATGATTCTAATTCATCATGTGAAAAGTGCTGGAGGGTCAATGAGCTATATGATAAATGTCTATCTGAAACTCACGTGAATATGAAGCAAATGTGCATGCTGAAAAATGAAAATCAAGAATGTGCCAATAAAATTTCTGAATTAGAAAGTCAGTTAAAGCTGAAAACAAATGAACATCTGATAAATCTGGCAGAGTTGGAAAGGATTAATTCTGATCTGGAGAAATTGAAAGCTGAGAATGGAGAAATTCAGAGGAATAATGAAAATCTTAAAGCTGAAATAGAGAAAGTCAGCAAGGAAGGTATGCATGGTTTCTCTTTAACATCGATCTGTAACAAGTGCTTGGCTCTAAAAGAGCGTAATGAAGATCTGTATGATAAAAATGATGGCAGAGGAAGTTGATTGCTTCCCTTAGAGAGGAAAATAAAGATTTGTTGAAAGATAAACTTGAAGTTGAACAAAGAGAAGAGAAACTGATTGAAAGACTGGACTTGATATCCAGTAGTGAAAAATGCAATGAAGGATTTGAGAAGTTGATTGAGGAGAATAAAGATCTGAAGGAACAAAACAAGAAACTCATGGTCCTAAATGTTGTTATTTCAGAGAGGCTTCTGACTATCGAGAGAGAAAGATCTGCCTATAAGGAAATTCAATCTGAAAAACTTGAAGAGGAAAACATTGAATTGAAGGCTGAAATCGAAAAATTAAAACAGTTAAACACTGGAATGCACGAAAAGCTTCTCGCATTAGAAAAAGGAAAATCTACGTGCAATGAAGAATCAAAAATGTTGAGTAATCTAGAAGAAGAAATTGAGAAGTATAAAACTGCTAACAAAGTTCTAAGTGAATGCGTAAATTGCAGTGAGCTGGAGATAGCTAGTTATGAACTTCATATTGCTTCTCTGGAAACCAAAATTAAGGATCTAGAAAAATCAACATCCAAGTCTATTGAGAACAAGAGGAAAATGAAAGCTGGCATGAAAGATGAGGATGATAACTCAAGAAAGGGGATAAGTAGTAGTTCTAATGTTAATGAAATTACTAGAAACCAGCTATACACCACTTTTGTGCAAAGCTCTGATGTAGCTGGTACCTCATGTCAATCCCTAAAATAAAACAAAAACCTGAAAACACCTTCATCATCTGCATTTCAATTCAAAGCACAGAAAAATGAAAAACAAACAAAAATTATAAAGAATAGTCAGAAATTGAAAAAGAACGGTCAAACAAAGAAGGTAAAGAATATTCCTGTTCATGTCCCAAGATTTGCTAGCTCGGCTGAATTTGATGGGTCAATGCACACTGCTCATGCCTCATGTACTCATTCGCATGCATCTAGTCAGTCTGTTAGTAACCATGTCGCCAGGAAATCACAAGTGTCATGTCATTACTGTGGTAGGCATGGTCATTATATGGATGACTGTAGTGTAATGAAAAATGATGATATGATGCATGATAAATCTTTTACAAATCATCATCATGACCCTAAAAGAAACACGTTTGCTTCAAACCAACACATCATCTGTTATAACTGTAACAAACGTGGTCATAAAGCTGTTGAGTGCTAGTTTGGGTCTTCATAGAGATACAATGACTCAAGAGGCAAGCACCTAAGGTGCTATGAGTGTGGGAAGTATGGCCACACAGTCAAGGACTATTGGCATGCCCAAGGAGGCCATGTTAATGATAAAAACTTCAAATACTCCGCCAAAAGACCTGTGAATCTTTCATGTTTCAACTGTGGTGAGCCAAGTCACAAATCTGCCGAATGTTGGATGTATAAGAATAATAATCAAAAAGTTTATGTAAACAACAGAACATTTCATGCTCAGTTTCATAGGTCTCATGATGCTTTTGATATGCATCATAGGACTAGAAAATCTACTGTTTCATGTAGATATTGTGATAAACTCGGTCACTTCATGGCAAATTGTTATCAGATGGATTTTGATGACAATGTCGCTAAGAAACTGTTCATAACTCCTGTTAGGTCTAATACAGGACCCAAGGTGGCTTGGGTTCCTGCAAGATCAAACTGATTACTTTACTGCAGATGTGCCTTGGGATGAATAAAGAGGGGTCAATAAACCAAGGCACTCAAAAATTGAAAGACCCCATGATCCTGCTCTCCAGGTTAGTTCTGAACAATCTGTTTAAATTCCATCATCTGAAAATTGCTTGTTTGAGATGGTTAAGCATCTTGTTGATTTGATTTGTGCTTAATTGAAACTTTCTGAAATTTTGAAATGAACTTGATGTATTTGGTAGGCTCTCTCTCTGGTTGAACAGCATGAATTTTCTTCGAGCATAAACTTTAAAATCATGAGCTGTGATTTCATTGCATATCATGCACTGCATTAGGGAGAGTTTGACTGTTGTCGCTTAATGATCATGCTACTCTTTATTAGATTTGCTGCATACTGCACATTTGAAGAGTAGTGCATGTAATAAAATTTGTAAAACCTAAAAAGATATTCCATTGCATCTAGACAGGGGGAGCTTTCCTGTTTCATCTCTTCACCTCTTGAACTCTCTCTGTCTAGCTATGTGATCTACTCGCTACACTTAGGTGGTTCACCTAAATTCCCTGATGTCATTATTGATATAGCTGATCTGTCTGTACCCTAGACTCAGCCACTGAAATTGATTCTGCTCCTCACACATCTGATGATTTTCTCTATTGTTGCTGACTCTTCCGCCAGCTTATACTCATCCTTCACATTCTTCTTAGCTGGTATGGTTTAGTTGTGTCTATTGTTGATTAGTTGGTCAGCTGTACGTTTGATCTGATCTGAGGAACTGAAGCTGCATGCCATACAATTCAGTCTGAATCATGTAGAAACTCCTTTCATATAGGTTTAAGAATGACCACTTAATCAGACTGATGTAAGAGTTATGTATTCTCAGATTTGCATTTAAATGACTTGAAATTATCTGAATGGTAAGCTTTAATAAATTTTAACCACATATGTCATGAAAACCTTAGACTCACTCATCTGAAATCTGAATATTTGAAATCAAGGCTATCTTTGGTTGGGATACATAGAGTGAGTATTATTTTTAAACATTAACTTGATAAATGTTGACTAAATGAAAAAATGTGGATTCAGAGCAATGACTTGGTCACTGAGAAACTTGGTTCTCTATCAATGAAATAAAGTAAACCTATGTCATGAAGTGCCATAGTTATCTCTGGTGAAAATTTATTGAAAAACCTGGCAGAGCAATGGCATATTTGTGTTGAGTAACTGGGGAGTCTGGCCTCTGATCAAGGTGTCTCCTCACATAAAAAGACATTTCTATTGCTAACTCTGGTCTCAATGTTGAGAGGCAATGACAGTTATCACACTGAGTAACTGGGTCACTTCACCTGAGACGTGTTGTGCCTCACGTAAAAAGGTGTTGATTGACTTAAATTGCTCAAGAAAAGAATAATGTGCTTCAAATGAAAATCTTGCAAATTCTGTCAACTCATGCTCTTGTAAAAGTGTTTAATCTCAATACTAATCTGTGTAACTCTCAAAGGAGCTATTGAAATCATGCGTGAAAGATAAAGATGATTGGTCCTGAGTGTTATCGGATTATTTGGTTCACCTTTATTAAAACTTGAATTCAGATATAAGTACTGATTTTGATTGACAAATTTGGTATACATCATAATTAAATCAGGTTGGTCAAGTTACCAATTCATAACCCTCTATGATGGGTGAGTCTATTCATGTTAAGACTTATTGTAGTGATGCATGCCTTAAAATCCCTCATGATCTGGTTCACCCCTGACAACTTGATCAACAGGCACCTTGTTCACGATCCTCTCTCATCAGTTAATTGATTCCTTGAGATGTACTGTACCTTGACTGTTTCTCACCCCTACCATTATCTACATTCACTTTCCTATCATCAACTGTTTTACTCTTCACACTGTTGGAATCTTCCATCTTGTTTCTGTAACCTATTCCGGTTCTGTGGACTTTCCACTTGCTTTATTCTGTCCATACATATGTGTGGTGCCACAACCATTATTGTTTTGGATTTCTTGTGATGGTCGGTTTCAGATTGCTTCATTGGATAACTAGAATTCATTCCTTCACTTCAGGGGGAGTTCTGGGTCTTCTGCATTTAAGGGGAGAGTAGTCATTCATTCATATTGATAGGGGGAGCTCTTATATTTTATTCTTCTAGTGCTCATCCTGTATACTTCATTTTGGGGGAGAATAGCTCTTATGTGCCTTCATTTGTCAAAGGGGGAGATATTATCTCAATCTTTTTATACCTGCTTATTCTTTCTCTCTCAAAATTTTTCTCTTTTTGATGAAGTCAAAGGGGGAGAATAGCTGTGTTTCATAGTATCTCATAGTGCCTCATAGTGTTGCCATCATCAAAAAGGGGGAGATTGTTGTGCCTCTGTGGTTTTGATGTCAGCAAGCAATATGAGTATGAATGTTTTTGATGTCACTATGAGTATGAATGTTTTTAATGTCAGTAAGCATTGCTGTCTTCCTGCATACACTGCATCGGTTCAATTTCTGTCATATGCATACTCTGCATCGGTGCATTCATCAGTTACTTCAATTTAATGTCGATGCATGTTCATTATGCATACAAAGTCAGTGCATGGTTAACTGTCTAGGCTTGTGCATTTCATAACTGTGTTTTATGGTGCCCATAAGCTAGTGCATGCCTAGGCTCATGCATGCTCAAGGTATAAAGTCTGTACAAATTCTTGCCTAGTTTGCATCAACTCAAGTCTGTACATTCTTTGGTAGTAAGTCTGTACAACCTCCGTTGTTTCATTCGATTAGTCAATACAACCAAGTGCTCTTCATGCATATGCATAGGTCGTGCATCCTTTCACAAGTCTATACATCACCGCATGCTATCAAGTCTATACATCGCCGCATGCTATCAAGTCTATACATCCGTTAGCTCAGCTCGTGGCTTAGTCAGTGCATCCGTGTTCATTGTGCATGTGTGCATCTTTCTCATCAAAGTCTATACAACCTGTGTTGACACCAGCAATTAAGTTCATGCATCATTACACCAGCAAGTCTGTACATCGTTGTCGCATGCACACTAAGTCCATACACTCGTTGATGGCATGTCTGAGCACTCACTTTCAATGTGCATACTTTAGTATATGCTTACTGCATTGAATTGTCTCGCACATACACTAAGTCTGCACACGACTACCTTGATGTCTTAGCAAGTCTATACATGATGCATTCAGGCTTAAGCGTTAGGCGCAGAAAGTCTGTACATCGTTTGTACATTGCACGCAAAGTCTGTACACTCGTTGATGGCATGTATGTACATTCACTTTCAATGTGCATACTTCTCCATATGCAAAATGCATAACATGCATTCAAAGTCTTTACACTTGTAGATGACATGTCCGTGCATTCATTCTCGTTGTACATACTTTCTTATATGCATACTGCATTTTGTGCATCAAGTCTGTACAGGCTCAGTTCAAATATCAAACTTACTCGATGCATCCTTTCTTTCCTTTCAGATTAACTCACACTGATAACAAGCCTGATCTAATAGGACTGCTGCTCGAGGAGCTTAAGAAGGGCACGTGATCCAAGAATAGAGGAAGTGCCAGGATCGTGACACGTGTAGTGCAGCAGGCTGAAATGCTGCCACGTGTTCAAGGCGCTAGGGCGGGAATTCGTGGAGGACACACGCCCACCTATCTGCTCCTGCTATAAAAAGAAGACTTCTCCATCTAGAGAAGATGCTTGTGCAGAGAGGATCAAAAGTTACATTAGAAGAGTAAAAATAGAAAGAGTCTATACGATCCAGATAGAAGAGAAAGAGAGAAGAAGAAAAAAAGAGTTCGTGAAAAAGAAAGAGAGGGTAGCAGAGAAGAAAAGAGACGAAGAAGAAGAAAGAAAAAGGAGACAGAAAGAGAGATCAAGAGTTAGAAGAGAAGAAAAGAAGCTTCATCTGAAGATTTGCCTCTACTGGACCTTGGATCAAATCCAGTCCAGTTAGCTCTTTGAGAGCCACGTTGTGTTCTATCTGTTACAGCTTTCAGTCGCTGTGTTTCATCATCCTTTGGTTTTTTTTTTTACCTTTGTTTCAAGCTGTTAGTCAGCAGAGCAAGCTGTGTTGCTCAGCGGGCAGAGGAGGATTCCTCTGGACGGGTTAAGCTGTAAGCCCCAGCGGATGGCGAAGCTGTAATGCCCAGCGGTCAAGCTGTTAGTCAGCGGTTTGTAGGAAAGCTATGTCGCCCAACGGTTTTCAAGTTGTTTGGCAGCGGAATCCACACTCTGGTTTGAGTGTGGGGTGGACGTAGGTCTGGAGGACTGAATCACCTTAAAAATCTTCTGTGCAGTGGTTTGATTGTCTATTGTGCTTCGGTTTGATTGTCTATTGTGCTTCGCTAGATACATGCTTTGGCTCGATGTGTTTTTTTCTGTCTAGTAAGGTTGTTGATTGCACACTGTCTGTTCGATAACTGTTTTGAGAGTCCCTTGACATTGATCCTAAGTCACTAATCCGTTCATCTGTAAGCATTTTAGTTGACCTAGTGAATCTGTTAATTCCGCAACTGTTCATTGGCTTTCAGTTTGTATCTGGAAATTTTAATTGGGCAAGAGTTTTATAAGGGGATTCATTCACCCCCCTCTGAATGCATCACTCCGATCCTAACAGGAGATTTGCAAGTCGCAAGGGGAGGAAGTAGGTCGTGAGGGCCAAGATTGGGCTGTACGAGCCAGAACTGGGAAAGTAGGCTGCGATAGCCGAAATTGAGTTTTTTTATCATTATTTTTTATATTTTATTTATTCAAGCATGCAGGCATTCGTCAGCAGTCATAACATAAGTATTCATAAGGCAGCTCCCTCTATAGGGGATGAGATAGGGACATCGCCCACAATTCGCAGACACGGTGCGGGCCAATAGGCACAGCTAAGGGGTGGTGAACCCGTCAAGTGGATATCGCATGTCTTGCATGCATAGCTTAAATTCATGCATTTCACCCGAGGTAATTCTCTATGGAGTGGAGGAGCAAACGTGTGAGTAAAAGGCCCTAAACATAGGGATATGCAGGTTTTCAAGCAACACTCGAGGGTTACTCTAGCGCCTACACATAGGTTTCAGGCTCTCGATTTCGGTAGCTTCGCACAGCCCCCATCTGTTTATTTTGGTAGCGGATTTCACCGTTCGGTGCGAGTCTCCTCATTTATTTCAGTGGAGATTCCCGGCTACTAAGATTCGTCCTTATCATAATTCTATTGCGGATTCTACCATTTGATGCGAGTTTCCTCATGTATCTCAATGGGGATTCCGGGCTACTAGGCTTCATCCTTATTGTAATTCGCTTCACCATTTCACGCGAGTCTCCTCATGTGTCTCAATGGGGGTTCCTGGCTACTCAGATTCGTGATTCTCTCTTTTTTTGTATCATTTTTTTCTTTTCTTTTTTTAAAATGGGGGTAGGCAATTTTTTCCTCACGATTACCTTTCACACGAGTGTAGGAATTTAAGTCTCTGTAGAGTGCTAAGAAGAAATTCAGGCAATCCCTATGGTTGATGACCATTGAACACATTAAGCATGAAGTGGGGGCGTGTTGCCTCAGGTTTATTTTATGAGTTGGGCTTAACAATTTAGCCATGACTCTTCCCCTTAACGTGTGCACCCGCCATAATTGGGTTGCCTTCGAGCATAAGCCGTGACGCACGTGCATCCGGAATCGGGGCGACATTATTTAGCAAGGAAACATGGTCCTAGAACATTTCCAAGAAGGTGTGTTATTCCATATTATAAGCAAGCATGCAAGCAGGGCAACCAAACACATTTTTTTGTCTCCTTTTTTGGTCTCTCTTTTTTTTCTCTTTTTTTGTGTGTAAGGACATACTGTCTTTACGTATATGTATCTTGTATGTGGTAGTAAAGGTATTAGGGAAGCAGACCGCAGAAGGGTCGAAAGGAAATTAAGGAAGTGGGCTGCGAGAGTCGAAGATATTAGGAAGTGGACTACAAGAGCCGGAGTTGTGAAGCGGGCCACAAGAGCCAAAGGTATTGGGAAGCGGGCCGTGAAGGCCAAATTCGGGGAAGCAGGCTACAAGAGCCAAAGGTATTGGGAAGCAGGCTGCAAGACGCAATCGGGAAAGCGGGCTACGAGAGTTGAGAAGCAGGCTACAATGGCCAAAGGTTGGTGAAGCGGGCTACAAGAGCCGAAATTGGGAAAGCGGGCTACAAGAACCGAGGTTAGGAAATCGGGCTATGAAAGCTGAAGTCGGGGAAGTGGGCTGCGAAGAGCCAAAATCCTGTGAAGCAGGCTATAATAGTCGAAGTTGAGAAGTGGGCTGCAAAGAGCCGAAGTCGGGGAGTAGGCTACAAGAGCCAAAGTTGAGAAGTGGACTACAAGAGCTGAGGTCTAGAAGCGGGCTACAAGAGCCGAAATTGGGAAAGCAGGCTACAAAAGTCGAAATCAGGAAAGCGGGCTATGAGAGTCGAGAAGCAGGCTACCAAGGCCGACGGTTGGTGAAGCGGGCTACAAGAGCTGAAATTGGGAAAGCGGGCTACGAGAGCCGAGGTTAAGAAAGCGGGCTGCAAGAGCCAAAGCTGGGAGCAGGCTACGAGAGCTAGATTGGGGGAGTAGGCGACAAGAGCCAAAATCGGGGAAGCAGGTTGTAAGAGCCAAAATTGGGAAGTAGGCTTCAAGAGCCGAAACTAAGAAAATCAGGCTACGAGAGCCAAAGATCGGGGAGGCAGGCTACGGGAGCCCAAATCGGGGAAGCGGGCTATAAGAGCCAAAAAATGTTAGGGAAGCGGGCTACCAGCCGAGAGACATCATGAGAGCAGGCCGTGGATGCCAACGGGGTTTGAGAGTAGGTGATAAACCTGAAGGAGTAGGCTAAAAAGCCAAGAGATATTGGGAGCAGGCTAACAAGCTGAGAGATGGTAGAAGCAGGCTATAAAGCCGAAAGATATCTGAGAGAGTGGTGAGATGGATGGATTAATCCTGATAGTGGGCCTTGGCCAAAGTGGCTGAGCCGAAGGGCGTCGGGTAGCGGGATGTGAGAGCTGAAGAGAAGGGTCTCTTTTTGTTCTCTGGCCGGGGGAAGGATCCGAACCAAAGTGAGAGGTCTATTCTTTTGTTCTCTGGCCGAGGGAGGATCTGAACCAAAGTGAGATGTCCCTTTTTGTAATTCTCAGGCCGGGGAAGGATCCGAACTAAAGTGAAATGTCTCTTTTTAATTCTCTGGCTGAAGAAGGATCCGAACCAAAGTGAAAGGTTGATTCTTTGATTCTCTTGTCGGGAAAGGATCTGAACCAAAGTGAAAGGTTGATTCTTTAATTCTCTGGTTGGGAAAGGATCCGAACCAAAGTGAAAGGTTGACTCTTTAATTCTCTGGCCGGGAAAGTATCCGAACCAAAGTGAAGGGTTGATTCTTTAATTCTCAGGATGGGGAAAAGATCTGAATCAAAGTGAATGGTTGATTCTTTAATTCTCTGGTCAGGAAAGGATCCGAACCAAAGTGAAGGGTTGATTCTTTAATTCTCTGGTCGAGAAAAGATCCGAACCAAAGTGACAGGTTGATTCTTTAGTTCTCTGGCGGGGGAAAGGATCCGAACCAAAGTGAAAAGTTGATTCTTTAATTCTCTGGTCGGGGAAAGGATCCGAACCAAAGTGAAGGGTTGATTCTTTAATCCTCTGGTCGGAAAAGGATCCGAACCAAAGTGAAAGGTTTATTCTTTGATTCTCTTGAGATGGCCGTCCTGGCCGAAGGGAAGACGTTTGTCGACTTAGACGAACGGTTGTGATGCTGACCACATGAGAGGTCTATTTGTTGGATAACTGCAGGTAGAGGGTGAAAGACCATGTTTGCCTCAAGGCTCACTTTCTTTCCCTCTCTTCTTCTTTTATGTGGAGGGGTGACTGGAAAGACCACGTATGCCTAATTACTGTTTGTAGACACGCCATTCCTGACGTCTCCTGAGAAAGTCTCATATTACTATACGACGCCCCGCGACGGCTTACGCATTTTGAATCGCTCGAGCGCTTCCTTTTCTTGAGTCTTCTTCCGCCCTTCTCAGCATCCGGAATCGTCTCGTCACGGCATTCGGACGGCATCAACACCAGTCAGACGCATCAGAGGTTCCGAAACCAGGAAGGGTGTCTGCCAGGCGGCCGCCAACGCCTGAACTAAGGACCCGGGTGGGTCTTCATGGGGGTGTCCAGGCCCCTGGACGCCCCCATTCTCTTAATTTATTTTTCAAAGCCCAAAACAAAATAAAAAATAATATATTAATGGAGGCGTCCAGGCCCCTGGACGCCTCCATAAAAACAAATATATAAAAAAAATATATATGCCAGTTGGCATAAAAAGACAAAACAAAATAAAAAATGATATATTAATGGAGGCGTTGTTGACACCTGGAAAATGAACAAGGGTGGAAGCATAATTGAAAAGAGGGTCTGACCAACAGTGAAAGACTAATGATGAAGCTTATCAACCTTTCACCCGGCTAAAGCCCTTGTCGGCCAAGCCGATGCCCGGTGCCAATGTCACTCAGACGGCAGCACTGATAAAGCAGCAGTCACTCGACTAATGAGACCTTCCAGCCCTTTAAGAAGAGCTGTACCACTGCTTCGTCCAAGAAGTCACAGATGATATGTCAGGGTAAGTCAGATGTCGGCTTACTGACGGAAGTAATATGAGATAAAGATGAAGCCAGCACCGGCAGATGAAGATGGTAAAGGCTCCTGAAAAGATAGAACAGAAGAAGAATCGTCTACACAGATTATACACCCGGCTGAGGTCTTCCCAGACTAAAGCTGATGTCCGAGCTCGTCACCATTCGAGTGACGATATTGATAAGATGATACCCGGTTTTGTCACCGTTCAGATGACAATCCTGATGAAACCCCTGTCTACGGACTGATAAAACCCCTGTCTACGGACTGATAAAATCCCTATCTACGGACTGATAAAACCCCTGTCTACGGACTGATAAAATCCCTGTCTACGGACTGATGAAACCCCTGTCTACGGACTGATGAAACCCCTGTCTGTGGACTGATAAAACCCCTGTTTACAGACTGATAAAATCCCTGTCTACGGACTGATAAAATCCCTGTCTACGGACTGATAAAACCCTGTCTGCGGACTGATGAAAATCGTAATCACGATTTCGATACGAGACATGTCATAAATGAAAGGCCCTTTCGGGTGATGATACACTTAAAAAACCCCAAGTGGGCCTGTATGAAGGTGGCGCCGAAAGCATGTCTCGAAGCCCAAAGTTGGCGCCGAGAGGCCGGATTCGAGCGCGCCGGGAAGCTTATTTCAAGCGCGCCGTGAGGGTGCCTGCCGAGAAGAAAAAGGGAAAAGGGTTATAAAACCCCCTCCCTTCGAAGAGAGAAGCAGCGAGATAGCAAGAAAGAGGATAGACAGAAAAGAAAAGAAGAAAGAGACGAAGAAGAAAAGAGCGAACAGATAGCCAGAAAGAGAAAGAGAAAGAAAAAGAGAGGGAGAGAGTCTCCGTCGAAAGAAGAAGCAGAAGAAAGGAAAGAAGAAGGGCTCCAGGTGGGCTGATAGGGGGAGGGAGAGGAGTCAATGCTCCACCCTCCCCCCCCATGTTCGATGTTTCTTTTTCTTCTTTTTACTGATTCTCCGTATGTAATAGTCGAAGTCTTGATGTTTAGATTATTCATACGATTCTTTCCCTGTTCCTCCCCTTTATGTTTCTCGATGTAAATGATGGTGAGATGAAATAAATGCAATGGCCGTGATGGATCTTAGGCGATACGATCTTCCTTTGTCTCCATATGTATGCATACTGTTTGTATGAATGTCCCATGGGCGAAATGACTCAGGCTCCGGTGTCGGGTCTGTTCTTCGAACAGGGATGAAGGTAGAACCCCCACCCTTGTTCAATGGGTTGCTGGGTTCTATTCTCCTCTCTCTTCCCGCTTCAAGAGCATGCCCTCCGTATGTATTTGAGTCTATTCCTCAAGCCTCTTGTGCTGTCCGGGAACCAGAGACATCAATCTCTTGGTTCCCCGGACTGCCGGCTATAAAAGATACATTTGAGCCCGCAGACGAATGCGACCCCGGATCCTCATTTCAATCGTTGAATGACTAGGGTCTGAGGTCCCAGCATCAAGGGTTCTTTCATCGCAGATTTGCTTCCCAGATGATATCATGCTAGTCTGGGGAATCAGAGACAGCCATCTCTTGACCCCCCAGACGTCTGGCAGTATACAGATAAAAGCTACTCAGGCCCCGACGATGGTCTCCCCTCTTCCTGATGATCCGGCCTCTCAGCTCCCTTGGCGTCCTTCTAGCAGAGGCCTTCATGAAATCTCCTCATACATCCCTGATTCGGCCTCAATCTGAGCCATAAAACCCAGAAATCCAAAGAAACAGAGCATCGTTATTGAGCCCTGAAACCCTGAAATCCGTCTGCATTCCACCTTCTCGGCGTGCGAGTTTCCCCGCCGAGAACCGTAAGGCCGAGCGGCCTTCCCCTCCTTTCAGCTAAATGACAAGCCCTCATTTTGTGCAAAACCCTATAGCCCACAGCCTCCCGGCACTAGGCTCCCGGCGCGGCCATGAGCGCGCCGGGAAGCCCCGTGCCGAGAGCTCCTTCTAGCCAAAGGCCATGCCGAGACCTCCTTTTAGCCAAAGGCCCCACGCCGAGATCCTCCTCTATCCACCAAATGGCCATGCCGAGAGCCCCCCCTTTGTCCACCAAAAGGTCATGCCGAGAGCCCCCCTTGGCCAACCAAGAAGCCACGCCGAGAACCCCCCTTGGCCAACCAGTAAGCCACGCCGAGACCCCTCTTCTTGGCCCAATGAAGCCCAGTCAGGGGACTTTCTCCCCACTGCCATGAGACCGTCATGAATGATCTGAGAAGATACAGTAATGGGGAGGACCTCCCTCCCCTACAGTCCTCATTCCCGATCCGGATTCCACCCTTATGAACCTAAAGGGCCATGTCGTTACATGTGTTCTGAAGGGTTTCAAGGGGATATTGACCGATGAAACAGAGGCAAGCGATGTCCCGGGGCCCGGTGCCCATCCTCATTCGGTTGTCATCCCGGCATTCCGTGGGTGATGACCTATCTTCTCTTGGCACAATCCAAGTCAAGGGGACATGCTGCCGAAATTCACACACACCTGGCCAGGTCACTGTGATATTATCTCTCAACCCCGTCGGCCCACGGAGTCATGCCTTTGTATGCCCTCCGATGGTCCCCTCGAAGGGGGGATATAAACGTGCTACCGCACCCATATGGGGCGTGCCATGGCATGCGGGTCCCTATTCGGACTTCGGGTCAATTATGCCCGATCCTTTACGGTTCCCACTTTGCCACTGCATGGGTGGTTTCCTATTCCCCACTTGGCATCATCCAAGATGGTGGGAATATGCCGTCGGATTTGTCCCGTAATTAACAAACCCCTACTTTGTCCGAATACATTTAACGTCTTGCAAACAGATGAATTTTGTCTCCTTTGAGCATGTGGTTTTACCGCTGTCTTCCTCCTACCTTTAGCATTTAATCAAGGGTTGTCTTCCTTAGGGAGGACGTAATTAACGTCATAGCGTTCAGGGTATGACGGACTTCTAGTCCCGACTCGGACCTCACAATCGACTGACCAAGTCAGATCGAGCGCACAATAAAAAGATCGTCACCACAGTGACTGGCACGCCAATAAATCCATAAACATAAATAAATAACCAGACGATAGACAAATAAACCAACGATAAAATCGATAAAGGAATAAAATCCGCGCTCCACAAGTCTGGCACGCCCGGTGGGACAGTGTCTCCCTTCATCTTTACGCTAAGGTAGGAGGCCCAGCGGGCCCCCCTCAAATTTCTGATTCCGTGTGTTTCCTTGTTTCCAGGAAACTACGATGACAACACAAATCGCGTCTGTATGCTTCGACAAGCAACCGGTGGACATGCATGTCCAGGAGGGGTACCTGGCGGTACCACTGGCGTTCGGTTCGTTTCCCCCAGCTGTCGGGCTGCCCAACTGCTTGGGCGTTGTCTACACCGACCTTCTACAGGTCGATAACAAGAAGCAAGGCGCTGCTGCAAACGCCCCGGTGGAGACCGCTGATCGCAAGGATGGCTTACCGAAGAGAACGACCCCCATGGCCGTCGCCTGCTACGTCCATCATGTCCAGAAAAGGGACATGGCCCCCACTACTGCCCAGAAGGGGAAGAAAACCAACCGGAGGAACCGGTCTACTGCTGTTGATCGTCGCCTTTCCAATTCCGGAAAGACGATAATGATGGGTGCTATTAGGGTGAACCTCGACGGTCGCCCCAGGGGAGTTCGACCGGACAGAATCGTCCCGACCATCCCAACTGACAACAAGTTCCAGGTTTTGGCCGCTAGGAGGGCCAACTGGGAAGCTGCTGAAAAGAAGCCGTTGGCGCCCAAGCCAGCAAAATACAAACAGGTCTGGCGACCGAAGAGGATCCAAAGCTGGGCCCCAGCTGAAGACAGAGAGAACCTCACTGATATCACTGTTGCCCGCCTCAGAGCAGGGGGCAGAAGGGAGATGAAGAAAGATGAAAGAAATGCTACTGCTGCCTACCCCAGGACCCGGGGGAAGAGAGATGAGATTGAGGGTCAAGAAAGAAATATGATTGCTATTCATCCCATGATGAGGGGCGGAAGATATGAGACCAGGGAAAACTTCACCAACACCCATCCCATGGCCAGGGGCAAGAGATGGGAAGAGAAGATCTACAATGCTGCTGCCAACCGCTGCCAAGTTGGCAATATGAGAAGAGGTGAACCAGTCACTATGGTTACTGCAAGAAGATCAGGAGCCTGTGCCAGTCAGGCTGATATCTTCAAATATCCCAGGGCCGAGCGTCTGAATGCTCGGGTGACAAGACTGGCCTGGCAGCAAAAGGGCCAGGACAGATGCTCCGACCTGAGCCGCAAAGGCGCAACCCAGAGGAGACTAAGCAAGTAGTCTAAGACTACTTCCACTACCTAGGGAGCTCTGCCCTAGGCCAGCAAAGACTATCCCGTGCCTTGGGCACTAGGGATGATGAAGAAGAAGAAACCTTCCAAGAATGATGATCGAAGCCTCTTCCTCCGATTCGAATGACTATGAAGAAGGCCCCAGGGCCGGATATAATGAAGAAGACCTGTACGAGGAAGAAGCCAAAGAAAGAATATCGGTCTTTGACCGGCTCAGATATCCTAGCCAAATAAAAAGAAAGGTCTACAGGCGGAAAGGAAAGATGCAAATCTTCGCCTGCAATATGGCTGGACTGGCCAGGGGGCAAGATATACTACCAACTCAGCCAGATGAATTGCTCAGGCTGGCAACTAGACCTGGTCCTATCACAAGAAGAGGCCAGGCAGCAAAAGATAAAATGAAAATTGATGATGAAGCCCGCAGGGTTACCACTATGATAGTTAATGTAGTAACAGCGGAAGATGGAGATAACCCCTTCGTTGATGATGCTGAAGGGACTTCTGAAGATATACAAATCCCATCAACCATGGATCCCATGATCCAGATGATGTTCAGAAGATACCAACAGGAGATCAATGCTCTCCGAAGACAGCTCAATGAGAGATAGGAAGCTACGTCAGTCTCGAAGCAAGCTGAACCTGCGGGGCACACATCCAGCTCCATAGAAACAACTATCCTGGCTAATCCTCTCTTAGCTGATAAGGGCAAAGCACCAAGTCAACCTGTTCCACAGCAAACAGTAGCTCAGCCCTCTGTGTCTCAGACACAGCCTACCGCGCCCATCTTGCACGCCACTGTGATGACAACTCCTCACAGCCAGCAACAAGCTCACTTCTTCCCAGAAGAGATAGATCCAGCTGTAGCCCACAAGCAGATGATTGAAAGAATTGTGGAAATGAAGCTGTCAGAAAAGACTGGTGGTGATGCGGGTACTTATGATGTGTAAAAGGTACCGTATCCTCCCCAGTATGCTGCCAAGAAACTACCTCCAGGCATCAGCAAGCCGCCAAAGTTTGAGAAATTCAATGGCCAGGGCTCCCCCAGGGAGCATATAGCCTACTACACTACAATCATGGGCGACCTAGCAGTCGATGAAGCCTATCTGCTCAAGTTCTTTGGCTCATCCCTCACTGGGTTGGCCTTTGAATGGTATTCAAGCTTGTCAGCAGGATCGGTGGTTGATTGGCCCGATATGCAGAGAAAATTCCGCGACAGGTTTCATGTCACGGAGAGGGAAATCACAATAGCAGAGCTGTATGCTACCAGGCAGAAACAAGATGAAACTGCACTGGATTACATCAAAAGATGGAGAAATCTAGCCATGAGATGCAGAAGACCTCCTCATCAGGAGGATGCAGTGCAGATATGCAAGCAGAACCTCAGGAGGGAGGTGCTAGAAAAAATGATCGGTGCAGATGTCAAAACATTTGACCGACTGAACAATATAGTGGCGGAAGTCGAGACGTTCTTGTCCAAACGTCCGACCGTCAATGCTCCCGCCATGCCAAAAGGAAAATCCAATGATCGGCGGCCGTCACACTCTGAGGCCAACACCGTCGATTTTAGAACCTTTGAGCAACAAAAAGGGAAGAAAGGGGCAGATGAAGCTCCTCCGATGGCAGATACAGCAGAAAGAAGAGACAAAGTCTCTCTGAGGGACAGGATGAGAAGGGCTTACTCTTTTCCCAAGGATAAGACTGCAGCATTATTTAACTGGGCATATAAGTTCAATAAGGTAACATTGCCTGAACCGAAGAAGCCCGAAGATGCAGAAAAGAAAGATGATCCGATGTTCTATCCATTTCACCGGGTGTTGGGGCACGCAATTGAGGACTATTATGTCTTCAAAGATATCATGGAAGGAATGGTCAAGAAGGGTGAACTGCAACTGGGAGATTACCAGGTGAAGCCGCCTCGGCCACATGAGCTTCCGCCCTGGAGGGTGGCCGCCAATATGATCTCAATCTATCAACAGCTGCCTAGGGAAGCCATTGAAGAATGCACCAGGCACACCTGTGAAGCCTGCTTCCTCACCCCATTGAAAGATCAGGAAGGATGGCAGATGGTACCCACAAAAAGTAGAAAGAAGACTCTCGCAGCTAAAACCAACGGAGCAGTTATCCGGGGTGTCACCCCAAGGCCTGAGTCGCCTCCAATAAAGCCAATATGGCCTACAGTTGAGACTGGACCAGTCATCCGGATCCATCCTCGCAACCGGAGGAGACAAACTCCCCTCCCTGCACATAAAGAAGAAAGCCCTGCAACCAGGCGTCTGCAGCAATATATTAATGAGCTTGATGAGTATGAGCAGAAAAAGCCGAAACACCTGTTGGTGAAAGACTGTATACTCTGG
This sequence comes from Amorphophallus konjac, assembly GCA_022559845.1. Taxonomy (NCBI): domain Eukaryota; kingdom Viridiplantae; phylum Streptophyta; class Magnoliopsida; order Alismatales; family Araceae; genus Amorphophallus; species Amorphophallus konjac. The sequence continues at coordinate 324,789,578 of CM040119.1, read as the reverse complement.
GAGTAGCTCGAAGAGTTGAAAATTGAAGAGCAGCCGGAGGCAGAACAAAGAAAAGATGAGACTGAGTCCTTCTGGGGGCAGGAACTAGCAAAGCCAAATTCCCAGAAAAAGAAGAAACGGCCTAAGGCCAAAAAGGGAAGGAAGGTCACGACAGTACAATGCAATACTCTGTCGGTACTCTTTTCTCTGCCCGGGGAGGATGATGAACAGGAAGCATCAGATGCCCCGCTGGAAGCCAATCATGCTGAGGCCTCTACCTCAGCCCATGCAACACGTTCTGGGAGAAAATGGGGGCGCCCGCCACCAGCTAACCATAATATTATGTTCAGAGGGGAGCAACCCTATCAGATCCCAAAACCAGAGGTGCGCGGTGTCCAGGTTCCTCCCCCTGCCAGCTTGTACCAAGGAAAAGATAAAGCAGAAGGAGCCCCTTCATTCCTGGAGTTCCTGTCCAGCTTAGAAAACGAGCAACCGGCTCACACTGCTCCAGCTAAAAGCAATAAATGCCAGCAGACGGTAGATAGAAAGCAGAAGCGGCATGAAGAAAATGAAGAAAATAGCCCTCTAGCAAAGCCAGGGGCAGTTATTACAGAAGAAGCCCCCCGGGGGACCGATGAAGAAAATGAAACTGGGACTGGGCAGCAAAGGCCACAGGCACCACATGAACCTCCAAGACCCCGGTGGGCAGAGGAGATGAGGCTGTCTAATGTTCGGGTTGGCAGTCGAATCATGAGAATGTTGAAGAAGCTCCCCACCAGATTCTCCATCTGGGAGATACTCTCTCTGAGTGAAGAGGCCCGCCAAGCAATTGTGGATGCCCTACAGTCGCCGGCACAATGTGAAGCACTCTTGGCAGAAGTGAATGCTGGGCCATCAGTCACATTCACAGAAGATGATATGCTGATCCCAAATGCCAATCACAACAGACCGTTGTATATGAGGGGCTCCCTGAACTGTCAGCCGATAAGCAGGATACTGATAGATCCCGGGGCTGCTGTAAATATTCTCCCGTATCGCATCTATCAGAAATACTACTTTGATTTGCAGCTTACCAAGGTCAGAGACATGAAGATTGCTGGGTTCAACCAGAAATGTGAAACACCTCTCGGGGTGGCTGATTTCAACCTCACACTGGGCGACCTCACTACCGTGGTACGATTCTATGTGATCGACTCCAACACCACGTATAAGGCCCTGCTGGGGAGACCGTGGCTGCATGAATATCAGATAGTGCCATCCACGCTACACCAATGCATAAAATACTGCCATGAAGGAAAGGAAGAAAGGGTGTTTGCAGACCTACATCCCTTTGAAGTGTTCGAGTGCCATATGCTCGATGCATCCTACTACACCGAGGTGTCGCAAAAGGATGAAAAGAAAGAGGCTGTGATCAGCCAGAAGAAGCCGGCGACGAAGGCAAAAGCTTGGTCTCCACCGCCACCCAGGGGCTATGTTGAAAAGCATGAAGTAGCTCACATCTCTTATGCTGATGATTTTGCTCGGATCACCCCTCCTAGCATCCATCCAGATGGCACTGATCAAGAAATGAAAGAAAGGTACATACAGGTGAAGGTCCCACAAGGTTTAATCAAACCCATCGCCGGCCTAGAGTACCAAACAGTGCTGCCACTGAAGACTATGGAAATCCCTCGCTTCTGCGAGCCGCCCACCATATTCTACACCGGAGAGGCAGTCGAAGAAGATGATCAAGACTGCATGGTCCCTGAAGAGGCCGCAAACCGGATGGTGCCGATTACATGCCTAGAATATACTACCCAGCGGGTTTCGCAGATGTTCTCCAAGATGCAAATGCCATCACTACAATTTGCAGCCCAGAAGAAAGCATTCAGGGAGCTATGGGATCCGCCTCGAGATAATAAGGAACTGAGGAAGATCACACAGCATCCGGGATTGGGTTATACCCTTCAAGAATATTATGAAGCCAAGGTGGATGTCATCTCTACCTTCTACCAGCATGGAGACTCCCCTGGGATAGGATATGATCAATATCCCTTTGAGGATGAAGAGAGTATGTATCAAACCATAACAGACAATGAAGCCCAAGATGACCAGCCAGAAGCAGGGATGTCTGATAAAACTGAGAGGGGTCGGTGCTGGAAGGACCTGTCCTGCAAGAAGGATCTATTCCAGGCCGAAGCACAATTTGATACGGGAACCCCGGATGAAGACCAGATGGCCAAAGAACTGAGAGAATGCCTGGAATTTGAGCGCATTCTGGAAGAAGTCCGGGCTCTACAGAAAGATGACCTTTCAGGGGAGCCTGCAACAGAAAGATCCCTAAGAGCGGAAGATTCCACTTTTGAATTCTCTTCTGAACCAGTCTCGTCCTCGGGGCAGACTGAACAGAATCCGATGGTATCAGCCTTATATGATAAGCCGACATCCGCTGATGAGCAGGATAATGATACAGAAGAACATGAAACTGAAGAGAATTATATCCCGAGAGGCTTTATTGATTTGCAAGAAGCCCCACCCGAAGTTGAGGATGGAGGCCAGGCCACCGTCGATGAGCTGATAGAAGTGAATCTGGGGTCAGCGGATGAGCCAAGGCCGACATTCCTCAGTGCACTGCTAGAACCAGCTGCCAGAGAACAGTACATACAGTTTCTGAAAGAGTTCTGAGACTGCTTTGCATGAACATATGATGAGATGCCGGGACTGAGCTCTGATGTGGCACAGCACCGATTGGCGATAAACCCGGGGGTAAGCCTTGTAAAGCAGCCTTCAAGGAGAATGCGCCCCGAACTGATAAATCAGATCAACAAAGAAGTCGACAAGCTGATCAATGTAGGCTTTGTTGAAGAGAACCAATATACTACATGGCTGGCCAATATAGTGCCCGTGAAGAAGAAAAATGGGCAGATCAGAATATGTGTAGATTTCAGGGACCTGAATAAGGCTTGTCCAAAAGATGATTTCCCAGTGCCAATTACTGAAGTAATGATCGATGCAACCACTGGCCATGAAGCCCTGTCATTCATGGATGGGTCATCCGGATATAACCAGATCTGGATCGCTGAAGAAGACAGAGTGCACACTGCATTCCGCACTCCGAAGGGGATATTCCACTATAAAAGGATGCCGTTCGGCCTCAAGAATGCCGGCGCTACCTATCAAAGAGCTATGACAAAGATCTTTGATGATTTGCTCTTCAAGAAGGTAGAGTGCTACATCGATGACCTGGTGGTGAAAACCAGCAGAAAAGAAGACCATTTGCAGGACCTGAGGATAGTGTTCCAGAGGCTGCGCAAATATGAACTCAAGATGAATCCTATGAAATGTGCCTTCGGCGTGTCCAGTGAAAAATTCCTTGGGTTCATCGTCCGTCACAGGGGCATTGAGATCGACCCATCCAAGATTAAAGCTATCCAGGAGCTCCCTCCACCAAGGAATCTCCACGAGCTGAGATCTCTACAAGGGCGTTTGGCCTACATCCGACGATTCATATCAAATCTGTCGGGGAGATGCCACCCTTTTCACAAGCTCATGATGAAAGATGTGCCGTTCCTCTGGGACGATGGCTGTCAGGAAGCCTTTGAGAAGCTGAAAGAATATCTCAAAACCCCTCCAGTGCTAGGGGCACCTATTAAGGGCAAACCCCTGATACTGTACATTGCAGCCACACACTGTTCTCTGGGGGCAATGCTAGCACAGATAAATGAAGAAGGCAAAGAGCAGGCTCTATACTACCTGAGTAGGAGGCTGATCAGAACAGAAGAAAGCTACAGCTATATAGAAAAGACATGCTTGGCACTAGTCTTTGCCGTTAAAAAGCTCCGGCACTACATGCTGTCACATGAAATCAGATTGATATCTGCAGCAGATCCACTCAAATACATACTGACTCAACCAGTACTGAAAGGCCGGTTGGGCAAATGGGCAGTAATTCTGATGGAATTCGATATCACATATATACCCCAGAGGGCAATAAAAGGACAGGCCGTGGCCGATTTCTTCGCAGAACATCCTGTGCCAGAGAATGATATGTTGGGGACTGAGTTACCCGATGATGAGACACTAGAAGCCTGCCAAGCTCAGTCAACTATGTGGCAGCTATTCTTTGATGGAGCATCTAGAACAGAGACGGACTCCGATGGAAAGACCAGAATACGGGCCGGGGCCGGTATTGTGCTGAAATCGCCGGAAGGGGAGGTTGTGCATACTTCCTGTTCTATAAACAGGCCCTGCACTAATAATGAAGCCGAGTATGAAGCTCTGATAATCGGACTGCATATAAGCCTCAACATGGGTATCCAGATGCTTCAGGTATTCGGGGATTCAATGTTGATAATAAAGCAAATCCAAGGTGAGTTCGAAGTGCGAAAGCCGGAGTTGAACCCCTACCACCAAAAAGCTGTGCGCCTCATGGCGAAATTCTATCATATTGAGCTCAAGCATGTGGGCCGTGCACATAATGCCCAGGCTGATGCATTGGCAAAGCTAGCCAGCTCAATAGCAGTCCCACCGGATGAGACACTGAACATTATTGTTATAAATCGGCGGCAAGTCCCCAGCATGCTAGAAGGCTGCCCCAAAGAAAATGAAGTCACCACGATCAGTACAGAATAGGCATCTGATTGGAGACAACACCTGCTACAATGGTTTTTACACCAACAGCTGCCGCAGAAAAGAGAAGAAAAGATGAAACTCCTGCGAATCAAAGATTCTTATGAATTCAGGAATGGGACTCTGTTCCGAATAATGGCAGATGCACGCAAGAAGATTCTGCTCCGCTGCCTGTCCACTGAGGAAGCTTGGCAAGCAATGAAAGAAGTACATGCTGGGACAGCAGGTGCCCACCAGGCTGGCCCCAAGATGAAGATAGAAATCAAGAAGCTGGGCTACTATTGGCCCACTATGTTTGAAGACTGCTGCACATTTGCAAAGTCATGCCAGAAGTGTCAGGAGCATGCTGTTGTGCCTAGAAGGCCACCTACGATTCTGCACCCTACAGTCCCTAGCTGGCCGTTTGCACAATGGGGAACTGATGTAGTCGGTCCACTACCGACTTCCTCGGCCGGGCATAAGTATATACTGGCCATAACAGATTACTTCTCCCGATGGGCAGAGGCTATAGCACTAAGAGAAGTCAGTGGTGAGTTGGTCGCTAGATTCATCAAGCAAAACATCATCTTCCGGTTTGGGATCCCCAGCCGAATAATATCTGACAATGGGAGTCATTTCAGAAATCAGAAAGTCTATCGGCTTGCCGAGAAATATAAGATCGAATGGAGGACTTCCACTCCTTACAATCCACAGGCAAATGGATTGGCAGAAGCTTTCAATAAGACTTTGTGCACCCTGCTGGCCAAAGTCGTCAGTGCCAATAAGAAGGATTGGGAAGAAAAGATGTATGAAGCTCTGTGGGCGTACCGCACCGTCTTCAAAACACCTACAGGGTGCTCACCATACTCCTTGGTATACGGCTCAGAGGTAGTAGTCCCACTAGAGCTGGAAGTCCCGTCACTCAGAGTGGCAGTCCAATATGACCTAGCCCGTGGTGAACAAACCAATGCAGAAAGAAGATTAGAAGAATTGGCTGAATTGGAAGGGAAGCGCCTCCAAGCTCAGAAAAATATCCAAATGTATCAGGTCCGCATGGCCACTGCATTTAACAAACTCGTAAAAGGACGAGAATTTAAGAAAGGTGACCTCGTCATGGTCAAGAAAAAAGAAGTCATGGCGTCCAACCCGAAGGGAAAGCTAAATCCCAATTGGGAAGGTCCATATGTGATACAAAGGGTCTACGAAGGAGGGGCCTACATAGTTGTTAATCATCGAGGGGAGATCCAATTCTCACCACTCAACGGTAAACACCTAAAGTTGTATCATGCTGCACAGCTGATATTCCCCGAGTAATCGGGCAAGAGATACCTTTTTCTTGGTCTAGCGGCACTACGCCCTAGCCGAGATACCCTTTCCTTGGCCTAGCGGCACTCCGCCCTAGCCGAGATACCCTTTCCTTGGCCTAGCGGCACTCCGCCCTAGCCGAGATACCCTTTCCTTGGCTTAGCGGCACTCCGCCCTAGTCAAGATACCTTTTCCTTGACCTAGCGGCACTCCACCCTAGCCGAGATACCCTTTCTTTGGCCTAGCGGCACTCCGCCCTAGTCAAGATACCTTTTCCTTGGCCTAGCGGCACTCCGCCACTAGCCGAGATACCCTTTCCTTGGCCTAGCGGCACTCCGCCCTAGCCGAGCTACCCTTCCTTGGTCTAGTGGCATTCCGCCCTGGCCGAGATACCCTTTCCCTGGCCTAGCGGCACTCCGCCCTAGTCAAGATACCTTTTCCTTGGCCTAATGGCACTCCGCCCTAGCCAAGATATCCTTTCCATGGTATAGTGACACTCCGTCCTAACCAGGCTACCACTTATCGTGATCTTGTGTCGTCACGGTCTGACACCCTCTAAACAGGAAGGGGGGGGATAGAAGAAAATAAAAAATATATATATATATAAAATGGGGTTAAAAATAGAGATACCCCGCCAGTCTTGTTCGGACATTCTGAACAAGGGCAAAAATAGCTAAAACCCAGCTGTGGTGAAAACCCGAAAGGGCACTGCAGGCAAAATCGGGTACCCCGCCATGCGAAAACCCGAAAGGCGCACGGGCAAAAGCAAGAGGGGGCTGGCTCTGGTGAAAACCCGAAAGGGCACTTGGGTCGATAATGTGGTAACCACGAAGAAACCCTCATATCTCTTTACGTCCCGCCGTGATGAAATCCATCCAGTTTAGACCTTACGTCTACCCTGATGAAATTTATGAAATCGTTGCATTGGTATAAACCCAATACCGATGATGAAACCCGTTGCTGATTGATTGGCGCATTGCCCGATCAGCGATGAAACATGTCCAGTTTAGACCTTACGTCTATCCTGATCAAACCTATAAAAATCCTTGCATCGATATAAACCCAATATCGATGATGAAACCCGTTGCTGATTGATTGGCGCACTGCCCGATCAGCGATGAAACCTGTCCGGTTTAGACCTTACGTCTATCCTATCAAACCTATAAAAATCCTTGCATCGATATAAACCCAATATCGATGATGAAACCCGTTGCTGATTGATTGGCGCACTGCCCGATCAGCGATGAAACCTGTCCGGTTTAGACCTTACGTCTATCCTGATCAAACCTATAAAAATCCTTGCATTGGTATAAACCCAATACCAATGATGAAACCCGTTGCTGATTGATTGGCGCATTGCCCAGTCAGCGATGAAACCTGTCCAGTTTAGACCTTACGTCTATCCTGATCAAACCTATAAGAATCCTTGCATTGGTATAAACCCAATACCAATGATGAAACCCGTTGCTGATTGATTGGCGCATTGCCCGATCAGCGATGAAACCTGTCCAGTTTAGACCTTACGTCTATCTGATCAAACCTATAAAAATCCTTGCATTGGTATAAACCCAATACCAATGATGAAACCCGTTGCCGATCGATTGGCGCATTGCCTGGTCAGCGATGAAACCTGTCCAGTTTAGACCTTACGTCTATCCTGATCAAACCTATAAAAATCCTTACATTGGTATAAACCCAATACCAATGATGAAACCCGTTGCTGATTGATTGGCGCATTGCCCGATCAGCGATGAAACCTGTCCAGTTTAGACCTTACGTCTATCCTGATTAAACCTATAAAAATCCTTGCATTGGTATAAACCCAATACCGATGATGAAATCCGTTGCTGATTGATTGGCGCATTGCCCGATCAGCGATGAAACCTGTCCAGTTTAGACCTTACGTCTATCCTGATGAAACCTATGAAACCCTTGCATTGATGTTAGCACCCACATCAATGATGACATATGCACAAACTGCGCCCATCAGTTATAGAATCAAAGTTTCAATAAAAAAAGAGAAAGGGAGAAGAAAAGAAGAGACAAAATGGGTTAAAAATAGAGATACCTCGCCAGTCTTGTTCAGGCATTCTGAACAAGGGCAAAAATGGCTAAAACCCAGCTGTGGTGAAAACCCGAAAGGGCACTGCAGGCAAAATCGGGTACCCCGCCACGTGAAAATCCGAAAGGACGCGTGGGCAAAAGCAAGAGGGGGCTGGCTCTGGTGAAAACCCGAAAGGGCACTTGGGTCAGTAATATGGTAATTCAAAAAGTTCCGTGCCAACCGGCACGATACCTTCATCTATCTTCATTGGTAAAACCTTCCGTCGGTCATCTGGCTCCATGCCCCACCGATGATAAAGCCTTTCTGGGACAGACCTTACGTTTGCCCTGATGAAATCCACATGCCCCCTTTCGCATGTCCCACCAACAATGAAACCCATCATTGTTCTGATGAAACCTATGCATTCTTGGCAAAGTCCCACCCGCGATAAACCCCTTCCAGTTTAGACCTTTCGTCTATTCTGATGAAACTTAAAAACTCTTCTGTGCTTCGATATAAACCCAATATCGATGATGAAACCAACCGTTGATCGACCGGCACTTCGCCCGATCAATGATAAACCCTGCCAGTTTAGACCTTTCGTCTATTCTGATAAAACTTAAACTCTTCTTTGCTTCGATATAAACCCAATATCGATGATGAAACCAACTGTTGATCGACCGGCACCTCGCCCGATCAATGATAAACCCTACCAGTTTAGACCTTTCGTCTATTCTGATAAAACTTAAACTCTTCTTTGCTTCGATATAAACCCAATATCGATGATGAAACCAACTGTTGATCGACCGGCACCTCGCCCGATCAATGATAAACCCTGCCAGTTTAGACCTTTCGTCTATTCTGATAAAACCTAAACTCTTCTTTGCTTCGATATAAACCCAATATCGATGAAGAAACCAACGATTGATCGACCGGCACCTCGCCCGATCAATGATAAACCCCTGCCAGTTTAGACCTTTCGTCTATTCTGATAAAACTTAAACTCTTCTTTGCTTCGATATAAACCTAATATCGATGATGGAACCAACTGTTGATCGACCGGCACCTCGCCCGATCAATGATAAAAACCCATCCAGCTCAGACCCTACGTCTGTTCTGATGAAAACTATGTCCCCTTTAAATGCCCCACTTGCCATAACGTCTACCCAGTCTAGACTTTCCGTCTATTCTGATAAGACCCTTTCTTTCACATTCCTGCAAATTGTCTCCCTCACAGCACATATTGCCAAGAGGGACGTTTGCCGCTACCAACAGAATCCGGTTTAAGCACCTCTTCGGATGCCGTCACGCGGTGGAGCGAGTTCCCCATCCTTTCTCTGAAGGGGTGGACGCTCTCCTGCCAGATACGAGCCATTCGCATGAGGAGTTGCTAAAATCACTACCCCACTTCCCTGAAGTGATAAAACCACATGGAAAGAAGGTGGATACACATAAAGCCAAAAATTTATTTTCATTAAGAAGTGAGTACATAAAGGGCCCCGAGGGGACATTGTATCACAAAAGAGCAAAAAAAAAAAAGAAAAGAAAGAGAAAATGATTCATGGCTGCCGGAAGATATCCTCGAATGCCAGAAGACCCACATAAGGGGCGGCTCCTAGTTCATGAAGCCGAGCCTCCTCCTCTTGCAGTCGAACAGATTGGTCTCGAAAGGATGCCACCTGCCCCTCTAATAAAGCTGCTTCTTCCTCGAGCTGCGGTCGATAAGTCGTTAGCTGCGGCAGCTCGGCTCGAAGATCAGACAGTTCAGCTTCCAGGATAGTTATCCGGTCGCGCACGAAATGCTCCCGCTCCGCCAAAGACTGCATTTGACGCTGTCGCTCCTGAAGGATAGAGTTCATCTTTGCCAGCTCATACTTGCACTCCGTTCTTTGCAACTTCAAGGCTGCCAATCTGTCCGACATGATGTGTGTCAAGAAATCCCGGCGGTGAACAAATTTCAACAATAAAAGAACCCGCTGGGCCCATATTTCTGTGGGACATCCCATCGCCTGTAAGCCGGCGGTGAAGCACCCGGCTATCTCCTTCAACTGTGGACAAGTTAGTCCAGGTTGGGACTCCACCAGCTGACGCAGCATGCCCAGATGTTGCCAGACAAAACTTTCAGGGGAAGTGAAGCCAGGCAAAGGAAGAGGAGCTACTTCAAAAGTTACTTCACTGTCTATATCCGCCCATAGGGTGATATCCGGCTGCGAAGAAGAAGACGGCAGGTCTGCCGAAGCCACCAACTGAGCTCTGCCCGTAACCTCTGACGTGGCCGAGAGATCTTCCACCTCCATCTCCTCGGAGGCGGCCGTCGGAACACTCCCGGATGCAACTTCAGGCATCTCCTCCTCAGATTCTGAAAATACGGAGATAGATTCAGGGGCCGTTATAGGCGATACTCCCGTTTCTGTAACAGCTACCTCTCCTTCTTCCATTTCGGTGCCCAGTTCCTGCAATGTCAAGGCTGCAGGGGCCACAGTCTGAAGAGGCAAAGGTTCACTCTCCATGATTGATATTATGGGAACTATTGATTCGGGAGCGATGGTCATCACTACAGCTGGTATAAAGGCAGAACCCCTGGCTGGGTCTATTTCAGCTCTGAAATCCAAAGCCTTGATGAGAGCCGGGCCTTCCCCTGCATTCCTCAGATCCAACGATGCTAAGTCCGTGGAGGACTGCACCCTCACCGGCACAGGGCGAATTATCTCAAGAACGCCTGCCCAGGCGGCTGCCGAAGCAGGAACAATAGCCAGGCTGCCGGATAAAGTGGCTTCAACGGCTGCACTCGTCGCCGGGATGGCAACAGGGGACTCCTGTGAACGGATCAATGCAGCGTCAAGCAGCAGATAAAAATGGGGAAAAGGAAACCGTAAAGGGGAAAAGACTCACTTCTAATGTGACGCCAATATCCTCAAAAGACTGCAGGGAAGAAGAAAGCTCCGCTGATGGAACCACAAAAGGAGGAGTTATATCCGCCTCGGTATCTAGGCCGGCAAACTCTTCTGGTAATTCCTCTCCAGAAAATGGCATCAGCAACGTGGGGGGTGTAAATGATAAAACAATGGCGGTACATACGGATGGGGTCTCTGGTTTGGAGACACCCTCCGTATCGCTCCCGCTGAGATCTGCTTCTTCTCCACTTGCCTCAGAAGCGGCCGCGGAGCTACTGGAAGAGATTTCTATTCTGTCCACGGGCGGGGCCATCAATTCTAACATCTGCTTGGAGGAAGACCGGGTAACTATGCGCCTTCCAGGAGCGAAGCCCCGTTTAGCCTGGGTCTTGTAACCCTCCCGCGGCTGAGTGATATCGCCAGCCGCTCCTGTAATCTCAGTCTCCTCCCCGGCCATCACTATAAAGAAAAGCCTGTGAGAGGGACGATGAAAAGCAGTTGAAATGAACAGAAAAAGATGAAAAGGGCATGCTTACCCTCCGCCTCACTAGTCGACGTGGGAGAGGGCAACCTGGTCCCCACCTCGGAGGGCGCCGCGACTGGCTCTTGAGCTGTGCAAAAAGGAGTGGTCAGATTTAAACACTCCTCTGAAATCCAGCAAGAGAGAATGAAGAATGCAATGGCAGAATACTGATGTTACCCTGAACTGATGCCTGAGCAGCCTCCCTCTGAGTTTCGAACTCATCAAATGAGGGAATGTCAGGGAGAGGGGTCCCGGTGTCCATCGCTATCGAAGCTGATTGTTGAGCATGGGCCTTCTTGGCCTTCCTGGCCTTCCCAACTGCAGCCATGACTGCAGAAGCCTTCCTCTTCTTGCCAGGAGGCAGGGGAGTAGTAGTCGGTGCTGCTACAGGGACTTCAAAATAAGTGGGCTTCTCAGCCTGCGCAATAATCTTCCTGTAGAGCCCCTGCCGCTTTATATCGGGCCGGTCTGTTAAGAATGGCAGAAGGATGATGGGATCAATAGATGCAAAATTCAGATGCTAAGCAGAAAACACTGCAATCAGAAAAGAAGAAATCTTACCTGCCGGGCCGTCATAGAATACAGAAAGTGGCCAGTTCATGTAAGCTACCTCCTTGGAGCGGGAAGCAGCCTCCTTGATGAGCCAACACACATCACCAAATAGCTGGCACTTCTCTACCAAAGCTGCCAGATCATTATGGCCGCGAAAGTCAAGACAGCGAAACAAGTCAAGATGGTCCATGCCCCAGCCATCGACATAATGAAATGATATAAACAGTGGCTTGTTCAAAATGCCAACTATCGGGCCTTCTGCAGATAATCCATGCAAACTCAGCAGAATGAACAGCCAGGACGTTTGTTTATAGTACGTCTGAGTTCTATCTTCCCGACGTACAAAAGTCCTATATGGATGAAATTTATCAATTGGACCCCTCCAATGAGCTACTGCCGGGAGCGGCTCTTCAACAGGAAATGGATACTGTTGTGCCTCCAAGCGAGCATCTTCTACATGGCATAAATGTCTCAGGGTCTTTATGAAATTGTCTTCGTTAATAGCGGCAAAGATAGGAGCGGGCGACTCATAATTCTTTTCCTTCAGAGCTCGACGCTGGGCCAGATAGTTCTCTGCCTCCCTCTGGTTCTGCGAATAAAGCTTTCTCAGATGGGCCTCAGGGATTTCAAACACCGGCCCAGGCTGCTGTTTTAGGAAAGAGCGCTCTGCTACATCCCAGAAAGCACCCCTGCCATCCCTAAAAAAGCCGGTCCGAATGTTCCACCATTTGATATATTCTGATGTTACCCGGGGAACACGGTTGGAGACGGTGGGCACCCTGAAGATTGCATCGTCCTGACGATGATAGAAATCCCACCACGTCGCCGACAATGGTGGACCCATGCTTGGCCCTGCTATCCAGGGGAAATTGAGCAGCTGATGTAGGGATGTGCTGGTCATAACCGAAGTTCCGCCCAAATCGGAACGGATAGTATGGCTCCAACAGAAGCAGGCCACCCTTTCTGTAAACCAAAACACTGGGCCGAATTGCCATGGCCCATCTCACCAGCTCCGGTTCCAAGATTGGCCGAGCAGTGTTGACCCCTGAGACAGGGTGGATATATGTCTCTATCTCCTCCAGCTTGCACTCTCTTTGAGGATCAATCAAAGGAGCTGAACCTGCTGCCAAGCTCCAGAAATGTATGCTGCCAGGGGCGTCCACTGGTACTTTTATCAGTCGTCCCCTTATTTTAAATAGCTGATCATAAAAGGGACCAGGCTCAGCGCTGGCAAATTCAATCATCCTGGGTGACACTGTATCCGCCTGCAAGGTTCTCGGAGCTAATTCGGGGAATATACTGCAGACCCAGGCATTGAAGAAATGAAAAGGACCCACGGTCCTCAAAGAACGGGGAGTCCGATGCTTGTACAGGTCCCCCAAAGATTTATATATCAAACATAGGGCCACTGGGCAGAGCGACAGCTTCATCCCCCATGCCATCTGACAAGCTGGATATATGGCCTCTGGCCGAATGACTGTCTCGTCCCCTTGTGGAAGAGCAAAAGTACACAGCCAGAATGTGAAATAAGCTGCACAATGTGTGATGGGATCTACCCCTGCCGGGTTGGGACCACCTTTGCCCGCATGGCGCAATGAAGATGGCAGTGCCGATTTATAGCGGGGAGCTCTTATCTGCTTGCTCGCGATAGGACCCATGGAGGGGAAATCTGCATATTTCAGGGGACCGTCGAAGAAATACTGGAGCCACTACCCGATCCGGACCCTCAGTTTGCTACCTTTCTCTCGGGGATGATAGCCTTTGGAGGATCCTCTGCTATATGCCAGACAGATGGAGCGGTAAACCTTCATCAGATATCGGTAAAAGAAGCCAAGGGAGTACTTGCCTTCTCCATCAGAGCTGTCTTTCTCAGAGTCTGCCAAGCAGACTTCTTCATACGGTTCACCGTCAATAGGCAGACCGGAGAGCCATGATAAACTCCAGAGGTCTAGGGATGTCTCACCCTCTGCTGTATAAAAAGTGTTGAACAAAGGACAGAACACTTCAAACATCCCACAGCATAACCCCCTGGAGATGAGATATCGGAATCTGGAAGCAAAAACACTGTGGTATACTCCTGCTCTGATCAGCAGAGGGGCATATTCCGTCAGAACAAACTCAGTAAATTCTACTGCCCCTACTCGGAATAGATGGGAGTCAGTGATCTTGCAGTCTCCGAACCAACCAGCGGACAAATGGTACTTGAACTGAATGGCCGAACAATTTAGCACGAAGGGCTCTTCGCGATATCCCCACTTTATAGGTGCCAAGAATATACCATAGCCGGGCTTCTCCCTATGAACTCGGCCGCCAGCATTGTCCCATCGAGCAGGTGTAAATTTCGGTGCCCGGATCAGCATCTTCTTCTCCGGTTCTAGCTCCGATATTCCAAGGACTGCATCCCAGTCCCACTTCTCCCCAGGAAGATATATGGCCTTGCTGCGATACACTGATTCCTTCAGGCTATCTCGCTCGGCAAGGATGGCAGCTTCAACTACGCGAGCTATCCGATAATCTCGCAAGCCACCCACTGTGAAAGTCCGTATGAACGGCATCAAGTGGCGATCCTTCGGGAAGTCTGGCCGGTAGTTATTATCCCGCCTGAAGCATGTCTCGGTCACCGCGGAGTATACCCGGGCCGTCGACACTGTGTCAGTTTTAGAATCAGACGATTCGTCAACTGAAGCTATTCTATCATATCCGAAATCCAAGCTGTGCACGTTCAACCAATTTATTGTGGCCCGAGATATGTCTGGCTGGGCCGATGAACTAGCTCCAACAGCTCCGGAAGATGCAGCAGCAGAGCCAGAAGCCATTGCTATATCTGCAAACAAAATAAGAGATATGGATTAAAAGTCAGTCTTGTGTAAATTGCAGCATGAGATTCTATAAAAATTTCGGCAGCATCTCCCCTTATTCGGGATCTGCCCAAAAAGAATAGGGAGTCACCAACCAAGAGGGGGTGATCCCGGAAGCAAAGGGATTAAATCCCCAAAAGACGTCATACCCAGGACGGAAGAACTCGCGGCCACCGCCGAGAGGATGAAGATGGCTCGCGTCGAAGAGAAGAAACGGAGAGAAAAGCTGAAGAAAGAGAAAAAAAAAGATGAAGAATGAGAAGAAAAAGAGCCTCAGCGCCCTAAATAGGGGCCCGGGCGACCAGGGTCTCGGCGCGGCCGAATGCGCGCCGAGAACCGCCCAGGCCAAGAGCCTCCGGCGGCCAGAAGGCGCGCCGAGAACCCCCCAGGCCGAGAACCCCCCAGGCCGAGGCCCCCTGCGGCCAGGGCGCGCCGATAAGACCCCAGGTCGAGAGCCCAGCCGACCAGGCCACGCCGAGAGCCCCCCGCGCCGGGAGGTCTTGCAGGTCGAGAAGCCTCAAATGCTGAAAATAATGACAGAAAATATGAAGAGGAGAAACATCGGTGTGCAGAATACTGTTACAGCGAGATGATCAGGTCTGAGAACCGAATTGAAGACAAATTGAGGAAGATACCCTCGAATGGTGAAAAACACCTGCAACCCCAGTGCCGCTTATTCTGCGCTTACGCCGCCCGCAGGTGGGGGGCATTTGTTGACACCTGGAAAATGAACAAGGGTGGAAGCATAATTGAAAAGAGGGTCTGATCAACAGTGAAAGACTAATGATGAAGCTTATCAACCTTTCACCCGGCTAAAGCCCTTGTCGGCCAAGCCGATGCCCGGTGCCAATGTCACTCAGACGGCAGCACTGATAAAGCAGCAGTCACTCGACTAATGAGACCTTCCAGCCCTTTAAGAAGAGCTGTACCACTGCTTCGTCCAAGAAGTCACAGATGATATGTCAGGGTAAGTCAGATGTCGGCTTACTGACGGAAGTAATATGAGATAAAGATGAAGCCAGCACCGGAAGATGAAGATGGTAAAGGCTCCTGAAAAGATAGAACAGAAGAAGAATCGTCTACACAGATTATACACCCGGCTGAGGTCTTCCCAGACTAAAGCTGATGTCCGAGCTCGTCACCATTCGAGTGACGATATTGATAAGATGATACCCGGTTTTGTCACCGTTCAGATGACAATCCTGATGAAACCCCTGTCTACGGACTGATAAAACCCCTGTCTACGGACTGATAAAATCCTTGTCTACGGACTGATAAAATCCCTATCTACGGACTGATAAAATCCCTGTCTACGGACTGATGAAATCCCTGTCTACGGACTGATGAAACCCCTGTCTGCGGACTGATAAAACCCCTATCTACAGACTGATAAAATCCTGTCTACGGACTGATAAAATCCCTGTCTACAGACTGATAAAACCCTGTCTGCGGACTGATGAAAATCGTAATCACGATTTCGATACGAGACATGTCATAAATGAAAGGCCCTTTCGGGTGATGATACACTTAAAAAACCCCAAGTGGGCCTGTATGAAGGTGGCGCCGAAAGCCTGTCTCGAAGCCCAAAGTTGGCGCCGAGAGGCCGGATTCGAGCGCGCCGGGAAGCTTATTTCAAGCGCGCCGTGAGGGTGCCTGCCGAGAAGAAAAAGGGGAAAGGGTTATAAAACCCCCTCCCTTCGAAGAGAGAAGCAGCGAGATAGCAAGAAAGAGGATAGACAGAAAAGAAAAGAAGAAAGAGACGAAGAAGAAAAGAGCGAACAGATAGCCAGAAAGAGAAAGAGAAAGAAAAAGAGAGGGAGAGAGTCTCCGTCGAAAGAAGAAGCAGAAGAAAGGAAAGAAGAAGGGCTCCAGGTGGGCTGATAGGGGGAGGGAGAGGAGTCAATGCTCCACCCTCCCCCCCCCATGTTCGATGTTTCTTTTTCTTCTTTTTACTGATTCTCCGTATGTAATAGTCGAAGTCTTGATGTTTAGATTATTCATACGATTCTTTCCCTGTTCCTCCCCTTTATGTTTCTCGATGTAAATGATGGTGAGATGAAATAAATGCAATGGCCGTGATGGATCTTAGGCGATACGATCTTCCTTTGTCTCCATATGTATGCATACTGTTTGTATGAATGCCCCATGGGCGAAATGACTCAGGCTCCGGTGTCGGGTCTGTTCTTCGAACAGGGATGAAGGTAGAACCCCCACCCTTGTTAAATGGGTTGCTGGGTTCTATTCTCCTCTCTCTTCCCGCTTCAAGAGCATGCCCCCCGTATGTATTTGAGTCTATTCCTCAAGCCTCTTGTGCTGTCCGGGAACCAGAGACATCAATCTCTTGGTTCCCCGGACTGCCGGTTATAAAAGATACATTTGAGCCCGCAGACGAATGCGACCCCGGATCCTCATTCCAATCGTTGAATGACTAGGGTCTGAGGTCCCAGCATCAAGGGTTCTTTCATCGCAGATTTGCTTCCCAGATGATATCATGCTAGTATGGGGAATCAGAGACAGCCATCTCTTGACCCCCCCAGACGTCTGGCAGTATACAGATAAAAGCTACTCAGGCCCCGACGATGGTCTCCCCTCTTCCTGATGATCCGGCCTCTCAGCTCCCTTGGCGTCCTTCTAGCAGAGGCCTTCATGAAATCTCCTCATACATCCCTGATTCGGCCTCAATCTGAGCCATAAAACCCAGAAATCCCAGAAACAGAGCATCGTTATTGAGCCCTGAAACCCTGAAATCCGTCTGCATTCCACCTTCTCGGCGTGCGAGTTTCCCCGCCGAGAATCGTAAGGCCGAGAGGCCTTCCCCTCCTTTCAGCTAAACTACAAGCCCTCATTTTGTGCAAAACCCTATAGCCCACAGCCTCCCGGCACTAGGCTCCCGACGCGGCCATGAGCGCGCCGGGAAGCCCCGTGCCGAGAGCTCCTTCTAGCCAAAGGCCATGTCGAGACCTCCTTTTAGCCAAAGGCCCCACGCTGAGATCCTCCTCTATCCACCAAATGGCCATGCCGAGAGCCCCCCCTTTGTCCACCAAAAGGTCATGCCGAGAGCCCCCCTTGGCCAACCAAGAAGCCACGCCGAGAACCCCCCTTGGCCAACCAGTAAGCCACGCCGAGACCCCTCTTCTTGGCTCAATGAAGCCCAGTCAGGGGACTTTCTCCCCACTGCCATGAGACCATCATGAATGATCTGAGAAGATACAGTAATGGGGAGGACCTCCCTCCCCTACAGTCCTCATTCCCGATCCGGATTCCACCCTTATGAACCTAAAGGGCCATGTCGTTACATGCGTTCTGAAGGGTTTCAAGGGGATATTGACCGATGAAACAGAGGCAAGCGATGTCCCGGGGCCCGGTGCCCATCCTCATTCGGTTGTCATCCCGGCATTCCGTGGGTGATGACCTATCTTCTCTTGGCACAATCCAAGTCAAGGGGACATGCTGCCGAAATTCACACACACCTGGCCAGGTCACTGTGATATTATCTCTCAACCCCGTCGGCCCACGGAGTCATGCCTTTGTATGCCCTCCGATGGTCCCCTCGAAGGGGGGATATAAACGTGCTACCGCACCCATATGGGGCGTGCCATGGCATGCCGGTCCCTATTCGGACTCTGGGTCAATTATGCCCGATCCTTTACGGTTCCCACTTTGCCACTGCATGGGTGGTTTCCTATTCCCCACTTGGCATCATCCAAGATGGTGGGAATATGCCGTCGGATTTGTCCCGTAATTAACAAACCCCTGCTTTGTCCGAATACATTTAACGTCTTGCAAACAGATGAATTTTGTCTCCTTTGAGCATGTGGTTTTACGGCTGTCTTCCTCCTACCTTTAGCGTTTAATCAAGGGTTGTCTTCCTTAGGGAGGACGTAATTAACGTCATAGCGTTCAGGGTATGACGGACTTCTAGTCCCGACTCGGACCTCACAATCGACTGACCAAGTCAGATCGAGCGCACAATAAAAAGATCGTCACCACGGTGACTGGCACGCCAATAAATCCATAAACATAAATAAATAACCAGACGATAGACAAATAAACCAACGATAAAATCGATAAAGGAATAAAATCCGCGCTCCACAGGCGTCCAGGCCCCTAGTCGCTTCCATAAAAACAAACATAAAAAATATATATGCCAGTTGGCATAAAAAGACAAAATAAAAAAGACAATAATATATTTATGGAGGCGTCCAGGCCCCTGGACGCCTCCATCAACTCCCTCACGGGCGCCGGCCACCGAACGACGGTTTGTCGTGTGTGAAAAAATCTAAATTATGGAGACGTCCAGCCAGCTGGACGCGCCCATTTCTGAATCACGGGACGCCGCTCACAAAACCACGCGTTGTGCCAAACCGCGTGCGACCGTCGGCAGGGTTCGGTGGACCTATTGGAGGCGTCTGGGGCCATGGACGCCTCCACAAAAATATTCAGAAAAAATGAATAAAAATAGAATAAAATATTAGTTCGGCCCTGATGGAGGTGTCCAGGGTCCTGGACGCCTCCACCCTCCGGAGCCCTATAAATAGAGGCCCACCCCCTCAGTTCTGGAGGAGCTTCAAAGAGATCCGATAGGCTGCCGGAGCCTAGAGGCTACCGGAGTCATTTCTAACCCGTGGGGTCTTTTGTAGGTGGAGGTTCTGCCGGCTTCTCGGGTGCCCACGCTCGCGAGAGGAAGGTCGTCTTCATCCACCGCGCTTCCACGTCGTCCCTACGCTGCCGAAGCTCTGCCGGATTTCACCATCGGCACATCCAATAAGCCAATCCTTTCCTTTTCTTCGTAGTTCTTTTGCATTCATCATCTCGCATCCTCTATCCCCCTTCATAAGGGCGCCTCTTCTTATATACTTCTTGCATCCATCATCTCATTTTCCTCCTACTCGAGTCCGAGATGGGTTTAAAAGATAACACCAACCAGGTGTGTGTCTTGCCATCATTTCGTTATTTTTATCGCAAGGATTTGAATACTACACCTTCCTCTTTCTAATCCACTTGTTACTTGTTTATCGTTATTTTACAAGGGTACCCAAGGAAAGCCCTCTCTGTCGGCCGGCCGAAGGGGGAGGAAGAAGCAACCCGCCATCTCCTGCTCTTGAGGTAGACGCGAACACCTTCTTTATTTTGGTGTGTTTTGACCCCTGGCGATCACATATTGTTCTCGAGGCCGCGGCGAGTCACTTCCCCAATGGCCGTTTAAATTTCCCGTTCTTATATTCTCTTTATATTCTGTTATATTTTGCTCATATTCTCGAGACCGCGGCGAGTCACTTCCCCAATGGCCGTTTAAATTCCCGTTCTTATATGTTATATTCTTATCTATTCGTGTTCTCGAGGCCGCGGCGAGTCACTTCCCCAATGGCCATTTAAATTCCCGTTCTTATATGTTATATTCTTATCTATTCGTGTTCTCGAGGCCGCGGTGAGTCACTTCCCCAATGACCGTTTAAATTCCCGTTCTTATATGTTATATTCTTATCTATTCATGTTCTCGAGGCCGCGGCGAGTCACTTCCCCAATGGCCGTTTAAATTCCCGCTCTTTATATTCTTCTTATATTCTGTTATATTTTTATCTGCTCATATTCTCGAGGCCGCGGCGAGTCACTTCCCCAATGGCCGTTTCAATTCTTGCTATTTAATTTCTGCACCATTCCCGTCCCCCCGAGGCCGCGGCGAGTCACTTCCCGCTATGGCCGTTTAACCCCCATATCTTGCTATATTACATTTGTCCCGCTCGCCCCGCCGGAGCAATCTCCCGTGGTGGCCCCTTCTCTTTTCCCTTATTTCTGTGTTGCAGTAAAACAAAAGAGGAGCCCGCGCGCTCCGCGTCCTCTCCGCTCCCCGAACCGCGTGACACCGCTCACACTGTTCTTTTCTTTTCTGCTCTTCTTCTTATTGTGAAGAGGCGGGTTCGAAGACCACGTCTGTCTCATGTCTCTTTTCTTTCTTATTTTTCCTTTTGTGTGAAGAGGCGGGTTCAGAGACCACGTCTGCCTCATGACTATTCTTTTGTTCTGCTCTTTCTTTCTCATTAATGCCCCCGGACTGGGGTGTATTTCTCTTAATGTGCCCCCAAGTTGGGGTGTAGTTTTTCTTCATCTGCCCCCTAGGTTGGTGGGTATGCCTCTTTGCTTCTGTGCCCCCAGACGGGGTGTATTTTTCATGGCTTCTAGGCCCCCTGACGGGGTGTAACTTCTGCTTCTTATGCCCCGGAGCGGGGTTTGTTTCTCTTCGAATGCCTCTAGGCCGAGGCGTACCTTTTGCTTCTTATGCCCCCATGGCGGGGTGTAGCTTCTGCCTAAAATTCCCCTAAACAGGGGTAGATTTCCTTTCGAATACCCCTGAGCTGGGGTGAAT
The DNA here is from genome assembly GCA_022559845.1 of Amorphophallus konjac. NCBI lineage: Eukaryota > Viridiplantae > Streptophyta > Magnoliopsida > Alismatales > Araceae > Amorphophallus > Amorphophallus konjac. The sequence continues at coordinate 324,768,472 of CM040119.1, read as the reverse complement.
TCTATATGACTTCCATGCCCCCGTGGCGGGGTATGCTGCTTCTTCAAATGCCCCTAAGCCGGGGTATACCTCTCTTCATATGCTCCCAGGTCGGGAAGTATGTCTCTTTGCTTCTGTGCCCCCAGACCGGGGTGTATTCTTGCTCTCTTTTCTTTTATACGCCCCTATGGCGAGATGTATTTCTCTTCATGTGCCCCTAGATCAGGGTGCAACTCTGTTACTTGTTGTGCCCCCGAGTCGGGGTAGATTCTTCTGCTTCTCCTGTCCCAGAGTGGGGTATATTTCTCTTCGTATTCTTCTAAGCCGGGGTGTATTATTTTTGTTTCATATGCCCCCATACAGGGTAGAGTCTTTGCTTCTTATGCCCCTCCACGGCGGGGTGTCCTCTACCTATATTGACCCCAAGGCGGGGTGTATTCTTTTCTTCATATGCCCCCATGACGAGGTATGTTTCCTCTTCAAATGCCCCTAAGTTGGGGTGTGCTTCTTTCTTTGTGTGCCCCCGGGCCGGGGTGAATTCTTATTTCTTATTCCCCATGGCGGGGTATGGTCTTTGCCTCTTATGCCCCATGACGAGGTGGATGCATGCTTCATGTGCCCCCATATTGGGGTATATTTTTTCCTCGAATACTCCTAAGCCAGGGTGTGTGTTCTGCTTCTTATGCCCCAGAACGGGGCATGCTTCTCTTCATATGCCCCTAAGCTGGGGTGTGTTCTTTTGCTCTTTATGGCCCTAGATCGGGGTAAAACTCTGTTGCTTCTTATGCCCCCTAGGTGGAGTGTATGCTGCTTCTTATATCCCCATGGCAGGGGTGGATCCTGCTGTTTCTTATGCCCCAGAGCGGGGTACACTTCTCTTCATATGTCCCTAAGCTGGGATGTGTCTTATGCTTCTTATGCCCCCAGGACGGGATATGTTTCTTCTTCAAAAGCCCCTAAGCTAGGGTGTATTCTTTTATGGCTTCTATGCCCCCAGGCGGGGTGTATGTTTCCTCTTCAAATGCCTCATGAGCGGGGGTGTGTTCTTCGTTTCTTATGCCCCTAGAGCGGGGTGCATTTTGCTTCTAATGCCCCTAGGCCGGGGTGAAGCTTTGTCTCACATGCCCCCATGCGGGGTGTGTTTGGCTTCTTGTGCACCCAAGACAAGATGTGTTGTTGTTGTTTTTTTTTTGTGTCCCCCTAGCTCGGGGTATAACTTCTTGCTTCTCATGCCCCTAAGCTGGGGTGGATTCTTGCTTCTTATCCCCTCATATCGGGGTGAATTCCTCTGGTTCTTACGCCCTCCCAGGGCGGGGTATATTTCCCTTCATATGCCCTCGGCACGGGGTGTATCTTTTGCTTCTCATGCCCCTAGACCAGGGTGGATTCTACTCCTTCTACCCCTCAAGGCATGGCGTATTTCTCTTCATATACCCCTCGGAGCAGGCTGTAGTTTCTTTCTTTATATCCCCCCTAGGTCGAGGTGTACTCTTGCTTCTTATGCCCCTATATCGGGGTAGACTTTTCTGCTTCCTATGCCCCCAGGGCGGAGGGTGTTTCTTTCTTCGTGTGCCCCCATGACGGGGTATGCTTCTTTTTTTGTTTCGTATGCCCCCATATGGGATGTGTTTCTGGCTTCCTGTGCACCCAAGGCAGGATGTGTTTCTTCTTTACATACCCCCGAGTCGGGGTGTAACTTCATGCTTCTTATGCCCCCAGGCTGGGGTGGATTCTGCTTCTTTGCTTCTGTGCCCCCAGGCGAGGTGTATTTGCTTCTTGTGCACCCCGGGCGGAGTGTGTTTTTTTTTGTATGCCCCCAAGCCGGGATATGTCTCTTCCTTTGTATGCCTCCAGGCAGGGTATAGTCTTTACTTCTCATGCCCCCAGGTGGGGGTGTAATTCTTCTTCAAGTGCCCCTAAACCGGGGTAAATTTTATTTGAATACCCCTAAGCCAGGGTGAATTCTTCATAGCTTCCATGCCCCCCATGGTGGGGTATGTTGCTTCTTATGTCCCCATGGCGGGGGTGGGTTCTGCTGCTTCTTATGCCCCAGAGCGGGGGTGCATTTCTTTGTCAAATGCCCCTAAGCTAGGGTGTAACTTTTGCTTTATGCGCCCCCGAGTCGGGGTGGATTCTCTTTGTGTGCCCCCGTGACGGGGCGTATTCTTTCTTGCCTCTTATCCCCCATGGCGGGGTATATTTCTTCTTCTTATCCCCCATGGCGGGGTATATGCATGCTCTCTTCGGGAGTGGTGGCCGTGCTTGGCCTCATTGCTATAAAGTATCCCCCACAGCGGGCAGGAATTCATCAAGCTATAGTTGCGGCTTGTTGAATCTTCTAATAGCCACTCGAGGGACCGTCTTGTGCTTGATAGGGGCAGAAGGAAGGTGGAACGGACCGAGGCATTGCACCACGGACTTGGACTCTCATAGAGTCAGGCGAGATGCCAGCTTTCTTCTTGTTCTTTTGGTTGGCAATGCTTGCCAACTTTTCTTTTCGTCCTTTCTTTTCTTCTCTCTTTTTTTGTGTAATAGACCAAGGCAGGTGTGCAGGAGAGCACTCACCCCCTCAAGGAGGGGATGAGTGGTTCGCTCCACCGCATCAATCCCACAATTGTAATCATTGTTCAGCACGGGTGTCGACGGATATGGCCATACAACCCTCTCTCGCCAATTATGTCTCTTCTTCTCCTTTTTTGTTTCTTTCTTTGCTTCTGATCTTCTTTTCTTCTTCTTTTTCTTCTTAGGGAAAAGGGGGGGGGGTTTGACTTCCCCTCCCTTCTTCTCTCTTTCTCTTCCCTTTTTTTTAGCGGCCTTCATGATTCCTGGAAGTTGCATGTGCCTCGGAGTAGTGTCCTCAAGGCCACAAAAACAATTGCGCCTAGTCTGGCTTTTCTCCCCATAGGGCTGACAAAGACAGCACTTGCAATTTATCAAAAATAGACAAACATCGTTTATTAGGAGGCCATGAGGTCCTGAATCCCGGTGAAGAGATGAAGGGTGGTTTAAGTCCCACCGGGTGTGCCAGACTTGTGGACGCACTAAAATTCGCTCTTTTATGTTATTCATTTGTTTAAGTGCGTGGGCGTACCAGTCACAAAGTGACGATTTATTGTGCACTCGATCTGACTAATCAGACGATTGTGTAGTTCGTGTCGGGACCAAAATCCGCTACGCTATAAATGTCACGGCGTCATTTACATCCCCTCGGAGAGGGGAATACCCTTGATTAATCACCGGGAATCAGGGCCTCATAGCCAGAAAATCATATCGAGAGAAGCAAGACGATAGTGGTCCTGAATCAGTCGAAAAGCCCTATGTTTAGGGAAGCAAGCATTCGAAACATGTCGGTCACTTAGGGGACCATTTGATATTCGGACAAGTGTACAGCTTGAGGGCAGCATGATCGTCACGGGAAAACCGGAGCAGCTGTATGCCGGGATACGACACATTGATTGTTCAGAGGGGTGGGAAACATTCGGTTAAATCCCGGTTAGAGTGGTCGGAAATCAGTGAGTTTATTGGCCCGGTGCGAGATAGAGTCAGGACCATTCCGGGGGCGCCTCCCGCGGTCCAAATGAGGCTTGCGTGGGCATCGTTAATATTTTCGGTGTCGAAGGGTAGCGAGAAAGTGTCCCGGGATTAGATTCCAAAACAAAGACGTGTATAGAGATTGTTGGCCATAGGCCTAGGATGTGGGTCAGACAATGACCATGGTTGGGACGAACCCGAGGTCCAAGCGTGACTCACGAAGGTCTTATCGATATTCCCATACGTAGGGTTCGGGGATGACGAGAGCCGTCTCGTTCCATTCAGATTTTGTCGGTCATTCATGGACCACTTTATGTTCGGACAAAGGTCTGTATTGAAGGTACGACGTAAACAAAAACAAACCCGTACAAATGTCTGCCAGGAAACGGTAATTTTGATAAGGAGGTGTGGATCAAATCCCGATGGCAAGGGGGGTGACTTTTGGTGAGATATTGGCCCAGAATGAGGTCGAGCATTAACCATGACGGGGGAGTGGCCCCCGAGGGCGAAGCCCAGCCTGCGAGGGCGTCATTAATATTTCCAAACCTGGGGTCCGAGGGAAACGAAAGCCACATCGTTTTATTCGTTATTATTATTTTTTTATTATTTATTATCATCATTTATTTATTATTATTATTATTTTTGTTGACCCCTCTTTTTTATCACCCGTGGGCTATGAACTCTTCTTCTGCTCATGTTTATCATTATTATTTATTGATTTATTTTTTATTCGTTATTATTATTATTATTACTATCATTTTTTTGATTTATTATCTCTTTTATTGTTACATTTTTTATCATCATTATTATATAAATTTTCCCCCCTTTCTTATGGTGTGGTGTTTCGGATGAAGGTGTTGAGGGGGTGCACCGTTGAAGGAGTGTGCCGGGTGGGAGTTAGGTGGTGTACCGCTGGAAGAGGGCATGAGTGCACCGGGCAAAGGTTGAAGAGTGTACCGGGTGGAAGTTGGAGAGTGCACCACTGGAGGAGCGCAGGTGCACCGGATGGAGGGCTGCAGGGGGGATGTGTGCCGGACAAGGCATGAGCAGCAGGGTGTACCGCTGGAGGAGTGTGCTGGGCAGGGGCGTTGGATGGTGTACTGGTAGGGACAGGCCGAAGGGTGTACCGCTGGAGGAGTGTGCCGGGCGGGGTGTTGGATGGTGTACCGGTAGGGACAGGCCAAAGGGTGTACCGTAGGAGGAGTGTGCCGGGCGGGGGCATTGGATGGTTGTGCCGGGTGAGGCGTGGGCCAAGGTCGATGCACGTTGGGAACGCGTTAGAAGGCAAGGTCTATGCACATGTGAGATATGTAAAGGGCCGGTTGGCCAAGGTCAATGTAGCTAGGGTTGAGTCAAAGGAAGGGTCTATGCAGATGAGTCCTGGGAAGAAGGCCAATGCATGCCTGCGTGAACGAAGCGCAGTGCAATGCATGAATGTTCATGAGAGAGGTTCCTTTATTCATGTGACGCATGTGAGGAGCTTCCTTTATTCATGGTTTTATTTTATTCATGAAATGCATGACTTATGTTTAATTTGCTTAGGCTGAATGTAGAGGTTGCACACATGAGTTCAGGCATGCAAGCGACTTAGTTGGGTTTATGGGTTAATTCACGGTATGAGGCAGAGACCAATCCTCATGCATAGAGACAGTTTCCAACCGGATGCAATCCGATCTTTCACACGTCGCCATTTTATATACCGCGGGGTCACGGCACGCAAGCACGAATGAGATACATGAGGGGATTTTCTTTTATTCATAAAATGCATATTCGTGGTCATGTTCGGCAGTCCGTCATAATGATGCATGCGTTCAGTTATTCGGACTCTTTATAGTTCTCTTGTCTTGGTTGAAGGGTTTTTATTATTACTTGTTTCATTTGTTTGTTGCTTCCTTTTGTCTTTTAATGGGTTCATTAGTTCTGCCAAAAATTCGGCAGCATCTCCCCTTGACTCGAATGGTAAGGGAGGTAAAGGGGAACACGCCCACAAGGAGTGACATGACCCAACAACTCGAGGTGCGTGCCAAGGCAACGACATCTTTGAGAAAACTTCGGAAAACCCAGGGAAGACAATGGACGAAAGACACTAGGCTAATGCAAACTAAGAATACCCTGACTGGAAGGTGGAGGGCCAGGTGTGCCGGGTAGAGGCAGGCCAAGGGTGTGTCGGCCAAGGCAGGCTCGGAGGTGTGCGGGCCAAGGTGCTGGCCAAGGGGTGTGCTGGCCAAGGGGTGTGCCGGCCAGGGCACAGGCCGAAGGGAGTGCCGGCCAAGGGGCGCGGTTGAGATGTGCCGGCCAGGGCACAGGCCAAAGGGTGTGCCGGCCAAGGGGTGGTTAGTCTGCCGGCCAAGGGGTGAAACATGCACTGGCTAAGGGCCGTTGGGAGTGTGCTGGGTGGAGCACCCAGAGGGTGTGTCAGGCAAAGGCCAGGTGGGGTGAACGAAGGCAAAATGCTCGGGAGAAAGAAAACCCTAAAGAAAGGAAGAAAAAGTAAGGGCGTGAAACACCGAGGGATGCAAACACGGAAGAAATGTCTTAGAAAGATGTCCAAAAATATTTGCAAGCCTTCTACTTCTATTGTCACAAGAGTAATGCCCGTAGGGAGCTAATACATTGTAACAGAAAAGGGAAAATGGAGGACAATGAAAGAAAGAAAGAAAATACAGTGAGGAGGGGAACGGAGCATGGGCTCCACCCCTCCCAGGCCTCACTCTCTCTCTCTCTCTCTCTCTACCCACTTTTCCTCTCTTCTTCTCTTCTATTCTCTCCCTCATCACTCAGGCGGTGGTGGATGGAGTAGCATGGGGGAGCAGAAGCTACTCCTCCTTCTCTTCTTCTCTTCCCCTTCCTTTCTTCTCCTCGTTTGCCCTTCTTCAGCCCTCTGGGGAGGCCTTCTTCTTCTTCTCTTCATATGTCTCCCCCTCTCTCTCTCTTTGACGTGAGGGTTTTTTATAGGTCCGGTGTTGGCGGGGGGACCTCATGATGGCACTGCCATCCGAGGTTGACTCCGATCCCATCCTTGTCAGGCTGAGGTCCGCCTGGTCGAACCAAAGGGTGACACAATGGCAGGGCGTTAGCTAGCGTTGAGGTGGCCAAGCTGCGCGCCAAGGGTCCCACCTAACGACCGTTGTGTATTCTGCCGGTTTGTACCAGCCCGGAGGGTGTAACGCTGTGCCGTTGGAAGGCCTCAAGTTGTTGTGCCGTTGGAATGGCTTGAGAAGTGCGCCGCTGGAGCTAGCGTGAGAGTGTGCCGCTAGGGGGCATTCGGCAGTGTGCCGCTAGAAGGGCTGGTTGAAGCGTGCCGTTGAAAGGCACAAGTGTGTGTGCCGTTGGAGGGCGCCAGTGGGCGCGCCGTTGGAGGGCACGAGAGAGTGTGCCGTTGGAGGGCACAAGGGAGTGTGCCGTTGGAAGGCACTAGTGAGTGTGCCGTTGGAGGGCACGAGGGAGTGTGCCGTTGGAGTGCACTAGTGTGTGTGTACCGCTGAAGGGCACAAGTGAGTGTGCCATTGGAAGGCACTAGTGAGTGTGCCGTTGAAGGCTTTAATGAGTGTGCCCTTAGAGGCACTTCAGGGTGTGCCGCTGGGGCACAAGTTAGTGTGCCGTTGGAGAGGCACCAGGGGTGTGCCGTTGAAGGGCACTTGAAGGTGTGCCGTTGAAGGGCACGTTGAGGGGTGTTTCCTTCTCTTCTTTTCCTCTTTTCATCTTCTCTTCTTATTTATCTTCTTCTTTATTCCCCTGCACGTAAACATGGGGTAAGAATTTTTTAGTGTCCACACTCCCCTCCCCTTATTTTTTCAAATATTGGTGGCTCCTTGTCCCCCCTTGGTCCCCCCCTCTCTCCTTGGTCAAGGGGGCGAACCCCCTCTCCATCTCCCCTCTCCCATGAAATTCCCAGCCCCCCACCCCTTGCCATGCTCTATATAATGATGTGTATAGTGTCATTTGAGAGTCTAATAAAGAATTAAGCATTTTTGCCAAGAGCTTTGCCCAAAGGCGCCCCTCCTCTCTCCCCTCTCTAGCAGCTGGATTATTGTGGTTTCTAGGGTGGATTCCCTACCCAACTTGGTGGATTCCAAGTGGTATATCATCTCAGAGTGTGAAGCTACGCCGCTGCCGCCGTTTGAGCCGCCGTCACACCGCCACCGCCAACCCGCCAGAGTTCTGTCCACCCCTGGACAGCAGTCTAGTGTCGGAACTCTTCCTCCCAATCCCTAGATCAAATCGATTTGAGATTTTGAGGATCTCTGAGAGAGCTTTCCAACGGTGCTAGTCTCACGTTGTTCTGGGCTCAAGTCTGATCGCATCAGCTGTTCTCGCCGGATCGCGCAGTGCTGTGACAGCAGAACAAGTTCATGGCCAGCAAACAACAATGTTCTTAGTCGGGCTGCCTCGCCTTCCACAAGGCGAACCAGCGCGTCCCCCTCCTCGGGATCTTCCCTCCAGAAGTCCCCACCGCAGCGGTACCACTCCCGACCCGATCGGCTCTCCGACCAAGACGTGGGCCCCATGTTCATTGGCACATGTCACCATCGGAGCTGCCCAAATCGATGCCCATCAACCCGAACCCGTTACTCCCGGGTCCCACATTGTAGCCCTTTACCTCCCTGCATGGAGTGGGCAGTAATATTCATTGCAGTAATTTAATTATTTACTGTTCTGGGAGTACGAAGTTCGGTTGGGGTCATCTTCCCCACGCCCGGTAGCATGGAGGTATCGTGTCTGTTCCTCTCTTTGCATTTTGCTTATTTTGTATGTATTCTATTGCCGCTGCATGAGTGATAGGTAATTAGCTCGCTATATTATTTCAATCACCGCTGCGAGAGAGTGAGCGTGACCCGTCCCGTGACTCCATCCGAGTACACGGAAGAGCCGACTACCCGACTCAATGCCGATTTCTCAACAGTGCAGATCCCACGTTTCCCTCGCATAGGGACGTCTGCGAGCTAGAGTCCTTGGTTCGCTGTCCGTCCTGCATCACTGACACACAAGTAAATGTCGTCATGGTATGACTAGTGGAGGCTCACTAGACACGGAGACTCCGAAACATCAGTGTTAAAGTACAGACAGACTAAGATGCACTATCACACGTACTACAAAACACTAAGCACAAGAGACAAGGCAGAACACCAAACTGCAACCGGACTCAGGACAAACAACTAGACCTGCGGACACAACGATCTATGAGTCTCACGGCTCGGGTCAAGATCGTCGCACAAAAGCGGTAACATGCCGCCAATCAGCCTAATCCCTAAGCCAAAGTCACGGTAAAACACCGATAAAGGGGCACAGAATTACCGGATCCACACATCCACATAACACGAATCACGGAGACCTGAGGGATCACCAAGACCCTCAAAGCATATGCACACGTAAACTGAGGTAAGATAGTACCTCAAGGCATCCAAAACCATGTCTCGATCCATACAGGATCACCGAGACATTCACGAGGTCACATGTCAACCACTGGATCACACCGTGTTGACCAGAAACCAATAACTGTGAAGCAGTACAGAACACTACTCGATATAATGGCACTCTTGGCCACCCTACAACCTGGTCATAGCCCTCATAGGATATCCAAGACATCCACGGGACAACGGCCAAACCACTAGGTCAAGCCAAGACAATTGAAGGCCAACAAATCAGGAAAACAGAACTCCAGGAAGGAAACGGTCACATGCTAGACCGCTAGGCAAACCAAGCGGTCAGCCAAAGGGCCGCTACCCTCACATAGAGAACACATGCAAATGACGGTCACCAAAGGGCCGTACAAAGCCATAAACGGTCCACTAAGGGGCCGCCATTTGAGTGAAATGGTCGTGGGGATGACCGCTACACTCAGAGACCCGAACGAACAAAACTACAAAAACATAAGGGGCATGCGGTCTATCTGTAATGTCCCGAGTTTTTTGGATATTTTTCGGATCATTTTCGTGGGTCTCGGAGTGTGTTTTGTACTTTATACGTGTTTTTCCCTGATATACCTTCGGAACTCTGTGCAGGGCGAACCGTGGTGTTCTCCGACTCCGGGACAGTACCAGCGTGTTGTGCTCCTCCCGAAGATCGCGGAGGTAATTTTTCGTAATTTTAAGAATTTTTGGAATTTTTGGGCTTTTCTATATATTAACCCTTTTTCTCTCTCCCCTCTCATTCTCTCTTTCTCACTCTCTCTCATCTCTTTCTCTCCCCCTCTCCTCGAGCGGCTGACGGTGGAGGAGGAGGGTGAGGCGGCGATGGCGGGAGGCGAGGAACGAGGAACGGGTCAAGGATCGAGGGCCGGTGGCGCGTGGAAGCTCGGGTGCGAGTTCGTGAACCGACGGGGGTTTAAACGGTGTTTTCTTTGTGGATCGGCGTCCACGGCACGCGAAATCATCGGTGGAGGTAGGGAGATGGACCCTCAGCTCGTGCATTTCATTTCTCGTGAATTTGGTAGCCCGAGGAGAGTAGAGTGGGGTTCTTTTCGCGTTTCAGAAAAAATCATGATTTTGGGGTGTGAGCCCGATCTAACGTTTTAATGTGTTAATCGGTGGTTTGAGGTCATCATTGAATGCCTAGGGGCTTGGGGAATGATTTTCCCTTTGTTTCCCCATCACCCGGGGGTGATTGGGGCATGGAATGGGTTTCTTCGCGATTTTCACCATTTTCAGGCGTGGACTGAGAACGCGCTCGCCAAGGTGAGCGTATTCTTGGAGGTCGCGCCACCCCGATAGAGTGCGTTCATCGGGGAAGATGAGCAGTAAGGTGGTTTTTATCGCGCTAGGGGTAGGTAGCACGTTTTGTCTGGTCGCGCTATAGGAATATAGCGCGTTATGTTCTTATCGCGCTATAGGAGTATAGTGCGTCTATTTTTATCGCGCTAGGGGTAGGTAGCACATTCTGTCTGGTCGCGCTATATGACTATAGCGTGTTATGTTCTTATCGCGGTATAGGAGTATAGCGCGTCTATTTTTATCACACTAGGGGTAGGTAGCGCATTCTGTCCTATCGCGCTATAGGGGTATAGCGCGTCCGTTCTTATCGCGCTATAGGAATATAGCACGTTCTGTTCTGAACGTGCTATAGGAGGGTAGCGCGATCTTGAGGGTGACCAGTCGAGCAGCCCAGGTGGGTAGTCTACAGCTGATCGTGCTTCCCTTGACCGTGTGTGTCTCGGACACCCCGTGGAGTCCCGTGATCGTGTCTTTGGGTGTCCGGAGGTTTTGTTTTCCTCGATTAGCGTGCCCGTGGGCTTGGTGGGTCCGAGTGACCCCAAGTGTTTCGGGCTTCCGTGTTCTTGCTAGATCGAGTCACCGTGTATCGGTGTCATGAGAACGCGAAAGCTCGTCGTTTAAAACATGCGTATAACAATCTTAAAATCGAACTCGCACAAAATGATCAAAAGAGAATGTAGTACTATGGCAAGCACGGGTCGAATCCTCAGGGAAGAATATATTTTTAAAGTTAAAAATCTTGAACTCCTTTGGAAAATATTTACGATTTGATTCCTTGAAGAAAAGTGATGAAACAAAGAACGATTCTAACAATTAATTAAAAATGCCTATGACTATGTGCCTATGCTACAGAAAATAATTGCATAAAGTGGAAAGAAGAGATAGAAGAAGGGGGTAAAGAGGGAGGAGTAGTAAGAACTAGATCAAAAGAACAACTCCTTTCATTAACTTAAAAGAAAGAGTACATGAAATGTGAAACAAGATTACACTAATGACGCAACGAGATTACAATGAAGTGAAATAACACAAAAGTAATAAGAACAAGAAAAGTCTAGAGTTTAGAGATGGTAGCAGCAATGGTGATGGTGGCGCCGTCCTTTCTTGGCCTTGGATCACGAACCACCTCGCAGAAGATGTCGTCTACGCCGAGAGGAAGTCACCTTCGTCGTTGAAGCCGCACTTGGAGGAGAATGAATTTGAAATCAAGATGAATTAGGGGATGCTGAAGAAGAAGAAGTTGAAGAGGAGGGAGAGGGGAAGAACTTTGATAAAGAACTTAGATAGCAAAGAAGAGCAGAAGGGCTTCAAAATGGAGGAATAACAAAAGTTAGCACCTCGGATGAACAGTAACAACACATGACAGCAAGTTGAAAAATGGGAAATAACTTAAAAACCAGAAAGAATTAGAAGATGGTGTAGATGAAGAAATTGTAGAACACTTAAAAACAAAGAACTTTTATGAAGACAGTAAGAGCAGAAAATGACCAGAAGAGGGAGAAATAAGGGGAAGAACAGAGAGAAATATTGGTTCATTGATGAACAGGATAGTACAGTGCAAAATATGAAATAGCTTGAAAACCAGAAGGAATTAGAAGATGATGTAGAAGAATAAGTTGTAGAGGACTTAAAAATAAAGAATTTGTATGAAGACAGCAAGAGGAGAAGAGGGACGGAGGAAGAAGAAAAATAGGTAATAACAGAGAAGAACACAGTCTAAAAATGCACAGGATAGAACAGTAGAAAACAAAAAATACCTTGCAAACCAGAGAGAATTTGAAGATGATGCAGACGAAGAAGCTGTAGAGAATGTAAAAACAAATAACTTTGATGAAGAGTGCATGAGTTGAAAACGACCTTAAGTTGGAGAACTCGGAGGCCTAATGTTGGAAGAGAAAGAGGGAGAGTGAAAGATTGCCAAAAGAAAAAGACTCCCATTCACCTCCTTGTCATGGACTATTTATAGGGAAAGTTGGGTCATTGGAGGGTGGAGATTGTATCAAAAAGAGATGGATGGCTGAGATTTAAGTAGAATATGATGCATGGGGAAGAGAAAAAGTAGGTGGACACCCCCTTTCTTGGACTTTGGGCACCCCCTTTCTCAAGGCTCATCATGTCTCTCCTTTATTTCAAACTTTGAATTCAATTTTCCCTCCAACCGAAATATGTGTTTCTTTTCCTCAATTTCAAACTTTTAAAATTTCTTTTCCCTCCAATCAAAATATGTGCTTTTGACTTGGTCAAAGTAGTGGTGACAGTTTTACCCCCGACTTCTTTTGTAATTATCTTCGATGTCCTACACACATAATTGTACTTTAGTCCATAAAAATTACCACAATGTGCATATAAATCTCAAATGCTCATGATTATGCAATGGAGAATTAATGCTCGTGGCCCTCAACTTTAATTTATTATTAAATAAGATAATCGAATTAATCAATTTATGTGAAAGTTCTAATTTAAATGCGAACTTGAGGCTAACTATGAAATATGCATAATTACCTAATTATATGCACATAAAATGGTGTACATGCAATGACTTGTCATAAGAAATGGACACTTATCACACCTCCCAACTTACTCATTGCTAGTCCCTTAGCAATGTCAATAAATTAAATTTTAGGACTAACAAGAGTTTACAAAATTCATGCTCTCATATCAAGTTATCCCTTCATAGAATCAACCAAAGATTAGGAATCTGGAATCATTAATGCACACTAGTCTTAAGTAGGAACTTGATAGTACATGATTAAGAATTCAAATTAAAGCTCAATAGCACTTGTGCATGTGTAACTACCAAATCCACAGCTTAGATAATTGCATCCCCCATTCGCTATTCCAAGCAAATGCCTTTCAACCCTACACCTCTTAGATCAGAGCATTAAGTATATTAGCTTTTTGTCTGCCTTATTGTTTTGTCCCTTTGGGATCTTTTATACCACACATGATGCTGCACTACCCTTCACAGCTCAACGTGAACCTCGACTCTTTCCTTAGGAGAAGCAGGCCCAGTTTTGTAGATCTAGGTTCTCTTTTCAGTTTTACGCGAACCTCAACACGTCTTAGGTGAAGTAGGCCCGGTTACTAAGATTAGGGGCATTTTTCATTGTATTTTTTTTCTTTTTCTATCTTTTTTTTCATAATGCCATTGCACTTATTTGATGGATAATTTGGTAGAAAGCTTTGTAAAAAGATCTCATTTCTTAAGAAGTGCAGAATATCAGACAGGATATCAAAAATAGAAGAGGGCTTGTCTTGCTTGTTTCATTAGTGTGCAACATGAATTTTTTTTTTCAAAGTGCACATGAACTTTAAAGAGATTCTTATATCAATTTTCTATGGCTAGATTGATTAAATTTTCCATCATCCTTCTCCCTAATCTTTTCTATTCCAGAATTACTTTTAATTTAAGCATGAATCATGAAACTCAAAATGGATTTTACATCTTTCTACTTTCATGCAACGATGACATGTAAGACAAAACTCCTGTAAGGTTGTACTATATGCATCATGAAAATTTCTCTCCCCCCAACTTGAATGACATTGTCCTCAATGGCATATTGAATTGAAAGCAATAGAACAATGTATCAATAAATACTTCTGAGTAGGAAAGAGACAAACGGATATTCGGGACGAAACCTCCATCAATGTCATGGACGGCGACGACTTCCTCTGACTACTAAAACACACTCAAACAAAAACGTCAAAACAACAAAAACCGTGGGTTGCCTCCCAGAAGCGCTAAGTTTTCCGTCTTCAGCCAGACACATAAGAGCTCACGAAGATTTTATTCCAGACCACTTAGGACAATGGATTCTTTTTGCAACTGATCATTTTCCAAATAAGATTTCAATCTTTGACCGTTGACAATGAAAATTTGACCATTTTTAGTATTCATAATTTTGACGGCACCGTGGTCAAAAGCTTTGACAACTACGAACGGTCCATCCCATCTTGACTTGAGCTTTCCAGGGGATAAGCGTAGCCTAGAGTTAAAAAGCCATACTTTCTGATTTGGTTGAAAAGTTTTCCTTTGAATATGCTTATCATGGAAGACTTTCATTTTGGCTTTATAGATTTTTGAATTTTCATAGGTTTCATTTCTTAGTTCCTCCAATTCATTGAGTTGTAGAGCTCTTTGGGCCCTAGCTTGAATAAGATCAAAGTTGACTTGTTTGATGGCCCAATATGCTCTATGTTCAAGCTCTACAGGCAAGTGGCATACTTTTCCAAAAATGAGGCGATAAGGTGACATGTCAATGGGAGTCTTAAATGCAGTTCTATAAGCCCAGAGTGCATCATCTAGTCTCTCGGACTAGTCTTTTCTATCCGGCCGAACTGTATTATGCAGAATAGTTTTTATCTCCATGTTGGACACTTCTACCTGGCCACTAGTTTGGGGATGGTAGGGGGTAGCGAGCTTGTGAGTGATGCTATATTTGCGAAGTAGAGCTCGGAATTGAAAATGAATAAAGTGAGAGACCCCATCACTAATGATAGCTCTACGACAACCAAATCTAGAAAAGATGTGTTTCTTCACAAACTTCATCACAACCTTGTGATCATTTGTCCTAGTAGCAACAGCTTCAATCCATTTCGAAACATAGTCCACCGCCACCAAAATATATTCATTGCCAAATGAAGGTGAAATGGTCCCATAAAGTCTATTCCCCAAACATCAAAAATCTCTACTACCAGAATGGACTGAACGGCATCATATCTCTTTTTAAATTGTTGCCCACGGCTTGACATCTCAAACAAGTTTTACAACATTCATAAGTATCCTTGAATAAAGTGGGCCAATAAAATCCACTTTGTAAAACTTTTGCTACAGTTTTCTTTCCTGAGAAATGTCCCCCACAAGCCGAATGATGACAGAAATTCAACACAGACTGTTGTTCCTCCTCGGGGACACATCTTCTAATGATCTGATCAGGACCCATGTGAAACAGCTCTGGGTCCTCCCAAAAATAGTGCCTTAGCTTTGAAAAGAATCGATCCTTCTCTTGTTTAAACCACCCTTCTGGGATCTGTCCTACTGCCAGGTAGTTGACTATATGAGCGAACCAAGGGGTTGTCCTATGTGAGATGGAAAGAATTTGTTCATCGGGGAAGGAGTCAGACATAGGGGCACTTTCGAGAATTACAATCCTAGATAAGTGATCTGGTACAACATTCTCCAACCCCTTCTTGTCTCTGATTTCTAAATCAAACTCTTGTAGTAATAAAATCCACCGTATGAGACGGGGTTTAGCTTCCTTCTTAGACATCAAAAATTTTAATGCTGAGTGATCGGAATAAACAATGACTTTCGCCCCTAAAAGATATGATCGAAACTTTTCGAGGGCAAACACAATAGCTAACAATTCTTTTTTCGTGGTGGTGTAGTTCATTTGGGCATCAGCAAGGGTGCGGCTCGCGTAGTAGATCACCACGGGTTTCTTTTCAACTTTTTGACCTAGGACAGCTCCTACAGCATAGTCTGAGGCATCACACATGATCTCAAAAGGGAGCGACCAATCAGGAGATTGGAGAATGGGAGCTTGTGTGAGAGCCGCTTTCAAAGAATTGAACGCCTCTAGACAGGACTCATCAAGATGAAAGGGAGTGTCCTTGACAAGCAATTGTGTAAGTGGTCGAGCAATGGTGGAGAAGTTTTGAATGAATCTGCGGTAGAATCGTGCATGGCCAAGAAAGGAACGGATCTGTTTGACCGAAGAAGGGGGAGGAAGATTAGAAATCAAATCTACCTTGGCCTTGTCAACTTCTATTCCCCTCTCTGAAACTACATGGCCTAAAACGATCCCTTCTCTTACCATGAAGTGGCTCTTCTCCCAGCTCAACACTAGATTCGACTCAATACACCTTTTCAATACCCGAGTTAAGTTTCCCAAATAATCTTCAAATGAATCACCAAACACTGAAAAGTCATCCATAAAAACTTCCAAGCATTCTCCCACCATTTCAGAGAAAATGGACATCATACACTGTTGGAATGTGGCAGGAGCATTACACAGCCCAAATGGTATTCTTCTAAAAGCAAATGTATCATAGGGCCATGTGAACGTTGTCTTCTCTTGATCTTCCGGGTAAATAGCAACCTGGTTGTACCCGGAATAGCCATCCAAAAAGTAATAATACTTCTACCCTGCCAGTCTCTCCAAAATCTGATCTATGAATGGTAGTGGAAAATGATCTTTCTTTGTAACTGAATTTAATTTTCTATAATCAATGCAAATTCTCCACTCTGTTGGTAATCGTGTAGGAACTTCTTCTTCTTTCTCATTTGTTACAACTATCAGCCCTGACTTCTTGGGAACAACTTGAGTTGGGCTAACCCACTTGCTATCAGAAATGAGATATATGATCCCGACATCCAACCATTTGACCACTTCTTTCTTCACCACCTCTTTCATACTTGGATTCAGCCGACGCTGCATCTCTCTGCTCGGCTTGGCATTGTCCTCCAAGTAAATGTAATGCCTACACACATCCAGACTAATACCCTTCAAATCCACCACCGACCAACCTATCTCCCTCTTGTGCTCCTGAAGGACATCTAGGAGTTGGGATTCCTGAGCAGCGGTGAGGTTGGAAGCAATGATTACGGGTAGAGTTTGGTTAGGACCTAGATAAGCATACTTCAAAGGATCTGACAGAGGCTTCAATTCTAGACTGGGCGGTTGATCTAAAGATGGAAGAATAGGTTCAGCTTGAAGTGGAGGGAGTGGCTCTACTCTAGAGTAGGGTGCACTAGAAAGTGGAGAATCCTGGAGCATGCTACCCTCTTCTAGACATTCCTCATAAACTTTCGGACTTTCTTCAATTAGTTCTTCAGAAACATCAATGACACTACATTCCTCCTCATGGTTTGGATATTGAGATGCTTTGAACACATTTAGAGAAACCTTCTCTCATCCGAAAGAAATATCCATCATCCCTATGGCGCAATTTATATTGGCCTTGGCCGTAGCAAGAAAAGGACGTCCCAAAATGATAGGTGTGTGCTTTAACTCATGGGACGAGGCCATATCCAGAATAAGAAACTCCACCGGGAAATAACATTCATGCACCTTCACAATCACATCTTCCAATAGTCCCCTTGGAGTCTTTACAGATCAATCCGCCAGTTGAAGGATTATAGATGTGGGTTTTAACTCCCCTAGATCAAACTGCTCATATATAAAGGTGGGTAACAAGTTCACACTAGCTCCAAGGTCCAGCAATGCTCTATCAAATGTAATTCTACCTATATCACAAGAGATCAGTGGAGCTCTGGGGTCCTTCAACATTTTAGGTAAATGATTCATAACAGCTGCACTGACATCTTCGGACAAGCGGACCTTTTGTGTTACCACCTTTGGTTCACTTTTTGGTGTACATAGCTCTTTCAAAAAATTTACATATGTCGGCACATGTTTGATTGCATCCAATAGTGGAATATTTATGTTTACCTGTTTAAACAATTCCACTAGTTCTTCTTGTTGGTCTGGCTTTCTCTTTTGAGCTTTAGGCTTCAATGCATCAGGGAATGGGACCTTAGGCACATATTCTTGGGGTCCTTCATCGACTTTCGCCTTTCCTTTATCAAACTTCTTCTCTCCACCCTCCGACTTCTTTTTCTCTTGCATAATCACCGGCTCCTCATCCTCACTATCACTTTCTATGTGGGTATCTTGACCCGAACTACTGCCAACTTCCTTAATCCTGTAAGGATTATCTAAAACCTTCCCGCTCCTAAGAGAAGAGATTGTCTTTACATTCTCAAATTGGGGACCTACAGGAGGGGGCAGCTGAGGTTGATTGGGCTGATTGAGTTGAGGAAGAATGGGAGCTCTTGGAGGGAAGCCTGGAGGATGTTGATTGCGGGGGTTGGCCACCGGTTGGCTAGGGAGCTGGCCTACCTCTCTTCTCATGTTATTAGCAGCAAGTTATCCTATCTGATTTTCCAACATAGAAATAGATTGTGCTTGGGTAAGAATAAATTGTTGGAGTTGTTCAAACTTGTCATCAAAAGTGGACTGAGTAGGAGGTGGCTGATAATGTGGCTGATGGGAACGATGTGAAGGAAATTGCTGAAATTGGCCCTGAGAAAATTGGGCTCGAGGATATGGGGCCTGAGCTTGATGGAAAAGAGGTTGATGGAATTGTTGATGGAGAAAAGGAGATGAATAAGAGTGATTTGGATTAGATTGACTTGGCATTGGAAAAGGTTGTTTTTGATTTGAATGGTGCGAGGGATGAGGTTGGGTGGATGGGCTTTGATTGGATTTCCAAGAAAAATTTGGGTGATTTCTCCAGCCTGGATTGTAGGTGTTTGAGTAAGGGTCATATACGGGCTTGGAGACACCTTGAGCAGCAAAGATTTGTTCTTTGATAAACAGGGAAAGTTGGGCTGCTATGGGACACTCACTCAAAGAATGGCTAGGGCTAGAACACAATGAACAAATTTCTTTTTGACTGGGAGTTGAGAATTGTTGAGGTTGAGGAGCAGAAGATGAAGAAGGTTCCTGCCTATTCATAGCTAATAACTGGTCTAGCTTCTGAGCCACCATATCAACCTTCTTTATGTCACGCCCCGAGCGCGGAAGATTACCTAGAGGCGTGACACGTCTATATAGATCGTGTCAATCATGTAAATATCAGAGTGCGCAAATAACTAAGATTTAACTCGAAATTAATACAAATAGTACGAGCTGAAAATTGTCACAACTAATCAAAGGATAAATACATATGTTCCCAGAGTCCAACGACTAGGCTTCAAATCTTAAGCAGTTCTAATCAAGTTGACTAATAGAAATGACATAGATGAATTGATACAACTGACATAAGTGAACTAATACAATAACACAAAGGACATGACAATTTGATAACTTCACTCTAACACTCATCACTCAGTCTCATTCCCTTCCGAGTGTTGGTTGACATCTAAATTACCTGAAAATATTAGAAAATAACTAGATGAGCGAATCGCTCAGTAGGAATTACATCTCAAGATTTAACATGCTTTAAGTGGTTTACAAGTTCAATTAATGTCAGTAAAGCTATGCATGTAGATGAGTAGATATCAAGGATTGTAAAAATCGACAAGAGCAGTGAAGGAATAACAAGTGAGAGTATAAGGATTCCAACTTCAATGCAGCAATAGCAAGAGATTCAAGCAAGTAATAACTGGAATTAACAAAATCTTTCTAAGAGAGTAAGAACTCATGTCAAGCAAGTAATAGAAAGTAATATAAATTCAAGCATGTAAAACTGGAATTGACTATTTATCAATTTCATTCAAGCAAAAACTTTACCCTTCTGCGGGTCTCAAGTCAAATCAATCAAGTAATATCACGAGAATGAGTAGAATGTCTAAAGCCTAGCACGCAAGTACTCCGGTGCAATGCCAAACACCGTGGTCAATAAACTCCCATGGGCACAAGTACCTTCGGGTGCTCCTCCCAGGACCAGACCGGGCCCTATATGCACAGCATTAATCATGTTTGTTGGCATCCACTCTCATTTATAGCCAATATGGAATTTCAAGGTTTGACCAGTATGATATATAAGGTGGAATTATGGAATGGAATCTAAGGGCGCATTGATGTATAGGGATGAACTAGGAGTGGAAACCAGTAACGTTTGATACATGGAAAAAAACTAGATAAGAGAGGTGCCTTATGGGCCACCTGACAAGTTTAGAAACGACACCCTCACTGTGGGATACCCTTCTTGGAAACTATACAGGGTTTAGAGGACCCTATCAGGAGTTAAATGGCACCTCTCAGGCTACCATCTACTAGTGGAGATGGCAAAAGTGAAAGCCTAACGATCACGTTAACGTAATGAGCCAGCTATGTCGAATCAGCAGTTCATCGCGTCAACGCGGTGAACAGGCTGGGTCGACCCTGCAGTTCATCGCGTCAACCCTGCAATTCATCGCATCAACCCTGCAGTTCGTCGCGTCAACGCGGTGAACAGGCTGGGTCGACTCTGCATTTCATCGCGTCAATGCGGTGAACAGGCTGGGTCGACCCTACAGTTCATCGCGTCGACCCTGCAGTTCATCGCGTCAACCCTACAGTTCATCGCGTCAACGCGGTGAACAGGCTGGGTCGACTCTGCAGTTCATCGCGTCAACGCGGTGAACAGGCTGGGTCGACCATGTAGTTCATCGCGTCGACCCTGCAGTTCATCGCGTCCACCCTGCAGTTCATCGCATCAACGCGGTGAACAGGATGGGTCGACTCTACAGTTCATATCTGCTCAAAATGGCTTAAGGTATTAATCTTTGATTAAGCTAGGGTTAACTGGATGATTAGTTTAACATCATGCAGTTAGAAGGCGCCCATGGGGCTGCCATCTCTTAGAAGAAGGCGCCCTTGGGTCTGTCACCTTCTATTCGAAGGCGCCCTAGGGGCTACCATGAAATTTTAATAGGTTAGTTAAATGATAAAACTTGCGTTATACGGATATATCGTATGGATATGAAGCTAATTCATACCAATTACCCTAGATTGAAGCTAATACATGCTAATCGTCTTGGGTATAAGGCTAATACATGCTAATTATCTTAGGTATGAAGCTAATACATGCTAATCAGCTTAGGTATGAAGCTAATACATGATAATCATCTTAGATTTAAGCTAACACATGTTAATTATTCTAGGTATGAGACTAATACTCGCCAATTATTCTGGGTATAAGGCTAATACACGAGAAACATGCTGTATATACTTTATATCTATTTGCTAAACATGCAATTGAGAGGGGTTTTGGGTTTGTATGTTTATGTTGTTATTCATGTAAGTTCTTGAGATTTTAGTCTTTCTTAGTCATTTTCATACTTTTCAGATCTTCATTTCAATTTCATGTCTTCTGCAAACTTGTTCATCCTTAAGTACTTTACATTTCCTTCTTCAACCTCTTTCTCTAATTCCTCTCCGTTTTCAAGTTATTACATGTTTTTTCACTTGCTGTCCAGGCACCTTACTGTTCATCCGAGTTGATATCTTCTTTTGTTCCCCAGTTTTCATGTCCTTCCAGTCCTTATTTCTCTCTGAGTTCTTCACAAAAGTTCTTCTTGCCTTGTAGATCTAGATTTGCTTCTTCTACCACTTCCTCCAATTCTTCTTAATTTTTAAGTAATAATTACTTTTCTACAGTTCTATTTTCTACTCAGTCACTGTTCACCTACGCCTATAGATCTCGATTTTTCACATTTTTCACCTTCTTCCCCTCATTTTCTCTCTCTGCACTCTTCATAAAACTTCTTCCTAACCCTTCAGTTTACAATTTTCTCTTCTTTCACATATTCTCATTCTCTCTAGATTTTACGTTATTCTCTTTCTTAGAACTCCCTATTTTCAATATAATTTCATTGTGCTTTCAACTTTGTCTTTTTCAACTTGGTCTTTTCAACTTGGTCATTTTCCACATTTTTCATCCTCTTGGCTACAATTTCTTCTTTCACTATTTTCAGGTTTTAGTTTATCTAATATAACATTTTTAACATGGTGGTTTCAGTTTCACAGAAATTGACATAATGACAAGCCCTTTACTAAAGCATGAACTATATCAAATCTGAGGTGGTCATTCAACGTAAGACGTGTTGGTAAATCAAGTAACATGGAGATTTAGCCTAACATATTATTAGGTTAGGTAGGCTAACAGATTAATTTAACTCTAATATAACATATTTATCATAGTGTATATAGAATATGGTGTAGTCATTTAGCATAAAACATGTCCGTAAAACAAGTAACATGAATATTTAGTTTATCATGTGATTAGATTAGGTAATTTAACTGATTAGCTAACATATTCTAACAGATTAGCTAACATTTTACTTAATCTATGTGAAAGCATGATAGACATTGATGTAACATGATTTATCGCATGGAACATCGCATGTAAATGAGCTAATACTAATTTTTATCCTAGATTTGCTATCTTAGATTAGCTAATGTTTGGTTAAAAGCCTGAGAACACCTATTAAAACATGATGTGTAACCACTAAATACCGCATGGAGATGAGACTAATCACTAATTTTACATGCTAATATAACCTAGATTAGCTATGGTTTGGTTAAAGCTCGAGATCACCTACCTCTGTGTGATGGCAGAAAGGGTACAGGTGGAAGAAGATCAGCTCATTCCCTCCTCTACAATGATTCAGAGAATGCTCCCACGTTCTCTGCAGCAAGGCTTCGAATGTCAGAGAAAGCAAGAGTCTCTACCTCAATAGAGGGGTATAATATAGGGATTTTAGGATTTTTGATAGACAGGAGGGGAACCAGATCTGAAATAATAGCATCCCATAGTGCGATGCCAACTCAAATAGGCCGTTCGTGTCTTCTTAAGAAGTGCTGTAAGTTGGGGTGCACTATTCATAAGTTAAGATTCTAAGTTAAACTTCAAAGATTTTTATCTTTAAAAATTGATGGAGTTAGTTTATGAAATTTCATGGGTGAGATCCTTACATTTTTCTCTATTTTTACATATAATTTTTTGAAAAAATTTCTTTTTAAATAAAAAGTAGCACTATTCACGTCACTATTCACGTTTAGTAAATAACGACCTAACATATGTCGTTGTTTAGTGAATAACGACTATGCATTGGTCGTTACTTCTTTTGGAGCATTTTCATATCACCCTCTAAGGACTGAAATTGGATATATATCCTTTCCATCCTTATGCATCTACTTTAGTTGAATAACGACACCTTACATGTCGTTATTTCGTGAGTAACGGCCTAATAACAGTCGTGATTTTGAACGGAGACTTTTCTATAATAACCAAAATTGTCTATATACCCTTTCTCACTTTCTAAATTATGTTTATCCTTTAACACTTCATCTATATACCCTTATTTCTTCAAAACAATGATATAATGTAAAAGTTGAAAATGTGAAATTTTCTAAATTATGAAAATATGATTTGGCATCTTGAAAAATTGCTGTTTAACCTTTAAAACCCTATCTATATAACCTATTTCCTATTCCCTTATAATAGTGTAATAAGATGTATTATTAGTTTCTTAAGTGATTGAAAATATAAATTGGTATTTCCTAAAATATAATTTGGCATCTTTTAAAGTATCTATTCATTTTTGAATTATTAATTAAATGATTTAAATGGTTAATCAAATAGAATTAGAATATGAGTTCAATATCTAAATATATAGATATAATTTTTTTTAAAAATTCGTACATTTCTATTTTAAAATTCCCGGGTGTTACACCCTCTCCTACTTAAAAGAATTTGGTCCCCAAATTCAATTGTATAAGGGTATTGTCGAAAGTATATGATACTTACAGTCAAAAATAGTTCTGGGTATCTTCTTTTCATGGATTCCTTAGTCTCCCAAGTTGCTTCTTGCTCCGAGCATCGATTCCATTGGATTTTCACCATAGGGATTGTCTTGCTCCTTAGAATTCGGACTTCGCGGTTGAGGATCCGCATCGGCCTTTGCTCATAAGTAAGATCTCTTTGAATCACCAAATCATCATGGTCGATGACATGTGAAGGGTCGTGCACATATTTCTTCAGCATAGAAATATGAAATACATTATGCACTTCCGAGAGTTGAGGAGGTAAAGTAATATGGTAAGCCACCTCGCCCACTCTTTCCAATACTTCAAATGGACCGATAAACCTTGGTGTAAGCTTGCCCTTAACACCGAATCTTCTAATACCTCGGCCAGGAGATACCTTGAGAAATACATGGTCGCCTACTTGAAATTCCAAATCTCTCCTTCTGTTATCAGCATAAGATTTTTGCCTGCACTGAGTTACCTTGAGTCTCTCTCTGATAAGGTGTATCTTTTCAGTTGAATCTCTAACCATATCTGGGCCTAGAAGTTGTCTTTCACCGACTTCATCCCAGCATATTGGAGATCGACAACTCTTGCCATAAAGTGCCCCAAAAGGTGCCATCTGGATACTGGCTTGATAACTGTTATTGTAGGCAAATTCGACTAGGGGTAAGTGGTCATGCCAGCTTCCGCCGAAATCTATAATACATGCCCTTAACATATCTTCAACAACCTGATTTGTCCTTTCAGTCTGACCATCTATCTGGGGATGGAAAGCAGTGCTGAAATTAAGTTTCGTCCCGAGAGAGTGTTGTAGACCCTTCCAAAAATGAGAGGTGAAGCGTGGGTCTCGGTCAGATACGATCGAGACGGGAACTCCATGCAATCTAACCATCTCCTTAATATACAGGGTAGCAAGTACGTCGACTGACCATCGACTTTTGATGGGTAAGAAATGGGCCGATTTAGTTAACCGGTCAATAATTACCCAAATTCCATCATATCCGGCCCTAGACTTGGGCAAACCCATGATAAAGTGCATGCCAATGTCTTCCCACTTCCACTTGGGAATATCCAGCAGATGTAGCTTTCCGGCGGGTTTTTGATGTTCTGCCTTCACTTGTTGGCATGTGAGGCAACGAGACACAAAGTCTGCTACCTCCCTTTTCATGTTAGGCCACCAGAAAGTTCTTTTCAAATCTTGGTACATCTTAGTGGCTCCAGGGTGGATTGTGTACCTCGATCTATGAGTTTCTTCAAGAATCTTTTTCTTCAATTTGGGACAGTCGGGCACACATATCCGTTCATGAAATAGTAATCTGCCATCAGGTGCCAGCTTGAAATCCAGTCTCTCGTCCAGCTTGCTCTTTATCTCCACTAGCGAGGGATCCTTTTCTTGTAACTTCTTGATTTCAGGTAGCAAATCTGGATGTAGGCTCATATGAGATAGAATAATACACATGTTCTTCTCATCTGTGCTGATATCAAGCTCAGAGAATTTCTCCAGCAGTTTCCATTCTTGTATCATGCAGTTGGCCAATATTGTTCTCGGCTTTCGACTAAGGGCATCAGCTATGGAATTACCCTAACCAGGATGGTACTGTATAGTGAAGTCGAAATCCTTGAGATACTCGAGCCAACGCCTTTGCCGCATGTTCAGCTCCTTTTGGGAGAATAAGTACTTGAGGCTTTTATGATCGGAGTACACAATGAATTATTCTCCGTAGAGATAGTGCCTCTAGATCTTTAAAGCGAATACTACTGCGGCCAGTTCTAAGTCGTGAACTGGGTAGTTCTCTTCATGTTTCTTCAATTGTCGGGAAGAGTATGCAATGACTCTCCCATTCTGCATCAATACACATCCGAGGCCAATACCAGAAGCATCGGTATATACCTCGTATTTTTCTCCTTCCATTGGTAATGATAAGACTGGAGCAGTGGTCAAGAGATCCTTCAAAGTTTGGAAACTCTTTTCATAGTCTTCCTTCCACTCATAAGGTACTTCCTTCCGGGTTAACCTGGTCAGGGGAACAGCAATTTTGGAGAAGTCCTTTATAAAACGCTGGTAGTAACCAGCTAGACCCAAGAAGCTCCGAATCTCAGTTACATTTGTAGGTCGTTCCCAGTTCTTCACGGCTTCGACCTTTGATGGGTCAACAGCAATTCCATTCTTCGAAATGATATGGCCTAAGAAGGATACTTCCTCGAGCCAAAACTTGCATTTGCTGAATTTGGCATATAGCTTGTTTCCCCTTAATATCTGTAATGCCTTCTTGAGGTGTTCTTCATGATCCTCTTCGGTCTTTGAATAGATCATAATATCATCAATAAAGACCATAATAAATTGGTCTAAATAGGGCCTGAATATGCTGTTCATTAACTGCATAAAAGCTGCGGGGGCATTTGTTAGTCCGAAAGGCATAACAGTAAATTCGGAATGCCCATACCTGCTTCGGAATGCAGTTTTATGAATGTCTTCTTCTTTGATCTTCAATTGGTGGTAACCAGAACGAAGATCAATCTTGGAGAAATATAAAGCTCCAGATAGTTGATCGAACAGCTCATCAATCCTTGGCAGTGGATACTTGTTCTTGATTGTAAGGTGATTTAGCTGCCGATAATCTATGCATAATCTCATCGATCCGTCCTTCTTTTTGACGAATAGCACGGGTGCTCCTCATGGGGAAGTACTCGGCCAGATGAAACCCTTGTTCAATAACTCCATTAGCTGCTCTTTTAGTTCCTTCAGCTCAGCAGGGGACATTCTGTATGGTGTCCTGGAAATAGGACCAGCACCAGGGACAAGGTCGATTGTGAACGACACTTCCCTTTCCGGGGGTAGGCCGGTTAAATCTTCTGGAAAAACATCAGGAAAATCCAGAATTACACGGATGTCTTCAAGTTTAACCTTCTCGACTTCCGTGGCAGTCACGAATGCTATGAAAGCCATGCATCCCTTATTCATAAGTTTACTAGCTCGGAGTGCTGATATAAGAAGTGATTTACTCCGAGGGCGATTATAAACTAGCTCTGGGAAATCTATGAAAGTTACCTTGCCATGCCGGCAATCTACAGTTGCTTGATATGTGGATAGCCAGTCGGCACCTAGTATGACATCATAACCCTTTATATCTAGGCATATCAGGTCAGCATGTAAATTATTTCCCTAAATCATCACTTCACAGTTTGGATAGTGATAAGTGATATCAGACTCATTCCCAAGAGGTGTAGATATGACCAAATCTAACAGTTCATGTTTCTTAGAAAATGAAGCAGCAAAGTTCTTGGAAACAAATGAATGAGTTGCTCCGGTATCGAATAAAACTTGAGCAATTTTTGAACAAATAGTGAGAGTACCTTCCACAATTCCATCTTTAGTGGGTTCCGTCTCTTGGAGAGCTTGCAGACGGCCTTTTTTCTTTACCGGACGCTTCTCATCTTTGGTGTCTTGTTCCTTCATCAGTGGGCAGTCTGGGATTCGATGCTCTCGGCTCCCACATCGAAGACAAGCTCCTAACTTTCTCCAGCATTCCTCGGTCTTATGACTAGCTTTATCACAATACTTGCAAATCTCCTTTGATGGTGTGGTGGTGGAGAATGGCCTGTCATTCTTCTGGAATTTCTTCGCCTTAGAGGGCTCCCCTCCCATGAAGAATCGCTTCTTGTTGAAGGATTGTTTAAATTTTCCCGGGCTTATGACGGGTTCCTTCTTGTCTCTTCCTCGGATTCTCTCAGATAATTCGGTGGCGTCTTCCAGCAGTTGAGCACGTCGAACCATCTCCGAATAGACTTGGATGTCCATCGGGGCAAGTTGTGTGATATAATGGGGCCGAAGCCCGTTGAGGAATCTTCTCGCCTTCATCTTTTCCGTACACACCAAGTGGGGTGCATACCTAGATAATCTGGAGAATTGGGCCTCATACTCAGCCACTTTCAAGCCCCGTTGTTTTAGAACAGCGAATTCCGTGGCTTTCTTTTCCTGGATATGATCGGAGAAGTACTTATTGTTGAAATGCTCCGTGAATTCATCCCATGTGACATGGTATTCTGGCAGTGTTACTTCTATGGATTCCCACCAGCATCGAGCGTCCCGCTCTAGTTGGAATATGGCAAGTAAAACCTTCTCTTCATCCACGCATTGCATCACACGGAAGATTCGTTCCATCTCCTTTAGCCAATTCTCGGCATCCTCGGGGTCGGACGAACCCGTGAACCTCGGTGGGTTCATGTTACGGAAACTTCGGTGGAGATCTCCCGCTCTATGATTTGCTCCGCCTTGGGCCACTTACTGTAGTGCCTGTGTGAGGCCTTGCACGGTGCGCTGCATCTCGTGCCATTGTGCTCTTTCCGCAGCCATGATCCTACAAAAGAGTTAAGTATGATAAAGATCGGGTTTACTTGTAAGGTCGAAAGTCATTGTAGAACTTAACCCATGGCTCTATCCATCTCACCGGGTAAGGTATATCTATCCTTGAACTTGGTTTTTACCTATCCTTGGACTCAAGTTTTTACTTAGATTTCAATTTCTAACCGTTTATTTTTTCTAGTTCCCTAGGTTTGAAAACCTAGGCTCTGATACCACGAAGACTGTCACGCCCCGAGTGCAGAAGATTACCCGGAGGCGTGACACCTCTATATAGATCGTGTCATCATGTAAATATCAGAGTGCGTAAATAACTAAGATTTAACTCAAAATTAATACAAATAGTACGAGCTGACAATTGTCACAACTAATCAAAGGACAAATACATATGTTCCCAGAGTCCAACGACTAGGCTTCAAATCTTAAGCAGTTCTAATCAAGTTGACTAATAGAAATGACATAGATGAATTGATACAACTGACATAAGTGAACTAATACAATAACACAAAGGACATGACAATTTGATAACTTCACTCTAACACTCATCACTCAGTCTCATTCCCTTCCGAGTGTTGGTTGATATCCAAATTACCTGAAAATATTAGAAAATAACTAGATGAGCGAATCGCTCAGAAAGAATTACATCTCAAGATTTAACATGCTTTAAGTGGTTTACAAGTTAATTAATGTCAGTAAAGCTATGCATGTAGATGAGTAGATATCAAGGATTGTAAAAATTGACAAGAGCAGTGAAGGAATAACAAGTGAGAGTATAAGGATTCCAACTTCAATGCAGCAATAGCAAGAGATTCAAGCAAGTAATAACTGGAATTAACAAAATCTTTCCAAGAGAGTAAGAACTCATGTCAAGCAAGTAATAAAAAGAAATATAAATTCAAACATGTAAAACTGGAATTGGCTATTTATCAATTTCATTCAAGCAAAAACTTTACCCTTCTGCGGGTCTCAAGTCAAATCAATCAAGTAATATCATGAGAATGAGTGGAATGTCTAAAGCCTAGCAAGCAAGTACTCCGGTGCAATGCTAAACACCGTGGTCAATAAACTCCCATGGGCACAAGTACCTTTGGGTGCTCCTCCTAGGACCAGATCGGGCCCTATATGCACAGCATTAATCATGTTTGTTGGCATCCACTCTCATTTATAGCCAATATGGAATTTCAAGGTTTGACCAGTATGATATATAAGGTGGAATTATGGAATGGAATCCAAGGGCGCATTGATGTGTATGGATGAAATAGGAGTGGAAACCAGTAACGTTTGATACACGGAAAAAAAATTAGATAAGAGAGGTGCCTTATGGGCCACCTGACAAGTTTAGAAATGACACCCTCACTGTGGGATGCCCTTCCTGAGAACTATACAGGGTTTAGAGGACCCTATCAGGAGTTAAATGGCACCTCTCAGGCTGCCATCTATTAGTGGAGATGGCAAAAATAAAAGCCTAACGATCACGTTAACGCAATGAGCTAGCTATGTCGAATCAGCAGTTCATCGCGTCAACGTGGTGAACAGGCTGGGTCGACCCTGCAGTTCATCGCGTCAACCCTACAGTTCATCGCGTCAACGCGGTGAACAGGCTGGGTCAACTCTGCTGTTCATCGCGCCAACGCGGTAAACAGGTTGGGTCGACCCTGCAGTTCATCGCGTCAACGCGGTGAATAGGCTGGGTCGACCCTGCAGTTCATCGCGTCGACCCTGCAGTTCATCGCATCAACGCGGTGAACAGGCTGGGTCGACCCTGCAGTTCATCGCGTCAACCCTGCAGTTCATCGCGTCAACGCGGTGAACAGGATGGGTCGACTCTGCAGTTCATATCTGCTCAAAATGGCTTAAGGTATTAATCTTTGATTAAGCTAGGGTTAACTGGACGATTAGTTTAACATCATGCAGTTAGAAGGCGCCCATGGGGCTGCCATCTCTTAGAAGAAGGCGCCCTTGGGTCTGTCACCTTCTATTCGAAGGCGCCCTAGGGGCTACCATGAAATTTTAATAGGTTAGTTAAATGATAAAACTTGCGTTATATGGATATATCGTATGGATATGAAGCTAATTCATACTAATTACCCTAGATTGAAGCTAATACATGCTAATCGTCTTGGGTATAAGGCTAATACATGCTAATTATCTTAGGTATGAAGCTAATGCATGCTAATCAGCTTAGGTATGAAGTTAATACATGATAATCATCCTAGATTTAAGCTAACACATGTTAATTATTCTAGGTATGAGACTAATACTCGCTAATTATTTTAGGTATAAGGCTAATACATGAGAAACATGTCGTATATACTTTATATCTATTTGCTAAACATGCAATTGAGAGGGGTTTTGGGTTTGTATGTTTATGTTGTTATTCATGTAAGTTCTTGAGATTTTAGTCTTTCTTAGTCTTTTTCATACTTTTTGAATCTTCATTTCAATTTCATGTCTTCTGCAAACTTGCTCATCCTTAAGTGCTTTACATTTCCTTCTTCAACCTCTTTCTCTAATTCCTCTCAGTTTTCAAGTTATTGCATGTTTTTCCACTTGCTATCCTGTCACATTACTGTTCATCCGAGTTGATATCTTCTTTTGTTCCCCAGTTTTCATATCATTCCAATCCTCTTTTCTCTCTGAGTTCTTAACAAAAGTTCTTCTCTTGTAGATCTAGATTTTCTTCTTCTACCACTTCCTCCAATTCTTCTTAGTTTTTAAGTTATAATTAATTTCCTACGGTTCTGTTTTCTACTCAGTCACTGTTCACATGCGCCTATAGATCTCGGTTTTTCACATTTTTCACCTTCTTCCTCTCATTTTCTCTCTCTGCACTCTTCATAAAATTTCTTCCTAACCCTCCAATCTACATTTTTCTATTCTTTCACATATTCCCATTCTCTCTAGATTTTACGTCATTCTCCTTCTTAGAACTCCCTATTTTTAATATAATTTCATTATGCTTTCAACTTGGTCTTTTTCAACTTGGTCTTTTCAACTTGGTCGTTTTCCACATTTTTCATCCTCTTGGCTACAATTTCTTCTTTCACTATTTTCAGGTTTTAGTTTATCTAATATAACATTTTTAACATGGTGGTTTCAGTTTCACAGAAATTGACATAATGACAAGCCCTTTACTAAAACATGAACTATATCAAATCTGAGGTGGTCATTCAACGTAAGACGTGTTGGTAAATCAAGTAACATAGAGATTTAGCCTAACATATTATTAGGTTAGGTAGGCTAACAGATTAATTTAACTATAATATAACATATTTATCATAGTGTATATAGAATATGGTGTAGTCATTTAGCGTAAAACATGTCCGTAAAACAAGTAACATGAATATTTAGTTTATCATGTGATTAGATTAGGTAATCTAACTGATTAGCTAACATATTCTAACAGATTAGTTAACATTTTACTTAATCTATGTGAAAGCATGATAGACATTGATGTAACATGATTTATCGCATGGAACATCGCATGTAAATGAGCTAATACTAATTTTTATCCTAGATTAGTTATCTTAGATTAGTTAATGTTTGGTTAAAAGTCTGAGAATACCTATTAAAACATGATGTGTAACCACTAAATACCGCATGGAGATGAGACTAATCACTAATTTTACATGCTAATATAACCTAGATTAGCTATGGTTTGGTTAAAGCTCGAGATCACCTACCTCTGTGTGATGACAGAAAGGGTACAGGTGGAAGAAGAAAGGAAGAAGATCAGCTCCTTCCCTCCTCTACAATGCTTCAGAGAATGCTCCCACGTTCTCTGCAGCAAGGCTTCGAATGTCAGAGAAAGCAAGAGTCTCTGCCTCAATAGAGGGATATAATATAGGGATTTTAAGATTTTTTGTAGACAGGAGGGGAACTAGATCTGAAATAATAGCATCCCATAGTGCGATGCCAACTCAAATAGGCTGTTCATGTCTTCTTACGAAGTGCTGTAAGTTGGGGCGCACTATTCATAAGTTAAGATTCCAAGTTAAACTTCAAAGATTTTTATCTTTAAAAATTGATGGAGTTAGTTTATGAAATTTCATGGGTGAGATCCTTACATTTTTCTCTACTTTTACATATAATTTTTTGAAAAAATTTCTTTTTAAATAAAAAGTAGCACTATTCACGTCACTATTCACGTTTAGTAAATAATGACCTAACATATGTCGTTGTTTAGAGAATAACGACTATGCATTGGTCGTTACTTCTTTTGGAGCATTTTCCTATCACCCTCTAAGGACCGAAATTGGATATATATCCTTTCCATCCTTATGCATCTACTTTAGTTGAATAACGACACCTTGCATGTCGTTATTTCATGAGTAACGGCCTAATAACGGTCGTGATTTTGAACGGAGACTTTTCTATAATAACCAAAATTGTATATATACCCTTTCTCACTTCCTAAATTATGTTTATCCTTTAACACTTCATCTATATACCCTTATTTCTTCAACATAATGATATAATGTAAAAGTTGAAAATGTGAAATTTTCTAAATTATGAAAATATGATTTGACATCTTGAAAAATTGCTATTTAACCTTTAAAACCCTATCTATATAACCTATTTCCTATTCCCTTATAATAGTGTAATAAGATGTATTATTAGTTTCCTAAGTGATTGAAAATATAAATTGGTATTTCCTAAAATATAATTTGGCATCTTTTAAAGTATCTATTCATTTTTGAATTATTAATTAAATGATTTAAATGGTTAATCAAATAGAATTAGAATATGAGTTTAATATGTAAATATATAGATATAATTTTTTTTTAAAATTCGTACATTTCTATTTTAAAATTCCCGGGTGTTACACTCTATCTTCTGGGCCAGCAAATCCATTTTATTCAATTTCTGGGTTATGGTATTGATGTCCATCTTATTCTCAAACTCCCCTTGATTCTTGACTTCGTAAAGCCCAGCCTTCTTGTTTGGTCCGATCATTCGTTCATATGATGAAAGTGAGGTGTAACTGATGGAGTTTTCACTCAATATTTCAAATAAATCATATGCTTCATCCTCACTCTTACTCATGAATGCTCCCCCACATGATGCATCCACCATCTGTCTATAATTCTCCGTTAGCCCCTCATAAAATGCTTGAACAATTTGCCATCTTGACAAGCCGTGATGAGGACATTTTCTTAATAGATCTTTCAACCTATCCCAAGCCTCATGTATATGTTCTCCAGTATTTTGGGTAAATCTAGTTATGGCTCTTCTCATTGTGTTGGCTCGCCCTATGGGATAGAATTTCTTCAAAAATTCTTTTTACATTTCTACCCATATATCAATGACCCTACCCAATGCTCCTAACCACTATTTGGCCTTATCCTTGAGAGAGAATGGGAAGAGAGTTAGCCTAAGAGCATCATCAGAGAATGGGAAGAGAGTTAGCCTAAGAACCGTAGTGTGAATCTAGGGCCAATGTCTACTAGATTTTATTTAAGGTCTAGGTGGTGCAAAGATGCATGGGAATTATGATTTGTGGGCTAAGGAAGGGTGATGAAATCCCCACCTTATCTTGCTTATGGGTATTGCCCTTAGAATATTTTAGAAATGATATGTAACAAATCAAGTTCAAACAAGGGGTTCTATGCAAGCATGGAAATGCATGAGCATGCTTTTGAAAAAATTAGAGTACTCACCTTGCCTCCCGCAATCTTCAATAATATAATTAATAATAATTAAACAACAAGGAAAAATAAATTCTATCCTAAATGATGCATGACCTAAAACATGGAAGTGTGGGTTCTACTCTTGCAATGAACATTTTTATTGAAGTTCAAGTGATGATTTTTTTGTTTTTATTTAATGAACATATCTAACCACAAGATATGAAATGTAGAGAAATGAAATTAAAATGAAAGATGAAAAGTTTGGATACTTACTTGAAAAGCGTTCCCTCCTTCCTTTTTTTTTGAAATGAATGACTAAATCACAAAGATGAAAGAAAGAAAGGCAAACTTACCTCTGATTTTTTTTTTTGAGTTTTTAAGTTATTTTTTCTCCCTTTTTTTTCTGGAAAAAGTAAAAGAGAACTTTATTAGTACACTATAAACACAAGGAAAATAAAGTTCTTAAGTCAAAAATCATCATTCTTCCCCAGCAACGGCGCCAAAAATTGATAATACGAAAGTTCGTCATTTAAAACACGCGTATAACAATCTTAAAATCGAACTCGCACAAAATGATCAAAAGAGAACGTAGTACTATGGCAAGCACGGGTCGAATCCTCAAGGAAGAAGATATTTTTAAAGTTAAAAATCTTGAACTCCTTTGGAAAATATTTACGATTTGATTGCTTGAAGAAAAGTGATGAAATAAAGAACGATTCTAACATTTAATTAAAAATGCCTATGACTATGTGCCTATGCTACATAAAATAATTGCATGAAGTGGAAAGAAGAGATAGAAGAAGGGGGCAGAGAGGGAGGAGTAGTAAGAACTAGATCAAAAGAACAACTCCTTTCATTAACTTAAAAGAAAGAGTACATGAAATGTGAAATAAGATTACACCAATGACGCAACGAGATTACAATGAAGTGAAATAACACAAAACCAATAAGAACAAGAAAAGTCTGAAGTTTGGAGATGGTAGCAGCAATGGTGATGACGGCGCCGTCCTTTCTTGGCCTTGGATCACGAACCACCTCGCGGAAGATGTCATCTACGCCGGGAGGAAATCACCTTCGTCGTTGAAGTCGCACATGGAGAAGAATGACTTTAAAACCAATATGAATTAGGGGATGCTAAAGAAGAAGAAGTTGAAGAGGAGGGAGAGGGGAAGAACTTTGATGAAGAACTTAGATAGAAAAGAATAGCAGAAGGGCTTCAAAATGGAGGAATAACAAAAGTTAGCACCTCAGATGAACAGTAACAACACAAGACAGCTAGTTGAAAAATGGGAAATAACTTCAAAACTAGAAAGAATTAGAAGATGGTGTAGACGATGAATTTGTAGAACACTTAAAAACAAAGAACTTTTATGAAGACAGTAAGAGCAGAAAATGACTAGAAGATAGAGAAATAAGGGGAAGAACAAAGAGAAACACTGGTTCGCAGATGAACAGGACAGTACAGTGCAAAATATGAAATAGCTTGAAAATCAGAAGGAATTAGAAGATGGTGTAGAAGAAGAAGTTGTAGAAGACTTAAAAATAAATAACTTCTATGAAGACAGCAAGAGGAGAAGAGAGACGGAGGAAGAATAAAAATAGGGAATAATAGAGAAGAACACATTCTGAAAATGCACAGGACAGAACAGTAGAAAACACGAAATACCTTACAAACCAGAGAGAATTTGAAGATGATGCAGACAAAGAAGTTGTAGAGAACGTAAAAACAAATAACTTTGATGAAGAGTGCATGAGCTGAAAATGACCTTAAGTTAGAGAACTTGGGGGCCTAATGTTGGGAGAGAAAGAGGGAGAGTGAAAGATTGCCAAAAGAAAAAGACTCCCATTCACCTCCTTGTCATGAGCTATTTATAGGTAAAGTTGGGTCAATGGAGGGTGGAGATTGTATCAAAAAGAGATGGATGGCTGAGATTTAAGTAGAATATGATACATGGGGAAGAGGAAAAGTAGGTGGGCACCCCCTTTCTTGGACTTTGGGCACCCCCTTTCCCAAAGCTCATCATGTCTCTCCTTTATTTCAAACTTTGAATTCAATTTTCCCTCCAACCGAAATATGTGTTTCTTTTTCTCAATTCCAAACTTTTAAAATTTCTTTTCCCTCCAATCAAAATATGTGCTTTTGACTTGGTCAAAGTAGCGGTGACAGTTTTACCCCCGGCTTCTTTTGTAGTTGCCTTCGGTGTCCTACACACACGTAATTACACTTTAGTCCATAAAAATTATCACAATGTGCATATAAATCTCAAATGCTCATGATTATGTAATGGAGAATTAATGCTCATGGTCCTCAGCTTTAATTTATTATTAAATAAGATAATTGAATTAATCAATTTACGTGAAAGCTCCAATTTAAATGCGGAGTTGAGGCTAACTATGAAATATGCATAATTACCTAATTATATGCACATAAAATGGTGTACATGCAATGACTTGTCATAAGAAATGGACCCTTATCATGTGACTGCGGTGAGGTTTCCCGCTCGTCGTGGTTTTCTCGGAAGGTGGTTTCCGAGTGGGCCATGTGTGTGGCCTTGGACTGTGAGTCCAATCTCCCAGCTTGGAGCTGGAGGTCCTTTGTGTTTCCTTTTTGAGGGAAGGGTCTCGGTAGTGGTGAACTGCCTCGTGAGTCATCGCATCGTGGTTTTGGACCTAGGGATTAGGCCAGATTGATGGCTTAGTGTTGTCGTGTGCAACGGTCTTGACCCTGAGTCTTGTGACTCAAAGACCGTTAGATTTAGTAGGTCTAGTGGGATGTCCAAAGTCTGGTGATGTCATGCCACTTGTTACTTCACGTTACTCGCGATGGGTGCGTGCGTGATTTTCTGTGTCCATGTTCTGTGAGCCCCCACTAGTCGTAACCTTCTTAGGGCACGCGTGTGCTGACCCACCCGGGAGTGGTGGAGCGGCTGACCCGAGAGAGACGGTTGTTAGGCTGGTTACTGTAGGGCCCCCACTCGCAGCCGAGTCTGGGCTTCGGGGGAAGAACCAGCTAGAGAACAGGCCTAGGGCGTATGGTCTGAGTGTGCACATGGAGCTGAGGGCTTTGGGCCCGTGCTGGCTAGCGCGACCTCAGCTAGTCCTTGTTCGTGGTTCCTGGTTACTTTAGTGTCTCTATCTCCGCCTGGGGCGTTGTAACTAGACACAAGGGCGCGGTGTAAGACGTCAGAGGATGCATCCGGTCTGTTCTTCTGGTGGGCGGTACTCCCATCACGAGTCCCGTCACGAGACGTG
The DNA here is from genome assembly GCA_022559845.1 of Amorphophallus konjac. Classification (NCBI taxonomy): domain Eukaryota; kingdom Viridiplantae; phylum Streptophyta; class Magnoliopsida; order Alismatales; family Araceae; genus Amorphophallus; species Amorphophallus konjac. The sequence continues at coordinate 324,731,709 of CM040119.1, read as the reverse complement.
AGTTGTGGTGTCCTGGGGTTTCTGTTCCCGTCTGCGGGACGAGACCTTGTGAGTTGTTCGGGAACGTTCCCAGAGTCGAGGTCTGGTGTTTCCGGTGAGCGTCACCGAGGTCTTCTACCTAGACAGCGTCGTGTTCACGACAGAGAGTCTGTGACCATGTTTCCAGACCGTGTGGTTTTGGCTTGGGCCCTACTGCGAGGGCAGACCCCCCCGACGGAGGTGTCGTGGCGTTTTCCTAGTAGCGTGGCTTGGGTGATCCGTGTTCTGGTCGTCTCCCGACCGTGGGATCGGGATGTCGGGTTCGTGGCTTGGTTGTCTCCCGACTGGGAGACCGGGTCGTGTTTTCTAGTACAGTAGGAGTAGCTGTAGAGCCGAGATTTTACCGACCACCGTAGTTACCATTCCTGCTGTTGCTGTTGTTCTTGTTTACTACTTTTCGTGCCGCCGTTGTTCTCAGTTGGGGTTCCGCGGGATCCCTACTGGGCCAGTGATAGGAAGTTCACCCCTGCTTTTCAGGTGTGGCTGTTCTTCCTCAAGGTTCGAAGGTGTTGTACGGTCGTTCTTAGTTGCTAGCTTGCCGGGCCGAGTGTTCACTTGGCATGTGGTACGTTTTACTGCTTTAGAGTGTACTTTCTGTTGGACTGAACTCTGTTGTAGTTGTTTATTTTCTATTAATTATTGAATTATCCTGATTTATTTCCTATTTCCCTGTACCTCCACACTCCCTTTAGCCCTTCCGAGCCCCGGCTCGTGGGCGGAGGTTTAGGATTCGAATGGTATCGGGTTCCTTTCCCGGTACCCGGATCCTGGGTCGCCACACTATCGAAGGGCCACATGATGACTATAGCGGCCATTCACCTGGCCGCATAACCCAGTCAACCCCTAACCGACTTAACCAGTCAAACCAGCAAACGGTCTATCTCGAACTGTTTCACTGAGCCTAGCGGTCTTCAAAAGGTCCGACAAGGACACCATGCGGTTGGAGCTAGATCGCTAGCCCAAACCTACTTAAAAACCATTAAACCGACATAAACGAAGCTTAGAGGTCATCTCACAGACCGCCACAGCCAGCCTTGCGGTCTATCGCATGATCGCTTAGCTAAACCGACATATACACCCAGCCTAGCGGTCTCCAAGGGACCGCTTGACAGAGCTTAGCGGTCCTCCAATGGGCCGCAAGCAAAGGAAAATGATCTATCGCATGACCGCTAAGACCCTAACCGACTTAAACCATCAAAGAACCAAAACGGGCACCCCAGGACCGCTTAAGAGATAAAAACAGTCATTGGTAAGACCGCCAAGGCATTACGGCGAGAAAACCGTAGGAAGGGTGTGGACACCAAAAATGCACACCCAGATGTCCTGCTCGGCCCAGCACCAACAACTGAACCGAGTGAAGCAGCCTTGGAGAGACTAGTCATCCGGACTCCCCCCCAGTATGCGCACTACCGTGAAGCCGTCCCCGGAGTCACGACAGCGAAGAGAAATCAACCCCCAAGAGCCCTACAATCCATGGGCCTTGAAGAAAATCAAATGAGCCGCAACTCGTGCTCACAACGGGCTGAAAATTGCCAATTTAGCCCTTCAGCGGCACACCCCTTTGCCCTGTTCAGCGGCACGCCCTTCAGCGGCACACCCAAGCCCCAGGGCTTCAACGGCACACCGCCAAGCGCCCTTCAGCGGCACGGCCATGTGCCCCTCAGCGGCACACCCAGAGTAGCCCTTCAGCGGCACGCCCCTCTGCCGCCTCCAGGCCGCTCAGCGGCACGCTCCCCTCAGGCCGTTCAGCGGTACACCCTGGCAAGCCCCAGCGGCACGCCCCCTAGGCCGCCCATCGGCACACCCTTTTGGCCGCTCAGCGGCACACTCTTCTCGCCATTCAACGGCACGCCCATCTGGGGCCTCAGCGGCACGCCCAGCGGCACGCCCCCAAGCAAGCCCCAACAGCACACTCCTTGCTGCCTTCCACGGTACACTCCCCAGGTGCCTCCAGCGGCACGCCTGTTGTGCCCTTCAGGGGCACACCCCCAAGGTGCCCCTAGCGGCACGGCCTTTGGCCCTTCCAGCGGCACGCTGGCCAGCCCTTTCAGCGGCACGCTCTCACAGCATTCCAGCGGTGCAGCCTGCTGGCTCCCAGCGTCACGCTCTGGCGGATCAAATCTTACGTCCATGCCCTATGGATTCTTGGCGCGCAGTGGACTTGCTGAGGTGTCGGCCGGGGATTGGGCCACGTTGCCTACTCCTCCTGCCACCCAGGACAAGGGACTCAACTCCCATTAAATGCACTTCGGACGCCTCCTGCCTCCGAACGCTCCCGCCACAGGGGTATAAGACCCCTCTCCTTCGCTGCGAAGCATGGGGGAGGCCAGCCAGCCAGACACCCAGACGAAGAAAAGAGAAGAAGAAGAGAAGAAGAGAAGAAGAGGAGGGAGAGGCTCCCCCTGCTGCCCCATCCACCATCGCCGGAGAAGAGAGAAGAGAAGAAGAAGAAGAAGAGTGAGAGAAGAGAGGAGTGAGGTCTGGGAGGGGAGGAGGAGCCCATGCTCCGTTCCCCTTCCCCCTTGTATCTTCATTTCCCTTTTTCCCTTTCCTTTTGCTGTTGCTCCCTTTTTTAGTTCTCCCTACGATGTATTGGCCCTCTGTGGCCTTTTCTTTCCATGAATGAAAATCCCTCTTTTGGGTGTCTTGCTATCGTGCTTGGTTTGTGCGTCTCAGCCCTTCCCCCCTCTATCTTGGCCCTCTTCATGAGGCCTCTAGCCTTAACCGCTTGTCTTCGCCTGCCTCTGCTTGCCGTTTACCACCCCTAGCGGCATACCCTGTTGGTGCCCCAGCGGCACACCCCTTTTTTTGGTGCCTCAGCGGCATGCCCTGATGATGCCGCCACCGGCACACCCTTTTGACCCTTAGCGGTACACCCCGTTGAGTCCTTGGCCGGCACACTCTTTGGCCCTTAGCCCTTGGCCGGTACACTCCTTTTTGACCCCCAGCGGTGCACCCCATTGGCCCCTGGCCGGTACACCCTTTTAGACCCTTAGCGGTACACTCTTTAAGCCCTCAGCGGCACACACTTTGGCCATGCCCCAGCCCGGTACGCCTTGGCCGAAACCCAGTCTGCCTCGTCCGATTCCACAGGCCTTAGGCCCCGTTGCTTTCCTTCATGTTTGCCGAAGTTTTACTAAAGGTGTTGCTGCCTTCGGGCGCCCACCTCCAGTTGTCGGGTTCCGCCACTCCATGTGGGCGCGTTCCCTTTTTTTTCCTTACGCTCGGGTCAAGGGGAGATGCTGCCGAATTTTCGTCAGAAGCAATAACATATTAAAAGGCAAAAAGAAGGCAACAAACAAATAAAAAGAATAATGGTAAAACGCTTTAACCAAGGCAAGAGAATCGCAATCAACATAAAGGGAATCGAATCAAATAACGACTAAGCAACTCGAACATCCACCCTCGCAAGAGAAAGAATGAAAGATCATCAAGAGAAAGAGAGAAGAAACCCATGCAAACTTAATAAAATCAAGAGAGAAAAGGAAAAGAGAAAAGACATAAGAACGGAGGAGGAGTGGGCTCCCCATGCCCTTCGCCGGCACGCCCCTAGCCCGGCTGCTCAGCCCTTCAGCGGCACGCTCCCCACGCCCTTCGCCGGCACGCCCCTAGCTCGACTGCTTGGCCGTTTGCCGGCACGCTCCAGCCAGCCCCTCGCCGGCACGCCCCTACGGACCTTCCCCGGCACGCCTCCCTCAGCCCCTCGTCGGCACGCTCCAGCCCTTCCCCGGCACGCCTCCCTCAGCCCCTCAGCGGCACGCTCCCTTGGCCCTCCAACGATACGCCCCTGGCCTTCAGCGGTACACCCTTTTAACCCTCCAGCGGTACACCCGTCCAGCCCTTCAGCGGCACAGCCCCAGGCCCTTCAGCGGCACAGCCCTTCCAACCCTTCAGCAGTACAGCCCCAGGCCCTTCAGCGCCATAGCCCTTCCAGCCCTTCAGCGGCACAGCTCCCAGCCCTTCAGCGGTACACCTTTCTCTTAGCCTTCCAATGGCCCATTCTCTCTCTAGAAAATATGAGTAATAATAATAATAATAATAAAATAACAAATCCAAAAAGAACAAATAAATAAGGATGATAAAGAAACAAGTAATAATAATAGTAAGGTTAAAAGAAATAATAATAACGATAAATAGACAAAGTAAATGATAACCAAGATAAATAAATAATAATAACAGACTCAACAAAAATGACAAGTAAATGAATGATAACAAAATGAACAAAATAATAACAAACCTAATGTTAACCATAATAAACGAATCAATCACAAGGAAAATGAATAAATGGTAATAAAGAACCCACCCAAATATATCTATAAATCTACAAATGATAACGATACCACTTCTTAAATAATAATAAAACAATGAGATCCACTTCGCAGTCTCGTCTCTCCCGCGACCCGGTGCCGAAGGAACAACAATACCGCCCTTGCGAGTTGGGCCTGAGCCTAGGGAACCATCCCAAAATGGCCATAGCCTGACTTCACCTCGGGCTGACATTCCGATTAAACCAGACTCGTTTCTCCGGCCGGACCCCTTTCGAGCCGCTACTGAAATTGCCGCACGTTCGGCAGACATTTGAACGGGTTCACTTCGATTCCCACCGAGTTCTTATTACGGACCCAAGTCCGAACACGAAAGTGCCCGTGAGCGACCTTCATAGCCTGTGGCTCCTACCCCGACATGGTTGTGAGCCGGCATTGCCCCGGGCCGATAGCTCTCCAATGTTGACCCGTTCCTATCGGGATTTGCTCCCGCTCTTTCATCGAAATTACCGTAAACTCGGCATACATTAGTACGGGGTCGCTTCCACCCCCGTCACGCTCTCAATACAGGCCCTCGCCCGAACATGGAAAGATCCGCAAGTGACCAACAGAATCGGAATAGAACGAGACGGCTCTCGCCACCCCTGGACTTCTCCCATGGGAATATCAATAAGACCTCCGTGGGCCATACTTAGACCTCGGACCCATCCCGATCATGGTCATCGTCTGGCTCATACCCTCGGTCTACAGCCCGCTCCTTTCGAACACGTTTTCAGCTCTGAAGCCCAGTCCCGGGACTTTTCCCTGTTGCCCTCTGACACTAGAAATATTAACGCTGTCCACGCGAGCCCCATTCGGATCACGGGAGGCGCCCCCGACATGGTCCTGACTCGATCTCGCACCGGGCCAATAGATTCACGGGTTTCCCGGATATAATAGCCGAGATTCAACCGAACATTTTCAGTGTCCTGGAATAATAAAACTTGCCGTGTCCCGGCGCACATACATTCCAGGTCCTCCTGCGACGATTACAACATTCTCAAGCCGGACTCTCGTCCGAATATTAAATGGTCTCCCGAATGACCGACGTGTTTCGAACACCCGCTTCTCCAGACACAGGGCTTTTCAGCCAATTCAAGGGATATTCCCTCGTCGCCCCTTGGCACCGGAAATATTAATGACGCTCATGCAGGTCTTGTTTCGACCGCAGGGGGCCCACCGTAGTATGGTCGCAGCTTGCTCTTGCACCGGGCCAACAGATTCATCGGTTTTCGACCGCTCTAACCGAGGTTTAGCCGAACATTTTCCGTTCTCGGCATACATATGCTTTGGTCTTCCCGCGACGATCGCGCTTTTCCCGAGCCGGACATTCGTCCGAACATTAAATGGTCAGCACATGACCGACACGAGCGTGAATGGTTTTCTTCTCGCCCCTGCGCGAGGATTTCAATACCTCCTAATAGACATTTTTTTATAATTAATCTCTTGGCCATGACGCCCTGAATCCCGGCGATTAATCAAGGGTGTTCCCTCGTATGGGGGATGTAAATGACGTCGTGACCTTTACGGCGCGGCGGGTTTTGGTCCCGACACGAACCACACAATTGTCTGACGAAGTCAGATCGAGCGCACCATGGGCTCTTCGGAGCCCGAATAAATCATCACTCCGGTGACTGGCACGCCCACGCACTCAATAAACGAATAAACCAACCAGAAGCAGAACATGTGAATTTTAGTGCGTCCACAAAGGGCCAAAACCAGGCCTTTCTACACCCCGTTCGCCTTAAAACGAAGGGGAACAAACCTAATGGCGATACAAACCTTCCACAGTCCGGAAGGGTTCCAATCGACGCATAAACGACAAGAAACGGGCGATTCTACTGAATCGACCCAAAATGAGTCACGGGGATAGTCGGGCTCATACCGACTCCGATTCTCAACCAAATGCAACAAAACTGGCGGGAAAGGATTCCCAACATGCCAGGGGTTCGAATGAAACCATCTGATGGGAATAAACACCGACCACTAACATTTTTATTATACATTTGTGTCCTTTTGTTTGTCCTTATACACTTGGCTAATTGGGTTTACAATTGTAAGGCATTATAAGTCAAAGGGTTAGTCTTTAAAGTCTTTGGGTTTATTTGTAAAAGTCCAGTAGGTCCAGCAGGGCCCCCCACCCCCTTTCCCATTGGTCCACCTAGGTTCTAAGGCACATGTGGGGCTAGTTCAAAGTCCAAAATTAGACTTGGACCAAGGGGGGACAAGGAGGGAAGAAAGTCCAACTTGGACTCCCCTTTAGTCAAGGGGGCACCCCCCATTTATAATAATTTCATGCTTGTTGTAATTTTATTTAATTTGGCCATTTGACCATATGGGGATTAAATATCCTATCCTTAGTTTACCCCCCTCCCCCAAACCCTAGATCTAGGGTTAGTTTTGGTCATTTGTATATTTCTATATAACCCATGTATTTTCCATTTTGTAAGAATGAATGAAGAAAAATCAGAAAATTGGCATTTACCTCCAAGAGTCCAAGGGCACCCCTCTCTCTCTCCCACCCCCTTGCAGATGGATTTCTGCGAAATTCTTGAGGTGTGAAGTCTCCCCATCTCCCCCTCTCTGAGTGAGAAGCTCAGCACCGCCGCTGCCATCGAGCTGCCGTCGCACCACCACTGCCACCGCATCGGAGTTCTGTTCACATCATGATCGAAGGTTGAAGCCCAAATTTTATCTCCAAATCAGGAGATCTGATCGAGCTGAAATTTTGAGTGTTTGTTCCTCTTGTTATCCCCTATGTCCATCTTAAATTTCGTGCAAATCAGAAGTCATTTGATATTCTTTCTGTATATTTAAATTCCACCCCTGACAGTCTGCCAATCAACAGATCTGCAAGATAGGAGTCTGTTCTTCTATTTTTTTCTGCCCCCTTATACATCTCCAAAAATCCTCAAAAAAATCATACACGTTCCTCACTTACCTCCCTTCCACCCATAATTTTTATGGAGTCTAGATCTATTGTTTTCCTATCGGTCAAAATTCATTTTCAGGCAGATCTCAGTATGTCCTATGTGTCTGTGATTCTGAGCCAGAAATAACTACAACCCACATTCATTTTCATTTCTAATCCGTCTGCTGAATGGATCTGAAATAATTATATGTTGTAACCCTTTGAGTCATCTATCCATCGGTACCAATTTTGCCTCGATCCGACATCGGATCTGGGCGTAAAAATTCTTTTTGTGGAGGCGCGAATTCTTGTTCCGAGCCAGGCCAGAAAGAAGGTGTTGGGAAATAATTCCAAATAATATATCAAAGCTCTGATTCAGCGACCGCCACTTCTGGAGTCAACCAGGGACGTCCCGCCATCATCCCAGACAAACACCGCCTTCAGAAGATCACGGGAGGATGACGTCCCTTTGGAGGCCCTCGTACGCTGTCCTGTCGACCTGCAAATCACAGATCCAGACTTACTGTCTTCAACCGCCCGGAACCCCTCCAACGTGCTGCCCGTCAACCCAGAATCGGCACTCTTGGACCGCTGTTGTGGCCTGTTACCTCTCTGCATGGAGTGGGCCTTAAAATCACTTCTGTAATTATTAAAATTTACTATACCGGGAGTCACCGTTCTTGGCCGGGGTCATCTTCCCCACGCCCGGTAGCGTGGAGGTATCATTTCCGCTCCCCTCTCGGCATTTTACTTTACACGTATGTATTTGTATGCCGCTGCAAGTGATAGGTTAACTAGCTCGATTCAATTCAGTCACCGATGCGAGAGTGAGTGAGTGTCACCTGTCCCGTGACTCGATCAGAGTACGAGGAAAAGCCGATACCCTCGACTCATTGACGGTTTCTCAGCCGTGCAGATCCGCATGTTTTCCTCGGATAGGGACGTCCGCGAGCTAGAGTCCCAGGTTCGCGTCCCGTCCCGCATCAAATTGGTATCAGAGCGGAAGGTTGAGTCTAGGGTAGTCATTGTTTAACAAAGAGAAAAAAAGAAAAAAAGTGTCTATGTCTAGGTGTTGCATTTGCATTCCTTTATTCGGTATATCAAAAGGTGTTTCCCGAACGTTAGGTTACGCCTATCGGGAAGGTCGCACATTTGCGTGAGAGGATCTTCGGATCGTGGAGCTCCGCCTAGTATCGGATATGGGTTGAGTCTAGATTTATAATCGAGTCGGTACTCCATCTTTGCATTAGTGTTTAGGGTCATGTCTAGTGTCTTGTCACCAAGTGTCGGCATGGCCATCTTATAGCTGCCCATGTCCCATGGATCCCCAAAAGTCCACGTCGTATGAATGGTGGAGACACACCCAAGGATGGGAAACCCAACCCCACCACCGCCGTAGGCCCAAAACCCCGGACTTCTATGGCTCCAAAGTCTCGAGCGACTACTTAGAGTGGGAAGCCGCTATGAACAAATACTTTGAGTGTTACATTATGTCCGATGGCATGCAAGTCGACTTTGCCACAAGGCGACTTTTTAACGAAGTCGCCGAACAATGGAGGGACATAGAATACTTGAGAGAAATTAGGGGGCAATGGCCTATAGAGTCTTGGCGTGAGATGAAGGGCGAGCTTAGAAGGGTCTACTTACCCGGCCCAGTCACCTCTAACTGACCCCACCCAATCACCTCCAACCAAGTGGGTCATAGTCAGAGGCAAAGATCCCCACATGTAGACGAGCCTAAGCCCAATACGAGGCCGAGTGATTATGGGCGAGTCCATCCCGATACCCCTACTCCAAATACCACCATTGTCGAACTTTTCAAAACCATTTCGGATCGGTTGGATAGGATGTGTACTCAAATTGACGGATTCCTGCCCGAGCCTCCCAACCCGGTGCCACCCCAAGGACCTCTTCCCCACAGGGAGGACATTCCTTCCCCACCCATGAGAGCTCCATTGCCACCACCCTTACCTTCTGTTCTTTATTCGGAGCCACCTCATTTAGAACCACCCGTGTTTCTAACGGGAAAGCTATTCATCGTCGAGCCACTACTTAGTTGGCTCAAGATAGGCTTGGTCCCTAAACCGCCTTACTACCTGTGACGACCCGAGGATCCGAGTACCGGAAAGGAACCGGCGCGTCTCGAATCTCGGTCCGCCAACCCACGAGCCCGAAGACTCGGAAGGGTAGAAAGGAGTGGTGTGGGGGTACAAGAGAAGTTGCAACGACCACAGAGATAGCACAATAATCTAAAATAAAATGCACATAATAATATTAATAAATAAACTGCTACAAGGTCCACAATGTCTCATGTCCAAAGGAAAAATATAGTCAACGGGAAAGAAAGTACAACAACACGGGGCATCCCCCGGAGTACAACTACACGGGGCATCCCCCGGCTCTGGCAGACTGGCGACTAACCCTGGCTAGAGGAACCACGCTGAAACTCGGCCGCGCCTCCCGTCGACCCCGCCTCACCTGAAGAGCAGGGGTGAGCCTCATCTCATTGGCCAAGTAGGGATCCCGCGAACTCCCACCTCGCACGGAAAATGAGAAAGAAGAAGACAACCCTACCAAACAAGAGTACGGTAGAACCGGCAAGCTAAAGTAAATAAACGGAAAAAGCCGTCTACTTTAACAGTACCGTACTACGGAACCTCGGTCCCACAAAACGTGAGTCCACGCCTGCCAGTGAACAGGAGCACCACCCACTAGAAGAACGACCGGATGCATCCCCTGACGTCTTATACCGCGTCACAAGTGTCTAGCTACTACGCCCCTGACGTGAGCCTCAGACACGCTCAGTAACCAGAAGTAACTGCAAAACAAGGACTAGCTGAGGTCACGCTCGTCAGCGCGGGTCCGAACCCTCAGCCTCGTGTGCACACTCAGACCGTACGCCCTAGGCCTGTCCTCTAGTTGGTATTTCCCCCTAAACCCGGACTCGGAAGTACGCGGGGGCCCTGCGGTAACCAGCCTACTCACCGCCTCTCGGGTACGCCGCTCAGCCACTCCCAAGCGAGCCAGCACACGCGTGCCGTGGGAAAGCTACGACTAGTGGTAGGGTCACTGGAAGTAAGGACTAATCTACGAAAACCACCGACCAAACACTAGCAAAGACTCACGATGACCATACGATAGGCACGGATGCCGGGGACACGCATGAGGTCCAACCGTCCCTCAAGTCACGCGGCACCCCTACCGAGGTAACTGACTCTCCGGGGAACCCCGGGTGTCCCTATGGCTCTCACTGGGTGCCCACGGCATCCCTAGGGCCACATGCCACAACCGGGTCTGTAACTCACCCAACCGGAGGTCACACTACCCGCAAGAACACGGTTCGGGGGAGGGGGATGGTCGTGCTAGGAACCCCTAGCGCGACACTGAAGAACGCGCTAGCTATGGCTAGCGCGATCTTCCATGTCGCGTTGCTCAAAGCCAGCGCGTTCACATCTGAACGTGCTAGTCTTGGGTAGCGTGATCTGGACATCGCGCTACCAGAATCAGGCGCGTTCCCCACCGCCTTACTGTTCGTCTTCTCGGACGGACACGCACGAACGACACGGCGCGTTCATCAAGAACACGCCACTGGACTATAGCGCGATAACGGGCCGAGCCCGGTTCGCGAAACACGCCCAAAAATGTAGATCCACGCCCATTCACCACCCCTGGTGAAGGGAAAACAACGGGGGATCACCCCACAACGTCCTAGCATGCATCTAGAGCCCCCAAATCGATCAAAAACTCCACGAATCGACGGATCCGGCGCTCAAACCCCAAGCATGAAAATGACCCTCCCGGCATGGATTTAACCCCACTCGGCCTCTCCACGGCCTAGAAATCACGGGGAATGCTATGAAGAGGGCAAGGATCTGTCCCCCTACCTCAAGGAAGCTCGAAATCCACCGAATCACCGCCGATCTCAAAATCTAGCTCAACCACGAACTCCTCTCCCACGCGCCAAAGGGGGCACCGCCACGATCCTTTCGCCACCGCCGTCGTCACCACGCCATCGCCGTCGTCCGCCACCCGTCGCCGGAGGAGGAAGGGGCGCCGCGAGGTCCAACGAGCAAGAAGGGGGATGACCGTTGCGCTCACGGGGGAGGAAAGAAGAAAAGAAGAAAAAGAGAAAGAAAAAGGGAAAAGAAAGGCTATAAATAGAAAATCCGAAAAATGCCAAAAATACCGAAAAATAAAAAAATACACCTCCTCGACCGTCTCGACGTGCTGATCGCAACCATACCACTCGTGGGTTGGTGAACGACCCGGTTCACCCGCTACAGGGTTCCGAAGGATTCGCCGAAACCCGTACGCGGAAATCGAAAAACACACACGGAAAAGCCGCGGACACACTCCGGGCCTCCGAAACGACTCCGGATCGCGCCGATCCGAACACGAAAGATGTCCGAAATGAAATTTCGGACACAACAGGGTCAGACACTCCGATAAACCAGATCCGGGACCCACAAGGAAGGATCCGAAAGTTCCGGGACACTACAGCCCTCCCCCCTTAAACGAATTTCATCCTCGAAATTCAAGGACAAGGCACAAGGACGGGGGAAAGAGTCACACAAACAAATAAGGATACAGCTCCCGCATCTCATCCTCGCGCTCCCAAGACGCCTCGCCGCCAGAATGACGCTGCCAGACCACCTTAACCAAAGGAATAACCTTGTTCCGCAGGCGCTGCTCCCGCCGATCCTCAATGCGAATAGGAAACTCCGGAAGGGACAGATCTGAGGTCACCTCAGGCCAAACGGCATCCTCGAGAACATGAGAATCATCGGGCATGTACTTCGAAGCATCGACACGTGGAACACATCATGCACGGCGGAAAGCTCCGGAGGTAGCTGCAACCGATAAGCAACTTCCCCAACACGCTCAACGATGGGGAAGGGACCAACGTAGCGGGGACTCAACTTCCCACGCCTACCGAAGCGCATCACGCCCTTCATGAGAGACACTCTCAAGAAAACTCGATCTCCGACAGCAAAGCTGAGAGGTCGCCTCCTACAATCGGCATAACTCTTCTGCCGGCTCTGAGCTGCCAACATCTTCTGCCGAACGAGATGCACCACCTCAACACACTGCTGCACCAGATCTGGTCCGGTCAAGGCACGCTCGCCTACCTCGAACCAATCAAGCGGAGTCCGACAAGGTCGCCCATACAACGCCTCATAGGGAGCCATACCAATGCTCAAATGATAGCTGTTGTTATAGGCAAACTCCACTAATGGCAAATGGTAGGTCCAACTCCCCTGCCATTCCAAGAAACACGCTCGCAACATGTCCTCCAAAGTCCGGATGGTCCGTTCAGACTGACCGTCCGACTGAGGATGGTAGGCCGAGCTGAATGCCAACTCAGTGCCTAGAGCCTTCTGGAAACTCCTCACGATCCGATATAATGGAGATAGGGACTCCATGCAACGGGACTATCCGCTCCACGTACAGACGAGCCAAACGCTGCACGCTCCAACTGACCTTGACCGGCAGCAACCGCGCCGTCTTCGTCAGTCTATCCACTAGCAACCAGATACTATCCTCCCCACTGGACGTCCTCGGCAAATCGACCACAAAATCAGTGGTCACGTGATCCCACTTCCACGCAAGAATGTCCAAGGGCTGAAGAGTGCCTCCTGGTCGCTGGTGCTCAGCCTTCACCTACTGATAGGTCAAACACCTGGCCACAAACTCTGCAACATCTCTCTTCATGCCAGGCCACCAAAACTGCCTCTTCAGGTTCTGGTACATCTTGGCCGATCCGGGGTGCACGGCATACCGACTCCCATGAGCCTCACGCAATACATTACGCCACACCTACCCCTCGGCTGGCACATACAATCTACCTCTGAACCTCACAGCTCCATCCTCACCAAACTCCACCTCGGCCATCGACAAAATACGAGGTAGCTCGGGGTCCGCTCGCTGGGCCTCAGTCACCTATCGACGCCACCACGGGCGTGACAGTCATACTCGCAAGGACAGCCGAACCCTGGTCCTGAGGGACCTTGAGCCTAAAAGTCATGGCCGGGACCTGCTCCCAAAGCTTCCACTTCCTCAACAACATCTGACTGACCGTCACCCTCCTGCTCAGAGCATCAGCCACGACGTTCATCCTGCCATGCTGATAGGACAGAGTGAAATCATAATCCTTCATGTACTCCATCCACCTCCTCTGCCTGAGGTTAAGATCCTTCTGCGTAAACACATACCTCAAACTTTGATGGTCAGTGAAAAGCTCAAACCTCTCGCCGTACAAGTAATGCCTCCAGATCTTCAGAGCGAAGATCACCGCTGCCAACTCAAGATCATGAGTAGGGTAGTTCGCCTCATGTGGCTTCAACTGCCGTGACGCATACGCCACAACTCTCCCATGCTGCATCAACACAGCACCGAGGCCTACCCCGGAAGCATCTGTACACACCACAAAACCACCCGAGCCAGATGGCAACACCAAAACCGGAGCAGTGGTAAGCAATCTCTTCAGCTCCATGAAGCTCCGCTCACACTCCTCCGTCCAGACGAACGGCACCTCCTTCCGCGTAAGCCTGGTCATTGGGGCCGCAATACGAGAGAAATCCTGAATAAACCTCCGATAGTAGCCTGCAAGCCCCAAGAAACTCCGAATCTCTGAATCTCCGAGACAGAACTCGGCCTCGGCCACTGCACCACCGCCTCGACCTTGGCCGGGTCTACGGAAACACCATCACCAGAAATAATATGCCCCAGAAAGTGCAACTCTTGGAGCCAGAACTCGCACTTGCTGTACTTGACATATAACTGGTGATCGCGCAGGGTCTGCAATACCGCTCTCAAATGTTGCACATGCTCCTCAGCAGACCGCGAATACACAAGGATATCGTCCACAAACACGACCACAAATCGGTCCAAGTACGGATGAAACACCCAATGCATCAAGTCCATGAATGCTGCGGGGGCATTGGTGAGCCCGAACGGCATCACCAAGAACTCATAATGCCCATACCTCGACCGAAACGCCGTCTTCTCCACGTCCAACTCTCGGATCCGCAGCTGATAGTAGCCCGATCTCAAATCGATCCTCGAAAACACCTGGGCCGACTGAAGCTGATCGAACAAGTCATCAATCCGCGGCAACGGATACTTGTTCTTAACAGTCACCTGGTTCAACTGACGGTAGTCGATGCACAGTCTCAAACTACCATCCTTCTTCTTCACAAACAACACCGGCGCACCCCACGGGGAATAACTAGGACGAATATACCCCTTGGCCAGCATCTCCTGTAATTGCGCCTTCAGCTCTCGCAACTCGGCAGGCGCCATCCGATAAGGGGCCTTTGACATAGGCGCCGTACCTGGCACCACCTCAATCACGAAATCAATCTCTCGCTGCGGTGGCAACCCTGGTAGCTCCTCGGGAAAGACATCGGGGAACTCACACACGACAGGAACATCCTCTACCTCAGGACCTTGTCGCTCGACCAAAACCACGGATGCGAGAAAGCCCTGACAACCTGCATCAAGCAAACGACGCGCACGGATAGCCGAAATAAGCAAGCGGGAAGAGGAAGACCGAATACCTTGGAAATAGAAGGTGGGTCCACGAAGCTGTCGGAAGTAGACCTTCTTCGAGCCGCAATCCACCAAGGCATGATGAGCCTCGAGCCAATCCATGCCCAAAATCACATCGAAGTCCTGAAGCGGTAACGCATAGAGTCTAGCCGGCAAACTCCGCCCTTCCACCCACACAGGTACCTTCTCAAAGCAGTACGGGGTGACCATGAAGTCACCGGTAGGCAACTCTACCGCCAAGTCACAGGACACCTCGGTCACTGGGTCCTCCACGCCCTGAGCAAAATCTTCCGAGATGAACGAATGAGAAGCGCCTGAATCAAACAAAACATGAGCCGCACAACCCAAAATCGAAAGAGTACCTTCCACCAAATGCGACGCCTCAGCCTCCGCCCTGGTCATGTGAGTCACTCTGCCTCGGGATCTCTGCCTCCCCACAGTAGCTGACCGTGACAACTAAGGAAACTGTCCCTGCTGATGGTACTGCTGCGGCTGTGCTGATGACTGCTGGGGCCGAAACTGCTGCTGCTGCTGCTGAAACTCGTGCGGCTGGTGTGGTCTCTGCGGACAGTCACGTGCCATGTGCCCTGGCTGGTCGCACCTGAAGCAAATCACGGGCGCCGAACACGGTCTGCCTGGATGAGAACCACCGCACTTGGGACAACCGCCCCGAGCACTTGACACCGAACCCTGACGCTGCAAAGCTACGGACTGCTGATCACTGGCCGACGACTCCTGCTGTGACTGCCCCTTCTTACCCCGGCGTCTCCCGCCGAGGCCCGCCTCCTTGAGTAACTTCTTGAGCCTCGAGCCAAAGGACGAAGACTCTGGCACAGGAGCCACAGACTGCGTCGCCACTGAACCACCTGCCGAGAGCTGGACGGTACTCTACTACTGCACTGCTGAGGGCTGGCCAAAACCTGCCTGCACCTGACTAGCACTGCCCTGCCCTCGAACCTTCTGCAAATCTCTCTCCAGTGCCGATGCTGCCTTGCACGCCGCATCCAAAGTGGTCAATCTTGACGCAAGAAGATGATGCCTCAGCTCTAGCCTCAGACCACCAACAAACTGATCGGTCTTCACCTCCTCATCTGCCATGATATGAGGAGCATAACGGCCCAACTCGATAAACCTGGCACGGTACTGCATCACCGACATGTCACCCTGAGTTAGCTCCATGAACTCACGCAACCTCTGCGACCTGACAAAGGACAGACAGAAGGCACGCTCGAAAGCCGTGACGAACTCCTGCCACGCAATCTGCCGAAGAGGACGAGACTGGAACACTGAACCCCACTCTGATGTCCACCAAGTACGGACCGATCCCTGAAGACGATGAGTAGCCAACGCCACCTGTTCCTCCTCGGAACACTCCATCGCACTGAAAATCCGCTGAACATCATCCAGCCACTCTCTGGCCACCTCAGGATCTGGCTGCCCACTGAAAGAAGGAGGCTGGAACAGCAAAAACTCCTTCAGCACGCGACCATGACCACCACGAGCCCGGTCCTCACCAGCATCGCCACCCTGCTGCTGATGATCTCCCTGCTGCTGACCTCCTTGCTGTCGTTGAAACACATACTCAAACATGCCTCGGAAGAAGTCGTCCATCCCTGGAGCTCTCGCATCTCCAGATACACCCTCGAAAACTGAAGCCCTGCTCTGCTCCTCTGGACCACCACTAGACTCTCCCAGCTGGGCACGAGTCCTCCTCTGTGGCGCCATAACACACCTGGCATCAAAGAAAAGCAACCGGAAATCAATAAAACACACGACCCTAAGCCAGTCGCCGACTGTACAGGACATTCATGGACCTTCTGGACCACTGCAATTCGTTCCAAGTTCCGATATACCTCCACAACCTCTGCTCTGATACCAGCTGTGACGACCCGAGGATCCGAGTACCGGAAAGGAATCGGCGCGTCTCGAATCTCGGTCCGCCAACCCACGAGCCCGAAGACTCGGAAGGGTAGAAAGGAGTGGTGTGGGGGTACAAGAGAAGTTGCAACGACCACAGAGATAGCACAATAATCTAAAATAAAATGCACATAATAATATTAATAAATAAACTGCTACAAGGTCCACAATGTCTCATGTCCAAAGGAAAAATACAGTCAACGGGAAAGAAAGTACAACAACACGGGGCATCTCCCGGAGTACAACTACACGGGGCATCCCCCGGCTCTGGCAGACTGGCGACTAACCCTGGCTAGAGGAACCACGCTGAAACTCGGCCGCGCCTCCCGTCGACCCCGCCTCACCTGAAGAGCAGGGGTGAGCCTCATCTCATTGGCCCAGTAGGGATCCCGCGAACCCCCACCTCGCACGGAAAATGAGAAAGAAGAAGACAACCCTACCAAACAAGAGTACGGTAGAACCGGCAAGCTAAAGTAAATAAACGGAAAAAGCCATCTACTTTAACAGTACCGTACTACGGAACCTCGGTCCCACAAAACGCGAGTCCACGCCTGCCAGTGAACAGGAGCACCACCCACTAGAAGAACGACCGGATGCATCCCCTGACGTCTTATACCGCGTCACAAGTGTCTAGCTACTACGCCCCTGGCGTGAGCCTCAGACACGCTCAGTAACCAGAAGTAACTGCAAAACAAGGACTAGCTGAGGTCACGCTCGTCAGCGCGGGTCCGAACCCTCAGCCTCATGTGCACACTCAGACCGTACGCCCTAGGCCTGTCCTCTAGCTGGTATTTCCCCCTAAACCCGGACTCGGAAGTACGCGGGGGGCCCTGCGGTAACCAGCCTACTCACCGCCTCTCGGGTACGCCGCTCAGCCACTCCCAGGCGAGCCAGCACACACGTGCCATGGGAAAGCTACGACTAGTGGTAGGGTCACTGGAAGTAATGACTAATCTACGAAAACCACCGACCAAACACTAGCAAAGACTCACGATGACCATAGGATAGGCACGGATGCCGGGGACACGCATGAGGTCCAACCGTCCCTCAAGTCACGCGGCACCCCTACTGAGGTAACTGACTCTCCGGGGAACCCCGGGCGCCCCTATGGCTCTCACTGGGTGCCCACGTCATCCCTAGGGCCACATGCCACAACCGGGTCCGTAACTCACCCGACCGGAGGTCACACTACCCGCAAGAACACGGTTCGGGGGAGGGGCATGGTCGCACTAGGTACCCCTAGCGCGACACTGAAGAACGCGCTAGCTATGGCTAGCGCGATCTTCCATGTCGCGCTGCCCAAAGCCAGCGCGTTCACACCTGAACGTGCTAGTCTTGGGTAGCGCGATCTGGACATCGCGCTACCAGAATCAGGCGCGTTCCCCACCGCCTTACTATTCGTCTTCTCGGACGGACACGCTCGAACGACACGGCGCGTTCATCAAGAACGCGCCACTGGACTATAGCGCGACAACGGGCCGAGCCCGATTCGCGAAACGCGCCCAAAAATGTAGATCCACGCCCATTCACCACCCCTGGTGAAGGGAAAACAACGGGGGAACACCCCACAACGTCCTAGCATGCATCTAGAGCCCCCAAATCGATCAAAAACTCCACGAATCGACGGATCCGGCGCTCAAACCCCAAGCATGAAAATGACCCTCCCGGCATGGATTTAACCCCACTCGGCCTCTCCACGGCCTAGAAATCACGGGGAATGCTATGAAGAGGGTAAGGATCTGTCCCCCTACCTCAAGGAAGCTCGAAATCCACTGAATCACCGCCGATCTCAAAATCTAGCTCAACCACGAACTCCTCTCCCACGCGCCAAAGGGGGCACCGCCACGATCCTTTCGCCACCGCCGTCGTCACCGCGCCATCGCCGTCGTCCGCCACCCGTCGCCGGAGGAGGAAGGGGCGCCGCGAGGTCCAACGGGCAAGAAGGGGGGTGACCGTTGCGCTCACGGGGGAGGAAAGAAGAAAAGAAGAAAAAGAGAAAGAAAAAGGGAAAAGAAAAGGCTATAAATAGAAAATCCGAAAAATGCCAAAAATACCGAAAAATAGAAAAATACACCTCCTCGACCGTCTCGACGTGCTGATCGCAACGGTACCACTCGCGGGCTGGTGAACGACCCGATTCACCCGCTACAGGGTTCCGAAGGATTCACCGAAACCCATACGCGGAAATCGGAAAACACACACGGAAAAGCCGCGGACACACTCCGGGCCTCCCAAACGACTCCGGATCGCACCGATCCGAACACGAAAGATGTCCGAAACGAAATTTCGGACACAACAGGGTCGGACACTCCGATAAACCAGATTCGAGACCCACAAGGAAGGATCCGAAAGATCCGGGACACTACACTACCCATCCATGAACCCTACACTAACATTAGTGCCGGTCAACTCATTCCATACCATATTCCGGTCTAGTCACCATGTTGATAGATTGGATGACCTTACTAAGGGTTTAGACTGGAAATGGAAGTTGACGCACTTATTGGCCCGAGGCTTCGCCCAACCCAATAGTCGTAGCTTCACACATCCGGCCTTAGGGTCTATTACCTCCGTGTGCACCATGGGTCATGTCACCACGGAGGTTCTCTTATTCCTCCCCATGTCGGTCGAGGCAAAATTCATTCCCTTTACCTCGAGGGAGGAACCATACCTTCTATATGATATCACCGTCCCCTATACCTTAGTGCATGAAGGTGACCACCTACACCTTCAAGAATTCCAAACTTGGGACCGTGACCTATGGGAGCCCAGTTCGAGGGGTCATACTTTCTTTGATCCCTTTGACCCATTCCCTAGTGAACCCCTTGACCCACCACATTTACTCCACTTTTTCGAGGGAGTCCACTTCCACACCCCTTCCCCACGGGCCATTCCACCTACACCCAGTGAGGGGATCGTTCCACGGTCATCATATAGGGGTGACCAAGAAGGCGTATTCGGCTCTCCTAGCCCTCCCAAGTCTCCCAAATCCAACAGGCAGCCACATACTAGGGACAGATTAGGATGTCTAGGAGTCCCCCATTGCGTCAACCATCGATTGCATCTAGTGTACGCATGGCACACATTCGGATGTCCTGGTCCACCATTACATGTGTATGGGTCAGACTAATAGTAGGTTTGTTTATGGTCATGTCTGGGTCTTTGTTTCTTCCATATGCATACATCGAGTTGAGTCGGTCTTTTGTACGCTCGCGTTGTCAATCCCTTTCGAGTGCCAGGAAAGTCAGAGCTAATGCGTACGTTGTAGACTTGTCGGAATTTGAGATCGGCTCTACCTCAACATATCGGATCTAGTCACATAAAGGGACCCAGCGGTGATTCCTAGTGAGTCTTCGAGCCGCCTCCTCCCCTTTGAGAGTGACCCCACCCCGGAGTGTCCACCATTAGCCTCATTCCCACAGTAGCATGCACATATCGAATATATACGAGATGAGCAGGTGACGATTACTTGGAGTGGAGTGTACTCCGTGCTACTAGGTCGGTGACGGATCCGCCAGAGCCACACGAGCAGCTGCACCCCTTACTCGACGAGGTCGAGTTCTTCCCACCCGGGGAGAATTGATGGGAATCAACACCGAGCACTAACATTTTTATTTTACATTTGTATACTTTTGTTTATATTTATACCCTTGGCTAATTGGGTTTGCAATTGTAAGGCATTATAAGCCAAATGATTAGTCTTTAAAGTCTTTGGGCTTATTTGTAAAAGTCTAGTAGGTCCAGCAGGGCCCCCCCACCATCTTTCCCATTGGTCCACCTAGGTTCTAGAGCTCATGTAGGGGTAGTTCAAAGTCCAAAATTGGACTTGGACCAAGAGGGGATAAGGAGGGAAGAAAGTCCAAGTTGGACTTCCCTTTAGTAAAGGGGCCCCCCCATTTATAATAATTTAATGCTTGTTGTATTTTTATTTAATTTGGCCATTTGACCACATGAGGATTAAATATTCTATCCCTAGTTTACCCCTCCCAAACCCTAGATCTAGAGCTAGTTTTGGTCATTTGTATATTTCTATATAACCCATGTATTTTCCATTTTGTAAGAATTAATGAAGAAGAAATCAGAAAATTGGCATTTACCTCCAAGAGCCCACGGGCGCCCCTCTCTCTCTCCCACCCCCTTGCAGATGGATTTCTGTAAAATTCTTGAGGTGTGAAGCCTCCCCATCTCCCCCTCTCTGAGTGAGAAGCTCAGCACCGCCACCGTCGCCGCCGCCATCGAGCCGCCGTCGCACCACCACCGCCACCACGTCGGAGTTCTATCCACATCAGGACATAAGGTTGAAGCCCAAATTTTATCTCTAAATCAGGAAATCTGATCGATCTGAAATTTTGAGTGTTTGTTCCTCTTGTTATCCCAATGTCCATCTTAAATTTCATGCCAATCAGAGATCATTTGGTATTTTTCCTGTAATTTTAATTCCACCTCTGACAGTCTGCCAATTAGCAGATTTGCAGGATATGAGTCTTTTCTTCTATTTTTCCTGCCCCTTTATACATCTCCAAAAATCCCCAAAACAATCATACGTGTTCCTCACTTACCCCCCTTCCACCCATAATTTTTTTGGAATCTAGATCTATTGTTTTCCTGTCGGTCAAAATTCATTTTCAGGCAGATCTCAGTCTGTCCTGTGTGTCTGTGATTCCGAGTCAGAAATAACTACAACCCACAGTCATATTCATTTCTAATCCGTCTACTGGATGGATCTTAAATAATTATATATTGTATCCCTTTGAGTCCTCTGTACCAATTTTACCTCGATCCAACATCGGATCTAGGCGTAAAAATTCTTTTTGTGGAGGCGCGCATTCTTGCTCCGAGCCTGGCCAAAAAGAAGGTGCTGGGAAATAATTCCCAATAATATATCAAAGCCCTGGTTCAGCGACCGCCACTTCTGAGAGTCGACCAGGGACGTCCCGCCATCGTCCCAGCCAAGCGCCGCCTATAGAAGATCCCAGGAGGATGACGTCCCTTTGGAGGCCCTCGTACGCTGTCCTGCCGGCCTGCAAATTGCAGATCCGGACTTGCTGTCTTCAACCGCCCGGAACCCCTCCAACGTGCTACCCGTCAACCCAGAATCGGCACTCTCGGACCGCTGTTGTGTCCTGTTACCTCCCTGCGTGGAGTGGGCCTTAAAATCACTTCTGTAATTATTAACATTTACTGTACTGAGAGTCACCATTCTTGGCCGGGGTCATCTTCCCCACGCCCGGTAGCGTGGAGGTATCGTTTCTGCTCCCCTCTCGGTATTTTGCTTTACTCGTACATATTTGTATGCTGCTGCAAGTGATAGGTTAACTAGATCGATTCAATTCAGTCACCGCTGCGAGAGTGAGTGAGTGTAACCCGTCCTGTGACTCGATCCGAGTACGTGGAAAAGTCGATACCCTCGACTCATTACCGATTTCTCAACCGCGCAGATCCGCACGTTTCCCTCACATAGGGACGTCCGTGAGCTAGAGTCCTAGATTCACGTCCCGTCCCGCATCAACATCTGAACTAAAAACTGTCTCCCGGAAAGGAGAGCTCGGCTCACACCCCCCCGAAGCATGCATCACCCTAAACGAAGCAAAACCTGCTCGTATACGCACCGGCCAGCTCCAAAGCGCGAGGGAACGCAGAAGAGAAGTAGAGCATCTGTCCCCCTACCTCCACCGAAGTTCTCACGCACCGAAGCGACTAAACCACGCCGAAAACCATCACACAAACCCGAACACGCCAGCTTTGAATCCACCGAGGGATCGCGCCAATGCCACGCTCCATCCTTCACATCAGCACGCTCCACGACAACTCCATGACATTCCTGTCACACCCACCTCGCCACGGTCGCGCGTCTCGCGGAGAGAGGAGAAGAGAGGAGAGAGAACGAGAGGGAGAGAGTGAACGGTGGTGAGGAGAGAGGAAGAGGAGAGAGAGGGTTAAAAGAAAAGGAAATTAGAAATTTCTTAATTTTCGTGAAATCTGATTTTTAGCTCAAAAATTCACTAATTCAGAAAAATACGGAAAAA
Organism: Amorphophallus konjac; assembly: GCA_022559845.1. Taxonomy (NCBI): domain Eukaryota; kingdom Viridiplantae; phylum Streptophyta; class Magnoliopsida; order Alismatales; family Araceae; genus Amorphophallus; species Amorphophallus konjac. The sequence goes on along the minus strand of CM040119.1, from coordinate 324,708,961 downwards.
TAGTCTAAGCGATCTTCGAAAGGAGCACAACGCAACTGTAGCGTCCTCGAGTCGATGAATTCAATAATAAACTCTCCACTCGGTTCCGTAACTTATACGAGAGAACATCCCGCGTGGATTGTAAAACACAACTCAGGACCCACAAAAGCGATCCGAAAGCTCTCCGATAAAGGATCTGATAGACCCAGGGCATTACAACTTAGGCCAGGCGCAGCCCAGACACAGATCCCTCTGCTACCTCTGCGAGCGAGAGGAGATTGGTACACACAGAGTGAGAGAGAGAGAGAGAGAGAGAGAGCGAGATTAAATGGCAAGGGGGAGAGAGGATGCCACCAATTAAAAAGAGAAGGGGCTTAACAGGTGGATTCTTAATCTTCTTTTTCTTCTTTGCTCGTGTTAAAGCGGCTGACATCGGCCTTAGTGTCGTAGCCGCGAAAATTTTGGGTGTCCACAACACCTCGAGGCGACGCACTCGAACCGGTATAAAAAAGATGTGATCATTGCGCTCGAGCCCCTACGCGTTAAGGCAACCGCATTTATGGACCCGAGAAGCGAAGCCGGGACAACTCATGATGGCCAAATTCCCGCCCTTGCCAAAAACCCTAATATACAATTTCTACTCTCCTAGGCCATCCTTGGCTCGAGAGTAGGGGGCAACTGGAGAGGGGGAGATTCACGAACCACTAAATACCTGGCCCAAACAGCACATCAAGACCCGCCAGGCCCCAACAAGTGACAACCCCTGCAGGGCCCACTTACTATAAGGCCTCATTCGCCCAAGGCCAGCGTAGCCCATCGGGCCTTAGCTCGGTCACCCGACCTATAGGCCTCCCCACACTCGGGGAAAGCCTACAGGCGATCTTATTGAGCCATCCCAAAGGCAGAGGAATGTTCCCTTGTGGGTGCCCATACTCCTGGCCCCCCGGCGTAAGTGAGGGATGCCCCCTTATCCTTTATGGATTAGGTCGGTGCTAAGACTCCTTGGTGGGTTAGGACGATGATGGGAATCAACATCGGGCACTAACATTTTATTTTTGTATTTGTATACTTTTGTTTGCATTTATATCATTGGGCTACTTGGGTTTGCAATTGTATGGCAATTATAAGTCAATATGTTAGTCCTTAGAACTCTTTGGGTTTCTATGTAAAAAGTCAGTAGGTCCGGCAGGGTCCCCACCCTCTTTCCCATTGGTCCACCTAGGTTTTAGGGTCCACTTGGGCTGGTCTTTGGTCCATGAGAGAAGGTTGACCAAGAGGAAAATTGGCATTTTACTTCTTGCCCACTTGGAGAGGGCGCCTCCCCCCCTTTGTTGTATTTTTTTATTTTTGGTCATTTGACCACATGGGAGAACTATTTCCTATCCCCCATTTGCCCCTCCATAACCCTAAATCTAAGGATAGTTTAGGTCTTTTATACATTTCTATATAAACTTTGTATTTCAACATTTCATAGAATTAATGAAGAAAAATTAGTTTTTTTGGTGAAGAAGCCAAGGGCGCAGCCCCTCTTTCTCCTCTCTCCCCCATTGGAGCTGTGAAAGCTCAGATCTTTAGAGGTATGAAGCCTCCTTATCAACCCCTCTCTGAGTGAGAAGCTCAGCACCGCCGCCGCCGCCACCATCGAGCCGCCATCGCACCACCACCACCGCCCCGTCGGAGTTCTGTCCATCTCTGGACAGCAAGCTGAGGCCAAAATTCTATCTCCCATTACGTAGATCTATTCGACCCGAAATTTGGAGGTTTTGTTCTCCCTGTCATCCCCCATCTCCAGTTTAAATTTCGTGTTATTTCACCTTCATTTACTATTTTTCCCAATGATTAAGTTTTCCCCCAGCAATCTGCCACTTTGCAGATTTGCGGGACAGTGTCTTGTTGTTATATTTTTCTTGCCCCCTTGGTCATCTCCGAAAAATCCCAAAAAATTCATACGTGATCATCACATCCCCCCCTTTCACCCATAATTTTCTCAGAGTCTAGATCAATCATTTTTATTTTGGTCAAAATTCATTTTCTGGCAGATCATGTTCTGTCCTGACTGTCTGTAATCCAAGTCAGTAGAAATATATATGGAATAGTCATTTTCATTTCCAATTCGTTTACTGGATGGACGTGAAATTAATTTATGTTGTATCCCTTTGAGTCCTCTATCCAACGGCGCCGATGTCGTCTCGATCCACCCCCGGATCCGGGCACAAAAATTCTTTTCACCGGGTCACGTAAACATGTTCCGTGAACAGACCAGCAGAGGTAGCAGCAAGTTAATTCTTGAAAAATTACTTCAGCGTCGATTCAACCGCTGCCGAGTTCAGAGATCGAAGAGGGGGCTTCCACCGACGTCCCAGCCAGCCTCCATGACCAGAAGGTGACAGGAAGCCGCCGTCCCACAAGCAGAGTTCGGTTGCTGTCCAGCGAGTCGGAACAGTACCGAGACGGACCAGCAGCCCGCCTCCGGTCCGAGAGCCCTTCCGGCTTGCTGCCCGTCAACCCTCCGCTACTCCTGGGTCCCACTGTAGTCCTTTACCTCCTTGCGTGGAGTGGGCGTAGAAATTCACTTCTGTAATTAATTACATTTACTGTACCGGGAGTTACGGTCTTGGCCGGGGTCGTCTTCCCCACGCCCGGAGTGTAGAGGTACACTCGCCACCCTCCTACTTTGACATTTTACTTATCTCATATATTTTCATATGGCGCTGCACGAGTGAGAGGAATGTAGCTCGTTATAATTTTATCATCACTGCGAGAGTGAGTGAGTGGAACACGTCCCGTGACTCGATCCGAGCACGCGGAAAAGCCGATACCCAAGACTCATTGTCGATTCCTCAACCGCGCAGATCCACGCGTTTCCCTCGCTTAGGGACGTCCACGAGTTAGAGTCACAGGTTCGCGTCCCGTCCCGCATCAGACAAAGTCCTCACTATTGGGTGCCTATCCAAGCGGATGTTACGCTATTACCTGGGAGTAGGAAGCTCAAGGGGATAAGGAGAGGGCGAGAGTCCTTGACCGGTAAGAGTCCCTCTTGTGAACGTAGCGTCCCTCAGGCCCTCACGCCTCCTCTATCCAGGGAAGGGAGCCTGCAGCTATATAATCCCCAAGAATCCCTCCAGAAAGGAGGCTAACTCTCAACCACTTCAACTAGTGGACAACTCTCTCCTGCCCCCTTTTGCACCTCGCTCTTACCACTCACTAACTTAGGCATCAGAGGATTTTTCCCGGATTCACAACCCCGGAGCCCCTGATCGCTTTCTTCCCTCTTTGCAGAACCCTATGCTAGAGTGGCTGCGCCTTGCGAACGCCCTAGATCGGACGGCTCACGGTTGGCACGAGATCTTGTCTCTTCAAAAAAATATCAATCTATCAAGTGGGGCTAATAATAAGCGACCTTAAACAAAGACTCGTGACAATGGTCCATAAAGTCAAGTTCAATCGTTCCTTACCCTTCATCGTCAAGCCCCACTTTGTTGAGGGTTACCCCGAGATTAGGTCAGAGTTAATCCACAGTTAACCCTGTGTGTGCTTTGATAGTCAGAATAAGTTAATTGGGACAAAAATGAGTTAATCAAGGTTAATCTCGAATTTTGAAACTCACCTCCATAGTTGGGTTAACTTATCCCTACAACCATTAGCCCCATTTTGATTCAGGATCAAAGAAAACCCGGCTAAAGTTAAGTGAATTTACTTTATCCACTTTTATTCTTTGTTACTTTGGTATGATACCAAATTAAGTTATCCCACCTATGGAGGTGGGATAGGTTAATCTGACTTAAGTCAAATTAAGTCAGTTTTAAGCGGACTATCCAAATCTGCTCCTGCCAAAACAAAATGACTTAAGTTTGAGATAAAGTGGAGATAATCATGGGATAAACGCCCAACAAGATGCGACTTAATGGTCCTGCTAATTTTTGACATTTTAAAATAATAATGGTAACATGTAAATATTAACTTAGTGAAGTATTTTGTCAATTTTAAATTTTAGTTAGTAATATTAATGATGATTTTTATGAAAAAATAATTAGTTTGATCATAGATTTTTTAGAGAATCTATTAATAATAATTAAGTTTTTAAAAATAAAAATGTAAACTGAATAGTAACATTAAAATGCAAAAAATAACATTTATCGCATTCAAATTTTAATTAGTGGTATTAGTGATACTCTTTATAAAAAAACATTATTATGACTATAGATTTATTTTATAGAATTTGCTAAAAATATTTAAAATTTCTAAATAAAATAAAGAACTTTAAAGTGAATGTTAACATTAAATTGCAAAAGGTGATAATTAATTATCATAATCAATGTTATTACTACTAATTAACAATATTAATTAATCTTATTAGTACTAAATAATGTTATTAGTGCTAACTAATTATGCTAATTAATATTATTACTATTAATTAATAAATTTATTTTTTAATTATAATTAAATAATTAATTATTACACTGTTGCTTAATCTTATTACACTAATTAACATTATTAGTGCTGATTAATTATGCTAACTAATATTATTAGTGCTAATTAGTCATGCAAATTAATCTTATTTATGTTAATTGATAAATATATTATATAATTTTCATTAAAAAATTAATTATAACTATCCCGTTGTAACTAATGAAGAATTAATCATATTAGAATTAACAATATTAGTGTCAATCATAATCACTATGAATACATATATTAAATAGAATTAACAACATTAGTGTTAATTATGATCATTAAGTAAAAATATTAATACTAATCATAATCAATAAAAATGATAAAATAGTATTTTTTTCAACATTTATTGTCATTTGTATCCTTGTTTTTTAAGAAATGAGTAATAACGATATCATCATATTTATCTCTCGAATATCAAATTTACATGAAAATAATGATACGAATAAATTAACTCAGAATGAATAATAATAATTCTTCTCTAAATTTATCTCCGAACCAAATGGAATCTCGGAGTCTAAAGTTTGTTGTAAGATCCAACTCTATAAATTTCCACTACAGTGTGGTGAGTAAAAAAATTTAATCTAAATTATTAACTTTTAATTAAAAATTTTTATTCTAAAAAATTTTGGATCTCACCACGTGTGTGCTAACGGGCCGGTCCCGTAAATCATCTTCATTGTTACTCAAGTTTGACGTTTTAACTTGTAACATTAATCTGAATTTATTTTTACTTTATGGATTAGCTCGGCGTCAAGACTCCTTGGTGGGTTAGGACGATGATGGGAATCAACACCGGACACTAACATTTTATTTTTACATTTATATACTTTTGTTTGTATTTATATCCTTGGGCTAATTGGGTTTGCAATTGTATGGCAATTATAAGTCAATATGTTAGTCCTTAGAAGTCTTTGGATTTCTATGTAAAAGGTCAGTAGATCCAGCAGGGTCCCCCACCCTCTTTCTCATTAGTTCACCTAAGTTTTAGGGCCCACTTGGGCTGGTCTTTGGTCCATGGGAGAAGGTTGACCAAGAGGAAAATTGGTATTTTACTTCTTGCCCACTTAGAGAGCCCCCCCCCCTTTGTTGTATTTTTTTATTTTTGATCATTTGACCACATGGGAGAACTATTTCCTATCTCCCATTTGCCCCTCCCTAACTCTAGATCTAAGGATAGTTTAGGTCTTTTATACATTTCTATATAAGCTTTGTATTTCCACATTTCATATAATTAATGAAGAAAATTTAATTTTTTTTGGTGAAGAAGCCAAGGGCGCAGCCCCTCTCTCTCCTCTCTCCCCCATTGGAGCTGTGAAAGCTCAGATCTTCAGAGGTGTGAAGCCTCCCTATCAACCCCTCTGTCAGTGAGAAGCTCAGCACTGTCGCCGCCGCCGTCGAGCCGTCATCGCACCACTATCGTCGCCCCGTCGGAGTTCTGTCCATCTCTGGACAACAAGCTGAGGCCAAAATTCTATCTCCCAATACGTAGATCTATTCGACCCGAAATTTTGAGATTTTGTTCTCCCTGTCATCCCCCATCTCCAGTTTAAATTCCGTGTCATTCCGCCTTCATTTACTATTTTTCTCAATAATTAATTTTTCCCCCAGCAATCTGCCAGTTTGCAGATCTGCGGGACAATGTCTTGTTGTTATATTTTTCCCGCCCCCATAGTCATCTTTGGAAAACCCCAAAAAATTCATACGTGATCATCACATCCCCCCCTTCCACCCATAATTTTCTCAGAGTCTAGATCCATCATTTTTATTTTAGTCAAAATTCATTTTCAGGCAGATCATGTTCTGTCCTGAGTGTCCGTAATCCATGTCAGTAGAAATACCTATGGAATAGTCATTTTCATTTCCAATTCATCTACTGGATGGACGTGAAATTAATTTATGTTGTATCCCTTTGAGTCCTCTATCCAACGGCGCCAATGTCGCCTCGATCCGCCTAAAGATATGGGCACAAAAATTCTTTTTGCCTGGTCGCGCAAACCTGTTCCGTGAACAGGCCATCAGTGGCAGTAGCAAGTTAATTCTTGCAAAATTACTTACGCGTCGATTCAACTGCCGCCGAGTTTAGAGATCGAAGAGGGGTCTTCCACCGGCGTCCCAACCAGCCACCGTGATCAGAAGGTGACCGGAAGCCGCCGTCCCACAAGACGAGTTCGGTTGCTGTCCAGCGAGTCGGAATAGTACCGAGTCGGACCAGCAGTCCGCCTTCGGTCCGAGAGCCCTTCCGACTTCCTTCCCGTCAACCCTCCGCTACTCCTGGGTCCCACTATAGTCCTTTACCTCCCTGCGTGTAGTGGGCATAGGAATTCACTTCTGTAATTAATTACATTTACTGTACCGGGAGTTACGGTCTTGGCCGAGGTCGTCTTCCCCACATCCGGAGCGTGGAGGTACACTCGCCACCCTCCTACTTTGGCATTTTACTTATCTCGTATATTTTCATATGCCGCTACACGAGTGATAGGAATGTAGCTCGTTATAATTTTATCATCACTGTGAGAGTGAGTGAGTGGAACCCGTCCCGTGACTCGATTCGAGCACGCAGAAAAGTCGATACCCGAGACTCATTGTCGGTTGATTAGTGTGTATTTTTATCATTTAATTCATGAGTATATGCATTTTTATGAGCTTAATTGATATTAAATATACACTTCTCACACTTATTATTGATTTTGTATCAAATGTTTATTTTTCTGAAATTAAATAAATTTTAATTACATTTTTTTGTACATTTTTTTGTATTTATGCAGGTACGTAGTACGAGAAAAGCTCCACGAAAAAGAAAATAAAGAAAATCAAAATATTATTTTGAATGGGCCAAAAGCCCAAGGACTTGTTCAAAAAGAAAAGAAAAATGTTTAGAAAAAATAAATAAATTGATTTACTATTTTTTTAGCATTTTCTAACTATTTATAGATATATATATAGCTATATATATTATATAATAAAATTAAAATAAAATGAAAAAAAAGATTCAAAACCCGCCCCGCCCCGCCCCTTCCCGCCTTCGCCGCCCGGGCACGGGCGACGATGCGGCGGAGGGCGAAGGCGGGGGGGTCGTGGCGGGCGTGAGACACGCGGCTCAGCCGCGTTCGCTCGGGTCGTGGCAGGTGGCAGCGCCACGCGTCGCGACGAGGTCGGCAGGTCAACGGGCGCACGCGCCCGTGTGCTCACACGCGACAGCAGACGCGGGGGGCAGCAGCACGGCGGGCGCACGGCGGGCCCACGGCGCCGGCCGCCTAACTCGGTCGGCGGTCGGCGCAACGTGCCGACAGAGTGGAAAAGAGAGAGAATGAGAGAAAGAGAGAAGAAAAGGGGCTATAAAAATTCTAAAAAAAATCCGAAAAAAATCAGGAAAAATGACAAAAGGTTCAGCACATTCCAGCCTACCAAGTTGGGTCAAAAATTAGGTGCACTTGAATGTTTTATATGAGCAAGAAGAGATTGTAAACCCTATATAAAGGGGGTATCACTTGTAATGAAAAGAGTTAGCAAAGAGTTGTTAGAGTTAGAACTAGATGGAGTTAGGGAGAGAACTAGCTATGGGCACTTGTAATGTAAGTTAGTTCTTTACATTTCTGAAGTTTTTGATTGTTGAAGTTGTGTTTTTCCAAGCTTTTGAAGTCAAATTTGTAAGTTGAATTTATTGCAATACAAGTTTCATTTTGGAATTCAGTCTTTTCATAGCCTTATTTCTCATTATTATGATCCTCATTTCAAATTCTTGTCTTCATAAAAGTTGTTCCTTTTTACGTTTTCTTCAACTTATCTGTTTAGCATTTCTTCAAATTCGTCCAAATTCATAGAGGTAATACTCATTTTCTTAAGTGCTATCATGTGCATTTACTGTTCATCCGTGGTGATACCTTCTTCCATTCATTCATTTTGAAGTCTTTCTAGTCCTCAAATAACTCTGGGTTTTTCATAAGAGTTGTTCCTCTCTTGTATCTCTAAGTTTTATTCTTATTGCACTTTATCAAATTCCTCTTCTTTTGAGCTTTAGAATTAAGTTTTCTAGGTGCTGGTTTTCTGTCAATTACTGTTCATCTGAACCAATAGGTCCTAATTTTTCAAGTTTTTCCTTATCTTCCTTTCATTTTCTGTTTCTGTGTTCTTCATAAAAGTTCTTCCTTTTTCAATTCTCTACAACTTTCATGTTTTCAACTTTTTCTAATTCCATTCAGATTTCAAGTTATTTCATTTCTTCCAACCCCCATTTCCACTTGAATTCTGTTTTATTTTCACCTTAAAGTTTCAAACTTGTTATCTGCAAACCCGTTCTTCTTAAGTGTTTCAAACATACCCGAAGCGGTGATTCTTCTTCAAATCCTCTCACGGCGTCGACTTCCTAGGCGGAACGATCATCATCAAAGGCTCGGCGTGGAAACGACGACGTTCTTCACTCAATTGGCTAAATTTTCTTTACTTATCCCTTGTCATTTCAAGTTGTAATTTCATTTCCGTTAGTTGTAATCGCACTCAAAACCCAAAAATTGGTTTTTCAAAACACAAGAATATTTTCCAACTAAGAAAAATAACCAAATTCCTTCCCCGTGGGATCGACCCGTACTTACCATTATACTCATGTTTTCAAATCCATAAGTGAGTGAGTGCGGTTATAAATTTGTGTGGCACGGCAATTTTAACAACGACTGTCGAGCGGACATCAAATTTTTGGCGCCGTTGCCGGGGATGGAGATACTTTTCATAGTTGGATACTCTTGTGTTTACTTTGTATATTTGTATATTGATTTTTGCTTTCTTTACTTGTGCAGGAAAATAAAAAAAATGAAAATCAAAGAAAGAGGAAGATCGAATCTGAAATTCCAAGGATATGAAACGTTGTTGAAAGCCCGGCAGCAGTGCTAAAGGGCTGAAATCAAGAAACAGGTTCTATCTTTCCACTTTCTGAAAAAAAATTTACAAAAATCTGAAAATTTCTTGAAAACTCTATAAAAATAAAAAATAATCAAAACAAAAGAAAAATTTTCATGCTGGTTAGTTAGGTTCATTAACTAAAAACAAAAATAAAAAAATTTTCATTTGTACCAAATAAAAGACCTCATTGCAAGAGTAGAAACTACACTTTCATGCTCTAGGTCATGCATCATTTAGCTTAGAATTTGTCTTCGTCTAATTTCTGCATTGCATTTTGAAGATCGCGAGGGGCAAGGTACGTTCTACTGATCCCAGTCTGGCATTCATTTTTGCATAAAGAATCCCTTGTTTGAAATTGTGGTGTGCATTTTATTTCAAAATACTTTAAGGGCAACACCCCTAACAAGATAAGGTGGGGATTTCATCACCCTCCCTTAGCCCGAAAACCACAATTTCCTTGCATCTCTGCATTACCTAGGCCTTAATAAAAGCCAGTAGACGTTGGCCCTAGGATCACACTGTGATTCCTGTGATATTTAGGTTTATCCTCTTATGAAAACTGGTGTCTAAGGCAAGACGGTCGGATGGCAAACGCCTTAAGCGGGATTGTGGTTTTGTATAATAAGGTCCCTACGAAAGTAGGGTGAACCTCCCACTTCCCCACCCCTTACCTGGCCGGTGGACATACTGAGGGTAAATTTAAGTTCATTTTAATCACTTTGTGAAACCACATTTGTAGGTCTGAGTCGCATCTAGGTCATTAGGATAATTTGTGTTAACTTGTTTGTGTTTGCATAAAAAAAGTTTTGAAAAAATGAAAAAAATATATATATATAATTTGAAATACTTAAAAAATGTAAAAAAAAATTCATTTTATGGCCATTCATCTTGGAGGGAAACCCACGCCTATGAAGGAGCATTTTTATCCTTCTTCTTACCAGCCCTCCACCTGTATTCAACTCCCCGATATTCACGTTGATCAATATGAGATTCGCCCTAGTCTCATCCAGATGCTCCCATCTTTTTATGGGAATCTCAATGAAAATCCTTATAGGCATCTAGATGATTTTCTAGAAGTTTGCTCACTGATCAAAATTCAGAATTTTAATGATGATGCCCTTAAGTTAATTTTATTTCCATTCTCGTTAAAAGATAAAGCAAAATGTTGGTTAAGGAGTTTTCGAAAGATTATCAGGACTTGGGAAGATATGCAGTCAGAATTTTTAAAAAAAATTTACCCCATAGGCCAAACCAACATGATGAGAAGGGCGATTACAGAATTTACTCAACGTCCGGGAGAGCAACTTCATGAATCTTGGGTGAGATTAAAGGAGCTAGTAAGTCAATGTCCACATCATGGGTTGCCCAGATGGCAAATTATCTTTACATTTTATGAGGGGTTATCAAATTTTGATAGGCAGATGGTGGATATATTTTGTGGAGGGGCATTTTTAAGTAAAAGTGAAGATGAGGCATATGATCTATTTGAGATTTTGAGTGAAAATTCAATAAATCGTGCCTCCATCTCATCTCATCAACAACTTGTAGGACATGTCAAACAGGCGGAAAACCCAATCCACACTTTCATGGAAGTGTGTGAATTCTGTGCCAGTCTCACTCACCATGTGAGTGAATGCCCTACTATAGCCCGACTCTCTCCCGTCATCCAAGCACAGGTCCAAAATTCCCTAGGATTCTCTCAGCTCAAGCATGTTGCAGATGATGATAATCTTGGCTGGAGTAATCACACAAATTTGCCTTGGCTGGATTCAACAATCCAAACCCATTTGTCTACACCTCTACCCCAAGCAATTCACGAGCAGCCCATGTATACTCAACTTCATCTCAACTCATCTCACCCCGATTTCGGACTCAATGTCAATACTAAGGGTGATTCACCGGGCCACTACTTTGAAGCTCAAAGCGTGTACTCTCAGTCTACTTACCATGACCCTTCGTCAATATTCAACCAACCCCCTCGATACGTGAATGATGATGATGATGATCTGATGCCTGGCATTGTGGCTCAAGATATCATTATTGGGAGTGAGGGGGAGTGCGCAAGCCATACCATGAGGAAGGAAGGGACGGAATTAGGGGATGAATTAAAGAATACAAATGATCCTATTGATATCATCACCCCATTCTATGAATATTTTGAGATTGAGAATATCACTGAGAAAATTAGTGGCCCAAACAACTTAATTGAGGATCTACATGTCGAGGAGGATTGTTTTATGATTAATAATCATGTTGATTTAGTGGAACTTAATTCTCCTCCCTTGGAAGAACTTGATGATGGGGCCTTGTTCGAAAAGTTTATATTTCCTCTATCAACCCCATTGTTGGAAAATTTGATTAAGAATCTTCAGGTGAGTGATGAGTATGATGAAAGCTCCGTCTTTGAAAAATTCCCATTTGATCTTACCTTTGATGAAGGGGCCGAGCTGGAACAATTTACATTTGATCTTCCCACTTCATTATTGGAAAATTTGATTCACAATTTTCTATTAAATGATGAGTGTGATAAAGGGGTTTTATTAGAAATTTTCAAATTTGATCTACCCATTGAGCCCGATCCCCTCATATTTGAATCATTGGATCAATTTGATTCTGGGCTTGTGCTACCCCTACCAGATGAGCCTCTTCCATATGACATTCTGGGACCTGAGGGGGATGGACCAACAATATTCACTTTTAATTTAACTCCCCATCAGGAAGACAAGTTGATTGGTACCCTTCTAACACATGAGGCTGTTACTGGGAAGACTGTGGCTAATAATGACACTCTTATCCCTAAGCCACCATTCGATGACCAAGTTCCCAAGGAGGAAGTAGTCAATAAAGAGGTCATCAGGAGGGACGATACAGGTGAAGGGGACCGATGGATTGATATTATGCAAGGGTTATACCTTGATCTTGACAAATTATTGGCCATAGATCATTTTTTGATATCTAAAGCTGAAAACTGGATCGCACACAGGGTTAATGTTACAAACAATCATGTGCGAGTCCTGCCTCTTTCTAGCCCCGGTCCGTACATGTCTACTCTTGTCTTCCAATGGATTAAGGGCTGGAATTTGAAGGAAGACAAGATCACGTGGTGGCTCATTCTGAATGCCACGCGTTGGTTAATGAGCTAATGAGCTACATGGTGTCTGGCTGACGACATAAAAGTTAGCGCTTCTTAGGAGGCAACCTAAGTGATTTTTGTGTGGTAATAAATTGTTGTGGGAAATTAGCTGTGTTTAGAGATTCGAGAGATAAGGACAACGGAGAGCCAAGCAAAAAGTATTTTATTACACACAAAAGTAAACAAAGAGATTACATCGGAATCCACCTTCTTTCTTAACATTACTTATCTTGCCGCTCTCTGGGGCAAGATTCTCTAGAGGGTATTCCCAAGCCGAGAGCAGCGGTATTACTACCGCACTATGGACGCCGATCTGAGGGGGCAGCAAAGAAGCTACTGACGCGAAAGCCACGCTCTCGTGCTCTTCGATAGCGTTCTTCGCCATCCTTCAGCCATTGCTCGGCTAGGCCGAGACTAGTCCTCAATTCAAAAAGTTGGGCCTCCAGGGCCCTCTTTTCCTCTTTCTAGGCCAATCTCTTGGCTTTCTCTCTGTCTCTGTCCTGTTCTCTCTCAGCCCGTTCTCTCTCTCTATCTTCTCTTTCTAATTGAAGGGTGATTCTCAACTCCACAGCGTCCCTTGAAGAATCCTCATCTGGACGACGCTGTAGTTCTTCTTCCAGCTCAGTTATTCTATCTTCCTTCTGAGTGGCATTTGCAAGTGCCTCTTGTGTTTCTTTCTTCTGCCACACATTTTATCTCAGGCAAATAGCAATACTTGAATAAGGGATGTTAAATGGTGAAATCCTCACCTGTACAGAAAGCATCCCTTCTGCCTCTGCAGCCCGTTGTGTGGCATGAGTAAGTTGCTCGTGGAGTTGATCCAGCTCGGATGTGGGAATCCATAGACTGGAAGAAACACCATCTGCTCCCATCGCCGAAGAAACTGCATCAAGCTGAGCACGCTGCACATGTGGTGACATTAAGTGGTTAGCGCCCTGAATCTCAAAGCCTACCCGGAATATGTACTGAAATACTTACTGATGAACCTAGAGCCGCTCTGGTATCACTCAGCTCTTGCTCCGTGTCTGCCAGACGAGCTCGTAAGTTCGTTATTATAGTATCACGAACATCCTACAGTTATGGCTTTTGAGTTCACAAACAAAGAAAATTTTTTTTAAAAAAAAACAACAAAATGTAAAAGATACAAACATGGTTTCCTTACCTCTACAAGCCCTCCAGGCTGGAGCCTTTCGGCATACATTGCTCTGTAGAGGCGTAGGTAATCATCGCTATCTTGTGCTTGAGATTCCACGAGTGTGCCTCCCCGTTGCCAATCTTCATATTGTTCGGGGAAGCGCACTCTCCAATCAACACAGGTGGCTGGACCACGCGTCTGCCTTCCGACGCTAGGTGACATGGTCATATCCACCCATTCTTGAGCCAGCCCTAAGGTCCGCATAGCTAATCGCAGCCTGAGGGGCTCGATTTCATTTAAGCAATGGAGCCAGAGGTCCCGTCCGAATCGGGCGCGGCTTCCAACTACCCAAGGCTGGTCAACATCGACCATGTTCATGAAAGGCCTCCAGTTCACCTTTAATGAGTTGCACGTATCTTCTCAGTTAAAAAAAAATGAAATAAATGAAAAAATAAAAAAAATTAGAAAACAATTATCCTACCATCGTTGCAGGGAACTCTTGCAACTCTCGCCTGAACACCATCAGTTGGTAGGGTAAAGGTGCAGTGCTCATGATGGGTTGCCACCGTCTCGCTAGAGGGACCGTCAGTGGTCGACAGTGTCGAGCCCTCCCCATTGGAAGGTAATAGTAGCTCCACAGCTACACCATCATGTGTCATTGATGAAAACACAAACAAAAATCAGAAAATAAAAGCAAAACAAAAATTTTCATTACCTGGATTAAAGGCGTAAACCCATTTAGTGTCATCTCTTTGTCTGTCCTTTGCGACAGACTTGTAAACAGATGTGCCAGCACAGCAGCTCCCCAGACGTATTGTCCTACTCTTTCCAAGTCTACAAGCAGTTCTAAGAAATGACAGTGGATACTGTCTCCCTTGGACCCCAGCAACAACTTGCCTAAGAGAAAGAGGAGGAACCTCCTCAGATCCATATTGGTCCGCTCCCAATTGCTGGTATCCATACAATACATAGCACGGGCACTTCTTTCTGCCCTTTCCATAAATTCTTCTATGGACTCATCATCACGTGGACGCATGTCAGTAAGCCCTAAAGCTTCCATGATCGATGCCCTGGCTACTGACCTGTTCTTCCGATTATCTAAGTCCATCCCCAACAAGTTATGGGCACCTTCACGGTAATCCGCATAGGTGACACCAGTCACTGCTTCCCCATCCACTTTGAGGCCCGTGATTCGGACCACATCTTCCAAGCTGGGTACCATATGCCCCCACGGCATCAGGAATGCCCTACTTACCGGGTCCCATCTTTCACGTAGAGCTTGGATCAGAGCAAGGTCGATCTTGAGTGGCTCAATTCTGAGAAAGGGCCCGAATCCCATCACGTCCAACCTCGCTTTCTGGAAGTCCGGGAGCCCTCGATATGCAGCCACGACCAGCTCCCACGAGATGTGTGACTTCATCACACTCTGCACATACGCCAGAAATAAGAAATGGGAAGCTTTCTAAAGAAAGAACAGAGAAGAAGAAAGGAATGAAAGGCATCACTTACAAGTTGTGGAAGAGTCCTTTCACTCAAAAGTCCTTCAACTTCAGAGAATCTCCTGGCACTACTGCCCGATCTACTCCTCTTCGAGGAGCGAGACGACTCCCCTTCAGCTCTGATGCTCGATTCACCCTCCATTCTGAACCTTGAGCAACACTCACTACTCCCCTTTGCAACCTTTTCACTCGACTCTACTCTCACAACTTCGATGTTCTCCGGTCGAGTGGAAAGGGGGGTATTTATAGGATTGGAGAGCAAGTGATCAACATCTCGCACCATCACATCCAGCCATAGCCTTAGTGACACGTCATCCTCCCGTTAATCTCGCACCCACTCTCCTATGTGGAGTGGTCAAGTCGGAGGCGTGTTTTATTGACTTTCTCTCTCTTGTTGGTCCAAAGATTCGTTATGTTTATTGTCCCGTTATGGCCACCTTTCGTATAACACACACATTGAGGGGACATTTCTGCGAGAAATCCGGCTCCGTAACTCACGTTGCCATCATTGGTCGATTCCTTTTGAAATACATGTTCATTGGGTCCCACTCCTTGTGTTAATTCCTGGCTTCTGATATGATTTCTTGTTTTAGTATGTTTATTTTTCAGTTGTCAGGCCAAGCTGCACCAACGCCCTCGTCATTTTACCCCGCCATCAGGTTGTATCCTTCCATCCCAACTATATTATCTTTTTACATGTCCTCTGATCTTTCTACTGTTTATGCCATTGAGGACAATGTCATTTAAGTTGGGGGGGGAGATATTCAAAAATTTCAAAAATTTCTAAAACTTTCAACAATTTTTTTTTACTTTCTTGGATTGTCATGTGAAACAACAGTTTTCCCCGAGTTGAATCTCTTGATTCTTGTCGCATGAAAAGTGATTCTAGAATGGAAATGACTAGAGACTCGGATGATGGATAATTTATTTACTCTAGCCATGGAAAACTGATTTAAAGAATCTCTTTAAAGTTCAGATGCACTTTCAAAGAAAAATAAAATCACGTTGCACGCTAATGAAACAAGAAGGACAAGCCTTCTGTTATTTTAGACAGACTGTCTGATATTCTGCATTTTCTGAAGAAGAAATATGTTAGAAGCTTTCTGCCATAGAAAAGTATGAGAAAAAAAATAAAGCACCATGAAAAATGCTCCGATTCTGAGTAACCGGGCCTACTTCACCTAAGACGTGTTGAGGTTCGCGTAAAACAGTGAAGGGTAGTGCAGCATCATGTGTGTAAAGAAAAAAAAAGGGGGGAAAGAAAAGGGGAAAGAAAAAAATATATATATAGTGATCCCAAAAGGGACATATCAATAAGGCAGACAAAAAGCTAGTGTGCATTGAACGCTCTAAGTAAGAAGTGCAGAATTGAAAGGCATTTGTTCGAAATAGCAAGTGGAGGATGCAATTGTCTTTACTGTGGACTTAGCATTACACATGCACAAGTGTTACTGAATTTTGATTAGATTCTTGATCATGTACCTGAATTTCCAACATAAGGCTAATCTGTGATAATTACTCCAGATTCCTGATCTTTAGTTGACTCTATGAAAGATGAACTGGAAATGAGGCCTGAATATCTTTAAACTATTGTTAGTCCTAAATTTTTCATTAATTGCATTGCTAAGGGACTAGCAATGAGTAAGTTGGGGGGTGTGATTAGTGTGTATTTTTATCATTTAATTCATGAGTATATACATTTTTATGAGCTTAATTGATATTAAATATACACTTCTCACACTTATTATTGATTTTGTATCAAATGTTTATTTTTCTGAAATTAAATAAATTTTAATTATATTTTTTATATATTTTTTTATATTTATGCAGGTACGTAGTACGAGAAAAGCTCCACGAAAAAGAAAATAAAGAAAATCAAAATATTATTTTGAATGGGCCAAAAGCCCAAGGACTTGTTCAAAAAGAAAAGAAAAATTTTTAGAAAAAATAAATAAATTGATTTACTATTTTTTTAGCATTTTCTAACTATTTATAGATATATATATAGCTATATATATATATATTATATAATAAAATTAAAATAAAATGAAAAAAAAAAGATTCAAAACCCGCCCCGCCCCGCCCCTTCCCGCCTTCGCCGCCCGGGCACGGGCGACGATGCGGCGGAGGGCGAAGGCGGGGGGGGTCGTGGCGGGCGTGAGACACGCGGCTCAGCCGCGTTCGCTCGGGTCGTGGCAGGTGGCAGCGCCACGCGTCGCGACGAGGTCGGCAGGTCAACGGGCGCACGCGCCCACGTGCTCACACGCGGCAGCAGACGTGGGGGGCAGCAGCACGGCGGGCGCACGGCGGGCCCACGGCGCCGGCCGCCTAACTCGGTCGGCGGTCGGCGCAACGTGCCGACAGCGTGGAAAAGAGAGAGAATGAGAGAAAGAGAGAAGAAAAGGGGCTATAAAAATTCCAAAAAATTCCGAAAAAAATCAGGAAAAATGACAAAAGGTTCAGCACATTCCAGCCTACCAAGTTGGGTCAAAAATTAGGTGCACTTGAATGTTTTATATGAGCAAGAAGAGATTGTAAACCCTATATAAGGGGGTATCACTTGTAATGAAAAGAGTTAGCAAAGAGTTGTTAGAGTTAGAACTAGATGGAGTTAGGGAGAGAGCTAGCTATGGACACTTGTAATGTAAGTTAGTTCTTTACATTTCTGAAGTTTTTGATTGTTGAAGTTGTGTTTTTCGAAGCTTTTGAAGTCAAATTTGTAAGTTGAATTTATTGCAATACAAGTTTCATTTTAGAATTCAGTCTTTTCATAGCCTTATTTCTCATTATTGTGATCCTCATTTCAAATTCTTGTCTTCATAAAAGTTGTTCCTTTTTACGTTTTCTTCAACTTATCTGTTTAGCATTTCTTCAAATTCGTCCAAATTCATAGAGGTAATACCCATTTTCTTAAGTGCTGTCATGTGCATTTACTGTTCATCCGTGGTGATACCTTCTTCCATTCATTCATTTTGAAGTCTTTCTAGTCCTCAAATAACTCTGAGTTCTTCATAAGAGTTGTTCCTCTCTTGTATCTCTAAGTTTTATTCTTATTGCACTTTGTCAAATTCCTCTTCTTTTGAGCTTTAGAATTAAGTTTTCTAGGTGCTGGTTTTCTGTCAATTACTGTTCATCCGAACCAATAGGTCCTAATTTTTCAAGTTTTTCCTTATCTTCCTTTCATTTTATGTTTCTGTGTTCTTCATAAAAGTTCTTCCTTTTTCAATTCTCTACAACTTTCATGTTTTCAACTTTTTCTAATTCCATTCAGATTTCAAGTTATTTCATTTCTTCCAACCCCCATTTCCACTTGAATTCTGTTTTGTTTTCACCTTAAAGTTTCAAACTTGTTATATGCAAACCCGTTCTTCTTAAGTGTTTCAAACATACCCGAAGCGGTGATTCTTCTTCAAATCCTCTCACGGCATCGACTTCCCAGGCGGAACGATCATCATCAAAGGCTCGGCGTGGAAACGACGACGTTCTTCACTCAATTGGCTAAATTTTCTTTACTTATCCCTTGTCATTTCAAGTTGTAATTTCATTTCCGTTAGTTGTAATCGCACTCAAAACCCAAAAATTGATTTTTCAAAACACAAGAATATTTTCCAACTAAGAAAAATAACCAAATTCTTCCCCGTGGGATCGACCCGTACTTACCATTATACTCATGTTTTCAAATCCATAAGTGAGTGAGTGCGGTTATAAATTTGTGTGGCACGGCAATTTTAACAACGACTGTCGAGCGGACATCATCGGTTCCTCAACCGCGCAGATCCACGCGTTTCCCTCGCTTAGGGACGTCCGCAAGCTAGAGTCCCAGGTTCGCGTCCCATCTCGCATCAGACAAAGTCCTCGCTACTGGGTGCCTATCCAAGCGGATGTTACGCTATTACCTGGGAGTAGGAAGCTCATGAGGATAAGGAGAGGGCGAGAGTCCTTGACCGGTAAGAGTCCCTCTTATGAACGTAGCGTCCCTCAGGCCCTTGCGCCTCCTCTACCCGGGGAAGGGAGCCTGTAGCTATATAATCCCCAAGAACCCCTCCAGAAAGGAGGCCAACTCTCAACCACTTCAACTAGTGGACAACTCTCTCATGCCCCCTTCCTCTCCTGCCCCCTTTTGCACCTCGCTCTTACCACTCGCTAACTTAGGCATCAGAGGGTTTTTCCCGGGTTTACAACCTCGGAGCCCCTGATCGCTTTCTTCCCTCTTTGCAGAACCCTATGTTAGAGTGGCTGCGCCTTACGAACGCCCTAGATCGGACGGCTCACGGTTGACACGAGATCTTGTCTCTTTAAAAAGATATCAATCTATCAAGTGGGGTTAATAATAAGCGACCCTAAACAAAGACTCGTGACAATGGTCCATAAAGTCAAGTTCAATCATTCCTTACCCTTCATAGTCAAGCCCCACTTTGTAGAGGGTTACCCCGAGATTAGGTCAGAGTTAATCCAAAGTTAACCCTGTGTGTGCTTTGATAGTCAGAATAAGTTAATTGGGACAAAAATGAGTTAATCAAAGTTAATCTCGAATTTTGAAAACCACCTCCTTAGTTGGGTTAATATATCCCTTCAACCATTAGCCCCATTTTGATTCAGGATCAAAGAAAACCCGGCTAAAGTTAAGTGAATTTACTTTATCCACTTTTATTCTTTGTTACTTTGGTATGACACCAAATTAAGTTATCCCACCTATGGAGGTGGGATAGGTTAATCTGACTTAAGTCAAATTAAGTCAGTTTTAAACGGACTATCCAAATCCGCTCCTGCCAAAACAAAATGACTTAAGTTTGAGATAAAGGGGAGATAATCATGGGATAAATGCCCAACAAGATGCGACTTAATGGTCCTGCTAATTTTTGACATTTTAAATAATAATGGTAACATGTAAATATTAACTTAGTGAAGTATTTTGTCAACTTTAAATTTTAGTTAGTAATATTAATGATGATTTTTATGAAAAATTATTATTTTGATCATAGATTTTTAAGAGAATCTATTAAAAATAATTGAGTTTTTAAAAATAAAAATGTAAATTGAATAGTAACATTAAAATGCAAAAAATAACATTTATCGCATTCAAATTTTAATTAGTGGTATTAGTGATACTCTTTATAAAAAAACATTATTATGACGATAGATTTATTTTATAGAATTTTCTAAAAATATTTAAAATTTTTAAATAAAATAAAGAACTTTAAAGTGAATATAAACATTAAATTGCAAAAGGTGATAATTAATTATCATAATCAATGTTATTACTACTAATTAACAATATTAATTAATCTTATTAGTGCTAAATAATGTTATTAGTGCTAACTAATTATGCTAATTAATATTATTACTGTTAATTAATAAATTTATTATTTAATTATAGTTAAATAATTAATTATTACACTGTTGTTTAATCTTATTACACTAATTAACATTATTAGTGCTAATTAATTATGCTAACTAATATTATTAGTGCTAATTAGTCATGCAAATTAATCTTATTTATGTTAATTGATAAATATATTATATAATTTTCATTAAAAAATTAATTATAACTATCCCGTTGTAACTAATGAAGAATTGATCATGTAAAAATTAACAATATTAGTGTCACTCATAATCACTATGAATACATATATTAAATAGAATTAACAACATTAGTGTTAATTATGATCATTAAGTAGAAATATTAATACTAATCATAATCAATAAAAATGATAAAATAGTATTTTTTTTCAACATTTATTATCATTTGTATCCTTGTTTTTTAAGAAATGAGTAATAACGATATCATCATATTTATCTCTCGAATATCAAATTTACGTGAGAATAATGATACGAATAAATTAACTCAGAATGAATAATAATAATCCTTCTCTGAAATTATCTCCGAACCAAATAGAATCTCGGAGTCTAAAATTTGATGTAAGATCTAACTCTATACATTTTCACTACAGTGTGGCGTGTAAAAAAAATAATCTAGAGTATTAACTTTTAATTAAAATTTTTTATTCTAAAAAATTTCGGATCTCACCACGTGTGTGCTAACGGGCCGCTTAAACCGGCACCGTCGGTCCCGTAAATCATCTTCATTGTTACTCAAGTTTGACGTTTTAACTCGTAACATTAATCTGAATTTAGAGCTTTGTTTGAGTTTGATTCATTTATTGATAGCAAATAGAATTAAACTTTCACTATACTAATTAGTTCCTCATCGAATACAGTTTTCATACATACTACTGACTAATATCTCTTAATTAGCATCTTACTTGAACCCACGTCACCCCCACCATCTGTCTTCCTAATTAATTAAGCCAATTCCGCACAGATCCGAAGATCGATTTAATATTGGGAGACCTAATCCGTATTCGACTTCCACAGGTCCTTATTTTACATGGAGATTTACACTATAGTTCCCCTCTTAATTACCTTCATAATCTTTCGTAGACCGGTTAACATGTTGAGATTAATTAAGTTGTTGAAATTATTGGAAGATGAAAGAGTAATACTTGTTGTATATGATGGCATGTAATTTGTACTTAATTATTTTATAGATTCACGTACGATCAATTCACACAGGATGATGAAATTCAGGAAAACGAAAGAATTTTATGGCTAGCCATTCAAACATTTACTAAAGCCATATATGCATGAAAGTTTGATGTTTCCGGTAATAAATATAAGGTGACATGTAAAAGAAATCAAGAGCAGAACCATGTGATGCATAATCTATAAAACAGCAATAAAAGAACCATGTGTAAAATCTAATTATGTCTACGGATGACCGGCTCGATAATGTTTGGTTCTGCATGCGAGATAGGGAGGCAAAATCGTGATTATCTCAAGATATATGGCATAAAAATATACAAAAGATTTTAGGGCGGTTTTCAGAACCATTTAGAGTAAGCCCGGCTATCAAGGTTAAATCTGATTGAGTTTGATAATTAGTTCTTATTCTAGATAAAAATAAATAATATAATTAACAAATATTATACATAAGAATTATACGAAATTTTATCTGACCCGACCTTAGGTAGTTTATTCGGCCATTTTGGCCGAATAAGTTATCAGCACTTCATAGGACTGAGATATATCATATATATATATATATATATATTGTGGGACTGACATGTAGATAGGAATGATTATATGAGAATGAAATATAAGAATGTAATATATATTTAGAAGATTGATACACCATCATGCTCCATTTCTGCACCGTATGTTTCATAGCATTTTTTCGCTCCTCCAATATTTTTCATCATTCTTATATAACCTCATTTATATCTAACATATTAATTTTATCCTCGATAAGGTCCCCACATCTTCCTTTTATCACATCGATCACATTGCAGGTCGACAAATATAATGATACTGGGCTATAATCCTTTTATGGCAAAGCAGTATACCAATAGGAGGAGAGGCTGCAAGGTGACACGGTGTTCTCCATGTTTCAATGTGGCTTTTATCTAATGGGCCTCAAGTAAGCTGGCTAACTAGGCCCTAAGGAACATTTTCTGGGTTGGCCCCAGTATAGGTCCATTTTTCTTATACGTACGCCACCCCATGGGGTTCTAGAAATATTGTGGTAACGTGGAATAGACAATGAACGCAAAGGGGACTTCATAAATTTTGACATGTAAGAAGATTCACACATCACATTTTCTGTCACTTTTTTTTAAAAAAATATATCCGTATATTTCACGTCATTAATAAAAGATTTCAGACACTAGGTTTGGCAGTTTCACCGGAGTAATAGTTTCTCTATATATGAGTCTTTAGAGGGAGAAATTTGTGGCCCAATATTTCACAGTCCAAAGGTCCATAACCATAAAGACCTGCACGACCCAGTAATTGACAGCCCTATCAGGGTCCACTTGTTATAAGACCCAACGTAAAAGGTCCAACAAGGCCCACTTAGCCTTGGCTCGGTCGCCCGAGCGAAGGTCTCCCCAACGCTCAGGAAGAGCCCAGGCGATGACTAGATCGAGCCATCCAAAGGTGGATAAAATGCTCCCTCACGGATGCCCAAGTCCAAGACTCTCTACATAGGCGGGGAATATCTCTTATCTCTCGTGGATCAGCCTGTCATTGAGACTCCTCGACGGGCCAGAGCGAATTCCTCGCGGCCAGGCACTTATCCTTAATAATTATAAGCGAATGCTACGCTACCATCTAAGAATGGGAAGCCCAAGAGGATAAAGGGAAAGCAAGAGCCCCTAAATAGTAAGAATTCCTACCGCAGACGTAACGCCCCTATGCTCCCCCTTACTCAGAAGAGGAAGCCTACTGCTATATAAACCCAGGGATCCCCTCCTGAAAGATAAGTTTATTTCAACTACTTAAACCGGTTAAGAGCAGTCTTGTATTCTACACCTTCCTTGTCTCCTTTCGTACCTCGCTCTTACCCTTGCTGGCTTAAGCATCGGAAGGTTTTTTCTGAGATAATAATCCCGTGTCTCATGATCGCTTCTTTCCTTTTGCAGAACTTCATTCTGAGATGACTACAACTCACGTTGTTAAATAAGGTGATATAAAAACTTTTAAACATAAGAATATATATCGTAAAATCGTTGTTGTTGCAACTTTCGTGAGCGAACGTTACAAGCGTGTAATGTTTCCGTGGATACGTTGCAGCGTGTAACGTTTAAAAACGTTAGAAAAAAAACGTAAAAGTGTTCAAGGGAGGCCCATCAATATGTGAACGTTGGGGGTTCTCCAAAGGCCTATAAATAGACTCTTTTGGCCAACCTAAAATGTAACAATCACAAGAGAAGTAACAACGTCAAAACTCTCCAATTTTTCTTCCCCTTTTGTTTCCTCCATAATTTTTATTTCCTTTGTGCCGAGTTCTTGAAAGTTGGGTTGAGATTCGCTAGGGCTCTCTTTGAGGACGTGCCGATGAGAGAGAGGGTGTCGCCTACCCGGGGTGGTTGTATCTCTGGGAGATCATTACCACGAGGATCGCACGTCGGCCGACAATAAGTTCTCTTATTTCAGCGACATCGCGCTTCGACCAAAAAGTTACGCTATCTAAACTTAATTTATTTTGTGCTAACAATTTTAATTTTTCAGCATATATTTCCAACAATCTAAGAGAACTTATTTACATTACATTGTTGGAAAAACAATCCAAGACGTTTCATATCAACATTTACGGATAAAGAGTATAAAGTCTATTATCTTAAAACTTATTATTTTGTGGGGTTAGATATGAAATGTCAAAATATATATTACACGTTATTCATCAGATATTGTTTAATCTAATAGTATAACGTCAACACTGCAATAGATGTTATTCCCTGCTTAACAACGTATTTAACACTGATGCCATTTTGATTTCTATTACAATAAAATTTTGAACATCTGTTTAGATTTTCTTTCTTTGTAAATTTATACTTTTGAAATTAATATTTGACATATTATTTTTGATTTAAAATCCTCTGAGAATAATTATTTTTATGTCTTAAAATTTCTATTTTAAATTCGGAAGACTATTCATATTTATATGTCTATTTCTGTTTTAAGTTTCCATTTAAACATTCATTTCTAATTTCAGAAACTAAAATTTAAAAAATATATATTTCTATTTTCATTTCAGAAAAGGAAGTATTGAAGAAAAATACTTCTATTATATCAGAAATTAAAACTATATTTATGAAATTAAGAATTAGTGAAATTTCTCAAATCAAAATTAAGTTTCTAAAATTTTGAAAATCGGAAATTATGATATAACTATTTATACCATCTGAAATTATATTTATGAAATATAATTGCTCCTATTATTATATTTTTGAAATTATATTTCTATTTTTTAAATATAACTGACTATAATAAAAGGTTTCTGTTTGTTTTCTTTTTTGAAAACCTTCTATTTTACAGAAAATAGTTTCTGTAATTTTTATTTACAGAAAATAGAAAACATAATTCTAAAAAATATTAATTTATTTCTAGTTTTTCTGAAAATAATTTCTGTTTACAGATTATTTTTTTATAAAATATATCTATGTTTATAGAAAAACAAATGATTTCTGATTTTTCTGAAAATTCATGTTAATGTTGCTATTTAAACAAATAATTTTTGTTTTCAGGTAAATAGATTCTAAAAATTATTTCTATTTTTTTAAAAAATATCTGTTTCTATTTTTAGAGAATACAATTCTGATAATTACCTTTTTCTGTTTTAATAATTTTTGTGCTATAGAAAACTACATTTCTGAGAATCATTTCTATTTATAATAATAATTTTTCAGAAAATAAATATCTGAAAATTAGTTCTGATTTTATGATAATTGAAATATTTTTTTAAAAAAGTTTGTTTTAATAAAATCATTAGTATATATCTGTTTAAATAAATATATATATATTTCTAGTTTTAGAAAACAAAATTCTAAAAATCATTACTTTTGATCACTTTGCATGAATTAACTAATCTTAATTGTTGAAAATAAAATTTAGCAATTTCTACTTGTCGGGTAAATATATCTTTATTATTTTCTACTTTTATTAAATTTGCGCTTTTGTTAGTTACTATCTGATAATTTAAATTTAAAGTGATTATTTGTTGACTTTATAAATTTAAGTATTTTGACAAAAACTCAACACATCCCATTAACAGATTTTGTCGACTCTTAAACATTCTCAATAGCTAACCTAATAACTAAAGAAACTTTAAGTGTCAAATCAAATAAATTTGGTGGTGGAAATTTTTGAAGAGTAAAATCAAATGAGGTTTTGACTAACTATCCTAGGCCTAATCTCAGCAATTAGTGATAGCACTTAAGACCTTGTGGGGGAGGCCATTTTAACGGCATGTTATGTCTTAAATAGAATACCTTTCAAACAAAATGATACTACACCCTATGAAATTTGGAAGAAAAGAATACATAATTTAAATTATCTCAAAGTGTGGGGGTGTTTTGCTAAAGTAAAAATACAAGAAAATAAAAAAAAAAGAAAATTGGACCTAAAATTATAGATGCTATCTTTATAGGTTTCACAACAAATAACAATGCAAATAAGTTTGCTAGCAATACTAACCGATTTTTAGTAATTAATTCTGAAATAAGTGATATACTCAATAACACGATTATTGAAGCTAAAGATGCAGTTTACTTTGAAAATATATTTTCATTTAAAATTAGGATGGAACCATAAGTTTAAGGCCCAATTGGTAGCTAAAGGGTTTACCCACAAGGAAAATATAGATTATTTTGATGTATATTCCCCTGTGGTTAGGATCACTACTATTAGAATCCTAATAGCCTTAGTCTCGATACATAAATTAGTCATTCTTCAAAAGGACATAAAAACTACATTCTTAGATGGAGAATTAGAAGAAGAAATCTATATGGATCAACCTGAAGGTTTTATAGTCTCAAGATAAGAAAAGAAAATTTATAAATTAATCGGGACTATAATATCCTATGAATTTAAAATCAATCAAACTGATACGTGCGTATATCATAAATAATTTGGGAGTTACATTGTTTATATGTGGATGACATTTTAATCTTTAGGTCTAATATGAAAGTAGTAAAATAAGTTAAAGAATTTCTTTCCTAAAGTTTCGACATGAAAGATTTAGGTGAAGCAAATTTAATTCTTAACATGAAAACCATAAAAGATTCATCTTGGATAACTTTATCACAATCTCTTTACATAGAGAAAATTCTTAAAAAGTTCTACTACTTAGATTGTCAACCTGTGTCTACTCCCTATGACCCTAGTATTCACTTAAAGAAAAATTTAGGGCATCCAACACTACAAAGTGAATATACACAAATCATAGGGTTACTTGGATTCTTAATAAATTACACCAGGACGGATATTGCATATGCAGTCAACAGTCTTAGTGGATACACCGTAAACCCTGACAAAAGTCATTGGAAAGCCTTAGAAATAGTACTTAGGTATTTAAAAGGGACAATAACCTACGGATTACACTACACTGGTTATCCTTCTGTCTTTGAGGGATATAGTGATGTAAATTGGATTAGTGATTCTTTAGATGTAAAATTCACATCAGTATTTATTTTTCTCCTGGGAGGAGGTGTAGTATCTTGAAAATCAACTAAACAAACTGTGTTAGTTAGGAGTACTATGGAATCTGAAATGATTGCACTAGACACCATCTGTACAGAGACAGAATGGTTGAGAGACCTTCTAGTTGATATTCCCTTAATGATTAAACCACTACCTCCCATATCTATACTATGTGATTGTAAATCTGCCATTGATAAATGCATGCAAGCTAATGCAGATGTAAGGATGAACATACACTTAAAAGTGAGACATAAATCAATGAGAGATAAAATGAAGCAACAATTAATTACTTTAAACTTTGTGAAATCAGAAAGAAACTTGCCTTTACAAAAGGCTTATCTAGAATCATGATTCTAGAGACGTCGAGGGGGATGGGATTGAGCCCATAAGAGAAAGGAGTTACAACGGCAGTGTTGTGTCCCTGTGATTTTGATGATAACAAATACTATAAGTCATCATCTGTTTGAATTTGCATATAAATCTGTTTGTGTTGCATTGTGTTGCATATGCATGTTTCATTGAACATATTATCTGAATGACATAACCAACGAAAAGGCTGAGGCTGTGTGGTATGTGCATTGGTGCATTTCATAGTTGTTGATGTATTTCATAATTGCATTTAATCTGGATTGTTTGATGTTAGATGCTGCTATACCCTTTTAGCATTGTCTGGACAGTAGTGGGTCGACCCCCCTTTCCTGATGGGTCGACCCCCCAGATCTGCAAGTCTATACAACGCCATTCTGTTCATGCATCATATCTTCATGTCTACACACTGCATTTAGGCAAAGTCTACACATCGCCTCATTTCTTCAGAGTCTATACATCTTCAGTGCATGAGTGTCTTAAAATTCAATACATTGCACTGTAGATGCATGAGTGTCTTAAAAGTCAATACATTGCACTGTAGATGCATCGAAGGGAAGTATGCACATCGGACTGTTCATGAGAAGTCTATACATTGGAAGTGTGTACATTGTTCAGCTGCCTTGATCAAGTCTGTACAGCGAGCAGCGTCCTTGTGTCTCAAGCTATTCTCCAAGTCTATACATCGCTTCAGGCACTCCTGTGCAAAGTCTATACATTGTCTCTTTTACTTATGTTGCTCGAAACAAAGTCTATACACTGCTGGATGATCAAGTCTGCACATTGGCGCATTTCCCTACGTTTTGGCCAAGCCTACACATTCATATCTTTCCCTACGTTCTGGCCAAAGTCTACACATCGTCGTGTTCAAGCCTTTCAAGTCCATACATTAGTCGGTGGCAAGTCTGTACACTGGTCGAGCATTTAAGTCTGAACATTCACAAAGTCTACACATCGGCACTGTAGCTTGCATAGCTCAAGTCTGTACATTGGGCTTCCACGTGAAGTCTATACGTTGTTCACTCAGCTTCTTCAAATCTATACAATGGTCGGTGGCGAGTCTGTACAGAGCACTGTTTCAGGCACTCAAGTCTATACAGAGTCTTCATCTTCTGAAGTCTGTACATCCGTTTGGGAAGTCTATACATTCTTTTATCTGAAGCTTCATCAAGTCTGTACAACGCTGCTTTGTCAAAGCCTGTACATCGCAGCTGTGTTGAAGTCTGTACAGCCAATCTCTTGCCAAAGTCTATACATCGTGAATCATCAAGTCTATACACGGTTCAGTTGTTTTGGCATGTCTACTCATCATGAAGTCTATACATCCGATTGGCTTTGCATTGCCCAAGTCTGTACAGCCCTTTCCCTTTGTAAGTCTACACATTGTGCTTTGTAGCTCACCATGTCTATACATTGCTCACATCACACAAGTTCAGGCTGAAGTCTGTACAGCCTTGGCAAATCCTCCTAAGTCGATACATCACAATGTCTGTACATCGCTGTGTCAAGCCTTCCAAGTTAGTATAGCCCAAGTCTGTACAACCACTGTCTCACTTGGACTTGAAGTCTATACAGTGGTCTGTCTCTGTAAGCGTCTCAAGCTGCAAGTCTGTACAGCCTACAGTGCATCGTTCTCTTCAAGTATGTACAGCCTTGGCGTATGCATATGAAAGTCTAAACATTGTGGGGCTTCGAATCTTCAAGTCCATACATCCATGCATCATGCGTCGACCCCTTTCTTTGATGCGTCGACACCCCCAGGCTACCAAGTCTATACATCAGCCTTTGCATTACAAGTCTATACATCAGCCTTTGCATTACAAGTCTATACAGCGTGCATTGTTCAAAACAAGTATGCACAGTCATTGTCTGTTGGCATCACGAAGTCTATGCATTGCTTGTGCATCATAGTCTGTACAGTGTCTCAAGTTCACTAAGTCTATACACTCTCTCCAATTGTACACACTTGCTTCATTGCTGTTTCTAAGTCTATACATCGGTTGGGTCGTTAAGTCCATACAATGCATATGTTCATCAAAGTCCATACATTGCATTGTCTTCAACCAAGTCCATACATTCTGTTCCTTTGATCAGCAAGTCTATACACACTTCAGTTGTGCATCTCCTTCAAAGACGTTACATCCTTCAAAGCATTCAAGTCTACACACTCGTTGTTAAGCCTTTGCATCGAAGTCTATACAGCATGTGTCTTGTATGAAGTCCATACAGCCTGTGGCTTGTACTTCAACTGAACGTTCTTCAGCAGAGTATATTCTCTTCAGAAGTTAAAGTCTGAACATCCTTCTGTGAAGACTGTATACACTCAGTTAACCTTCAACCCTATACACTCGATATCACCTTCAAGTCTATACACTCGATTGTTAGGCCTTCAACCCTATACACTCGATTGTTAACCTCAAGTCTATACACTCAAGCTGCATC
Source organism: Amorphophallus konjac (assembly GCA_022559845.1). Classification (NCBI taxonomy): domain Eukaryota; kingdom Viridiplantae; phylum Streptophyta; class Magnoliopsida; order Alismatales; family Araceae; genus Amorphophallus; species Amorphophallus konjac. The sequence goes on along the minus strand of CM040119.1, from coordinate 324,679,020 downwards.
TTGCATGTACACACTTTGTTAACAGCATGAACCATGTATATACATCTAACTGATTTCTTCTTATGTCTGTGTGACAGGTACTGTTCGTAAAGCCTTGAAGTGCACGTGTTCTGAGGTTGGCACCTGGCACGTGATCCGAGGATGATGTCCTAAATGCTACAGCTATAAATACAAAGCCGCCTCCATCTGAAGACGTATGAAAAGAGAAGATAAGAAAGGAAGATCAGATAAGAAAGAGGAAGAGAGTGATCGAGATAGAGTTGTAGAACGGCAGTGAGCAGAAGAAGAAGAAAGAAGAAAGAAGAGACAGAGAGAGAGCCTGCGAAAGAGAAGAAAAAGTAGAGTGAGAAGAAGAGAGAGCTAGAGCAAAGGAAGCTTCAACTGAAGATCAGTTTCTGCTGGACCGTGGATCAAATCCAGGCCAGCCAGCTCCTGCGAGAGCCACAGTTTGATTTTATTTTTTCAGCCTTCTGCTGCTGCGGTTTTTGTTTTTCTTTTTAACCATTCACCGGTTGTTCTTCTGATTCTCATGTGTGAGGTCGGGTTCCCTCCAGTTGGGAGGAAGAGAGGTCCGAGTCCTCTAGTTTGCAGGTGACTTGGTGTCACCTGTGCTTCCCTCTAGGTTTCAGAGGAAGAGAGACTTAATTAGGTCTCTAGGTTCCCCTCCGGTTTGGAGGAAGGGAGGATTGGTCCTCCGGTTCTGGTCTTGTGGGTTGCAAGACTAGGTGTTCCCTCCTGGTCTGGAGGAAGAGAGACTTGCGTCTCTGGTTTCCAAGTGGCTGGGAGTCACTTGGGGTGTCCCTCCGGTTGGGAGGAAGAGGGGAGGATGTTCCCCTGGTCAAGCTGTGTGGCAGCAATTTGTTGCAGACTGAGTCTGCAGTTTCTAGCCTAGCTAGTGGAAGCCTCACTCCGGTTTGGAGTGAGGGGTGGACGTAGGTCTTTGGACCGAACCACCTAAAATCTTGGTGTTCTCTTGTGGTTTGTTTTTTCCTTATATGTTATTTTCTCTGCTGCGATCTTTAGATGTTTGCTTAGGAGCGTGTGAGAGCTAATAGATTTGTGTTGTCTTGCTGAGTTGCTTCTAAGTATTTTTAGCACATTTCATCAACTGCTTTTAATTCCGCATACTTGAGCATTAGAGTTTTAATTGGGCGATATTTAGAGCAGGATACATTCACCCCCCCCCCCTCTGTATCCAGGCCTTGCATCCTATCAGGCAGCAACCCAACCTCACGGAGGTTCAATGGGTAGAAACAAGCTTGATAGGTAACTTGGGAGAGCAATAATAAATTATGTTCTCATCCCTATGGCGCTAGTGTTCATTTAAAAGTAAGAGGTAAGGGTGAGTGATATACTCTTAATGAATCCGAGACCCAAGTGGCAAGATGGTTACCTTACTTCCACCCTTTGTAGGATTCACCGACATGTGTGGAGTCGTGAGGCCGCGACTGTGAAAATGTGGGCTATTTTTTAAAACACATATGAGATATATCTGCGTAAGATCATTAATAGCACAACCCGCATAGAATCTTGATTTGGTTATATTATGTGTGAATTTGGGAAAGTCTGAATTATTGGACCTAGTTCAAGACATAGTCCACCAAACGTTCTCACATATAATCTCAAATATCACTAAATGAAAATCCAAAGCGAAAGATATTTTCACCCATTGTATAGTATAAAGGACTCGGCGGTCTTTTATTTATTTACTTATTTTTTTTATTTAGTAATCTTTTAAAAGTTTTTAAATCATGTGAGGGATTGTTAAATAAGGTGATATAAAAACTTTTAAACATAATAATATATATGGTAAAATCGTTGTTGTTGCAACGTTCACAAGCGAACGTTACAAACGTGTAACGTTTCCGTAGATACGTTGCAGCGTGTAACATTACAAAAAAAACGTAAAAGTGTTTAAGGGAGGCCCATCAATATGTGAACGTTGGGGGTTCTACAAAGGTCTATAAATAGACTCTTTTGGTCAACCTAAAATGTAACAATCACAAGAGAAGTAACAGCGGGAAAGCTCTCCAATTTTTATTCTCCTTTTGTTTCTTCCACAATTTTTATTTCCTTTATGCTGAGTTCTTGAAAACTGGGTTAAGATTCACTAAGACTCTATTTAAGGATGTGCTGACGAGAGGGAGGGTGTCGCCTATCCGGGATCCTTGTATCTCTAAGAGATCATTGTCACGAGGATCACACGTCGACCGGTAATAAGATCTCTTAGTTCAGCGACATCGCGCTTCGATCAAAAGATTACGCTCTCTAAACTTCTTAATTTATTTTATGTTAATAATTTTAATTTTTCAACATATATTTTCAACACACGTTACCCTACATCTGATGGCTAATAACTCAACATGAGATTTTACCACTTCAGTCTTAATTTGAATTAAATCTTTTCCCTCACGTAACTTTGGAAGATATAAAATTTGAACCCGTGGTCTCTATTAGTATTATACGTACTCCACATGCCCTTCTCTCCAACATATTACATATATACCACCACCGGTGTCTGTGGGGTGACGTTGTGTGCACCATGGACTGTTCCCCACTTACCCCCCCCCCCCCCACCCACTCTTCTCGTTACTGCAGTCCACGCGCGGCGTCGACAGTCACGCCAGCGAGAGCGATGTGTCGATCGTCGCCCCTCCCGGACTCTGCCTTTTGCGTCGCCGGCCGGGAGCCGGACGATGTACACCCACAACATATGATCGATGTTCTGTTTCCTGCCCGATTGCACGTACGTTCCCGGAGGACCACGCTGTGCCTTTTGCGCGCTTCACGTCGCAAATTAAGCATCGATCAGCTTTCTCCATATATATATATATATATATATATATATCGGTGCGCCCAAGTTGAGGGATTAGAGGGTGGGGTGGGACGTCGATCGAGCGCAAGAATGTTGTGCATGCACAGTCGATCGAACTCCATGGAATATGTATATATGCCCAACTTAGTTTGTTTTATAGTTTTCCCTTTTATGGGTTTTCGATCACCCTGTAAAATTCTGTTATATTCGATCGAATGGTGTTATATTTGAGAGGAACGTTTATCTGGTGTCGACGTGTCGCCTTCCTTCTTAATTATCTGATCGTCACTTTTATCTGTTGTGATCATTTGACTTGAGAATTAAGTGGTAGCTAGCTAGGAAGCACTTGAGTTAAAAAGATTGATGCTCTTGTACGCTCGGATGATCAGTTTGACACTTTCAATACTGCCGTGATGACTCTCTAATCTTTGATTGGATGGAGAAATGAGATCGAGTGGCAAATTGAAAGGGTGAAGAGATTAATGGCATCGTAATTGATATTTCCGATGTATATATATATATTTTTTGATTACTATATATATATATATATAGACTTTAAGCTAGTCTATTAATTTAAAAAGACTACTTCTTCTTAATTTCTGACTAATTACTTTCCGTTTGAATTAATGTAATAATCCCATAGCTAGTTAATTAGGAATCCGCGTTGCTTGTTCTGCACTGTTTTTCTCTAATTAACCCAGAGTGTCTTGGTACTGCAATGCCCTCCAAGAATATGACCAATGCTACTGATCAGTACCCCTTGCAATGTGTTTTGATGTACAAGGAGAATATAAATGCATCTCAGTTTGTTACAGACATTATTTGGATATCCAGGCACAAAGCTGGAAATGGAGTTCACTATAGATAGAATACTGTTTTTTTTCGATAGGTAATTTTTTTAAAAAAAATGGGGAGATCAGGGGGAACGGATATTGAATTACTCGGGACCTCTCCCTTGCAAAGAGGGAAGATGTCCACTCCGTCACTGGCGTGAGACATAATACTATTTTTTTTATCTATTAAAATGTAGTTTTATATTGGATAGTTTATAGACCCGCGCCTTCTCTCTTCATCTGTTCAGAATTCTATTCAATCAATACCGAAATTTTAAGTTCAATTTTAAGGTCTTAAAGTTGGATTTACTTGTACACTCCACCATCCATTCAATAGCCCCATTTGCATCGTAACCATTGGGATATATGGTGCCAAATTAAGAAAGTGTTGAGGTTTAACCTTACGTGAGATATATATCAGTTGTACGTATTAATTATTTGCCATCCCACATGTAGATATGTGTAATGCGAAGGAGGAGTGCCGCTGATCTGCCAACGTCATGGAACGTACGTCCCCCCCCCCGCCCCCCGCCAAGTGATCACTTCTCGATCGATTGGGGATTAATAGTACTGTGCACATCTTTTATGTGTGCCTCGTCACCTGTCATTATTTTGGTATGATCGATGCAAGTTGGAACCCCCCAATCCTGCGAATCCTACGTACACACTTACTAATTGGCAACCAAATGATCAGCATCTTCTCTACCCATCTTTTATATATGTTTGTTAATTAGGAGCATATGTATATATATATATATATATATACATACGTGGTGATTTCGATCGTCTCAGATATGCATATGGCTTAGTTGATGTGCACAACATATCTCTGTTTTTGCTCTTAAAAAGTGTTGATGTGTGTGTTAATGTGTTATATATTATTAGTAGCACCGAGCTGAGTTGAGGACTTGTAAGTGGCCGATGTTAAATCATGCCGTCTCATGACATCATCAGGTTTGGTGGGTGCATCATGGTTCGTTTTTAACATCTAGTAATTAATGGAGTTTCTTTAACGTTATTCTAATATTATTCTTGTGTGTGTGTTTAGAGAGAGAGAGAGAGAGAGTTTAGAAAGTGGGAATATGTGGAGAACCGTCGCCGGCCGGTTGCGCATACTATTGGGGTTTCTGATATATTATATATATATAACTATCATGCTTTGTTTACTGAGCAACATCATAACAATGTATGAGATGATCCAGTCTGCGTGAGTGTTCGTACATATATATATCCATTGTAAGAACTTTATGATCGATCCTTTGCTGTGTATTTAATTTGTTTTCCTTTTTCTCTTTTGCTTGGAGGGTATAATTAATTATATGGAAGCATCTATAGAACAAACAAATAAGTTATCAAATCCTCCGGGGAAAAAAAAAGTCATCACTCCTCCTTGCCCACCCACACGCAGACTCTATCGATCATGCATGGCTACTTTAATTCCACAGCGGAGATGCATGTGATCTTATATCAATAGGCCGTATATATATATATATATATATATGATTAATTACTTTAACTAACCTTCAAAATTAAACAACTCCCAAAGAATTCGTTATTGAATTGCCTTAATATATTAGCCCACAATATTTCCCGAAAATCTAAGAATAATACTGGACTAATTAATTATAGATTGGATGTAAATATATATTGTGGTTGACTTTAGAAAAGTGATCAATTAATTAAGTCGGACTTAATAACTAATTAGAACTAACTGATCGATATTCCTAATTGGTAGTGAACCTAAACTTAATTGGATCATGTCGTCGACGTTGCGGGAGTGGGATATGTGAGTATGTGACCACCGATCGAGCCCCTACGTCGTCATGCGAAAGCGATGAGATGGGAGCCATGGGAATTAATTAATGTACTGCAGTTAGGTGGTCATGCAGGAGGACGATCGAGTTCATGCACAGCTGGTGGTGGGCTTCCCAGTCGATCTCTGGTGGACAAACAACAGAGCGATCGTCTTCTCGCTGTCATCCGCCACTTACTGTACGTGGCGACGGCCAAAATTAAGGCAGACCATGCATGACCAGCTCGTTGTCGTCGGTGTGTTGGTTGTCGATCGATGGTGGAGGGGATCGATGTGGGGATATATAGATGTATATATAGAGAGAGAGATGTTTGAGAATATTATGCTGAAAATAAGAACTAATGATAAATAATTAAATCTAAAAATAAAATCAGAAACATAGCCCGTCGGGTCGAAACGAATAGTCAATAGAATTAGGAGAACTATTATCATCCGACGTGCGGGTCTCGCAGCAAAGACTTGTGGACTCACTTTTTAATCTCATGTATCGTTTTATCTTTTATCGATTTATTAAGTGCGACGGTGTGCCAGTCACTTAGGTGACAATATATTCAGGCTTTGAGACTGGAGTGGTCCGAAATCAGTGGTACGCGCCGTCTGATTAATCAGACGATAGTGGATATCGGGTCGGGGCTGAAGATCCACCTTGCCATAAAAGTCACGGCGTTAATTACATCTTCTCATAGAGTGAAAAACTTTTGATTAATCGTCAAGACAAGAGACCTCACGGCCTAAAAATCAAATTTCACAAAATGAGCTAAAAATACATTGAATAGCTTTTGAATCCCCTATATTAGGGTGCGAAGGGGTATGACATTCATGTCGGTCATATATTTGACCATTTTATTTTCAGACGAAGTCCGAGTTGAAAGTATCACGAATATACGTGGGGAGCATCGGGACCACTGGCGGAGCCAGGGGGGCAAGGGGGGGCAATTGCCCCCCCCTTGATTTATTTATATTTGCCCCCTAGGCCCCATTGTAAAAATAAAAAAGAAAAGGTTAAAAAGAAGAGCCGAAATAAACAACATTCGACTCGCCTTTCCTCTTCATGATTGGTCCTCCCACCTTTATAGTGGACCCTTTATGCTGTACCCTCCCATCATATTATCTCCCCCCATCGCTACACTGTGTGGCCTCCTGATGTGATCTACCCTCAAATGTACGAGGAAAGGATACGGTATTTGGTACCTTAAAGGCTAATTGGGCGTGTGTGATGTATAATGTATGTATCTTATGCCGTTCTGCACACTTAAACATGAAAAGCATTCTCATATTCTGCCATTATGCACACCTAAATACGTGAAAAGTGAAAACGCAGCAGTGGCACGTCGGCAGCGATTCTCTCTCTGTGTGACTGTGTCTTGCTTGAAGGAAGGGAGAGAAAAAGAAAGATTGAAAAAGAAAGAAGAAGCAAGAGAGAAAGATGAAGAGAATGAGCTCGCTCTTGTGAGGCTTATTTATGATGTTGTTTGTTCTCCTGAACCTGAAGTTTTTGATTTGGGGATTTATTCTGTGTAAGGTAATCCCATATTCTTCCACTCTCTTATTTGTAGTCCTCAAGATTTGGACACATCTCGAGAGAGGAAATATATACTATTATTTTTCATAGTAGAGTGTTGTCAATTTATCCCGTGATTTTTTCCCCTCCATGTCGTGGGGGTTTTTTGAGGCTAAAAATCTAGTTCATTTTGTGTGTGATTATGCTTGCGTTGGTTCGGTGATTTTTCGACTCGAGTACTTGCATATATATGGCATAAAAATTATTGTGGTTGTGCATGAATGTCAAAAGATGTACGGATAACTTTATTTCCATGTTGATTCTTCGATTACACATGTTTTGTGCTTAGATTTATTTTTTTAACTCCCCAACAAGTAGAACCGTAAAAAGGTATTGCAGCTGCTTGCTGAAAAACTTTATCTGTAGTCGTGCAGGTTTATTTCGCAGAAATAAAAAAAGTATATCGAGCTGTGCACAGAAATAAAAAAGACTATCGGGTATTTTATTGAGGACTATTTTTCTACCTATTTGGAGAGTTTTGACATGAGGCAATAATGTAACACTTTCAAAATATGAAGACTCGTCGTGGACAACTCACTCGTAAAATGTCTTCTATTTGAATGAAAATGAATGAATTTTATTATATTAATTTTATTTTACCCCTCCTTTCAAATATTCCTGGCTCCGCCACTGATCGGGACATATGTACGCCGAAGTTCGGCAAAATTGATATTTGAAGAAAGAAACCATAAGACTAAATCCTGCTCAGATGAGTTAGATTCAGTGGGCTATTTGTTCGGTGCGAAGTCAGGCCATGACCATAATGGGGTGATCCCTAAAGCCCAAACGTGTCTTATAAAGGTCTTGTTGATATCCCCGTGACAAAGGGTCGAAGAGGAAGAACCCCGGATAAACACCGTTAAAATCTCTTAAGGACTGTATTCTTATGATATTTTTTTATCATTATCATGTTTTTTTCGTTATTATCATTGTTTTATCGTTATTTTTATTATTACATTTCATTATTTATCATTTCTTTGATCTCGCGGTAGTTGAACAAAAAACTAGTTGACTTATCCTTGAAAAGCACAGGTACCTGGTCATGCACCGAGGATGACTTCGCCATGCCAGGGTGAGGGTGCCCCTGATGGGCTGCTCGAAAATATCGGTGTCCAGTGGACAGGTGACAGAGAAGTCGTCCTCTCCCTGTCATCCGGCATGTATGGGGATGACGAAGAGCAGACCCCCACCTCGTTGTCGTACGGGGCCGGCAGTAACATGGGAGAAAGGAGATAACAGTACCGCTTCCGACGTCATCGATCCCACAGCAATGATGGTGCGGGGAATGTGGCTTGTGGAGTATTATTATTATAGTGCAATCATATATATATATATATATATGTGTGTGTGTGTGTGGGTGCCAAGCATGCTTCGGTTTGCCTCGTGTGGTGGCTTCTCTGCCTTCACAAACGCATAGATTTATGTAGCCCCCATCCAACCCCACCCCAAGTGGGATGATGATGTCTACCAACACCACTGGGAGATTAGAACGGCAAAACAATTGTTGTCCTTCAAGTGTACTAGAGAAATGTGTTGTCGTTAATTAATTGATTCCTCGGTTCAGCATCTATATATATATTTATATATATGTGTGTGTGTGTGTGTGTGTGTGCTGTGTCTTGTGCATGTGGGTTAGTGCGTTTGATAATCCTTACCAGATATTGGTTGTACATTGATCGGATCTTGTGAGTGGAAACTCCATCCACATATATATCGATCTTTCTAAGCGAATGATATGCTGACAGCGAAGCAAACAGAAAACCATAACATAGCAAATATTGAAGACAAGGTACGGGTTTCCAGGGTCCCCTATCCGGAAAACCATGGCCGGTTTACAAGAACAGTACTTTTCTCGTCTATACCTCAATGTAATTAATGCTTTATTTCTGCCATTAGCTGATAAGTCCTCTTTGAAACCTGATCGACTATCTTTTATATATATATATATATATATATATATATATATATATATATATATGAGATTGACATCTGGACTCTTAAATTTATGAGAGATGATCTCTTTATATGTTAATCCCATATATTTAAAGATCCAGATGTCGGCCCTATGACAAATTGTCATGGGACTGACACCATGCGAATATTTTTCATATATATATATATTGAATGTACGTGCGGAGAACCCACCTATTATATATATATATATATATGTGTGTGTGTGTATGGGCTTCATGTCCTATATATCTAAAATTAAATAATGCGAAATTAAGAATGCTTACTGCCAACGCCATGCATGGGACGATCTAAGATCACTTCTTAAATGGGAAACACACTCACTCTCCGCATATCTTATGCGTGTGACTCGCCAGCAGTCTCATTATTCTGGGATTGATGCAACTGCATGTTCTCCCAGTACGTACGTGTTGCGAATTAATCCTACACGCATAGCAACCAAATTAATGAGAGATCTCCTCTGCCCAGCTTTTGTCTCACGTACGACTTAGCTTTAGTGCACAACATATCTGTCTTAATTAAACTCTCCTTTAAAGTGTCGATAAATGTGTGTGTTTTTTTTAAAAAAAAGTGCCGATGTGTTAAGCAGATCAATCAGGAACTTCACTTCATAGTAGTGGATGACATTTCAGATGTGGTGGATGGTAGTGCGGGTCGTGGTATCATAATCATGGCCCGTTGAGAGAGAGAGAGAGAGAGAGAGAGAGAGAGAGATGCATAAGTTGGGCTTCATTTGAACTTAATTAAATCCAAGTGTAATGATCCACAACAGGTGCGTACCAGGTTGAAGAAGTTAAACTGGTTAAACTGTAGTTAACCGGAGCAACTCCAGTTTGTTAAGTAGTTAATGATTATTTATGTAGAAGAATTCCGTTAGGAGTTGTTCTGATTAGTTACTTGAATTGTTGGTTAGTTAGGGAGATTCGCCGAATTGTAGCATAGTTCCGGTACTCCACTATAGCTTGGGAATGACCCTGTCGTATAGGAGTAGATGGCAGAGCTTCCCTCACTCATGTAATGCTAGTAATATAAATAGAAAGGAGCAGCGACAGAGCTGACCCAGTGAAGATTTTCCAAAAGTTCCCATCATCTTATCTCCGCTATTTCTTGCTCTTCTCTGCTCCCGTTCTTAGAACATTTGTAGATTCTAATCTCCCACTACGGAAGAACTTGCCCAGAGAAATCCTTCTTGGAATTTCCTGGACGATCTGAGTTTAGTTCCCCGGCGTCCACGCACCACCAGGCCTCTCACACTCCACGTAGACCCTAAAATCACTACACTAAGTTCTCAGTAGTCAAGTGTGCAAGAAAGAGAGAGAGAGATGTGCCGCATTAATAATCAAAGATCAAGTTCATGGGCATATTAATTTTCTTACATGTAAAGTTATATAGTTATGTAGATTAACTACTAAAACACATCATGGAAACACCTAGAGAGCAAATATTTGTCAGATCGATATCCTCTGAAAAATATATAGCGTCGACCTTGAATCAAGAAAAACTATTTACCCATTGCAAGGCAGATAATTAAACTGACCTACCAAGGAGAACCAACACAAATTGATGGCCGACGCAGAGCGGTCTCGATGGCATCACCAATCTTGAATTATCTTCTGCGTGGACGTGAGTAGATGAACACGAATAGATGGAAAAGTTTATTGCCCACGTTGGTTTGCTCTGGTTTTCTTTTCTCAATGAAATAACCACGTGTGCGAGACATGTGACAAAAACCTTAAAAATGTTTCTTTCCTCTAGCCCATGATTGTTTTCTGTTTATGTTTCTTGTGTGTGCGTGGGGGCGTGGTGTGGGGTTGCCCTTTGCATTTCCAAATTGGTGAAAGGAGCATATAATATGAGAGATCTTAGGGTGCTGTTAATTAGTTGCATGTGCCCCCTTATGGCCATGGGTGGTTGGTTTGTCAGAGGGGCGAGTTTAACTGGGCTGTCTTATTGGGCTGTTGATTGGGCAGGAACGACTTGTCATGGTGGCCTAAATTTTCGACAGAGGTGGTGCAAGACATACGGCACATTTGTGGAGCCCTCTGTAGTGGGCCTACCTATTCGGGGTCTCATAAACGATTGTGCCTCATCATTGTCATGTTACAGTCACGGGCCACTCAAAACATTTTTAAATTGTGAGTCATCCGCTATAGAGTAAGGTTTGCTGCACACCCGCCCATGCTCTTGCTGCACACCCAGGATGTGTTTTAAATTTTATTTAAAAGAAAATGACGTGGGTCTCAAGTTATTTTAATTTGTTTGTCGTGTAAGTCATGTCTTCATTGAATTATCTAAAAAGAAATAAAAAATCAGATCAAATAAATAGTGTTGGATCTATTTTTTTAAGCATCGACCCGTTTCATTTTTTCTTTTTTTTTGGATAATTAGATGATGACGTGACTTATACGACGAGTTAAAATAACTTGAGACTCACGTCAAATTTTTTTTTAAAAATTAATAATAAAACTCATTACACACTCAGAGGTACGCAGCGGGTGTGCAACAAGTCTTACTCTCCACTAAGAGTAAGAATGGGAGTGGAGCCGGTGATTATAAACGCTCACTATTCGTGCAACATAAAGAATGGAAGGTCACCACGTCAGCAATGGATGCCTTCTTGAACGGCTTCTCTGCTAAGTAGGGATACGAATAATACCTGAATATCTAATGATTCATCCATTTCCATAAATTAAAGGGAACATTAATTTCTTGATAGTTTTAAGATACGGATAAGCATAACACTTATGTTCACATAATTTTAGATAAGGATAAGGACATAATATTTATATTTGAATATGATCATCCATTGGGGGGGGGGATTCAACTTAGCCATTGTCACATCTCGTATACTATTCTCCTTTTTCAAATATATATTTATAAATAAAATTCCAATTCCACGTCCACTTAATTTAGTGCATGTCTTATTGCCCACATGGCCACATTGCTCGATCTCTTGTCCTTTGCTTCCCATTCTCTTTTTTATAAAGCTCATTTTATACGTCATTTACCAGCTGCTAAGTGCTGAAATTCCATGTACTATGAAGTAATGCTTTCTTATAAGTTTATATAAACATTACACAAAGGCCTCTCGATCGATCAGGGCAACTCTACAGAGAGATTTCCGTCATTTGGTGAATAATGTTGAAATTTGAACATAATCTCGGGACAATAGTCACATATTGATTAAATGGGTTATAGTTCATGTACTCATGACTCTTGACCTGTGTATCTCAACACTCTGATTTTGTGAATTTCAACATGATATCAGAATATGATCTTGGACCCAACCCCATATATCTCTTATCTTGTCACCTCCACCCAATTAATTTCCACGGTCCATCTTGACCGTGAAAGGGAGTGTTAAAATTTGGACATAATCCTTGGGCAATAGTCTCGTATCGGTTAAATAGGTTATGGTTCATGTGCTTATGACCTTGGACATGTATATCTCAACACCGCGATTTTGTGGATCATAGTCCCGAGGTAATATATAGTTCCATATTGATTAAATGGGTTGTGGTTCATGTGCTTATGACATTGGACCTGTGTATCTCAACATCGCAATTTTATGAATTTTAACAAATAAATATCTGTAATTCGTTTGAGACCAATCTCGTGTACAAAGGCGAATTTAATCGCATTACCTATCTAGAAGAATATTCTCACAATAAAAGACTTGAGAATGGTTTAACCGATTATGGCCGACGTGGGGCATCATAGAATAACTTAGGCAAGAAAGATGAAAACGCTAGCTGGATGGGTCATTGATTTGGGTTTTTCTTGGTGATCATATTCTCGGGCATGATTAATGGACGATGGGTTAGTGGTGGACCGACCAATTTATGTTGATCCGTTTGCTAATACTTTAGCAACCAACCATCAGCAAGAGGGACTGCACGGTGTCATCGAGATACATAGATCTTAAAAGTGTTACACCCAATGTGCCAATTTGCCATAAATTTTAGTATAATATATATCTTCGTGGTAGCTTTTAGAATAATTCTTCCAGCACTTTTAATTAGGGGCGGCGGCGGCCGGGGTTTCCAATTCCGGCCCACTAATTTTTCTGAAACGCAGTAGGTTACTTTGATACACTAGGAATAGGAGTTTCTCCGTCATTATCTTGATGGGGATTCAGAGAGATGACACATGAGTTTATAGAAATGTAAAGAACGATGGTGGGACAACTTTTGGATGATGGCAACTTGGCTACGGATTGTAAGCAAAAGAAAAAGATCTTAAATAAAAAGGCTTTAATTTGCTTTGAGATATCCAGAAAAGGTAGAGGTATCATTTCACCCACAATCTAAAAATACTATGCTTATTCTCTAAGCATCTGTTTGATTAAGGGATATGTCAAGATCAGTTTTGTCACATTTAATCCGAATTTAACTTTTTTTTATGTTGATTAGAAGAACAGGTTATTAGCTTTTGTGCTTTAACCTGAAACAGTAATATATATATTATGTGTGTGTGTGTTTGTTCCTTAGAATATTTAATTCATCGGCTACGAAGAGAGCTGACAATAAATCTGGTATATTTGATTCAATTTGCAGAATAAGGATAGGTTAATCATCTCCTCCAATCGAACAGGATATTAGGGTATCCATTCGTATCACAATATTCAGAGAGAGACTAGGTAGTATTCACAGTTTCATTCTCGCACTTGATATATCATATGTTCTACCACAAATGAATAAAAGATAGGTGGCGATATATAAAAGGACCCACACAAGAGGGGAAGAGAAGAGTGATTCGACCCTCTTGATAGATACCAATTGATGTAGCCGGCCCACCCAAGACTATAAGAACAACTGCTTTCCTTATAAGGCTGCATTGGTTTCGGATGTAATTAAGAGGGTGGGATTTTGTGAAAATCCCTGATACTGTGTACTCACTTGACACCAGTCCAGATTTTTGAAAAAAAAATTGAAAGAAAAAATATCCCATTTAATTGGTTCCACTGGGCGCCTTCTGATGCTTGGATCGGACAGCATGTCACGTATACATGACAGCATCTTTTGCAAGTGTGAAAGGCATTGTAGTACGTAGATCAAAATTCCTCTGTGCTGATCGTACTTTCAGATTACGTATGAGCGGTTCAGTACTGTTTGATCGAGAGGTTATAATGAGCTGAGTTGTGATGGACATGCCAGATTTATAGCTTATCATGCCGGTGTGGCTTTAAATATGATCCGACGTTCCCTTTGTTTCCTTCCATGAGATACCCTCCTAATAAGTCGAGGTGATAAAGAATATAAATGGGCATCTGATGCAGAAACCATCTCGCGCAAAAAAAAATCTAAACCCAACAAGAACAAGGGCCTTGATTGGATCCAGTGCCAAGAGCCACTCGTCTTTATGCTAGTGGGATCTGCACAGGACGTCAGTAATAATTCTACCATGTCTCTGTTGAAGACAAATTCCAGGAATCATTCGGTGGATTGGAAAAATAAGATCAGACACAGAACAGAGTAGAGGAGAGAGAAGAAGAGTTGAGGGGGGGAGCTGAGCTAGCACAATCATGTGAGAAAAGGAGATTTTCTAGAAGCTCTGCGTTCTTTGTGCTCCAAATTCGATCTTCAGGTTCTCAGATTACATGGAGGAGGAAAAACACATACAGAAAGGAAGAGTGGGAAAAGAAGAAAGAAAAAAAAAGGGGGGGGGGAGGAAAAGAAGTAGAAAGACAAAAAAGCCCTTCCTCATGGCCTCCACCATGAAACTCAGTGAATCTTCTTCATGAACACTGTATTTTTAATTTTTTATTTTCGTTCAATTGTCCCCTCCTTGGCCTTCTTGATGGGCAATTCTGGTAGTGGCCGGGCTTTGGCAGTCACCACCGCTTGGTCAGTGGAGGAGCTCATTTCCTTGTTTTCGTTGTTGTTGTTGTTGTTGTTGTTGGCTTTTGCTTTGTGCAACTCCACCTCATCTGCTTCAGTGCCCAGGCCATTTACCTCCACACCCTTCAGTGCCAAAGGGATGGGGCTGGCCTCCATGGCTTGGTTCTCCTTGTACTTCCCCCACAACACGGAATAGAGTCCTGCTACAATCAGGACGCCTCCCAGAATTCTGCATCCATTGGAGAGAAGAACAAATCAATTAGATCCCTATCGGTGGTGCGATATTTAAATTAATACATGCACAAAAAAGAGTAGACGGTGGTTGATGGAAAGTTTGATTGATGAGGGACTAAGTGAAAACTTGTCTATGCAACATATGCTTGGTGGAAACTAGGAGCAACCCACTAGCAAATTCTTGGGAAGAGAAGGTTCAGGTGATGCTTTGGCATCTATTGTACTATTCCCCGGATGACATTCATGCATGCAACCTAAAAAGTAATGTCTCTACCATTTATACATATTAAAGAGTTTCAAGTCTTGGTTAGACTTTATTACCCTCCCAAGTAGATCTTTTCGGCGAGGATGAAAGAACCCATGACAGCCACTACGATCATCATCAGAGGGCTGAAGGCTGAGGCAAACACTGGTCCCTTCTTCTTGATCACCAGCCCTTGCACGTAGTACGCGATGCTCGATGTGACAATCCCCTGTACGGTGCAACAAATTAGTAAATGGTGTATCTAATTAGAATTCCATACGTGCATGCATGCATGCACAAATGTGTGTGTGTGTGTGTGTGTGTGAGAGAGAGAGAGAGAGAGAGACTCGTACAGCGTAGGCAGCAGCAAGGAGGTTCATGTCAAAGCCAATGGTCCAAGCGGAAGGCTTGTGCTCCATGACAAAGGTGACAGCAATAGCTTGCAGGGTGCCCACAAAGCATATCAGCGTTGTCAGGGACAGCTGAGCCGAGTACCTCTTGAGAGTGAACGCCTGACGAATGAAAGCAAAGTTCATGTATAGACGGCGTGCGGTGACGTTCTTCTCTTTATGGTTTGGAGTGGGTTAAGTCCCTAAGAAACTTTCTCTCTGTAATCTTTTCACTACCTGGATGATGAAGAGAGCTGCCCAAGCCAGAGTAGCTATGATGAGGAAGATGGAGCCCCGGACCCAGTCCTTGTCGGCCGACTGGTCCGCCTCGCCCGACGCGGCCCCGCTGTCTCTGTTCTTAGACCACACCATCTCCACGATGGGTCCCTTGTAGAGGGTCATCAGCATAGCTCCGGCGACGGTCACCAGCGTGCCGACCAGTTTAGCCTGGCATCTCACCTTCTTGATGTCCACCACCTCCATCCTTCAGAGTTTTTTTTTTTAACCAGTCTCAAGTGAGCATGCAAATTAACAAACATCCACGTCTTGGAGAGAGACAGCAACACATGCGTGGTATAGAAAGCAGTACGTGATCATCTACCTGCACATCACCGCCATGACGAAGGTCATTGCTGGCAGGATGTTGCTCATGGCGCAGGAGAAGGTCGGGGATGTGAACTTCAACCCAGCATAGTAGAAGTTCTGGTCGATCACCGGGCTGTAAACAAAACAATTACATTCAAACACTCGTTATACATCTCCTTTCATACATATCTATATATATAGATGATCACGCGGCCGGCAACCATGCACGTCTCAGGACACCAGACTAACCCGAGCGCTGCGAGGACGAAGATCTGCATGAAGATGGAGAACGTCATCTTGGGCCGCACCTTCCTGCGCCAAGAACACAAGCGGGACATCTCTTAGAACAAAATTCTTCTGGGAGCCCATCGAGTGGGTTGGTCATCCATGGGGACCGGAGAGGTGCACATGGTAGTATGTACGTACCTCTCGAGGATGAGGGCGAAGGGGGCGATGGAGATGGTGGCGAAGGCGTGGCGGTAGACGACGAGGACGTAGTGGCTCATGCCGCGGTTAAGGGACACCTTGGTGATGATGTTCATGCCGGCGTAGCCGAACTGGAGGCAGATCATGGCGATGTAGGGCTTGAACCTCTGGATGAGGCCGCCGCAGTATCCTTGGCTCCCCATGCTTCCCTGACAGAGAGAGAGAGAGAGAGCGAGAGAGGTAGCGAGAGCCGAGAGGGACACTGGACGGTCTCACTTGGGAGGGTCGAAGAGGAAAGGGAGGAAGAACACAAACACAAGAGGCTTGGTGTTTCTCCTGAGGACAGGCGGGCACCTTCTCGCGTATTTATGGGCATCCGGGGAGGCCCATGCTCACTGTAGAAGAAAAGGCTCTATAGGCTTTGCAGCGTCAGTGGAGGAGATGTGTGCGTGTGTCCAAGGCGTTCCCAGCTCTCCCAAGCGTGCGAGGGGGCTCCCCGGCCCGTGGGAGGATCGGAGGGTGTCCCCACCGGTATCCATTTGAATATCCCTCCCCCTTGCCCATTTGCAATATTGATCGAGCTAGTTGGGAAGCTTGGGGATGATGGCAGGTGATAAATAAATAAATATACATATATATATATATGTATATACATACATGATTACCAGGAGTAAATTTATCTATCCACAATCGAGTTTGAATCACATGTAACCTTGGTTGCATAAAGGTATATATGTCTCTTGCACACTGAGACTTGACCCTCGAAATTTATTGTGAGGCAAAAATTCAGTTGATTAATCTTAAATTGGTTTATAGAGAGAGAGTATACAGAAGAGAGAGATGTAAATAAAACAAAGAAGAGAGAGAGAGAGAGAAATAGACAGAGAGAGAGAGAGCAAAGTTGGTTCCAACGTGTGCGCAATGGGTGGGAGTTAAAAGTGGCAATTAGGGGGTATGTGGTGGGAGGGGAAGAGGGAGCCCACAGCTCCAACGTAATGTGTGGTTAGTGGCCGGCGATATGAGACGCACCGGCGTGGGAGACGCATACACCGGAGGGGGGGTGGGGGGTTTGGTGCGCGATGATGCCACTGGAAAACGCCCCCTTCCACCAATGCGATGCTGCTGGCCTCCACGCCCATACGCCAACGCAGACAGGCCTAGTCTGCCCTCCCCACGCACACAAGGGGGCCGGGACGCGGCGCCACGCCCCGCCCGTCACCCCGCGGCAGCGGGTGCCGGTCCATGCCCAACACCGTGCAGCCTGCAGCCGTGGACGCGCGCCAGGATTAGGATAAGAATTCCTTCTCTTCGCCATGGCAGCGGGGAGAGGAGCGAGCTGAGTCGACGCTGTCTGTGCCTTCGACGGCATGAGCTCGATCGGGATAGTGGGTTTCCATGGCTGGGGTGGCGGAGGTGTCAGTGCAAAAAAGCTTGCCTTGTCGGCAGCCACACTGGATGTATAGTCGAGTCTGAGTGGACTGTGGCCTCGTTGGACTGGACTAGATTCCCTGCAGAAAACTCTTACCGGCCGCCAACCGTATAAACTTATTAAGGTTTAGTGAATAATTTTATTTTATTTTTTTTAGTTATATATCCTAATTAATGATCATAATTAGAGGAGTATTTGATAAACCACTAAGACACATCACGTACAGCACCTATCATGTTGACACCTTGCTATATATGTGGATTTGAGTTATCTTGAGGCAGAACTTCAAAAAAATAAAATAAAAAAAAAGCCGCATTCCTTTGGTTGCCATCTTTCGTGCCCCAAAATATATAACTCTCTCTTTTGTTGTTGAAGGCATGTAATAAATAGGAGGCACCTAATTTTGATGTGTTTGGCATTAATTACATAATTAGACATCTAATTATAAGAAATTAATAGAATGCCCTTTATCTACTTCCAAGCATCTTGATCACTTGCGTAATCAACGAGAGTCGTGTCCTCCCTTCGAGCTAGTTTCTACTCCTGTAATATTCAACGCAGAGGGATTTGAGTTTACAACGGCTCTTTCTCCTTTGTAGTTTAGAGATTGTGATCTTTGTGAACTCTTGTATTCTTTGTATATGTGGC
The DNA here is from genome assembly GCA_022559845.1 of Amorphophallus konjac. Lineage (NCBI taxonomy): Eukaryota > Viridiplantae > Streptophyta > Magnoliopsida > Alismatales > Araceae > Amorphophallus > Amorphophallus konjac. The sequence goes on along the minus strand of CM040119.1, from coordinate 324,660,232 downwards.
GAGGGGTTACTTGTGCTTTAACTTTTTAAACACTTGGCTGGATTGAGTTAATTAATTAGTTGTGCAACACAGCTAACATGCGTGTATACTACTAGCTAGCTAGAACTAATCCTAGCAAGGATAAGGATATGTCATAGAAAATGGGCATATATAGGCCGAGGGTTAGGTCAGAAATATTGTTGGTCAGCTTACTTATTAAGCTCTCAGCCAATTTTAAGAAAGAAGTAATTAAGGATCTTTTCCTCTAATTTCCTTTTGGCTGACGAGAGAGAAATCTAGAAAGAATGACATGATTGGAGATGATCCTAGGAACCCAAAACGTTCCCAAACATCCGGCAATTAATGGAGATCACTTTGGGCATAACAACACCCAGCACTGCAATTTAATTAATTTCGCCATATCGGTCGCTATAGTGATATTTCCATTTTTCACCACTTATAGTGGACCGAGTTCAAAGTTGTGTGATGTCAACATCGCTGTGGAACATGCACTCGGTCTCATAGCTAGCTTACACAGAACTCAAAACCTCACCATTATTGGAAGCCTTTTTTGCCTCTGAGTTGCTACTGAGAGGAGTTAAATTAATTAAGGTTGGGTTGGGCCAACCTTTTAGTTAGCAGTTACGTATTCTCTATGTTTAACACGTACAGAAAATATATATTAATTAAGGGCGTGACGCAATATATCTTTATAGCAATTAAGTGGCTGGAGTACGATGAATATTAATTGCTTCAAGGATGGATGGGAGAAGGCAAAGAAGAAGTTAAGCTTGGAGTACATAAATTGTGCATCCCTTAATAAAACAAACATATATAGTTTTATGTACAGTTATCGGGATTAATGTCACAGCCCCATCTAAAATCCTCTCGCTACTGGATGATTTGGTTTAGAAATCGCGATGATCATGGACCATCATTTTAAGTTCAAATTCTTTGATCAGTTCTACATTTTGAGACTTTATGTAATGCCCTGGATCTCCAAAATTAGGAAAAATCTTAATTTTCTTTCTATTTATTTTTCCTTTCACTCTCTCTCCTCTCTCATTTCTCTCATCTCTTTCTCTCTCTCGTTCTCTCTCATCTCAGGGATGTTCGACGCGGGGTGCGCGACCGTGGAGAGCTGGTGGAGGCGGGGACGCGATGGAGTGATCGGGACGCGGGATGGAGGGGCGGTTTGAGCGTGGTGTGACGCGATCCCTCGGTGGATTCCAAGAGAGATGCCGTTCGTGTTCCTGGCAGTTTTCGGCGTGATTTAGTCGCTTCGGCGCGCGGTTTCTTCGGTGGAGGTAGGGAGACGGATCACCACTCCTCCTGCACGTTTTCCCAGTCCTTGCACGTCGTTTGATACTCGAACGAGCGAGATCGGGCTCGTTGGGATTTCGTGGGTTTAGTAGGTTTCGCTGAAAAACGTTGACGGTTTCTAGGTCAGTTACTATCAATGGACTCCCTGGAACGTCAGCGTTCCATAGTCACCGATTTCGTCTCGTTTGGTGATCTCGTTTGACCGGTAGGGCTCCGGGAAGTCCGGTTATCCTTTTTGGGTGATTTCGTTAGAATCGTCCGTTTCTTGCGATCCATGCACCGTTTTGACTCCGGTTGGAGTCCATGTGATTGTATGTGTGTCCATGACTGTATCCCCTTCATTTCGGAATGAATGGGACGTGGGAAGGCTAAGATTGGGCCAACCCCACGGTTTGCTCGCCGTGATGGTTGGGCGGTCACACCATAGACCGCTCAAGCCTAAGGGCGGCCAGCCTTGGATCGTTCATCCTCTGTCAGTTTTGGGTTGAGTGGTCGGTCGATAGACCGCTCATCCCCCTTGGTCGGCTGGTTGCTAGCCGTTCATGCTTCTAGTCGGGTTAAGCGGCCAATCTCTGACCGCCCATCCCAGTTGACCCTTGGTCAACAGGTGTGTGTCGGTCGTGTTAGGCGGTCCGGTCAAGACCATTTTGACTAGCACTGTAGTATGTCTGTTCGGGTCAACGGTTCGGTCAAAACCGTTCTAACCAGGAGTCGTAGGCTTGAGCGGCCAAGACTTGACCGCTCATCCCTTGGGCGGTTCTTCCCTGACCGTCCATCCCCTTTAGGCGTTTAGGCGTCTGACCCTTGAACGGCCTGTCCCAGACCATTCATGCCCTTGGGCGGCCCTCATGTGACTGTCCATCCCCTTGGCGTCGTTTCCCATTGTTCCGATTTTCCGTTCGTCTTGGCTTGTCCTTGTGGTCTGCTCGCTTTCCCGTAAGTATCTTCTGACATCCTATGAGGGCTAAGACTACACTATAAGACAGACAAGAGTCTTCTTACTTGTCATTGTCTCGTTCCGGTCAACCCGGGGTCACCCAGTGGTTGACAGGAAGCCTTGTGTGTCTCGACGGTTCTGTCCAGCTCGAGACATGATTCTGGATGTCTCGAGGTATCATCCTATCTCGGTCTACGTGTCCAGGTCTGCTGAGGGTCCCCGGTGTTCCCTCAGGTCTCCGTGTGTCATTTCCTCCGACCGTGTCGTTTTCTTTGGCTTAGGATTAGACCGATTGGCGGCTTATTTCGCTGTTTGTGATGATCTTGTCTCCGAGTCGTGAGACTCAAGGATCGTTACATGAGTAGGTCTAGTTGCCTTGTCCTGAGTCTGTCGGCAGTGACTGTGCTGCCGTTGGTGCTCCGAAGTACGTGTCACAGGGCGTTCTTGCCTGTCTGTACTTCTGCACTCATGTTTTGAGTCTCCGTGTCTTGTGAGCCTTCACTAGTAGTAGCCTTACGTCACGTTTCTCTATGACGGCTCTTGTAGCAGGGCACTTTCTCGGTTTACGGTTCTTAAGCTAGTTCCGTGGGCTCCCGATCCAACCGTAGCGTCCTTCGGTGGGGGAATACTAGCTAGAGGCCTGGCTTAGGCAGTGGGCCAGTGTGTGCACATGTGGTCAGGGGCTTTGGACTTACGTCGACGGGCGTAACCCTAACTAGTCACTCGTTACTGTAGTTCCTGTGTTGTTCAGCGCGTGTCTGCGACTCTGCCGAGACTTTAGTGGTACCGTAGGCGAGACACTTGTGACGCAGTATAAGATGTCAGTGGACACGTCTGGCCGTTCTTCTAGTGTGGGGCACGCCAGTCACGTGGCACGTGACTCTCCGCGTTTCTTGTGCGTCGTGACCTTTCCGGGTTAGCCTTCTCGTGGTCTTGCCCGAGGTCAGTGTTGTGTCGTGTGCACGATGTTCTAGTCATGTCGTTTATGTATGCGTCTGTCTAGGTTTTTCCTAGGTTTCTTTGTTTTCTTACAGGTCTTTTCCAGCGTCGACAGAAGGGAAACTTCTGACTTCGTAAACTCAGAGTCGCCTCCCTGTTACTGCTTGGAGTAGTTTGGGGTGCCGAGGTTAGTTCGGTAGCCGTTTGTCTAGTACGGTTTCCTTCCCCCTCCTCTCTAGCTTGTTCCCTACTCCTGCTCCCCGTCTCTTCTTTTACTGCTTCCTAGCGTAGCTTTACAGTTTTGTAGTGTAGTTTTCCCGCTTTACTACACCTGCTGTTTCTCCTGTCGTTTTACTTGTCCCGTGTTACTGCGTTATTTTTCAGTGGGGATCCGCATGACCCCTACTGAGCCAGTGACACGAGGCTCACCCCTGCTTTTCAGGTGGGTTGTGTTCATTCTGCTTCCACAGTTGCTGGTGTGACGTGTCCGTAGCTGTCAGCTGGTACCTTCGTCGGGCTTCCCCCGACTTTCTTGATACGTCTTTCCTTTCTGTTGACTGTATTGTTAGACTGCTTGTCTCTCTTTTGGACTGGACTCTGGTATATAATTGTTGAATTAAACTGTTAAATAAAAAGTAATTTTATTTCTACTACTTTAGTAAACCGATCTAATGAAATTTAATTGCTTACTGTCATATCGTTGTGGCTTCAATGTACTACACGACAATCCTTTCATCCCTTCGGAGCTTTACCGCTCTTGGGAGGCTTCACGGGTTCCAAGTGGTATCAGTTGTATTGGATAGTCCTATCGGGTATATCTGGTATCCGGAATCCGGGTCGTCACAGTTGGTATCAGAGCGTTGTTGTGTGAAGTACATGGGAATCCGAGATATACAGTCTCCAGAGTCCTTAAGTCCAGTAGAGTCTTCAGCTGGCGTTAGGTTTCGTGATTCTCGTTTATTACTGTCGTGGGTCTTTTCTCGGTGAGCTGCTCAATGCATGACTCGTCCTCTGTAGTCGTGTGATCATCTGTTGTTGTGCCTTGATGTGACCCAGCTTGCAGTTGTGTTCTGTGGTTCTGTGTCCTGTACAGAGCCGAAATCCTGCGAGTGCTGCCGTTGTTGTTATTTTTGTAAGTGATGTTTCTCTATGATTTTGTCTGTCTATCATTAGCACTTTGTGGACCAACTCGTGTCGGTTCGCTTTGCTATACTCTCTTCCCTGGTAGAGTTAGCTTGCGACTCGATCAGATGTCTCGTGGTCCGATGTTGTCATCTTACCGTTGTTTCTCATGGTTTGTGTCATTTTGTAATTGTGTTATCGGGTTGTTCTTCCCTGCTTTTGCTTCTTTAGTCCTTAAATTTTGAGGATGAAATTTCTTAAAGGAGGGGAGAATGTAATGCCTTAGATCTCGGCAATTAGGAAAAATCCTAATTTTCTTTCTATTTATTTTTCCTTCACCCTCTCTCCTCTCTCCTCCCTCATTTCTCTCATCTCTTTCTCTCTCTCGTTCTCTCTCGTCTCAAGGCTATTCGACGCGGGGGGAGCGACCGTGGAGAGCTGGTCGAGGCGAGGACGTGATGGAGTGATCGAGACACGGGATGGAACGACGGTTTGAGCGTGGCGTGGCGCGATCCCTCGGTGGATTCCAAGAAAGGCGCCGTTCGTGTTCCTGGTGGTTTTCGGCGTGGTTTAGTCGCTTCGGCCCGCGGTTTCTTCGGTGGAGGTAGGGAGACGGATCACCACTTTCTCCTGCACGTTTTCCCTGTCCTTGCACGTCGTTTGATGCTCGAATGAACGAGATCGGGCTCGTTGGGGTTTCGTGGGTTTAGTAGGCTTTACTGAAAAGCGTTGACGGTTTATGGATCAGTTACTGTCAAAGGACTCCCTAGAACGTCAGCGTTCCATAGTCACTGATTTCGTCTCGTTTGGTGGTCCCGTTTGACCGGTAGGGCTCCGAGAAGCCCGGTTGTCCTTTTTGGGTGATTTCGTTAGAATCGTCAGTTTCTTGCGATCTATGCACCATTTTGACTCCGGTTGGAGTCCATGTGATTGTATGTGTGTCCATGGCTGTATCCCCTTCGTTTCGGAACCAACGGGGCGTGGGAAGGCCAAGATTGGGCCAACCCCACAGTTTGCTCGCCGTGATGGTTGGGTGGTCACACCAGAGACCACTCAAGCCTAAGGGCGGCCAGCCTTGGATCGTTCATCCTCTGTCGATTTTGGGTTGAGTGGTCGATCGATAGACCGCTCATCCCCCTTGGTCAGCTGGTTGCTAGCCGTTCATGCTTCTGGTCGGGTTGAGCGGCCAGTCTCTGACCTCCCATCCCAGTTGACCCATGGTCAACAGTTGCGTGTCGGTCGTGTTAGGCGGTCCGGTCAAGACCGTTTTGACTGGCACTATAGTATGTCGATTCGGGTCAACGGTTCGGTCAAAACCGTTCTAACCAGGAGTCGTGGGCTTGAGCGGCCAAGACTTGACCGCTCATCCCTTGGGTGGTTCTTCCCTGACCGTCCATCCCCTTTAGGCGTCTGACCCTTGAGCGGCCTGTCCCAGACCGTTCATGCCCTTGGGCGGCCCTCATGTGACCGTTCATCCCCTTGGCGTCGTTTCCCATTGTTCCGATTTTTCGTTTGTCTTGGCTTGTCCTTGTGGTCTGCTCACTTTCCCGTGGGTGTCTTCTGACATCCTATGAGGGCTAAGACTACGCTATAAGGTAGCCAAGAGTCTTCTTACTTGTCATTGTCTCGTTCCGGTCAACCCGGGGTCACCCAGTGGTTGACAGGAAGCCTTGTGTATTTCGACGGTTCTGTCTAGTTTGAGACATGGTTCTGGATGTCTCGAGGTATCATCTTACCTCGGTCTGCATGTCCAGGTCTGCTGAGGGTCCCCGGTGTTCCCTCAGGTCTCCGCGTGTCGTTTCCTCCGACCGTGTCATTTTCTTTGACTTAGGATTAGACCGATTGGCGGCTTGTTCGCTGTTTATGATGATCTTGTCTCTGAGTCGTGAGACTCAAGGATCGTTATGTGAGTAGTTCTAGTTACCTTGTACTGAGTCTGTCGGCAGTGGCTGTGCTACCATTGGTACTCCGAAATACGTGTCACAGGGCGTTCTTGCCTGTCTGTACTTCTACACTCGTGTTTTGAGTCTCCGTGTCTTGTGAGCCTTCACTAGTCGTAGCCTTACGTCACGTTTCTCTGTGACGGCTCTTGTAGCAGGTCACTTTCCCGATTTACGGTTCTTAAGCTAGTTCTGTGGGCTCCCGGTCCAACCGTAACGTCCTTCGGTGGGGGAATACTAGCTAGAGGCCTGGCTTAGGCAGTGGACCAATGTGTGCATACGTGGTTGTGGACGCACTTTTCGTTCGCTCTTATTATTCTCTCGTTTCTTTTATTCGGTTTATTGAGTGCGTGGGCGTGCCAGCCACCGGAGTGACAATTTTTTCGGGCTCCGAAGAGCCCATGGTGCGCTCGATCTGACTTCGTCAGACGATTATGTAGTTCGTGTCGGGACCGAATCCCGTCGCGCCATAAAGGTCACGACGTCATTTACATCCCCCATACGAGGGAATACCCTTGATTAATTGCCGAAATTAGGGGCCCCGCGGCCGAAAAGAATAGTACTAATTGTGCGAGAAAGAGACAGGAGAAAATCACACCAAAATACGCATTAGGATGCGAGCCACTGGCCATGTCGGTCACTCGTGGACCTTTTTATATTCGGACACGGGTCCGTGATGGAAACGCAACAGGAAAAGCCGAGACAAATCCGTTCAAGTGTCTGCCGAGCACCCGGCAATTTTAGTGATGACTCGGAGGGCGTCCGGAACGAGAAACAAATCCGGTCCGATTAGGATGTTTGTAACGACCCGAGAATCCGATTACCGGGAAGGCCCGATAACCCGAGACTCGCACCGCCACCCACGAGCCCGAAGACTCGGAAGGGTTAAAAGGATGGTGTGGAAACTACACAAGCATCACAAATAATTGCAGAAATTAAACAGTTATGATATTAAGCAGGAAATGAATTAACATTTTACATGGTCCACAATAAAATAACAACAACAGCAACAGTAGTCCACGACTAGTACAGTGACAAGAAAGAAAAGTACAGCTACACGGGGCATCCCCCGGCTCTGACCTCTGGCACTACCTCTGGGCACCCGCACCACGCTTCCGCTGCGTTCCTGACACGCTCCCCGAAGGTGGCGCCTCACCTGAAACACGGTGAAAACACGCAGGGGAATGAGTCTCGGAACAAGACTCAGTAGGGATCACTCGAACCCTACCTCGTAAAACGAGAAACCACTACCCTAGCGGTAGGAAGGTACCTCGGAAAGGAAAGCCCTGCACTCTACAGAACTAGACCCTAACGGCACGCAAACCGACACACGTGCCACGGTACGAGAAGACCGAAACTCAACGGTCGAACCGTCAAAACCCGAAGGTCGGAAACACACGACTGACAGTCTGACACTCCGTACTCGACAGGAGTACCACCCACTAGAAGCACAGCCGGTAGCGTCCCCTGACGTCTTACACCGCACCGCAGGTGAACCGCCTGACATGGTAGGTCCTACCCGAGGCGCAAACACCGTACAAGTAACCACAACAAGTGACTAGCTGGGGTCACGCCCGTCGACGTGGGTCCAACCGCCCCCAACCACGTGTGCACACACAGACCGCGCGTCCCTGGTCTGGCCCTCTGACCGGTTTTCCCCTCAGCCGGACTCTGGCTGCAAGACGTGGGGCCCAACGGTAACCGGTCCACAAACCGTCTCTAAAGGTCAGCCCGTACACCACTCCCTGGTGCGACTAGCACACGCGTACTAGTAGGCTACGACTAGTGGAGGGTCACAGAAGGAGTAGACTCTCAAGTCTCGGAAAACAACGGTGCAACTGCAGGTACGAGGAACGCTCCTTGTACCAACACCGACGCACGGTGACCAGCTGACAACAACATCTCCCGGTACACTCTGTACGACGAGAGACACACCGACGCAACCCGTACCCTTGAACGGTCCACACTGGGCCGCCCACGGAAGTACGGTCACACAGGGACCGCACAAGGATTAGAACGGTCATATCAGGACCGTTCCACCCAGGGTCCAAACGACAGATAAACGGCCAACACAGGACCGTTCAAACAGATGTGCGGCCAACTCTTGACCGCACGTGGGTGAGGAACGGTCACCTCCTGGCCGCTCGTCTCCCAAAGGTAAAAAGCCTGGACGGTTAGTCCTTAGCCGCACTTGGGGAAGGGCGGCTACGGCTTAGCCGTTCAGGTGTTGTGCGGTCAGGGCCAGACCGCACATCCAACCATAGCGCTAGGGGATGTACGGCCAGCACCTGGCCGTGCAAGGGGTTATGCGGTCAGCTCCTGGCCGCACATCCCAGAGCACTGCACAACGGTCACAACCAACGGTCAAAACCCTTGGGGTTGGGCGGTAGCTGTGGGGCCGCACATTAGGATATGCGGTCCCACGATAGACCGCCCAAGCCCACTGCGCGCCAAGCCTCACCCAAAGCGCGCCGAGCCGATGAACGGTCCGAACGGAACCGCATAGGGGTTGTGCGGCCACTGGTTCGACCGCACATCGCTCACCGGCGAGAAAATGGCGAACCTCACCGGAATCGCCCAATCGGCCTCAAAACAAACCCCACGGAGGGGGAAATGGCGAGAGAAGAACCCCCAAGCCCCCTAGCATGCTCCTACGCCCTTAAACCGTGAAATCGGGGCTCAAAACGATGGATCGGACGAACTCACCCCGCGGCATGATCGACCCTTCCCGGCTCAAAATAAACCCCTCTCGACCTCGTCTCGAGCTGAAACTCACGGGGAAGGAAGACATGAGGCTAAGGAACGTCACCCTACCTCCGGTCCGCGACGAAACGCTCCGATCCGAGCTCGAAGTCGCGAAGAACGCCGCTAGAATCTCGCCTCTCCACGCCTCCCACGCTCGCCGTATGCCCGCACGATCGCCTCGCCGCCGCCCACGTCACCGCGCCGTCGCCCCGCCGCCGTCTGCAGCCGGAGGGGAGCTCGCCGTGGCCAACCGGGAGGAAGAGAGGGAGAGGGAGGGAGACACGGTGGAGGAGGAAGGAGGAAGAAGAAGAGAGGAAGAAGAAGATGGTGGGGGAGAGAGAAAAGAAAAAGGGTTTTATAGAAAAACCCGGAAAATCCGTAAAATTCCAAAAAATAGGAAATCACACCCCCGCGATCCTCGGAACGCACCGATCGCAACGGTACCACTCGTGTCCGTGTGAACAGCCCGGTTCACCCGCAACGAGCGTCCGAAGAGAAAAGCCGAAACACACACCGGGAATCGGAAAACACACGCGGAAAAAGCCGCGGAACGCCTCCGGGCCTCCGAAACGACTCCGGATCGCGCCGATCCGAACACGAAAGATGTCCGAAACGAAATTTCGGACACAACGGAGCCGGACGCTCCGAAAACCAGACCCGGGACCCACGAAGAAGGATCCGAAAGGTCCGGGATATTACAGCCCTCCCCCCTTAAGGAATTTCGTCCTCGAAATTGAGAACAACCCAAGGGGAAAGAAGAGGAAGACTCACTCAAACAGATACGGGAACTGCTGACGCATCTCGTCCTCACGTTCCCACGAAGCCTCACCACCAGAGTGTCGTTGCCACACGACCTTGACCAAGGGAATAACCTTGTTCCGCAGGCGCTGCTCTCGCCTATCCTCCACGCGGATCGGAAACTCTGGGAGAGAAAGATCTGGAGTCACCTCAGGCCAAACGGAAAACTCGAGCACATGAGAGTCATCGGGCATATACTTCCGCAACATAGAGACGTGGAACACGTCATGCACCGACGCCAACTCAGAGGGTAACTGCAACCGGTAAGCAACCTCACCGATGCGCTCCACAATCGCGAAAGGACCAATATAGCGGGGACTCAGCTTCCCACGCCGTCCAAACCGCATCACCCCCTTCATCGGAGAAACTCTCAAGAACACATGATCGCCCACGGCGAACTCGAGGGGCTGCCGCCTACGGTCAGCATAGCTCTTCTGCCGACTCTGGGCCGCCAACATGTTCTGACGAACCAGGTGCACAACATCCACACATTGCTGCACCAATTCCGGTCCCGTCAAAACACGCTCACCCACCTCAAACCAATCAAGTGGAGTCCGACAAGGACGCCCATACAATGCCTCATAAGGAGCCATGCCGATGCTCGAATGAAAGCTGTTGTTATAGGCAAACTCCACTAACGGTAGGTGATGAATCCAACTCCCCTGCCACTCCAGGCAGCAGGATCTCAGCATGTCCTCCAAAGTCTGAATGGTCCTCTCAGACTGACCATCTGACTGTGGATGATACGCCGAGCTAAATGCCAACTCCGTGCCAAGAGCTCGCTGGAAACTCCTCCAGAATCCAGAAGTGAAGCGCGGATCCCGATCCGACACGATCGAAATGGGAACCCCATGCAACGGCACGATCCGCTCCACATAAAGACGAGCCAACTTAGGCACGCTCCAGCTGACTTTGACCGGTAGCAACCGCGTCACCTTCGTCAGCCGATCCACCAGCAACCAGATACTGTCCTGCCCACTCGGGGTTCTGGGCAACCCCACCACAAAATCCGTGGTCACATGGTCCCACTTCCAAGCAGGAACATCCAAGGGCTGGAGAGTACCGCCTGGTCGCTGATGCTCTGCCTTCACCTGCTGACAGATCAGGCACCTGGCCACAAACTCGGCCACATCTCTCTTCATGCCAGGCCACCAGAACTGCCTCCGCAAGTTCCGATACATCTTCGTCGCACCCGGGTGCACAGTGTACCTGCTCCCATGAGCCTCGCGTAACACCGCAGGACGAACCTGCTCCTCCGCTGGGACGTACAGCCTGCCACGAAACCTCGCAGCACCGTCCTCGCCGAGCTCCACATCAGCCATCGCAAGAATCCGGGGCAACTCAGGGTCCGCATGCTGAGCCTCTGTCACCTGACGACGAATAGCAGGAGTGACAGTCAGACTCGCAAGCACTGCCAACCCTGGCTCCTGGGGAATCTTGAGCCTGAAAGATACTTCGGGCACCTGTTCCCAGAGCCTCCACTTCCTCAGCATCAAGGTACTGACCGCAACCTTCCGACTCAAGGCATCGGCGACGACATTCATCCTGCCCGGCTGATAAGACAGGGTGAAGTCATAGTCCTTCATGAACTCCATCCAACGCCTTTGTCTGAGGTTCAGATCTCTCTGCGAGAACACATACCTCAAACTCTGATGGTCAGTGAACACCTCGAACTTCTCACCGTACAGATAATGCCTCCAGATCTTCAGCGCGAAGATCACTGCCGCCAACTCAAGGTCATGGGTAGGGTAGTTCTCCTCATGGGGCTTTAGCTGCCGAGATGCATAAGCCACCACTCTACCATGCTGCATCAGAACAGCACCCAATCCGACGCCGGAAGCATCTGTACACACCACAAAACCTCCCGATCCAGAAGGCAAAACCAACACCGGAGCCGAGGTGAGCAATCTCTTCAGTTCCCTAAAGCTCTGCTCACACTCCTCGGACCAGACGAAAGGCACATCCTTCCGCGTGAGCCTCGTCATCGGGGTCGCAATGCGGGAAAAATCCTGGATAAACCGGCGATAATAACCCGCAAGCCCCAAGAAACTCCGGATCTCCGTCACCGACCTCGGCCTCGGCCATTGCATCACAGCCTCGACCTTGGCGGGATCCACGGAAATGCCATCACCAGAAATCACGTGCCCCAGAAAGTGCACCTCACTGAGCCAAAACTCGCACTTGCTGAGCTTCGCATACAACTGGTGATCTCGCAACGTCTGCAGCACCACACCCAAATGGTACGCATGCTCCTCAGCAGACCGCGAATAAACAAGGATGTCATCCACGAAAATGACCACGAACTGGTCCAAATACGGGTGGAACACCCTCTGCATCAAGTCCATGAAGGCTGCTGGGGCATTGGTGAGCCCAAACGGCATCACCAGAAATTCATAATGCCCGTACCTCGTACTGAACGCAGTCTTCTCCACATCGGACTCGCGAATTCTCAGCTGATAGTAACCGGACCGCAAATCAATCCGCGAGAACACTCGCGCGGACTGCAGCTGGTCGAACAAGTCATCAATCCGCGGCAATGGATACTTGTTCTTAATGGTCACTTCATTCAGCTGTCGATAGTCAATGCACAACCGCAGACTACCGTCCTTCTTCTTCACAAACAACACGGGCGCACCCCAAGGGGAAAAGCTCGGACGAATGTACCCCTTGGCCAACAGTTCCTGCAACTGCGCCCTCAACTCCCTCAACTCCGCGGGGGCCATACGGTAGGGAGCCTTCGCCAAAGGTCCCGTACCAGGTACAACCTCGATCACGAAATCGATCTCCCGCTGGGGAGGTAATCCAGGCAACTCCTCAGGAAAAACATCGGGAAACTCGCACACCACCGCAATGTCCTCGACATTCGGCTCCATCCGGTCAGACACAACCACAGACGCGAGAAAACCCTGACAACCTGAATCAAGCAATCGACGGGCTCGAATAGCAGAGATAAGAAATCGAGAAGAGGCGGAACGGATACCTTGGAAATAGAAGGTCCTCTTGCTCGGATGTTGGAAGTAGACCCTCTTCATCCCACAATCCACCACCGCTCCATGAGTCTCGAGCCAATCCATGCCTAGAATCACGTCGTAATCCCAAAGCTGCAACGCATACAACCTGCCTGGCATACTCCGCCCATCGATCCACACCGGAACCTGGTCGAAGCAATACGGAGTGACCATAAAGTCACCCGAAGGCAACTCCACAGCCAAATCACAGGACAACTGGGTCACCGGCTCCTCGACGCTCGACGCGAAATCCTCCGAAATGAACGAATGAGACGCGCCAGAATCAAATAAAACCCGAGCCGCACAACCCAAAATCTGAATGGTACCTTCCACGAGCTGCGACGCCATTGCCTCTGCCCTGGTCAAGTGCGTGATCTGGCCACGAGCTCTCTGCCTGCCTCCCACACTAGCTGACCTGGGTAGCGGCGGATACTGTCCCTGCTGCTGCTGCTGCTGGGAAACCTGCTGCTGCGGCGGCCTCTGAGGACAGTCACGCGCCATGTGCCCTGGCTGGTCACACCGAAAACAGATGATCGGCGCCGTGCACTGCCTGCCTGGGTGGGTCCCACTACACCGTGGACAAGGTCCTCGCGATCCACCCACCGATCCCTGTCGCTGCAAAGGAAACGGCTGCTGCACACTGCCCGATGAAGCCTGCCCCTGATCCCTGGACTTCTTCTTGCCGAACCCTCTCTTGAAGAACTTTTTGACCTTCGTGCCAAAGGACGCAGATCCTGTCACCGAAGCTGCCGATGCCGGTACTCCAGAACCACCCGACGCAGACTGAAAGAAACCCTGCTGCTGAGTAGCCGACTGCTGGCTGCGACCTGACACAGACTGCCCCTGGCTGATCGGTCCTCGAGTCCTCTGCATATCCATCTCCAAGGAAATCGCAACACGAGACGCCGTCTCGAGATCAGTGGCCCCATTCGCGATCAGATGGTGCCTCAGCTCCAGCCTCAAGCCCTGCACAAACTGCGTCGTCCTCACCCTCTCATGCTCCATGATATGAGGTGCGTACCGACCCAGCTCGACAAATCGGGCCCTGTACTGCAACACGGACATGTCACCCTGCACCAGCTCCAGAAACTCCCGCATCCGCTGCGTAGCAACAATATCTGGACAGTACGTACGCTCGAAAGCACTGACAAAGTCATCCCACTCGATCTGCTCAAGCGGACGAAGCTGAAAGGACGTCTTCCACTCGGAAGACCACCACCTCCGAGCCGTACCCTGCAACTGGTTGTAGGCCAACACCACTCTGTCCTCAACAGCACTCTTCGCAGAACTGAACACCCGCTCCATCTCATCAAGCCAATCACGAGCCGCATCAGGGTCTGCCTGGCCGCTAAAGTAAGGTGGATGAAACTGCATGAAATCCCTCACTGCTCGGCCTGGCCCACCCCTGACTGACGAGCCCTCACCGGCCTCTCCGCCGAACTGCTGAGCCATGAGATGGTACATGCCACGGAGAAAACCCTCGGCCCCCGGAGCCCTCGCAGCATCCGCGGCCTCGGTAGCTCCCGGAACTCTGCTATGCTCCTCCTGGTCCCTCTGGACCCCCTGCTGGATCTCCTGACCTCCAGCCGACTGCCCCTGCTGAGAGCGAGAACTCCTCCTCGGCGCCATCCTCGCTCCTGAAGCACAAGACAGAAAACTCAGAAACGGAAGGTCAGAATAAAACACGCGGTGCCCCATGCCAGCGTCACATGTACATCATCGTTGTGGACTAGTGGACCAACACAATTACCTATGATTCTCATGTAATTCCACAACCGCGCTCTGATACCAGCTGTAACGACCCGAGAATCCGATTACCGGGAAGGCCCGATAACCCGAGACTCGCACCGCCACCCACGAGCCCGAAGACTCGGAAGGGTTAAAAGGATGGTGTGGAAACTACACAAGCATCACAAATAATTGCAGAAATTAAACAGTTATGATATTAAGCAGGAAATGAATTAACATTTTACATGGTCCACAATAAAATAACAACAACAGCAACAGTAGTCCACGACTAGTACAGTGACAAGAAAGAAAAGTACAGCTACACGGGGCATCCCCCGGCTCTGACCTCTGGCACTACCTCTGGGCACCCGCACCACGCTTCCGCTGCGTTCCTGACACGCTCCCCGAAGGTGGCGCCTCACCTGAAACACGGTGAAAACACGCAGGGGAATGAGTCTCGGAACAAGACTCAGTAGGGATCACTCGAACCCTACCTCGTAAAACGAGAAACCACTACCCTAGCGGTAGGAAGGTACCTCGGAAAGGAAAGCCCTG
This sequence comes from Amorphophallus konjac, assembly GCA_022559845.1. Lineage (NCBI taxonomy): Eukaryota > Viridiplantae > Streptophyta > Magnoliopsida > Alismatales > Araceae > Amorphophallus > Amorphophallus konjac. The sequence goes on along the minus strand of CM040119.1, from coordinate 324,645,158 downwards.
CACTCTACAGAACTAGACCCTAACGGCACGCAAACCGACACACGTGCCACGGTACGAGAAGACCGAAACTCAACGGTCGAACCGTCAAAACCCGAAGGTCGGAAACACACGACTGACAGTCTGACACTCCGTAGTCGACAGGAGTACCACCCACTAGAAGCACAGCCGGTAGCGTCCCCTGACGTCTTACACCGCACCGCAGGTGAACCGCCTGACATGGTAGGTCCTACCCGAGGCGCAAACACCGTACAAGTAACCACAACAAGTGACTAGCTGGGGTCACGCCCGTCGACGTGGGTCCAACCGCCCCCAACCACGTGTGCACACACAGACCGCGCGTCCCTGGTCAGGCCCTCTGACCGGTTTTCCCCTCAGCCGGACTCTGGCTGCAAGACGTGGGGCCCAACGGTAACCGGTCCACAAACCGTCTCTAAAGGTCAGCCCGTACACCACTCCCTGGTGCGACTAGCACACGCGTACTAGTAGGCTACGACTAGTGGAGGGTCACAGAAGGAGTAGACTCTCAAGTCTCGGAAAACAACGGTGCAACTGCAGGTACGAGGAACGCTCCTTGTACCAACACCGACGCACGGTGACCAGCTGACAACAACATCTCCCGGTACACTCTGTACGACGAGAGACACACCGACGCAACCCGTACCCTTGAACGGTCCACACTGGGCCGCCCACGGAAGTACGGTCACACAGGGACCGCACAAGGATTAGAACGGTCATATCAGGACCGTTCCACCCAGGGTCCAAACGACAGATAAACGGCCAACACAGGACCGTTCAAACAGATGTGCGGCCAACTCTTGACCGCACGTGGGTGAGGAACGGTCACCTCCTGGCCGCTCGTCTCCCAACGGTAAAAAGCCTGGACGGTTAGTCCTTAGCCGCACTTGGGGAAGGGCGGCTACGGCTTAGCCGTTCAGGTGTTGTGCGGTCAGGGCCAGACCGCACATCCAACCATAGCGCTAGGGGATGTACGGCCAGCACCTGGCCGTGCAAGGGGTTATGCGGTCAGCTCCTGGCCGCACATCCCAGAGCACTGCACAACGGTCACAACCAACGGTCAAAACCCTTGGGGTTGGGCGGTAGCTGTGGGGCCGCACATTAGGATATGCGGTCCCACGATAGACCGCCCAAGCCCACTGCGCGCCAAGCCTCACCCAAAGCGCGCCGAGCCGATGAACGGTCCGAACGGAACCGCATAGGGGTTGTGCGGCCACTGGTTCGACCGCACATCGCTCACCGGCGAGAAAATGGCGAACCCCACCGGAATCGCCCAATCGGCCTCAAAACAAACCCCACGGAGGGGGAAATGGCGAAAGAAGAACCCCCAAGCCCCCTAGCATGCTCCTACGCCCTTAAACCGTGAAATCGGGGCTCAAAACGATGGATCGGACGAACTCACCCCGCGGCATGATCGACCCTTCCCGGCTCAAAATAAACCCCTCTCGACCTCGTCTCGAGCTGAAACTCACGGGGAAGGAAGACATGAGGCTAAGGAACGTCACCCTACCTCCGGTCCACGACGAAACGCTCCGATCCGAGCTCGAAGTCGCGAAGAACGCCGCTAGAATCTCGCCTCTCCACGCCTCCCACGCTCGCCGTATGCCCGCACGATCGCCTCGCCGCCGCCCACGTCACCGCGCCGTCGCCCCGCCGCCGTCTGCAGCCGGAGGGGAGCTCGCCGTGGCCAACCGGGAGGAAGAGAGGGAGAGGGAGGGAGACACGGTGGAGGAGGAAGGAGGAAGAAGAAGAGAGGAAGAAGAAGATGGTGGGGGAGAGAGAAAAGAAAAAGGGTTTTATAGAAAAACCCGGAAAATCCGTAAAATTCCAAAAAATAGGAAATCACACCCCCGCGATCCTCGGAACGCACCGATCGCAACGGTACCACTCGTGTCCGTGTGAACAGCCCGGTTCACCCGCAACGAGCGTCCGAAGAGAAAAGCCGAAACACACACCGGGAATCGGAAAACACACGCGGAAAAAGCCGCGGAACGCCTCCGGGCCTCCGAAACGACTCCGGATCGCGCCGATCCGAACACGAAAGATGTCCGAAACGAAATTTCGGACACAACGGAGCCGGACGCTCCGAAAACCAGACCCGGGACCCACGAAGAAGGATCCGAAAGGTCCGGGATATTACAATGTTGGCCCGAGATTAGGCCAGAACTCGGCTATATCGGGATAATTCCCAAGACTCGAGTTCGACCTGAAAGGGCGGCGTCGTTGTTCCTTTTGCCCCATGTCCCGGGGAGAGATAGGGCTGCAGTGTGGGCCCCGGCATCTTTTATCTGGAATTCTCTTAGTTATATGTTCCAATTTCTGGCCTACGGTTTATTACTTCTTTAGGTGTTTGTTCCGGATGATTCCTCTTCTTTTACTCATTGTTATCATTATTATTATTATTTGTTTATTATTTATTTTCTTATTGCCCCTCCCGCCTCTTTTATTATGATTAGTATTGCGCATTCGAAGTCCTTTAATGAGCACATTTTTCATTGATTTATTTGCCATTTGTTAAGGCCATTATCATGTTGTATATATGCATAGGTGTAGTGTGCCGGCGAAGGGGAAAATGGGAGTGTACCGCTAGGTATGGGTGTACCGCTGGGTGGCGAAGGGGTGTACCGCTGAGGGCTAAAAAGGGCGTACCGCTGGAGGCAATGGGGGTGTACCGCTAAAGGCTTGAAGGGTGTACCGCTGGAGGCTGGAGGGGTGTACCGCTGGAGGCTTGAAGGGTGTACCGCTGGAGGCTGGAGGGGTGTACCGCTGGAGGCTGGAGGGGTGTACCGCTGGGGGCTGGAGAGAGTGGGTCGGTGAAGGAGGGGGGAATATAAAGTCTGTACGTTCCCCAGGCTCGAAGTCTATACCCTGGAGCAGAGTCTGTACGTTGTAATATGAAGTCTATACGTCGACTGGCCCGAAATCTGTACGTTGGCCATCATGAAGTCTATACGTTGGCTGGCCCAAGTCTATACATTGGCCAGCATTCATCAGCTCAAAGCCTGTACATTGACCAGCATAAAGTCTACACATTACAGCCCAAAGCCTATACATTGGCCAAGTCCATACGCTGCAGCGTGAAGTCTGTACGTTGGCTGGCTCAAAGTTTGTACGCTGCCGCACAAAGTCCGTACGTTGCAGCAGGAAGTCTATACATCGACTGGCCCGAAGTCTGTACGTTGTAACGTGAAGTCTGTACATTGGCTGGCCCAAAGTCTATACATTGGCCAAGACATGAAGTCTGTACATTGGCCCTTTGGCTGCAGCTTGAAGTCTATACGTTGGCTGGCCCAAGTCTATACACTGGCCATCACGAAGTCTGTACATTGCCAAGCCCGAAGTCTATACACCGGCCATCATGAAGTCTACACATTGGCTGGCCCAAGTCTATACACTGGGGCACGAAGTCTATACATTGGAGCACGAAGTCTATACATTGGACAGTCCCAAGTCTATACATTGGATCCCGTTGAGACGGTGGCTGAGGGTGTACCGGCGAAGGGAAGGAGTGTGCCGCTGAAAGGGCCAGGGGGACTGTGCCGTTGAAGGCTGGAAGGAGTGTGCCGTTGGAGGCTGGAAGGAGTGTGCCGTTGAAGGGCTACTCTTTTGTTATTTGCTTTAAGGCTTTTCCTTTCTTCTTGTCTTAATTCTTATGTAGTTTCACATAAACTTCTCCCTTTGCCCTGTTCTGTTCAGTCTTTTCCTGCGGGTCGGACATTCAGGCTACCGGGTAGTCGATTAGTTCGGTTCTCGTCATGGTGCCAGCAGTGGCTTGATTAGTTGGAAGGTTCATTGATTATTCCATTCGTTTATTGTTTCCCTTTGCCTCTTTTCATGTTTTGCTATTTTCTCACAAAAATTCGGCAGCATCTCCCCTTGACCCGGGGCGTAAGGGAGATAAAGGGAACGCGCCCACATGGAGTGGCGGAACCCGACAACTGGAGGTGGGCCCCCCCGGGGGAGCAACACCTTTATAGAGCCTCGAAAAATGTGAAGGAAGGGGCTCGGGGGCAAGGCCAAGAAGTGTGCTGCTGGGGGACTGGAGGGTGTGCCGCTGAGGGCCAACGTGAGCGTGCCGCTGAAGGCCAACGTGAGCGTGCCGCTGGAGGGCCAATAGGAGCGTGCCGCTGAGGGCCAATGGGGGTGTGCCGCTGAGGGCCAATGGGATGTGCCGCTGAGGGCCAAATGGGGTGTGCCGCTGAGGGCCAAAACAAGTGTGCCGGCCAACGGCTAATTGGGTGTGCCGCTGAGGGCCAGAGAAGGTGTACCGGCCAGAGGCCGAAATGGTGCACCGCTGGAGGAGGCTTGCAGGTTATTCAGGGAGGGAAACAAGGGGGTTCAAGACCAAATGTGGGCCACTGGTAGCTGGGTATTCCGAGGGAGAGAATAAGAGCCTCCCTCTCTCCCAAGCCCGTGGGCACAGTAGATGGCCATGGAAGGGAATGGAAAGCCCGTGAGGCCAAGGATCATGGGGGAGTGATCGTATCGACATGGATACCCCAAGAGCACCGGAGAAACGGGAAGAACGGAGAGAACGAACAACACATCACATGCACTGCAAAAAAAAAAGTGGGGGGGAGGTAAACCAATAGAAATTGCAAGAAAAGCCCAAGGAGGGTGATTCTTCATTCATGGGAGGCAAAAGGCCGTAGCCCTACATGCATATTACAAAAGAGAAATGCCCAGGACGAGGCCGTGGACAAGGGGAAAAAAACCAAAGAAAAATAGAACATGAAGGGGGGAAAACGGAATACAAGATGACAGGAAGCGTTGGGGGCTTGGACCCCGGGCACTACCCCCAACTCTCTCCCCTACTACATCAAGCTCTCTCTCCCTTACTCTTGCTTCTTCCCGGTGGTCGTCGGAGGGGGGCTCACGCCGGGAGGTCTTCTTCTTCTCTTCTCCCTTTTCCTCTTTTCTTCTCTGTGTGTTCTCTCTTCTTCTCTTCCTCTCGTCTGGGTGGGTGTGTGTCTCTCTGTCGTACTCCTTCTCCTCTTCTTCCTTTTTTTGTTGAAGCGGGAGTGGCTTTATACTCCCTGCTGCCGGAGCCTTCGAGCACGGCCGTCGCAGGCGGGCAGTGGCCTTGTGATCATGGGGTTTGACCTCCCCTGTCCTGGGTGTCAGTGGAGTAGCCTGCGTGGCCCAATCCATGGTTGACACCTCATAGAGCTCACTGCGCGCCAAGGATGCGTAGGGCATGGGCAGCATGTCGTTTAGCCATTGAAAAGGCTTCACCGCTGTGCCGCTGGCGAGTTGAAAAGGCGTGCCGCTGGAGAGCCAAAACGGCGTGCCGTTGAAGCCCCTGGAGGGCGTGCTGCTGAATGGCTTGCAGGGCGTGCCACTAAAGACCCCTGCAGGGCGTGCCGCTGAAGACCCTTGCAGGGCGTGCCGCTGAAGCCCCTGCAGGGCATGCCGCTGAAGCCCCTGCAGGGCGTGCCGCTGAAGACCCCTGCAGGGCGTGCCACTGAAGACCCCCCCCAGGGGGGGTGTACCGCTGAAGACCCCCCCAGGGGGTGTGCCATTGAGGGGCCTTGGGGCCGTGCCGCTGGGACCCCGAGGGGGGTGTGCCGCTGAAGGGCTCCCCAGGGCGTGCCGCTGGGGCCTCGCCAGGGTGTGCCGTTGAGGCCTCTTGGGGCTGGGCGTGCCGCTGAAGGGCTCCCCAGGGGGTGTGCGTACCCGGGGCTGTTCTGAGCCCATTGTGGGCACGAGTCATGGCCCGTTTGATTCTCTTTGAGGCCCACGGGCTGTGGGGCCTTTTGTGCTTGATTTCTCCGGGGTTTCTTCACTCGGCGCCGTTGCTGACGCGAGGCCGAGCAGGATATCCAGGTATGCATTTTTTGGTGTCCACAGTGGTCAAGGGCTTTGGACTTACGTCGACGGGCGTAACCCTGACTAGTCACTCGTTATTGTAGTTCTTGTGTTGTTCAGCGCGTGTTTGCGACTCTACCGAGACTTTAGCGGTACCGTAGGCGAGACACTTGTGGCGCAGTATAAGATGTCAGTGGACGCGTCTGGCCGTTCTTATGGTGTGGGGCACGCCAGTCACGTGGCACGTGACTCTCCGCATTTCTTGTGCGTCATGACCTTTCCGGGTTAGCCTTCTCGTGATCTTGCCCGAGGTCAGTGTTGTGTTGTGTGCACGACGTTCTAGTCGTGTCGTTTATGTCTGCGTCTTTCTAGGTTTTTTCGAGGTTTCTTTATTTTCTTACAGGTCTTTTCCAGCGTCGACAGAAGGGCAACTTCTGACTTCGTCAACTCAGAGTCACCTCCCTGTTGCTGCTTGGAGTAGTTTGGGGTGCTGAGGTTAGTTCGGTAGCCATTTGTCTGGTACGGTTTCCTTCCCCCTCCTCTCTAGCTTGTTCCCTACTCCTACTCCCCGTCTCTTCTTTTACTGCTTCCTAGCGTAGCTTTACAGCTTTGTAGTGTAGTTTTCCTGCTTTACTACACCTGCTGTTTCTCCTGTCGTTTTACTTGTCCCGTGTTACTGCGTTATTTTTCATTGGGGATCCGCGTGACCCCTACTGGGTCAGTGACACGAGACTCACCCCTACTTTTCAGGTGGGTTGTGTTCATTTTGCTTCCACAGTTCCTGGTGTGGCGTGTCCGTAGCTGTCAGCTGGTACCTTCGTCGGACTTCCCCCGACTTTTTTGGTACGTCTTTCCTTTCTGTTGACTATACTGTTAGACTGCTTGTCTCTCCTTTGGGCTGGACTATGGTATATAATTGTTGAATTAAATTGTTAAATAAAAAGTAATTTTATTTCTGCTATTTTAGTAAACCGATCTAATGAAATTTAATTGCTTATTGTCATATCTCTGTGGCTTCAATATACTACACGACAATCCTTTTATCCCTTCGGAGCTTTACCGCTCTTGGGAGGCTTCACGGGTTCCAAGTGGTATCAGGTGTATTCGATAGTCCTATCGGGTATATCTGGTATCCGAAATCCGGGTCGTCACACTTTAATTAAAAAATATTTATTTTGCCAATTATGAAGTAATTTAGAGTGAAAATAAAAATTTATATCCATTCGAGAAAAGTACTTGTTGGCACTAAAAAAAAGAGAGAGAAAAGGGCTGAACCAAAAAAAAAGGAAGAAAAGCGGCCCCAATATAGGAAGAGGGAAGAAGGGGCGCAGGAGGGTGTTTGCGCAAATAGAAGAAAGAGAGGGGGAGAGATGTAAAAAGGGGGATTTTCAAAAAAAAAAAAAGAAAATAGAAGGAAAATTACGGCACTGTAGCCGCGAGTCTATGTCCCTCCTAGCGATAGATGCTACAGTGCACCGTGATTCTCCTTCTTCTCCGCCACGGTCACGTCTGTCTTCTCCCCCTCATGCGAGCAGGGCATTGAATGCTCGGACATCACTCCTCGACCGGCCATGCTCACGCTAGTAAGCGCCTCCCTCCTCCGCACGCCAGTAGTGGCGGTGGTAGCGGAAAACATGGAACCAACGAAACAAGCTTTAATCCGGAGGGTGCCCCTCCGAAACAGGGCCTCCCCCCTATAAAAGGCCCCATGCGGCGAAGCGTGAAGTTCTCTTGGAAGCCTAGAGAGCGGAAGCTTTTCTTCTGAGAGAAACCCCTTGAAGCCCAGAAGCCCGTGTGGAGAAGAAGAAAGAAAGAGTGGGAGAGAAAGGGTGAGGAAGAGTGAGAGCCAGCCGTGTGAGGGTGGGTCATTGTCTTTCTCCTCTTCCTTTGTATTCTGCTCGGCGACGTCCAGCCCCGATGTAGTTATTTCTGTTTGAGTGGAAATGAAGCATGGGGCCTTCAACCCGATCCTTTCTTATCTCCTTCATGAAACCCGATTTTGATGCTCGCTCATCCCTTCCCTTTTACAAGTCCATATGTTTCTGTCGGATCATATATGCATAGATATGTACATATGTATCTGTAGATAGATATATACGCATGCATGCGTTAACTTCCTTTTACTGCTACCTGTGGACGCACTTTACGACACGCTTATTTGTCTTTTATTTATGTCGGTTTATTCGGTGGGTTTGTTCGTCTATTAAGTGCGTGGGCGTGCCAGTCACAAAGTGACAATTTATTCGGGCTCCGAAGAGCCCATGGTGCGCTCGATCTGACTTCGTCAGACGATTGTGTAGTTCGTGTCGGGACCAAAACCCGCCGCGCCATAAAGGTCACGGCGTCATTTACATCCACCATATGAGAGAACACCCTTGATTAATCGCCAGGATTCAGGGCCTCATGGCCAGGAAATTAATTGCATAAAAGGTCTATTAGGAGGTATTGAAATCCTCGCACGAAAGCGGGAAGAAAACCATTCGAGATCATGTCGGTCATGTGCTGACCATTTAATGTTCAGACGAGTGTCCATCTCGAGAAAAGCGCGATCGTCGCGGGAAGACCGGAGCATATGTATGCCAGGATATGGCGATTTACTGTTCAGAAGAACGGAAAACGTTTGGCTAAACCTCGGTTAGAGCGGTCGGAAACTGATAAATCTGTTGGCCCGGTGCAAGAGCAAGCTGCGACCATACTACGGTGGGCCCCCCGCTGTCGAAACAAGACTTGCATGAGCGTCATTAATATTTCCGGTGCCAAGGGACGACGAGGGAATATCCCTTGAATCGGCTGAAAAGCCCTGTGTCCGGAGAAGCGAGCGTTCGAAACATGTCGGTCATTCGGGAGACCATTTAATATTCGGACGGGAGTCCGGCTTGAGAATATTATAATCGTCGCGGGAGGACCTGGAACATATGCATGTCGGGATACGACAAGTTTATTATTCCGAGACACTGAAAATATTCGGTTGAATCTCGGTTATTGTAGTCGGAAACCAGTGAATCTATTGGCCCGATGCGAGATCGAGTCAGGACCATACCGGGGGCGCCTCCCGTGGTCCGAACGCGGCCTGCGCGGGCATCATTAATATTTCCGGTGCTGGAGGGCAACGAGGGAGAGTTCCGAGACTAGACTCCAGAACCGAAAACGTGTTCGAAAGGAGCGGGCTGTAGACCGAGGATATGAGCCAGATGATGACCATGATCGGGACAGGCCCGAGGTCTAAGTGTGGCCCACGGAGGTCTTATTGATATTCCCATGGAAGGAGCCCAGGGGTGGCGAGAGCCATCTCGTTCTATTCCGATTATGTCGGTCACTTGTGGACCTTTTCATGTTCGGGCAAGGGCCCATATTGAAAGTACGACGTGGGTGGAAACGACCCCGTACAAATGTATGCCGAGTTTACGGTAATTTCAATGAAAGAGCGGGAGCGAATCCCATTAGAATGAATCCGATTTAACGGGCTATCGGCCCGGAACAATGCCGGCTCACGACCATATCGGGGCGAGAGTCGTCGGCCATGTTGGTCGCTCACGGGACTTTTCACGTTCGGACGCAGGTCCGTAATAGAAACGCGGCGGAAATCGTGGTGAACCCATTCAAATGTCTGCCGAATGTGCGGCAATTTTAGTAGCGGCTCGGAAGGGATCCGGCCGGAGAAATGAGTCCGATTTAATCGGAATGTCAGCCCGAGGCGAGGTCGGGTCATGGCCATTTCGGGATAATTCCCAAGACTCAGGCCCAGCCCGCAAGGGCGGCATTGTTGTTCCTTCAGCACCGGGTCGCAGGGGAGACGGGGCTGCGATGTAGATTTTACCATTTTTTTATCTGGGTTTTAAATTATACATATATATATATTTATTGCATATCTCCCTTTTATGTATTTATTCTGAATGATTTCTCTATTTTATTTATTATTATTATTATATTTTCCCCCTTTTTTTAACCATTATTATTACTATTTCACATTTTTTTATTTATTTTATATATATATTGAGATTTATTTACTCATCATAGTTTGTATTAATTTATTATTATATTATATTATATTATATATATCTTCTGGGGAGAGAGTGGGTCGCTGGAGGGCCAAAAAGGGCGTACTGGCGAAGAGGCGCAGGGGCCATGATGGGTGTGCCGGGGAGGGCAACCGGGCGTGCCGGCGAGGGGCGCGTTGAGCGTGCCGGCGAAGGGTATCGGGGGCGTGTCGGCGAAGGGCCAAGCAGGTGTGCCGGCGAGGGGGCTGGAAGCGCGTACCGGTGAAGGCCATGGAAGCGCGCCGGGGAAGGAAGAGGAAGCGTGCCGGCGGAGGGTGCTGCAGGGTGTACCGGCGAAGGGCGTGTCGAGTGTACCGCCAAGGGGCACAAAGGGGTGTACCGGGGAAGGAGCGTGCCGGGGAAGCTGGGCTGGGGCGTGCCAGCGGAGGGCGACTACAGGGTGTACCGGCGAGGGGCCTGGCAAGGTGTATCGTCGAGGGGCCATGAAGGGCGCGTCGGCGGAGGGCGTGCCGGCCAAGGGTGGCTAGAGGGTGTACCGACGAAGGCGGCTGAAGGGGCGTGCCGGCGAAGGGCATGGGGAGCCCACTCCTCTTCCGTTCTTATATCTCTTCTCTTTTCTTTTCTCTCTTGATTTTGTTAAGTTTGCATGGGCTTCTTCTCTCTTTCTCTTGATTAACTTCCATTCTTTCTCTCGCGAGAGGGGATGTTTAAGTTGCTTAGTTGTTGTTCGGTTCGGCTCTCTTTGAGTTAATTACGGTTCCCTTGCCTTGATTAAAGCGTTTTACCATTGCTATCTTTTTATTTGTTTGTTGCTTCCTTTTGTTTTTTTAATGTGTTATCGTTTCTAACAAAAATTTGGCAGCATCTCCCCTTAACCCGAGCGTAAGGGAGATACAGGGAACGCGCCCACATGGAGTGGCGAAACCCGACAACTGGAGGTGGGCGCCCGAGAGCGGCAACACCTTTATAAACCTCAGAAAACTCGGAGGGAACGGCGGAGAGGAAACACGGGGCTGATGCAACCTAAGGATACCCTGACTGGCAGGGAGAGGGCCAGGTGTGCCGGGTAGAGGCAGGCCAAAGGTGTGCCGCTGGGGCGTACCGCTGGGGCACGGCTAGGGTGTGCCGCTGGGCACAGTTGGGGTGTGCCGCTGGGGGGCCGACGGGGTGTGCCGGCGAAGGCCTGATCAGGCGCGCCGACGAAGGGTTCAAAGAGGGCGTGCCGCTGAAGGCGGCACGACTGGGCATGCCGTTGGAGGCACAATCAGGGCGTGCCGTTGAAGGCACAATTGGGTGTGCCGTTGGAGGCACAATTGGGGTGTGCCATGGGAGGCACGGTTGGGGGTGAATGAAGAGGAAAACGCTCGACAGGAAGTAAACCCTAAGGAAGGGAAGAAAAGAAAGGGACGTGAAACACCGAAGGATGTAAACCCGGAAGAAATGCGTCGGAAAGAGGTCCGAAGAGATATTGCAAGCCCTCTACCTTTATTCACACAAGAGGAGTGCCCCAAGGGGGCTAATACATGGCGACGGGAAGGAAAATAAGGGGACAAAGAAAGAAAGAAAGAAGACACAATGGGGGGGCATGGACTCCTCCCCTCCCGGACTTCACTCTCTCTCTTCACTCACTCTCCTTCTCTTCCTCTCTTCACACGGGCGGTGGTGGACGGGATAGCAACGGGGGAGTCGGAGCCTCCCCTCTCCTTCTCTTCTTCTTCTTCTTCTTCTTCTGCTCTTCGCGCGGACGGCGGTGGACGGAGCAGCGGGAGGGGGAGGCAGAGCCTCCCCTCCTCTTCTTCTTTCTCTTCTTCTCTTCCCTCTTCGCACAGACGGCGACGGTGGCTGGAGCGGCGGGGCCTCTCCCCTCTTTTCCTCTCTTCCCTCTTCTTCTCTTCTTCTCTTCTTCTCCTCTCTTCTTCTCTTCTGCGTGTATCTGTCTGTGTGTGTATGCCCCTCCTCTTCTCTTTTTGTATTCGCAGCGAAGAGGGGTTTTATACCCCGGGCGGCGGGAGCCTCCGAAGGCGGGAAGCGTCCGGCGGGGATTTAATGGGGTTTGACTCCCTTGTCCTGGGTGGCAGGAGGAGTAGGCAGCGTGGCTCTCTCCCCGGGCGACACCTCAGCAAGTCAACTGCGCGCCAAGAATCCGTAGGGCATGGTCATCATGTCGTTCGACCGTTGAAATGCGTTAACGTTGTGCCGCTGGCGGGCTCAAGAAGTGTGCCACTGGGAGGGCCAAAAGGGCGTGCCGCGGGAACACCCAACGGGCGTGCCGCTGAAGGCCCAGAAGAGTGTGCCGCTGAGGGCCCAAAGGGGCGTGCCGCTGAGGGCCATGGGGCGTGTGCCGCTGAAGGCCCCTCTCTTGGGTGTGCCGTTGAAGACTCCCTGAGGGGTGTGCCGCTGGGGACCCCTGGGGGTGTACCGTTGAAACCCCTGGGGGTGTACCGCTGGAGCCCAGGATGGGCGTGCCGCTAATGGCCCTGGGGGCTGTGTGCCGCTGAAGGCTCCCTCCCTGGGTGTGCCGTTGAAGGCCCCAGGGGGCTGTGCCGCTGAAGGCTCCCTCCCTGGGGTGTGCCGTTGAAGACCCCCCCCAAGGGGGGTGTGCCGTTGAGGCTAACATGGACAGTTTTGGGCCGCGGGTTGTGGCCCGTTTGATTTCTTTGAGGCTCGTGAATCGTGGGTCTCTCGGTGGTCGATTCCTCTTCACTGTCGTGACTCCTGGAGGCGGCTTCACGGCAATGTTCACCTTCGAGGAATCTAAATGATCAGTCTCTCCCGGTCTGCTTCGCTCGACGCCGTTGTTGATGCGGGCCGAATAGGATATCATGGGTGTGCAATTTTTGGTGTCCACAAATGCCCCCCACCTATGGGTAGCGCAGGCAAAGGACGAGCCGGGCGGTGCCCGTGGGTGTACTTGTCTCTTTTCTCTTCGTCGATGTCGACGGGGTGTTGGGAGGTGGCGTAACATGTTGGTCTCTTCTTCTCTTCGTCAGTGCCGACGGGGTGTCGGGAGCTGACATAGTTTGTTGGTCCCTTCTTCCTTTCGTCATCAATGTCGACAGGGTGTCGGGAGCTGACCTGGTTTGTTGTCTCTTTGTCTCTTCGTCAGTGCCGACAGGGTGCCGGGCGCTGACCTGGTTTGTTGGTCTCTTGGTCTCTTCGTCAGTGCCGACAGGGTGCCGGGAGTTGACCTGGTTTGTTGATCTCTTGGTATCTTCGTCAGTGCTGACAGGGTGTCGGGAGCTAACATAGTTTGTTGGTCTCTTCTTCCTTTCGTCATCAATGCCGACAGGGTGTCGGGAGCTGACCTGATTTGTTGTCTCTTCATCGGTGCCGACAGGGTGTCGGGAGCTAACCTGATTTGTTGATCTTTTGGTCTCTTCGTCAGTGCCGACAGGGTGTCGGGAACCGACCTGGCTTGTTGATCTCTTGGTCTCTTTGTCAGTGCCGATAGGGCGTCGGGAGCTGACCTGGTTTGTTGTCTCTTTGCCTCTTCGTCAGTGCCGACAGAGTGCCGGGAGCTGACCTGGTTTGTTGATCTCTTTGTCTCTTCGTCAGTGTCGACAGGGTGCCGGGAGCTGACATGATATGTTGTCTCTTGGTCTCTTTGTCAGTGCCGACAGGGTGCCGGGAGCTGACATGATATGTTGTCTCTTGGTCTCTTCGTCAGTGCCGACAGGGTGTCGGGAACTGACCTGGTTTGTTGATCTCTTGGTCTCTTCGTCAGTGCCGACAAGGTGCCGGGGACTGACCTGGTTTGTTGGTCTCTTGGTCTCTTCGTCAGCATCGACAGGGTGCCGGGGACTGACCTGGTTTGTTGGTCTCTTGGTCTCTTCGTCAGCATCGACAGGGTGTCGGGAGCTGACCTGGTTTGTTGTCTCTTGGTCTCTTCGTCAGCACCGACAGGGTGTCGGGAGCTGACCTGGTTTGTTGTTCTCTTGGTCTCTTCGTCAGTGCCAACAGGGCGTCGGGAGCTGACCTGGTTTGTTGATCTCTTTTACTCTTCATCAGTGCCGGCAGGGTGCCGGGAGCTGAGATGGTCTGTTGGTCTCTTTGTCTCTTCGTCAGTGCCGACAGGGTGCCGGGGGCTGACATGATCTGTTGTTCTCTTGGTCTCTTCGTCAGTGCCGCAGGCTATAGAAGCCAAAGGGAAGCAGGCCATGAGAGCCAAAGGTAAGCCGGCTGCGAGAGCCACAGTTGGCGAGCAGACCATGAAAGCCAAGGGGAAGCGGGCTACGAGAGCCAGAATTGGGAAGCAGGCTATAAAAGCCAAATCAGGGGAGCATGCTACAAGAGCCAAGGGCAAGCAGGCTACGAGTGCCAAATTGGGAAGCGGGCTATAAAAGCCAAAGGGAAGCAGGCTACAAGAGCCAAGGTTGGGAAGCAGGCCACGAGGGCCAAAGGTAAGCAGGCTGCGAGAGCCAAAGTTGGGGAGCAGGCCACAAAAGCCAAGGGCAAGCAGGCTACTAGAGCCAGAAGTGGGAAGCATGCTATAAAAGCCAAAGGGAAGCAGGCTACAAGAGCCAAAATTGTGAGGCAGGCTATAAAAGCCAAAGGTAAGCAGGCTGCAAGAGTCAGATTATGGGAAGCAGGCTGAAGGGGCCGAAGTTGGGAAGCGGGCTGCAGGAGCCGAAGTTACGGGAAGAAGGCCGTGAAGGCCGAATTCTGGGAAGCAGGCTATAGAAGCCAAAGGGAAGCAGGCCATGAGAGCCAAAGGTAAGCCGGCTGCGAGAGCCACAGTTGGCGAGTAAGCCATGAAAGCCAAGGGGAAGCGGGCTACGAGAGCCAGAATTGGGAAGCAGGCTATAAAAGCCAAATCAGGGGAGCAGGCTACAAGAGCCGAGGGCAAGCAGGCTACGAGAGCCAGAATTGGGAAGCGGGCTATAAAAGCCAAAGGGAAGAGGCTACAAGAGCCAAGGTTGGGAAGCAGGCCACGAGGGCCAAAGGTAAGCAGGCTGCGAGAGCCAAAGTTGGGGAGCAGGCCATAAAAGCCAAGGGCAAGCAGGCTACGAGAGCCAAAAGTGGGAAGCAGGCTATAAAAGCCAAAGGGAAGTAGGCTACAAGAGCCAAAATTGTGGAGCGGGCTGCAGGAGCCGCAATTATGGGAAGCGGGCCGCGAAGTTCGAATTCTGGGAAGCAGGCCGTAAAGGCCGAATTCTGCGAAACAGGCTGCAAGAGCCAAAGATATTGGGAAGCGGGCTGCAAGAGCCGAAATTGTGGGAAGCAGGCTACGGAAGCCAAATCAGGGGAGCATGCTACAAGAGCCAAAATTGGGGAGCGGGCTGCAGGAGCCGCAATTATGGGAAGCGGGCCGCGAAGGCCGAATTCTGGGAAGCAGGCCGTAAAGGCCGAATTCTGCGAAGCAGGCTACAAGAGCCAAAGATATTGGGAAGCGGGCTGCAAGAGTCGAAATTGTGGGAAGCAGGCTACGGAAGCCAAATCAGGGGAGCAGGCTACAAGAGCCAAAATTGGGGAGCGGGCTGCAGGAGCCGCAATTATGGGAAGCGGGCCGCGAAGGCCGAATTCTGGGAAGCAGGCCGTAAAGGCCGAATTCTGAGAAGCAGGCTACAAGAGCCAAAGATATTGGGAAGCGGGCTGCAAGAGCCGAAATTGTGGAAGCAGGCTACGGAAGCCAAATCGGGGGAGCAGGCTACAAGAGCCAAAATTGGGGAGCGGGCTGCAGGAGCCGCAATTATGGGAAGCGGGCCGCGAAGGCCGAATTCTGGGAAGCAGGCCGTAAAGGCCGAATTCTGAGAAGCAGGCTGCAAGAGCCAAAGATATTGGGAAGCGGGCTGCAAGAGCCGAAAAGATATTGGAGAGCGTGGTGGGACGGGTGGATTAATCCTGATAGTGGGCCTTGGCTGGAATAACTGAGCCAAAGGGCGTCGGGTAGTAGGATACGAGAGCCGAGGAGAAGGGTTTGTGAAGCGGCGAGTTCGGAGACCACGTCTGCCTCATGCCTCTCTCTCTCTCTTTTTGTGTGTGCGAAGAGGCGGGTACAAAGACCACGTCTGCCTCATGTCTCCTTTTTTCCTTCTCTTCTTCTTTTGTGTGGGGAGGCAGGTGCGAAGACCATGTTCGCCTCGCGGCTGTTCTTTCTCTTCTTCTCATTTTCTTTTATGGAGAGACAGGTGCAGAGACCATGTTCGCCTCATGATCGCTCTTTTTCTTCTTCTCTTCTTCTTTTATGGAGAGGCAGGTGCAGGGACCATGTTCGCCTCATGTCTCTTTTTTTTCTCTTCTCTTCTTCCTTTGTAGAGAGGCAGGTGCAGAGACCATGTTTGCCTCATGATTGCTCTTTCTCTTCTTCTCTTCTTCTTTTATGGAGAGGTGTGGACGTCGAAAAATGTCGATGATGATCATACGGCATGCACGTCTCGACACTCGAGAGCAAGCCGAAGATGAAAATGCCAAATAAACCTCATGCCTCGCCCGATCAGGATGAGGACTCGCTTGGTGGTCCGCTAGCCGATGAGGGAGCCCCCCCCCCCCGGGGCGGAAGATATGGCCACAACTCTACAGCCGGCCGTGTCGAGAGCTGAATCAAAGAAGAGTCGGGGACTCCGACACAGCCCGACGTGCACCGAAAGTCACGCAGAGTTTGGGACCGGGCCCCAAAGGCTGTGAATGGAACATTGTAGAGGTCATACATAGCAACTGGAACCTTCCGGGAATGTCGACATTCACGTAAAATGGCCGCGACTTCGAGAAGAATCCGTTTAGTGCTTAAAACGGCGCGAGGGGGTCTTAAAACGGCGCCCCTTATCCGGCGCGCCCCCCCCCCCTTTAAAACGGCGCGCCCCCCCTTTGGGATGTGGCGCCGTTTTAACTCCTTTTGTTTTCATTGGCTACACGGCGCGCCCCGAAGCCCCCCTTGATGCTTAAAACGGCGCCCCTTTGAATATGGCGCCGTTTTAACCTTTTAACCCCTTTCTCTGAAGCGCTTCCTGGCGAGCAACCGACCCATCCCATCGGCATTACGGTCCCCTGTTTCCTGGGAACTGCACGACGACGAACAAGCCTGAAATGGCTAAAACGTCTGCTTCGACCCGTTGGGCATCCAAGCATGTTCTTCAAATGGAAACCCTCGAGCCCTGCACTGTCGAACGCTTGCTCCATCAGCCGGCCGCCCATTCCCCTGCAAATGATGAAAGCAAACGTGGCTAGCGGTGTACATGCCAGCGAAGGAGGAGGCCATGCCTCTGCCCCTCTCCCGGTCACACTGTAGCTGCGGCGGAGGTGACGTCCACGACAGCGGCATTCGACACGGTGACCCCATCAACGTTAGCAATGGCAACTGCGAACAGAACAAAAAGCCATAGAAATGGGAAGCTTGCTTCCCTGCTCTCCATATAAATACAAGCCCCAGGCAAGAAGCAACAAGAGGAGGGACGCTCTACTGACGGCGAAGCCCTGCTCCGAAGTGTGAAGAGAGATAAGAGGGTGGAAGAAAGAAGGAGAGGTGAGGGGAAGAGAGCTCGCTTCCCCCCTTTGTCTTTGCATTTCCTTCTGCCCCTTTGATTTCCTTTTGGTGATCTTCATATGTAGACCTTTATCTTCGTATTCCCTTTCAATGTAAGCGGAGTTTGGTCTGTTGTGAAATGAAAGGAAAACTCCCCTTTGGGAGATCTTGATGCCTCAATCCCCCTCAATACTCAGCCCATAGTGGCTCTCTCTTTTTTTTGACCGCCGTGTTCTTGCATCAACTTCGGCTCTCACGTGGTCTTCAGCCACGCGATCACGGCAACCCTCGGGTCGTCGGAGTTCCTTTGTAGGCTGGCCCTCAGGATCTCCGGCCCCGAACGGGGGAGTCGATACGATCGCAACAACCCATGGGTCACCGGTTTCCCTTGTAGGCTAGCCCTCGGGATCTCCGGCCCCAAATGGGGTAACTTTACTGGTGTCGTTGCTTAGCACGCACCGGGATGTTTCGGGGCCGTCGGAGTTCTCTCCGTATGGCGCGCCCCATATTTTTCCCCCAGACCCTTCCGATCTAGGGGAGGTGCTGCCCGATTTTCGTCAGGGTCAAGAACACCAAGAACAATAAATGAATGTATCATAGAATTTGCCTACGGGTGAAAGAAAAGAAACACACAGTAAACTCTGTGAACTGAACCCCCCCCTGAACGAACACATAAACCTCCTGCTCACTCACCTTAACAAACCAACAACGATGCTTAAACCTTCATCCTATTGATCTAGGGTGTCAATCGAGCAATTAATCTAACTATTGATCCTTCTGTAGGCCATAGAATCAAGAACAGAAAGCAAAACAAGTCCACAGAACGAATAAGAAAACTCAAGAGACGATGTCTCGGCGTGGCCTAATCCGGCGCGGTCACCCCTCACCGCGCCGATTTAACCCCATTCTCGTAACCCCCATTTCCTTTGAAGGCTAAAACGGCGTGCCCATTGGCCTTCCTTAAACCGGCGCGCCCTTCTGTCCCCTTGTAGCATCCTTAAAACGGCGCCCCCCCCCATTGGGCCTACTCCGGCGCCCTACCTCCACCTCCTTCCTTGAGTCCCAAAAAATGGCGCACCCTCTCCATCTCCATGTTCACCTTAAAACGGCGCCCCCACTTCCTCCTTTGGCCTCTAAAACGGCGCCCTCCTCTTGATACTAATCCGGCACGCCCCGTCCCCGTTGCTTCCTTGAACCGGCATGCCAAAAAAAAAATGATTAATCAAATGATAGAAAAGAATTAAAGCTAATGAGTAAAGCTAATCAAAAGTCTCCCCTCTACTATAATCCAAATTGGTCGAACCCCGCGACCTGACCGCGCAGGTCGATCCGCGTGCGAGGGCGCACATTGTCGAGTTTTGGGCCTTACACTTAACAACCCTCTCCCCCGGACTGTGTAATGATGCCCCGTGGTATCGGACATGGACCTCGGGATCCCCGACATGGTCATGATCCGTGCACCTCTCGGGCCGATAGTTCATCAGCTTGACCCATTTCTTCCGGGATCCGATCCCGCACCCACATGAAACGTGCCGTACCTACGGTAGATATCCGAATGTCTTTGTTGTTACCTTCGATGCTTCGAATACGGACTCTCGACCGGATATTGGATGGTCCTTAGTGACTGATATATATATATATACCAAGATCTAATCCCGCACTTGCATTAAATTTGCCGCACTCGCAGCAAATATTTGTATGGCTTTGAACACCGTTTTGCATACCGATGCGGAGGGTTTAAATCATGTCAACCCAACTCGCATGCTTTAATGAAAAATGATCTTTAGGTCATTTGACCCCTTTTCTTGGCGATTAATCAGAGGTCTTCCCCTCTCCGAGGGGATGTAATTAACGTCGCGGCCTTTATGGCGCGGCGGGTCTCCAGTCCCGACCCGATATCCACAATCGTCTGATCAGTCAGATGGAGCGCACCCCGGGCTTCGGACCACTCCAGTCTCGAAGCCCGAACACATTGTCACCTAGGTGACTGGCACGCCCTCGCACTAGATAAACCGATAAAAAGACCATCGATACCCTGATATTCTCATCCCACGAAATCCAGTGCGTTCCATAAGCTGGCACGCCCGGTGGGACAAGAGATGTCGAATCGATATAACCACCGATATCCCGATACCTTCACACACGAAACTTAGTGCGTTCCACAAGAGGCGGGTGCAAGGACCATGTCTGCCTCGTGATCATTTCTTTCTTTTCTTCTCTTCTTCTTTTATGGAGAGGCAGGTGCAGAGACCATGTTCGCCCCGTGATTGTTCTTTCTCTTCGTCTTTTCTTCTTTTATGGAGAGGCGGGTGTAAAGACCGCGTCTGCCTCGTGACTCTCTTTTTTTTTTCTTCTTGTCTTCTTTTGTAGAGAGGCAGGTGCAGAGACCCTGTTCGCCTCATGACTCTTTCTCTTTTTTTTCTTCTTTTGTAGAGAGGCAGGTGCAGAGACCGTGTTCGCCTCATGTGCATTCTTTCTTTCCTTCTCTTCTTTTATGTGATGAGGTGGGCTCGAAGACCACGTCTGCCTCATGTGTCTTTTTTTTTTGTTCTGCTCTTCTTCTTTTATGTGAAGAGGCGGGTTCAGCGACTGTGTTCGCCTCGTGACTCTTCTTTTTCTTCTTCTCTTCTTCCTTTTTATGGAAAGAGGTGGGCTCGGGGACCACGTCTGTCTCATGTGTATTCTTTCTTTTCTCCTCTTTTTTTTTGTGATGAGGCGGGCTCGAAGACCACGTCTGCCTCATGTGTCCTTTCTTCCTTTTCTTCTCTTCTTCTTTTACGTGGAGAGGCGGGTGCAGAGACCATGTTCGCCTCGTGACTCTTTGTCTTTTTTTTTCTTCTCTTCCTTTTTATGGAAAGAGGCGGGCTCGGGGACCACGTCTGCCTCAGGTGTATTCTCTCTTTTCTCCTCTTCTTTTGTGATGAGGCGGGCTCGAAGACCACGTCCGCCTCATGTGTCTTTTCTTCCTTTTCTTCTCTTCTTCTTTTGCGTGGAGAGGCGGGTGCAGAGACCATATTCGCCTCGTGACTCTTTGTCTTTTTTTTCTTTTGTAGAGAGGCAGGTGCGGAGACCGCGTTCGCCTCATGTGCATTCTTTCTTTCCTTCTCTTCTTTTGTGTGATGAGGCGGGCTCAAAGACCACATCTGCCTCATGTGTTTCTTTTTTTTCTCTTCTTTTATGTGATGAGGCAGGCTCGAAGACCACGTCTGCCTCATGTGTCTTCTTTTCCTTTTCTTCTCCTCTTTTGTGTGATGAGGCGGGCTCGAGGACCACGTCTGCCTCATGTGTCTTTTCTTCCTTTTCTTCCTTTTCTTCTTTTCTTTTTGTGTGGTGAGGCGGGCTCGAGGACCACGTCTGCCTCATGTGTCTTTCTCTTTTTTTTTTTATGTGATGAGGCGGGCTCGAGGACCACGGCTGCCTCATGTCTTTTCTTTCTTTATTCTGCTCTTCTCTTCTCATTGATGCTTTCGCGCTGGAGTGTATTTCTCTTAATGTGCTCTCGGGTTGGGGTGTAGCTTCATTTGGTGTACATCCCCCCCTGAGGGGTGTGTTTTGCCTCTTGGCTTCTGTGCCCCCAGGCGGGGTGTATTTTTTTGCTTCTATGTCCCCAGACCAGGGTGTATTTTTTTTTAAATGCCCCTGAGGCGGGGTGTAGCTCTCTTCAATTGCCCCCATGGTGGGGTATACTCTTCACGGCTTCTATGCCCCCAGGTGGGGTATGTCTCTTCTTCAAATACCCCTGAGCCAGGGTGGACTTCTCTTCATATGCCCCTGAGCCGGGGCGTGTTCTTTATAGCTTCTAGGCCCTCGAGGCGAGGTATGTTTCTTCTTCATATGCCCCTGGTACGGGGCATAGCTCTCTTCAAATGCCCCCGGGATGGGGGTGTATCTTTTGCTTCTTATGCCCCCCCTGAGGCCGGGGTGTGTCTTTTGCTTCTTACGCGCGAAGGGCGGAGTGTATTTTTGTGCCCACAGGCTGGGGTATGGGCTTCTGCTTCTTATGCGCCAAGGGCGGAGTGTATTTTTGTGCTCCCAGGCTGGGGTACATTCTTCATGTTTCTCATACCCTTTTCGCAGGGCGTATTCTCATGCTTCTCATGTCCCTGGATCGGGGCGTATGTTTCTTCTTCTGATGCCCCTAGGTCGGGGTATGTTCTTTCTTCATGTGCTCCCAGGTCGGGATGTATGCCTCTTTGCCTCGGTGCCCCCGGGTGGAGGTGTACTCTGTCTCTTTGCTTCTGTGTCCCCCAAGCGGGGTATGTTTCTTCTTCAAATGCCTATGAGCCGGCGCATATTCTTTATGGCTTCTATGCCCCCTGGCGGAGTATATTTCTTCTTCAAATATCCCTAAGACGGGATGTATTCTTCTCTTTCTTATGCTCCCGAGGCGGGATGTATCTTCTTCAAATACCCCTAAGCCGGGGCGTGTTCTTTATGGCTTCAATGCCCCCTGGCGGGGTATGTTTCTTCTTCAAATACCCCTAGGCTGGGGTGTGTTCTTATACTTTTTGCGTCGCTCAGGGCGGGGTGCATTCCTCTCCATACGCCCCTAGCATGGGGTGTGCTTTTGTTTCTTATGCCCCCAGGCCGGGGTACGTTCCTTCTTCATATACCCCTAAGCCAGGGTGAGTTTCTCTTTTTGTGTGTCCCCAGGCCGGGGTGAATTCTTTTCTTCTTATGCCCCCATGGCGGGGTATGTCTTTTGCTTCAGGTGCCCCCATATCGGGGTGTATTTCCCCTTCAAATGCCCCTAAGCCGGGGTGCAGTTCTATTTCTTCTTACGTCCCCAGGTCGGGGCAGCTTCTTCTTCAAATGCCCCGAAGCCGGG
This sequence comes from Amorphophallus konjac, assembly GCA_022559845.1. Taxonomy (NCBI): domain Eukaryota; kingdom Viridiplantae; phylum Streptophyta; class Magnoliopsida; order Alismatales; family Araceae; genus Amorphophallus; species Amorphophallus konjac. The sequence goes on along the minus strand of CM040119.1, from coordinate 324,623,050 downwards.
GTGTAGCTTTTGCTTTGTGTGCCCCTCAATCAGGGCGGATTCTCTTCATGTGCCCTTGGGAATGGGGTGTATTTCTTTTTTTTGCCTCTTATGCCCCCGTAGCAAGGTATATATCTTCTTCTCATCCCCCATGGCGGGGTATGTGCATGCTCTCTTCGGGAGTGGTGGCCGTGCTTGGCCTCATTGCAATGAAGCATTCCCCACAGCGGGCAGCCATTCGCCAAGCTACGATCGTGGCTCGCTGGGTCTTTTAACAACCACTCGGGGCCGTTTTGTGCCGGATGAAGGCAGCAGGAAGGAGGAACGAGCGGGGTCATTGCACCGCGGACTTGGGACCTCCTAGAGTCGGGCGGGATGTCGGGTTTCTTCTTGCTCTTTCAGTCGGTGATGCTGGCCAACTTTTCTTCCTTTCTTCTTTATTTCTCCCCCTTTTTTGTATGATTGACCAGGGTGGAGGTGCAGGAGAGCGCTCACCCCCTCAGGAGGGGATGAGTGGTTCGCTCCACCGCATCAACCCCACAGTGGTAATCTTTGTTCAGCACGGGTCTCGACGGACGTGGCCGTACAACCCTCTCTTGTCGATTCTTTCTCTTCTTTTTTTTTTGCTTCTTTCTTTTCTCTCTTTTCTTTTTTTTCTTCTCTTCTTCTTTTCTTCTCTTTCTTCTTGAGGGAAACGGGGGGCTTGATTGCCCTTTCCATCTCTTCCCTTTCTCTTCTTTTCTTTTTTATAACAACCCCCATGATTCCTGGAAGCTGCATATGCTTCGAAGCAACGTCCTCGAGGCCACGAAGGCAGCTGCACCGAGTCCGGATTTTCGCCCCATAGGGCTGGCGAAGACAGCACCTGTAATTCATCAAAGCAGGCGAACATCGTTTATTAGGGGGCCATGAGGCCCTGAATCCCGGCGAAGAGATGAAGGGTAGTTTTGGTCCCACCGGGCGTGCCAGACTTGTGGACGCACTTTACGACACGCTTATTTATCTTTTATTTATGTCGATTTATTCGATGGGTTTGTTCGTCTATTAAGTGCGTGGGCGTGCCAGTCACAAAGTGACAATTTATTCGGGCTCCGAAGAGCCCATGGTGCGCTCGATCTGACTTCGTCAGACGATTGTGTAGTTCGTGTCGGGACCAAAACCCGCCGTGCCATAAAGGTCACGACGTCATTTACATCCCCCATACGAGGCAACACCCTTGATTAATCGCCAGGATTCAGGGCCTCATGGCCAGGAAATTAATTGCATAAAAGGTCTATTAGGAGGTATTGAAATCCTCGCACGAAGGCGGGAAGAAAACCATTCGAGATCATGTCGGTCATGTGCTGACCATTTAATGTTCGGACGAGTGTCCGTCTCGGGAAAAGCGCGATCGTCGCGGGAAGACCGGAGCATATGTATGCCAGGATATGGCGATTTACTGTTCAGAAGAACGGAAAACGTTTGGCTAAACCTCGGTTAGAGCGGTCGGAAACTGGTAAATCTGTTGGCCCGGTGCAAGAGCAAGCTGCGACCATACTGCGGTGGGCCCCCCGCGGTCGAAACAAGACTTGCATGAGCGTCATTAATATTTTCGGTGCCAAGGGACGACGAGGGAATATCCCTTGAATCGGCTGAAAAGCCCTGTGTCCGGAGAAGCGGGCGTTCGAAACATGTCGGTCATTCGGGAGACCATTTAATATTCGGACGGGAGTCCGGCTTGAGAATATTATAATCGTCGCGGGAGGACCTGGAACATATGCATGTCGGGATACGACAAGTTTATTATTCCGAGACACTGAAAATATTCGGTTGAATCTCGGTTATTGTAGTCGGAAACCAGTGAATCTATTGGCCCGATGCGAGATCGAGTCAGGACCATACCGGGGGCGCCTCCCGTGGTCCGAACGCGGCCTGCGCGGGCATCATTAATATTTCCGGTGCTGGAGGGCAACGAGGGAGAGTTCCGAGACTAGACTCCAGAACCGAAAACGTGTTCGAAAGGAGCGGGCTGTAGACCGAGGATATGAGCCAGATGATGACCATGATCGGGACAGGCCCGAGGTCTAAGTGTGGCCCACGGAGGTCTTATTGATATTCCCATGGAAGGAGTCCAGGGGTGGCGAGAGCCATCTCGTTCTATTCCGATTCTGTCGGTCACTTGTGGACCTTTTCATGTTCGGGCAAGGGCCCATATTGAAAGTGCGATGTGGGTGGAAACGACCCCGTACAAATGTATGCCGAGTTTACGGCAATTTCAATGAAAGAGCGGGAGCGAATCCCATTAGAATGAATCCGATTTAACGGGCTATCGGCCCGGAACAATGCCGGCTCACGACCATATCGGGGCGAGAGTCGTCGGCCATGTTGGTCGCTCACGGGCCTTTTCACGTTCGGACGCATGTCCGTAATAGAAACGCGACGAAAATCGAGGTGAACCCATTCAAATGTCTGCCGAATGTGCGGCAATTTTAGTAGCGGCTCGGAAGGGATCCGGCCGGAGAAATGAGTCCGGTATAATCGGAATGTCAGCCCGAGGCGAGGTCGGGTCATGGCCATTTCGGGATAATTCCCAAGACTCCGGCCCAGCCCGCAAGGGCGGCATTGTTGTTCCTTCAGCACCGGGTCGCAGGGGAGACGGGGCTGCGATGTAGATTTTACCATTTTTTTATCTGGGTTTTAAATTATACATATATATATATATATATATATATTTATTGCTTATCTCCCTTTTATGTATTTATTCTGAATGATTTCCCTATTTTTTTATTATTATTATTATATTTCCCCCCCCCTTTTTTTAACCATTATTATTACTATTTCACATTTTTTTGTTTATTTTATATATATATTGAGATTTATTTACTCATCATAGTTTGTATTAGTTTATTATTATTATTATATTATATTATATATATCTTCTGGGGAGAGAGTGGGCCGCTGGAGGGCCAAAAAGGGCGTACTGGCGAAGAGGCGCAGGGGCCGTGATGGGTGTGCCGGCGAGGGCAACCGGGCGTGCCGGCGAGGGGCGCGTTGAGCGTGCCGGCGAAGGGTATCGGGGGCGTGTCGGCGAAGGGCCAAGCGGGTGTGCCGGCGAGGGGGCTGGAAGCGCGTACCGGTGAAGGCCATGGAAGCGCGCCGGGGAAGGAAGAGGAAGCGTGCCGGCGGAGGGTGCTGCAGGGTGTACCGGCGAAGGGCGTGGCGAGTGTACCGCCAAGGGGCACAAAGGGGTGTACCGGGGAAGGTGCGTGCCGGGGAAGCTGGGCTAGGGCGTGCCGGCGGAGGGCGACTACAGGGTGTACTGGCGAGGGGCCTGGCAAGGTGTGTCGTCGAGGGGCCATGAAGGGCGCGTCGACGGAGGGCGTGCCGGCCAAGGCTGGCTAGAGGGTGTACCGACGAAGGCGGCTGAAGGGGCGTGCCGGCGAAGGGCATGGGGAGCCCACTCCTCTTCCGTTCTTATATCTCTTCTCTTTTCTTTTCTCTCTTGATTTTGTTAAGTTTGCATGGGCTTCTTCTCTCTTTCTCTTGATTAACTTCCATTCTTTCTCTCGCGAGAGGGGATGTTTAAGTTGCTTAGTTATTGTTCGGTTCGGCTCTCTTTGAGTTAATTGCGGTTCCCTTGCCTTGATTAAAGCGTTTTACCATTGTTATCTTTTTATTTGTTTGTTGCTTCCTTTTGTCTTTTTAATGTGTTATCGTTTCTAACAAAAATTCGACAGCATCTCCCCTTAACCCGAGCGTAAGGGAGATACAGGGAACGCGCCCACATGGAGTGGCGGAACCCGACAATTGGAGGTGGGCGCCCGAGAGCGGCAACACCTTTATAAACCTCGGAAAACTCGGGGGGAACGGCGGAGAGGAAACACGGGGCTGATGCAACCTAAGGATACCCTGACTGGCAGGGAGAGGGCCAGGTGTGCCGGGTAGAGGCAGGCCAAAGGTGTGCCGCTGGGGCGTACCGCTGGGGCACGGCTAGGGTGTGCCGCTGGGCACAGTTGGGGTGTGCCGCTGGGGGGCCGACGGGGTGTGCCGGCGAAGGCCTGATCAGGCGCGCCGACGAAGGGTTCAAAGAGGGCGTGCCGCTGAAGGCGGCACGACTGGGCGTGCCGTTGGAGGCACAATCAGGGCGTGCCGTTGAAGGCACAATTGGGTGTGCCGTTGGAGGCACAATTGGGGTGTGCCATGGGAGGCACGGTTGGGGGTGAACGAAGAGGAAAACGCTCGACAGGAAGTAAACCCTAAGGAAGGGAAGAAAAGAAAGGGGCGTGAAACACCGAAGGATGTAAACCCGGAAGAAATGCGTCGGAAAGACGTCCGAAGAGATATTACAAGCCCTCTACCTTTATTCACACAAGAGGAGTGCCCCAATGGGGCTAATACATGGCGACGGGAAGGAAAACAAGGGGACAAAGAAAGAAAGAAAGAAGACACAATGGGGGGGGCATGGACTCCTCCCCTCCCGGACTTCACTCTCTCTCTTCACTCACTCTCCTTCTCTTCCTCTCTTCACACGGGCGGTGGTGGACGGGATAGCAACGGGGGAGCCGGAGCCTCCCCTCTCCTTCTCTTCTTCTTCTTCTTCTTCTTCTGCTCTTCGCGCGGACGGCGGTGGAAGGAGCAGCGGGAGGGGGAGGCAGAGCCTCCCCTCCTCTTCTTCTTTCTCTTCTTCTCTTCCCTCTTCGCACAGACGGCGACGGTGGCTGGAGCGGCGGGGCCTCTCCCCTCTCTTCCTCTCTTCCCTCTTCTTCTCTTCTCCTCCTCTTCTTCTCTTCTTCTCTTCTTCTCCTCTCTTCTTCTCTTCTGCGTGTATCTGTCTGTGTGTGTATGCCCCTCCTCTTCTCTTTTTGTATTCGCAGCGAAGAGGGGTTTTATACCCCGGGCGGCGGGAGCCTCCGAAGGCGGGAAGCGTCCGGCGGGGATTTAATGGGGTTTGACTCCCTTGTCCTGGGTGGCAGGAGGAGTAGGCAGCGTGGCTCTCTCCCCGGGTGACACCTCAGCAAGTCCACTGCGCGCCAAGAATCCGTAGGGCATGGTCATCACGTCGTTCGACCGTTGAAATGTCTTAACGCTGTGCCGCTGGCGGGCTCAAGAAGTGTGCCGCTGGGAGGGCCAAAAGGGCGTGCCGCGGGAACACCCAACGGGCGTGCCGCTGAAGGCCCAGAAGAGTGTGCCGCTGAGGGCCCAAAGGGGCGTGCCGCTGAGGGCCATGGGGCGTGTGCCGCTGAAGGCCCCTCTCTTGGGTGTGCCGTTGAAGACTCCCTGAGAGGTGTGCCGCTGGGGACCCCTGGGGGTGTACCGTTGAAACCCCTGGGGGTGTACCGCTGGAGCCCAGGATGGGCGTGCCGCTGAAGGCCCTGGGGGCTGTGTGCCGCTGAAGGCTCCCTCCCTGGGTATGCCGTTGAAGGCCCCAGGGGGCTGTGCGGCCCCAGGGGGCTGTGCCGCTGAAGGCTCCCTCCCTGGGGTGTGCCGTTGAAATCCCCCCCAAGGGGGGGGGGGTGCCGTTGAAGACCCCCCCAAAGGGGGGTGTGCCGTTGAAGACCCCCCCCAAGGGGGGTGTGCCGTTGAGGCTAACATGGATAGTTTTGGGCCGCGGGTTGTGGCCCATTTGATTTCTTCGAGGCCCGTGAATCGTGGGTCTCTCGGTGGTCGATTCCTCTTCACTGTCGTGACTCCTGGAGACGGCTTCATGGCAATGTTCACCTTCGGGGAATCTAAATGATCAGTCTCTCCCGGTCTGCTTCGCTCGACGCCGTTGTTGATGCGGGCCGAATAGGATATCATAGGTGTACAATTTTTGGTGTCCACACTACCCCCTGGATCTCCCCTCCGAATTGCCAGCACAGTTCTGGTTGCACGCGGGGTCGACGCAGGGAACTCCCTACGTCGACGCGCCCCTTGTCTGAAGCGCCAAACCCAACCTATTCCAAAAAAAAGGAAGAAGAAGAAACAAACAATAAAGATAAATGAAATAACAAAAAAAAGGGGAAAGAATGAAAGATAAGTGATAAATTCCAATGTTTGAAAAGAAGATAGTATAAATGAAAGAAAAGTCAAAAAAAGAAATATAATGGCAAAGGAAATGAATTTAAGGAATGAACAGCATCTGACCCGGAAGTCTTTGCCTCCTTGAGCCCGATGTGACGGTGATGTTAAAGGTGCCTTCGCAAAGCGTGCTTGGCCCTCGGGGATCACCCCATTATAGCCATAGCCCCGCTTTGCACCCCGGGCCGATATTCAGCTGATTTTTGAACCGTCTTGACCGGGATCTTACCGAACGTCCTCATTTTCTTCAAACAATAAATTTGCCATGCCTCGACATACATATACTCCGGTTTCCCTGCAATGATTGTGATATTTTCAAACCGGACATTCGTCCGAACATTAAATGGTCGATTCATGACCGAAATGACTCCAAATGTCCTTCTACGCCCCAGCGCGGAGAATTTCGATACTTTTCAACATGTTATTTACTTCTTTCACTAAAAAAAAAAATTGATCTTCAGGCCATTTGGCCCCAAATCTTGGTGATTAATAAGAGGTTTTCCCCTCTCCGATGGGATGTAATTAACGTCGTGACCTTTATGGCACGGCGGGTCTTCAGTCCCGACCCGATACCCACAATCGTCTGATCAGTCAGACGGAGCGCACCCCGGGCTTCGGACAACTCCAGTCTCGAAACCTGAACACATTGTCACCTAGGTGACTGGCACGCCCTCGCACTTGATAAAATGATAACCTGATAAAATGATAAACTGATAAACCAATAAACGATACCCCGATATTACAATAATACCAGTAAATTTTTAGTGTGTTCCACAAGTTGGCACGCCCGGTGGGACTAAACTACCTTTCATCTCTTCGCCAAGATTTGGGGCCCCATGGCCAACTCCTAAAATTCTATCATCCTCAATTTGAAATTGCAGTGCTTGAATTCCGAAGAAACCTATGGTAGTCACATTTGGACCGCTCGTGGTGGCCAGCCATGCCGAGCATGGCTACCTTGCTGTGCCGACCCGGTTCGGCAGCTTTCCTCCTGTTGTGGGCTTCCCCAACTTCTTGGGGGTGGCCTTCATCGAGCTCTTGGACGTTCAGGAGAACAACTTCGTCGCCACTGCAACGGTGACACCAAAGAAGACCGAAGCGGTGGACAAACACGTCCACCCCGCTCACCACTCCGCCTCAAGCAAGCGGCGCACCCCGGCTGCCAGGAGGGCGGCCAAGAAGAACACCGGCAGATTACGGAGCCGGCTTTCTACCTCGGGCAAGTCCATGCTCATTGGAGGTGACCGGGTCTTTTTGAACGCCCGACAGGCCAAAGTCACACCCGACAGGGTAATTTTTACAGTGCCAGTGCACAACTCCTTCCAAGCACTGGCCCAAAACAAGACGGACCGCGTCGAGTCCAAATCAATGGGGAGATTGGCCCCTAAACCAACTAGATTCAAACAGATATGGGTGCCCAAGGCACGCACCCCGGCTCCAAGAGAAAAAGAACAAGAAGAAAAGATCAAGCTGCCTGCCCGGGCGTCCCATAAATCAACCTTTCGAGCCTACGGTCGGCGGGTTAGCACTCATTCATATGATGCCGGGAGGGTCATCCAAAGAAGTCGGCAGCTCCAGATATTCACTTGTAATATGGTTGGGGTAACTGGCTGCCATGGGCCTTCTCCCGCATACCATAATGAGGTGGCACAATCCCGCACTGAAGATATGAATCCAGATCTGGTCACGATGACTGCAAACGTGATCACTGCTGAAGATGATGGCGAGAGACCACTACCTTCTCTAGATGCTCCACCGGAAGGGGGAAGCCAAGGTCCCAACCCGACCACTCCCGATCCGGCTATCATGATGGTGCTACTCCAAGAATATAAGCAAGAAATTGAAGCGCTAAGAAGACAGATTGGAGAGATGAATATGCAAGCTTCGACCTCGAGACAGACCGAGGTCCTTCCTGAAGCCTCGCCACAAGGCACAACTGAATTAGAAGCTTCACCACAGATGATGGCTGCTCGGCCAGCACTCAACTACACTGGGGGCGTGACCCCGCAATTTGCTCTTCAGCCCCAGGGGCCTGCTATCTTACCTCGAGCAGCAGTTGTGGCGACGCCGCAGATGCAACAACCTCAACCCTGCTCAAGCCCGGTCGATTCGACCATAATGAACAGAATAATGATAGAACAAATGATTGAAAAGACATTGGCTGACAGAGGCAATGATGAGTATGCTACTTTTGATGCGTACCGGGTGCCATACCCTGTCCATCACGCTACTAAGAGACTACCGCTAGGCGTCAACAAACCACCAAAGTTCGATAAATTTAACGGACAAGGTTCGCCGAAAGAATATATAGCCTATTACATCAACGTGATGGGCGATCTGGCAACCGACGAATCCTACCTACTCAAATTCTTCGGGTCCTCCCTCACAGGACTCGCTTTTGAGTGGTACTCAAACTTGCTGGCTGGATCTATCAATGACTGGCCAGATATGCAAAGAAAGTTTCGAGAGCGGTTCCACGTCGTTGAAAGAGAGGTGACCATACCTGAATTATATGCTTCCAAGCAGAAAAATGATGAAACTGCTTTGGAATATATTAAAAGATGGCGGAACCTTAGCATGAGATGTAAGCGGCCACCACACCAAGAAGATGTCGTGCAAATCTACAAGCAAAACCTGAAGCGAGAGATTCTCAAAAAGATGATCGGGATCGAAATCAAGTCTTTCGACCAGTTGAACAATGTGGTGGTGAAAATCGAGGCCTTCCTCTCCAGTCACTCCTCTGCTCTTGCTGCTGCAAGCCAAAGAGCCAAACCGGCTGACATGCGGCTTGTGCCCGAAGGGGTTCACACCATTGACTTCAAGGAGTTCGAGCCGCTAAAAGATAAAGTAAAGGGGGTTGTAAACCCTCCCCTTGCTGAGCCCGCTGAACAAGAAGAAGGTCCGTCCCTGCGGACCAAGATGAAGAAGCTGTATTCCTTCCCCAAGGAGAGGACTCAGGCCCTATTCAAATGGGCCACTGAATACAAAAAAATTACTCTCCCGGAACCGAAGGGACCGGGAGACGCTAGAAGAAAAGATGATCCCCGCTTTTGCCCGTATCACCAAATGATCGGGCATTCTATTGAAGATTGTTATCCATTCAAGGATGCTATTGAAAGGTTGATCAAGAAAGGGGAATTACAAATGGGTGAGCACAAAGTGGATCCTCCACGCGCTCATGAACTCCCCGATCTGAAGAGAGCTATCAACATGGTATCCGTATACCAACCACTGCCTGAAGAGATATCCGGAGCTCATGCTTCTGAAGGAAATGATGAAGAGATATGCCCCGCGCTGATAACCGCGGGTCAAGTTGAAGCTGCTACATCTTATTACACTAATTGCTCCCCGGAGAACCGAGGGCACTTTCCACTGCCTAATGAAGAAGCATGCTATTATACCCCTCCGTATGATGGTCTGGGGGCAGAAACTTCAACTACTAAGGGACTAAACGCACCTGAAAATGATGGTAGTACGCCATGGGTCCCACCCGAAGTCAGGACGGGAAGCAGCGTTCCCAACTCTTATCAATCTGATCTTGCCCTGGTGGCAAAGCTATACCAAAACCTCCAAGAAGGATAAGTGTTGAGAAGAGAACTAAGTAGGATGGGTTTATACCTAGCTACACCTGGGCGGGCAGAACCCTCATCCGAAGCTATACATGGCAGTATTGAGTTGCTCGAAGCCACACCGGCGTCGGAAATGCCCCGAATGATACATGACCAGATAGGGGGCACCCTCCCTCAGCAGCTACAGCACGCGCCCTCCACGGGTCCCTCAACTTCCCGGGTACGCCAGGAGCTAAAAATGCAACAAACCGCTGAAACGAAGCTAGCCGAGGGAGAAGTCACCGAGGTGCAACTATATATGGCCAAGCAAAAGGACGGTGAGTCCGCTTTGGTCTACATCCAACGATGGAGAAATCTCAGTGCAGGGTGCAGACGCCCACCGGGCCACAGGGATGCTATACAAATGTGCCAACGTAGCATGAAAACGCATAACCTGCTAAGGGAAATTGGCGCCGAAGTCGAGTCCTTTGATCAATTGAATGATCTGGCAACCGATGTTGAAGCCATTTTGGCAAAACATTACCCGGCTACTGCTACCCCGATTCAAAAGAACAAGCTAGCTGGCGGATGGCCGGCGCAAGAAGAAATGCACACTATTGATTTTACAGCTTTCGAGCAGCAGAGGAACAAATCAAAAGAGGCAGCCGGCCCTTCTGCCCCCAAGCCCGCTGAGCAAGGATCCTCGTTCAGGGGAAGAATGAGGAAGCCATATTCCTTTCCGAAAGATAAAACTCAGACGCTGTTTGAGTGGGCCCGTGAATACGGCGAGCTCGTCCTCCCGGAGCCCAAAAGGCCGAATGATGCCAGATGGAAAGATGATCCTCAGTTCTGTCCCTATCACCAACAGAGGGGGCACTCTATTGAGGACTGTTATGTATTCAAAGATATCGTCGAAGGCCTAATCCAGAAAGGTGAATTACGAATGGGTGAACACAAGGTGGACCCACCTCGCCCGCACCAACTTCTCATCTTTAAGACGTCAGCCAACACGGCCTCGCTGTGCCAGCTGAAGCAACACTTATGCTAAAGGGTATTTCAGGCCTCTCAAGCTATGGCGAGAGGCCGAAGAAAATTCAAGATGCAGATGGTGCTCCGCTCTGGGGGCAAATGCTGAAAACAACAGAAGAAAGAAAAGCTGAAGATGAAAGAAGAGCCTGCCGGCGCAAAGTGCAGAGGTTCCATCCTTCGGCTTAGCCATCCAGGCCAAAGCCTGCTTTCACGTACATGTTAAATGTCCCGTTCTTTGGCTTTTATAGCCTACTCTCCCAATGTCCTATGGCTTTATAGCCTACTTTCCCAAATATCCTTTTCACCTTTATAGCCTGCTCTCAGATGTCCTTTGGGTTTTACAGCCCACTTTCCCGCTATCCTTTGGGTTTTACAACCCGCTTTCCTGCTATCTGCTGGGTCTTACAACCCGCTTTCCCAATGTCTTTTGGGTTTTGTAACTCGCTCTCCCAATATAATTTGGCTTTATAGCCTACTTTCCAATATCCTTCGGCTCGGTCATCCCGGCCTAAGCCCACTTTCACATATTCGAGATATCCTATCCCTTGGCTTAGCCATCCCCGCTGAAGCCCGCTATTGGGACCAATCCATCCGTCCCACCGCAATAACCAATACAATTCAAGTGGCATAGACCCTCAGTCGAAGCTTGCTCCACAATTTTGGGCTCTCGCAGCCCGCTCTCCCAAAATCCTTTGGGTTTTGCCACCCGCTCCCCCACTATCCTTTTAGGCTTTATAGCCTGCTTTTGAATATCCTCTGGGCTTTCACGGCCTACTCTCCAGCTATCTTCGGGTTTCACAGCTCGCTTTCCATTATCGCTCGGCTCTATAGCCCACTTTTTGATATCCCTCGGCTCTACAGTCTGCTCTTCCAATATCTTTGGGTTTCACAGCTTGCTTTCCAATATCGCTCGGCTCTATAGCCCACTTTTTAATATCCCTCGTCTCTACAGCCTACTTTCCTGCTTTCCCCGGGTCTTAAAACCTGCTTCTCGCTTCCCTTGGGCTTGCGCAGCCCACTTTCTCACTCTTCACTTAAGGCTTTCCGTCAAAATATGTTGTCCTATTCCTGGTCCCACCAGAATTCACTCAAATATATATAAAAAAGAAAATAAAGAAGAAAACAAAAAAGAAAAAAACAAAACAAAATAAAATAAAGCAAAAGAGAAAACTCTGAAGTGCTCTTGACTTTGAATGTTTGCTTGCCCTGCTTGCATGCTTGTCTATTATACATTTAATGCACTTCCTTCGAACTCTCTAGGACCATGCTTCCTTGCTAAATAATGCTACCCCGATTCTGGATATGAGTGCCTCACGACACATTCAAAAAAAATCTGACGGATACATGCGTCAAGGGGAAGAGTCATGGCTATGTTGTTAGCTTAACTATCAAAATATACCTGAGACAAAACTCCCACACTTTGCACACAATGTGATCAATGGTCTCTAACCACAAGGATCGCAGAATTTCTTCCTAACACTCTTTGGATGCTTAAACCCCTACACTCACATGAAAGGTAATCGTGAGGAAAAAGCTGCCTGCTCCCTTCAAAAAAAAAAAATGAACGAAATGAATGATGAAAAAGTGATATGCGAATCCAAGTAGCTGGGAATCCCACTGAAACAAACGAGGAGACTCGCGTGAAAACGGTGAAGTAAATTACAATAAGGATGAATCCTAGTAGCCGGGAATCCCCATTGAGACACATGAGGAAACTCGTGTCGAACAGTGAAGTCCAGAATTCAAAATAAACAAAGGGGATGTGTGAAGCTACCGAAAGTCGAAAGCCCGAAATGCATGTGTAGGCCCTAGAGTAATCCTCTAGTGTTGCTTAGAACGTCTGCATACCCCTATGTTTAGGGTTCGCTGCTCATATGCTTGCACTTTCGCACCATAAAAATTTGCCTCAGTGTAGATTATGATTTAAAGCTATGCGCATAAGCTATGCGATATCCACTTGACGAGCACACATCCCTTTTAGTTATGCTTCGTGGGCCGCACTCTACCTATGAGTCGTGGACGCTTTTCTTACCCTATCCCCGATAGAGGGGAGCTATGCTATATATGTCTACTTTTGTGTGCTTGTTGCCAATGGATGCACGCATGCTTGAATGAAAATAAAAAGATAAATGAATTAGGATAAATGAACGAAAACTTTCTCAATTTTGGCTTTTGCAGCCTGCTTTCCCGCTATCTATCGGCTCTCACGGCCTACTTTCCCGCTATCTATTGGCTTTTGCAGCCTGCTCTCCCGCTACCCTTTGGCCCTCGGCCTGCTTTCCCGCTATCTATTGGCTCTTGCAGCCTGCTCTCCTGCTATCCTTTGGCCCTCGGCCTGCTTTCCCGCTACCCATCGGCTCTCGCAGCCCGCTCTCTCGCTATCCTTTGGCCCTCGGCCTGCTTTCCCGCTATCTTTCGGCTTTCGCAGCCTGCTTTCCTGCTGTCCTTTGGCCTATTCGGCCTGCTTCCATGATGTCGGTTCTCACAACCCGCTTCCTTGATTTCGGCCCTTGCGGCCTGCTTTCCGAAATATTGGCCCCCGTAGCCTACTATCCCGAATCTCGGCCCTTAAAGCCTGCTTTCCCGAATTTCAGCTCTCACGGCCTGCTCTCTAAATTTTGACTCTTGCAGTCTGCTTTCCAAAATGTTGGCCCCCGTAGCCTACCTTCTCGAATTTCGGCCCTTAAAGCCTACTTTCGCGAACATCGGCTTCCGCAGCCTACTTCCCGAATTTCGTCTCTTAAAGCATGCTCTCCCAGAATGGGTTCTCGCGACCTGCTCTGCTGATTTCAGCTCTCGCAGCCTGCTTCTCTGATCTCTCGACTTTGGCCCTAAAAGTCAACTCTCCAGAAACGGGTTCTCGCGACCTACTCTCCCGATTTCGGCTCCCACAGCCTGCTCTCCTGATCCCTAAGTTTCGGCGCCTGAGACCCTTTCAGGTCTCAGTCGAAGTGATCCGACCTAGACCTTTCGTCCAGGTTGGAAGAAAACTAAAATCCTTGCGTCGACGCAATCCCAGCATCGACGAACCTCTTAACTCGGCACCTAAGACCTTTCCAGGTCTCAGCCGAAGTGCTCCGATTTGAACCTCTCGTCTGGGTCGGAAGAAAACCAAAGCCCTTGCGTTGATGCAATCCCAGCATCGACGAATTCACCTTATGTGGCACGCTCGCCGAAAGCTCCGATTTAGACCTTTCGTCTGGGTCGGAAGAAAACTGAAGTCCTTGCGTTGATGCAACCCCAGCATTGACGAATCCACCTTATGTGGCACCCTCACCGAAAGCTCCGATTTTGACCTTTCGTCCGGGTCGGAAGAAAATCGAAATCCTTGCGTTAATTCAATCCCAGCATTGACGAATTCACCCTATGTGGCACCCTCGCCGAAAGCTCCAATTTAGACCTTTCGTCTGGGTCAGAAGAAAAATAAAGGCCTTGCGTTCATGCAATCCCAGCATTGACGAATTCACCTTATGCGGCACCCTCGTCGAAAGCTCCGATTTAGATCTTTCGTCTGGGTCGGGAGAAACTTGAAATTTCTTGCGTCGATGCAATCCCAACATCGATGAACCACCTTTAACTCGGTGCCTAAGGCCTTTCCGGGGCTTCAACCGAGCGATCTGACCTAGACCATTCGTCTAAGTCTGAGAAACCTGAATTCCTTACGTCGGTGCAATCCCAACATCGATGAACCACCTTAACTCGGTGCCTAAGACCTTTCTGAGGTCTCAGTCGAGTGATCCGTCCTAGACCTTTCGTCTAAGTCGGAGAAACCTGAATCCCTTGCGTTGGTATACACCCAATATCGACGAATACCATTTCCGTTGGCACCTGATTCTCGATCAGGACCATTCAATATAGTTCACGGCCGAGAGCATCCTCAATAAGCCGAAGACTCTCACAGGGAAAGAAGCTGCACCCGCAGATCCCCCTCCCTCATCTCTTGCTCGCGACACCTGCGAGTGGGGGGCATTTGTTGGCACTAAAAAAAAGAGAGAGAAAAGGGCTGAACCAAATAAAAAAAAGGAAGAAAAGCGGCCCCATTACAGGAAGAGGGAAGAAGGGGCGCAGGAGGGTGTTTGCGCAAATAGAAGAAAGAGAGGGGGAGAGATGTCAAAAGGGGGATTTTTTAAAAAAAAAGAAAATAGAAGGACAATTGCGGCACTGTAGCCGCGAGTCTATGTCCCTCCTCGCGAAAGATGCTACAGTGCACCGCGATTCTCCTTCTTCTCCGCCACGGTCACGTCCGTCTTCTCCCCCTCATGCGAGCAGGGCATTGAATGCTCGAACATCACGCCTCGACCGGCCATGCTCACGCCAGTAAGCTCCTCCCTCCTCGCACGACAGCAGCGTGCTCCCACGTCGGCCTACGGCCATCTACGCCGCGCAAGGACGAAGTCCCTTGCTCCGCCTTGTCCCTCCTGCAAGGCAACGACAGCAGTAGCCGCCAAGACTTCGACAGCGCAGCAACGGCCGCCTGGACATCGACGGCAATGCGGCATCAGTAGCAGCAACGTGGCAACCTCCGGGGCATGCCAGTAGCGGCAGTAGCATCACGGGGCAGCGGCGGCAACGTCAGCAGTAGTGGCGGTGGTAGCGGAAAACAAGGAACCAACGGAAACAAGCTTTAATCCGGAGGGCGCCCCTCCGAAACAGGGCCTCCCCCCTATAAAAGGCCCCATGCGGCGAAGCGTGAAGTTCTCTTGGAAGCCTGGAGAGTGGAAGCTTTTCTTCTGAGAGAAACCCCTTGAAGCCCCGAAGCCCGTGTGGAGAAGAAGAAAGAAAGAGCGGGAGAGAAAGGGTGAGGAAGAGTGAGAGCCAGCCGTGTGAGGGTGGGTCATAGTCTTTCTCCTCTTCCTTTGTATTCTGCTCGGCGACGTCCAGCCCCGATGTAGTTATTTCTGTTTGAGTGGAAATGAAGCATGGGGCCTTCAACCCGATCCTTTTTTATCTCCTTCATGAAACCCGATTTTGATGCTCGCTCATCCCTTCCCTTTTGCAAGTCCATATGTTTCCGTCGGATCATATATGCATAGATATGTACATATGTATCTGTAGATAGATATATACGCATGCATGCGTTAACTTCCTTTTACTGCTACCCCCTGGATCTCCCCTCCGAATTGCCAGCACAGTTCTGGTTGCACGCGGGGTCGACGCAGGGAACTCCCTGCGTCGACGCGCCCCTTGTCTGAAGCGCCAAACCTAACCTATTCCAAAAAAAAGGAAGAAGAAGAAACAAACAATAAAGATAAATGAAATAACAAAAAAAGGGGAAAGAATGAAAGATAAGTGATAAATTCCAATGTTTGAAAAGAAGATAGTATAAATGAAAGAAAAGTCAAAAAAAGAAATATAATGGCAAAGGAAATGAATTTAAGGAATGAACAGCATCTGACCCGGGAGTCTTTGCCTCCTTGAGCCCGATGTGACGGTGATATTAAAGGTGCCTTCGCAAAGCGTGCTTGGCCCTCGGGGATCACTCCATTATAGCCATAGCCCCGCTTTGCACCCCGGGTTGATATTCAGCTGATTTTTGAACCGTCTTGACCGGGATCTTACCGAACGTCCTCGTTTTCTTCAAACAATAAATTTGCCATGTCTCGGTATACATATACTCCGATTTCCCCGCAATGATTGTGATATTTTCAAACCGGACATTCGTCTGAACATGCATTAAATGGTCGATTCATGACCGAAATGACTCCAAATGTCCTTCTACGCCCCAGCGCGGGGAATTTCGATACTTTTCAACATGTTATTTACTTCTTTCACTAAAAAAAAAAATTGATCTTCAGGCCATTTGGCCCCAAATCTTGGCGATTAATCAGAGGTTTTCCCCTCTCTGAGGGGATGTAATTAACGTCGTGACCTTTATGGCACGGCGGGTCTTCAGTCCCGACCCGATACCCACAATCGTCTGATCAGTCAAACGGAGCGCACCCCGGGCTTCGGACAACTCCAATCTCGAAACCTGAACACATTGTCACCTAGGTGACTGGCACGTCCTCGCACTTGATAAAATGATAACCTGATAAAACGATAAATTGATAAACCAATAAACGATACCTTGATATTACAATAATACCAGTACATTTTTAGTGCGTTCCACGGTACTCTTAATTAAGATCTCGTTCTAAAAAAGATTAGGAAGGACAAGATCTTCAAGTAACAATATTTTTCTACTTTTTATTATTTTTGATGTCCACTGGCTCCATGCCTACATGGTGATCTTCTGAATTCGCTTTTTCCATGCATGAGGATACGAGTTTCTTTTGGTTCTCTCCTAAGATTGGAGACCCTGTCCACCTCTCTCTTTAGTTTTTAATTAAAATAATATCATCTTTAAATAGCATACATCAAGAGATATTATCATGCAACTTCATTTAATGCGCTTCATTTAAATTTAAATCTCTCACACTCCGTGTAAATTTGAATATCACTGTACAATGTTCTCCATCATCACAAAATAAAAAAAATAACTCCAATGCAAAATGGAGCGCATCATTCAAAACCTGACCACCGTGCACCTGTGCCTACCCAGGACAGCAAAATGGCCATCTACATGTAGTTGCCCCGGCGTCCGGCGACGGGCGACCACCTTCATGTTCATTCTCCGGCAGACAGCTGTGGCCGGGTAAAAGCGGTTGGCAGTGGGATTTCGGCGCCGAAGGGGATGATGAAGGTCAAGGACCGTTGTTTTGACGTTCCGATGCTCTGATTAGTGCTTGGTCCATTCTCATGGCAATTTAGGGCAAAGGGACCAGGTAAGAGATCATGATTAGAGAGCAATGTTTTGAAGCTCGTCTTCTCTTAGTACTTTGAAGTACAGACTCCCGCAGTCAGATCACCATCTGAATGAGGCTGTGCGCCTGCTTATAATTAGAAGGGGAAGAAGTGTCACATCGAAGTTGAGCCGTGCATATATACAATTGATTAGACTCATAGAGATCTTCTTGAAAATCATTGGAGTGTAACATTTTTAGCTCCAGAATAATGAGAGGATTCGGATCTAATGACCCACAAAGTGATGCATGGGAAATGGGGACTGTGTGCATTGGGCAGTGGCTGTAGCTTTAAAAAAAAAATTGGTGGGGGAAGGGGTGGGGGTGGGGGAAGACTGGGGGCTTAATGCTCCAATTTTTACTAGGATTTGGGTTCGAGAGTTCTTTTTAAGAACCCTCTTTAATGGCCCCAGCAAATGGAGTTAATTCGGACCCTCTCACATTAATAGAGGATCGGACTCCAGCACTATCTAATAAGAGACTGCAGCAAGTTTCATTAATGTTTTCCTCCTTACTTTTAACTATATATTTCAACTAAATAACTTGCGCAAAGTTGCATTTGAAACGGGTTAAACAAGTAATTAAAAGATGTGAAGAAAACGGATTGAAGGGGTTAACAATAAAGGGGGGATTAATTAGTGAGATGTATAGCAATCTCTTATTGGAGACTGCCAGATCTAGTCAGGTGCCTCTAGTAGAGTTAGATTATCCTTTCTTGCACTCTATATATATGAGGAGTTGGACTCCAACAAGTAGGGACCTGCATTGAGGGGGGGGGAGGGG
Source organism: Amorphophallus konjac (assembly GCA_022559845.1). Lineage (NCBI taxonomy): Eukaryota > Viridiplantae > Streptophyta > Magnoliopsida > Alismatales > Araceae > Amorphophallus > Amorphophallus konjac. Next base: position 324,604,890 of record CM040119.1, on the reverse strand, counting down.
GAGGCCACGTGTCACTTCCCTGTTGGTTATCATTTGGACAAGGTAGTCCAAGAAAGGGGTGGTGGGGCCCACATTCTTTTGTCGCCTAGCTCACTTTTCTAATTGTCATCTCTAGCCAGGTCCAAATTGAGTTTGGATAGAAGCTTGCAAGATTAATTCTGTACATGGAGGGCAAGCGTCCAGTGCAACCCTAGAGAAAGAAGGGGGGGTCTCCACATGTAGCTTTTGTTAAAATCAAGTTTGAGCTCTTGCTGTCTATCATAAGAAATACATCTGATATACAGGCCTTTTGCATGTGAGCTGCACAGATTTGCATGTGCGGTAGCTAGGGTTGCAAATAGAATTCGAAATTTTAAATTTTTGACTCAATTTTGATTATTTTTATAGAATTTAGAGCATAAGAATATCCCCGATAGGATAATAGAATCGGAATTGGATAACTCCAATAAGACATTAATAGAATCGGAATAAAAATTGCATGTATCGTATTTCTGATTCATGATTCTTTCTACTAGTATTTTTTAACTATTAAATCATTGTAAAAAGTGTATATTTTTTAAGCTTAAATCTACTCCCTAATATTTTGATAATTTTAGATGGTATCTATTTTACCATTATGATTTTTAATTATTTTAAAGAGAATTTGAGATTTGAATAATATACGGAATATGATTTTATATGTAAAATCTTCGAGAGAGCTAATATTTCCATGCTTAGAAATCGGAACAAAATTGAAAACAATATATATGTTCCAATTTTATCAGAATCGAAATCGGAATTTAGTGATTCTGCATTTGCTTAAGCGCCATTTTGTAGCCCTACAGTGGAGTAAAATCTCTTGCATTAATAATGTCTATGCAAACATATTTCTCTTATTGGTTTAATATGTTGCATTCCATATAGGAAATGTGCACAGAGTACTTGGAGGATGGTTTAGCTAACCTCAATATATAATTATCTCTAGGACTAACTCGATCCTGTTCTCTCGTTAGTAACAGTTGGATGATGTTGATCATAGGGCATTTTGGCCAGTCAAAAAGCCGACCTTGTGGCTGTCTCCTATAATAAACCCAATTTTTCATTCGTCACAATTTGAAGGGATGATGTTAATTAGCTTCATATTAAAAGTTGTGGGCCATAATTTTTCATATATAGTACTTGTGCATGTGACAAGTGAACCTTTTTTGTTAATCAAAAGCCTTACCTAGTGATTAGTTGGAGAGTGCTCCCCAATTCGAGATACACTTTCCCACCTAACTCCGAGGGAGTGTATTATTGATAACTGAAGAAAAAAACACTTACAATCCCTCTTTAAAGTTTAACATATATATTGTCTGCGTGATTAAGTGCAGCCGTTTGTCTCTCAATCCCTCTCCTCTTTCCTCTCTGATCCAAACAGCAAATTATATAATGACAACAGTGTGGTGTCTTTTCCATCTTCCATTCAACTGTGAACATAATTATGCAAGCCAAAGGTGTCACACGATCCTCCCCTCAAGGCATTGAGCAATCCAATCAGTACAGCAGCTTGTTGCCTTGTAAGCATCTAGAAGAAGCTCTAAATTAGCATTCCTTCCCATGGCACAGACGACGTCCTTTTGAGCTGCATTGCAGGGAGAAGCGAAGTAACAGTGATCTACGCTAGCTGCCCTTTAATTCTTTGGCACGTTGCCACCTCTTTACCAAGCTCTTCGCTACACTAGCCATGCATCAATACCTCCCCTTCCAAATTAAGGCAGAAAGATCCCAAGTGCTATGGTCAAAGATTCCACTCATATGGAGGATGCACGTAGCTAAACCCTTGAACTCACCATCACTTAAAATTGCTTTCCACCTTTGTTATCTGATTGAGCACTAACTGCACTTTGAGAGATAAAAGGGGAAGAAATTGATGTAGCTCTCTTCTTGGAGATTTTTGCTTGCCGTTGGTGAGAGCTCAATCTCTGTCATCATGAGGTCTAATTAACTGACGATGCCAATCATGCAAGCGTTTGCTCTTATAAAATGGAAGGACAGGGACAAAAACACCAATCAATTGCCTCTTTTCAAAAGAGGAAAAAGGAAACCATGCATGCATTGTAAGCCCTTTTTCCTCCCAAAGCAAGCAAGCTAGGCTGCCTTGTACATTAATGAAATTCTTAATGTCACCAGACCCACATATATGGAGTCTCCTTGTTCAAGTTTGCATTGGCTTGGACAGCTAAAGATGATGGCATTGGCTTGGACAGGGACATGGAGGCAAAGAAGGGTGCGGATCAAAAGGCTTCGTCATCTTAGATGTACGTACTCCCCCATTTCATTTAACTAATTAAGCTATTGTGTTAATTAGGTAGTGCTAGCACAGATATGCATGTGGCCTGCCTACTACACAGTGATGTAGCCACCAGAGATGCACATTCATGAGGACTAGCTAGATGAGGTCATTTGAGTGCTCTAAACGAACCACTTGGGTAGCCCAATTAGTTCATTATCTCGTTAGAAATCATGACGTCTCAAGTTCAAATCTTGCCTCTCTCATTGTTCGGGGGAGTGCAAACGCTCTCGATTTTTTCGGCCCCTAGTGGGTGTGACCCGGCTGTGCATCCCAGTAAATTTTTCGTCACCCGTTTCCCTCTCCAATATGTACCCCCATGACCCAAAAAAATAATGATGCCAACAGGCAACTAAAAAGCTGGACACGGGTGCATACAATATCTCTGATCTGTGTTTGGTTCCAGAGCAACTCACCCAACCCAGGTGTACTCCAATTTAAGTTGTGTGTGAAAATGGGGCGTTCGGCATTGAGGCACTAGCGTTCATAGATTATAGATAGTATCTCATACGTGTTTCAACCGGTAGGAAAACCTACTTGTCGATGCTAGCGCCTCTAGACGTGTTCTAAAATGACTTCTAGCTTGTAAACAAAAACGAGACCCTTTTTAACTTCCAGGATATCATGGAGAGACACGGCTCGAAATGAAAGGCTAAAAGGAGCATACATTTGTTTGTCCAACAATATTCACAAACAGGTTTTTTTAGGGAAAAAAAAAACAAGGAACAAACACAAGTGGAATCCACATACATTCCCTTCTCCAATCAGGGCACATGAGGTTTTGATAGACATGAACCCCTTCAATTAGTGGCGAATTAATGATCAGAGCACAGACGAGGCATTCACTTGACATAAACAAAGGGGAAACAGGAAACTTTAGGCCCACTTTGACAATGGAATAAACTCAGTTAGGATAACTTAACTGGTTCAGGTGAGTTGTTCTCTTTTGATCTATTTTTTTCTTAATCTAGGGTCGGATAGAGATTAAGGTGAATTTTTTCATTCCCCGTAAAAGAGGTGAAATGACTTACCCGGGGTGAGTTGAGATAGGGGGAGGGCACGTCATGCATTCGGGATAGATCACCCATTCTCTGCCTCATTGACCACTGGGGAAAGCTATTAATTAAAGAGGGAGTGATGCCTAACTCACTCACGGGTTTTGCCAAACCCTTCAAAGGGTATACTCTCTTTTCTATTGGATAATCGTAGCCTAATACACGAAACCTAGCTAGCTAACCCAAACATTATGATAGGTAAACTTTTCAGATGATTATTCGCCTTTAGTTATTATAAGCAATGGAGCCTTGAAGCTTTTGCAGATGCGATTCAAAAGGGTTATTGAAGAATAGACGTATGTGTCTAAAAAGTCTTCTTGTGCGCGGAAACCAAAAAATCTAGTAAGAAAACACTGCAATATGCCTTTTGTCTCAAATTTCACCTTTGTTTTTGTCAGTGGTTAAGCAACATTAAATTTCTTAGGTTTCAATGCCATGGCCAAGGTTGAAGAAGATTGGCCCATCTCAATGCACTCCCCTTACTTTTAACTCCTACAAAGCCACCTTAACAAAGTGTAGATTCTATGTATTCTTTTCACACACGTAATTAAGCAACTTAACACAACATTCTGCGCTATCCTCTTGTCTGATCACCTTGCTGTTTTATCATTGGACAATATGAATGTAAACCATTAGAATCAGATAAATAGAAGTTATTAGCATTTAGTGCCACTCACCAAAGTTTCAACTATGTAAAGTTGATATATTTTTTTGGCTTACAAACATGACAACAAAGTTGAGCAAAAATGAACACAACAGAAGGAACGCACCGATCTTTGTGCAATTGAGCAACACCACCACCACAATGCCCCCACGACGTCTAACCTCAAACCATTTCGTCTCATCTTTGGACGGCCAACGAAAAGAGACCTCTCTTAATGAGTAAGGAATTTTCGTAGACTATGTCACTTTTAAGAATATGCATGTGAACATGGTACGAGATTTTATATGACATTTTAAGTAGGGCTGTCAACAGACCAGCTAAATGATCAGTGTGGCTTGCTTGGCTCGGCTTCACATCAAAGCGGCCCACCGGGCCGATGATAAATTTTGGGCCAAAAAATTAGAATTATGGTTCATTGGGCTGGGCTGGGTTTCTTTTCTGAACTACAGGCCAACATTTTTTGTAGAGCAATAGGTTGTGAAAGGTATAAAATGTTAAAAGACTTAATGTTAATGATGGTCCAAAAAATATTCTTTTCGATTGCATAAGCGAAGAGTTTCCTTTCCGAGGGTCCAAAGTAAGAAATTTACACGAGCGAAAGCATGCATCCTGTCGAAAAGGGTCAATTTTTCTAGACATCACGCCCAAAATAAATAAGAGATTAAATTATTGTTAGAATTAAATTTGTGAAAAAAATATTCTTGAAAATGTATTATCAGACATATTATTACGTAAAAATAAATAGTACATAAATGTTATCATGATTAACTTTCGTCGACAACCGAGTGAATATTCAAAAAAGATTCCTATATTTTCGCTATCCATTGCACACACAAACACATAGAGAGAGAGAGAGAGATGGGGGGCGAAGCAGTAGTGATGGGGGGTTCACCGGAGGTGAGAGGGGCAGAGCAACAGGGAGAGGGGGGTTTCAAAAGAGTCGAAGACGTGGTGGCGAGGGTGAGAAATAGGGAGAGAGGGGTTAAACGGAGGTCAGAGGGGGTGGGGGGGCACTTCATCGAAGTAGCAGGGGACATGCATGGGAGGGGTTGGGGGGAGAGTAGCAGGGATGGGGAGTTCGTCAGAGGTGGGAGGGGAGGAGCAATAGAAAGAAGTGGGGATTCGTTAGATGTGGGAGGGGTGGTAGCAAGGGGAAGAAATATGGGGTTTGATGGAGGTGGGAGGGGTGGGAGATCTTCGCCAGAGATGGGAGGGGGTTTGGAACAGGGAAAGTGGCGGTTCGCTGGAGGTGGCAGGGGGACGTGGGAGGGCAAAGCAGTAGGGAAGAGGTGGCTTCGTCAGATGTGAGAGGGGTGGGGGCGGGGGCAGAGCAAAAGGGGTGGGGGCTTCACAGTGGCTCCAAGAGGGGGATGGAACTTCACCACTATAGAGGGAGGGGGGAGGGGTGTCCACGACAGGGGAAGGGGAGGGGGCTCATGTAGGAGGGAGGGAGAGGGGCCGCAATAAGGGGAGGGGGAGGGGGGTGGGGGGTTCCAGCAAGGGGAGGGGGGGAGGGGTGTGCATGATATTTTTATTTTTATTATTATTATTTATTAATTGAGAGTAATTTAATCTTTTTACAGGTCTAGTTAAAATTAACCATGGTTAATCTCACTAATGGCAACGACCGGTTACATCGATGACATTTATGCACTATTTGATTTTACAGAGTGGTATACTGGCCAATATATTTTTAAGAATATTTTTTAAATTTATTTTTAATAATGATTTATTTGAAAAAATCTCACTAAACAAGTAGGCCATAAAGGGATTCAGCTTCTAATTAGACATAAGCTAGAGTGCCCATTCTCAACAATTGTGACTCAAAACATATATAATGAGGGTGTGCCCTTGGAGTTGCTTCACTTTCAACTTCCAATGAAAATTAGTGATGTAAATGCAACTAATATGTGTTCGGAGGTAATGACTTCTATGATCTAGGCTTTCACATAACACTTTGATTCTATTGGTGCTAGAGAAATGTATCAAAAGAAGGAAAAAATTTAAGCTGCACTACATTTAACTTAAAGAGCTGTTTAGTTTGACGTAAAATAATATAGAAACACCTATTTTCAGGAAGGGTGGAGACTAGGACGAGAGGGTAGATGTGGGTTTAAAGAGGGTCTCTCTCTCTCTCTCTCTCTCTCTCTCTCTCTCTCTCTAAATAGGAGGGGATTCTAAAAGAAAGAATTAAAGAGAGTCATAGAGAAAGAGATTAATAAGGTTTTTGAGAACACTTTTTTAAAACTCTTTCCACTTAAAAATTTATGTTGTGTCAATTTTAAACTTGAATTTTAAAACGGATGAAAATTTAAAATCTCTCTCTCTCTCATATATTTATATATATATATATATATATATATATATATATATATATATAGAGAGAGAGAGAGAGAGAGAGAGAGAGAGAGAGAACTAAATATGAGGGGATTCGAAAAGAAAGAATTAAAGAGAGTCATAGAGAAAAGAGATAAATAGAGTGTTTGATAACACTTTTTTAAAACTCTTTCCACCTAAAAATTTATGTTGTATCAATTTTTGACTTAAATTTTAAAATTGACGAAAACTTAAGATCTCTCTCTCTCTCTCCTCCCCTTGAGATAGAGGGAGGGGAGAGGTAGGATACTGTGATGAAGTTGAGTTGGATGCATTGACCTGAATTAAAAATTGGGTGAACTTAGATTCGACCCAACTAACCCATGATTACTTATAGATATGGTCCATTCAATGTATATCAATTTGGACCAACCCAACTTGGTACAACCTGGAATGGGCTGAGTCTAGCAATGGCCCATGGGTTGACCCACCTCTGATATCTCGTATCTGACAAACATACCTAAGGTAATTGCACACGATTGGGTGTGCAACAAGTAGTACAACAATAAACATGTTCCCACCTCATATATCCATCCGTAACATCTCCCCATTGAACAGCCCAAAAAATAAAAAAATTATTATGTGAATTTTATTTTTAAATTTTCTAGGCCATTCTTTTTTTAAAATAAAAAAGAACGCATTGTGCCAACTTGATTTTTAATTTTTTGAATTGTTCTTTATTTTTTTAGACCATCCAATGGGGGGATGTAGGAATTGACAGGTGAGGTGGACCCTAACCTCACCATATTATTTGTTAGAAAAAAGAAAACTTGTTACACACCCAAGGTGTGTAATTAATCATCTTGAGTGCAACTATCGGACCTTCGTGAAATGAATAATGGCGAGGCTGTCTACTTCAAACAATATTCCTTCCATCTCTTAAGAGTTAACATGACAAGTTTGAAGAACTTCCTAAAGTGCCAAAGACTAAGTTTTGATCACTAATGTTTTCGTGAGATAAACAACTCCTACTTGCAAGGCTTGATCGACCTCCCCAATTCCTAAAAAGGGGGCGTTAAAACCCGACTTCTGCATCCCCCATCGTTATGTTTCTTTCTCCATCAAAAGTAATTTTAATGTATCCCACAACTAGAATTCCCAAGTTATCCAATCTTCAAGTTTTTGTCTAATCAAAATGTTAAAACCTTAGTTTTGACATTTGATTTGTTTTTGAGACTAACATTTCCTCATCTTTGTTAATGGACATAAATAGGCTTGTGTTTGAAAGAATTTCCCTCCATTGTTCTTGAGCCAAGATTCCCTAAACCACGTGGGCATTTCTACTTGTTGTCTCCATCCCCATGTTTTGATGATTCCAACATCGAATCAATTGAACTAATCAATCTTACGAGGATAATTGTGTTTCAAGGTAAGTAAATCAGGTTGAGTTGATAAGAAAACTCAAGAGGAGAGAAGGTAGAACTAGTTAGCAAAGATAGGTAAAAAATTGAGCTCAGGTTGCTCTGACTCTGTAGATTGGTCGACTGAAAATGCTAGTTAGAGGTATTTTCTCATAATGAGATTCAAATTGGGTATCAATCGCTATCGACTGACAGACCGATTGACCATTAACATCCAAGTGGTCGTCTAATGTAGCTTTTCGTTGTTAATTAGTTGAGATTTGTTGAACGTTTGAAATTCGATCCACCCCAGTTATGGAAGGATAGAAGGAGGCAATGTGAAAGAGGACTATTAGGGAAGATGTCCCTTCTTTGAGGGGACCTTGGAGAGGTATAAAAGGACTTGTCTCATGGGTCGCTAGGTTAAGAATGCTCTCTTGCAATTACTCCTAATCCTTGCTTCAACTTATATTTTTGAAGAAGGAATTTTTACTTTTAAGCTCCTAAAAATATTTCAAATTAGAAATAAGCCCCCTATAATCCATCTATTTAGCAAAAAACTCTCAAAATCTTCAAACTCTTAGTGAAAAGTCCCTCGAGTTACTAACCATCTAAAAAAATAATATTCTAGAGAATATTCCATCTTCTACCATGTTAACCTATGTATTCCCCATTTTACCCTCATGTTTTGAGAAGGAGATGGCCAGGTGGTCGACGGTGGTAGACTAGTGTGAGATCTTCGGCTGGTGCGGAAACGCCCCAAGGATCACCAATAGCTCCCCCCCTCTCTCTCTCTTACACACTCTCTCTCTTGCTCTCCTCTCTCTCTCTCTCTCTCTCTCTCTCTCTCTCTCTCTCTCTCTCTCTCTCTCTCTCTCTCTCTCTCTCCCTCTCTCTGTTACTAATTAGGCACAACATTTCCAGGTGCTGGTGATCGTTGAGATCATCCCGTCTCATCCCAGAAACACATGTCGTGGGTGGCCCTAAGGTGGGAAAGAATCTCAAAGCGATCAAGGATGACACCCTTATCATCGTGGGCGTGACGACGATCCACAAGATGGGGGCACTGCCTCTTGGGCATGAGAAGGCTCATCTCCTCTGCAGGCGTGACAATGATGACTTCCTGCAAATGATGAGGGAGACCAGATGTTGCCAATATTCTTAAGATGCAAATGGTGTGTGTGTCTTCTAAGTGGTTTGAGGGTTGGGCGTCGGGGGAGGGAGAGGGGCTCAGAGGGTCGAGGTCAAGGGAGCAGTGCATCAGGGTTAGGAGAGTGGGGGATCGCAGGGTCGATGTTGGAGGGGCGGTGCGTCAAGGGATGGAAATAGGGGCTCACGGAAGCGGTGCACCAGTAGAGGGAGGGAGCTCGGGGGGTCGAGGTTGGGGGGCAGTGCATCGAGGATGGATGCCCAGGTTGACGGATCACCGGTAAGATACATAGGGTGAGGGAGCCGTCTCTAGGTCAACGGATCGGGGTGACAGACAAAGGGTGACGGTACAAACATGTGAGCCATGATGATAGATAGTGTCCCCGCCAGTCTATCCCTTGTCGGACCTCCTCGCCCTCCTCCTGACAACCCCACCTCCCACCTCCTAATAACCTCACCTCTCTCTCTCCTCCCTCTCTATCCTTCTTTCTCTCCTCCTCTCTCTCTCCTTGTGACCTAGTGGGGTGCAGTCAATGCCGGAAGGATTGTTAACTCCAAGAGGGAGAGATTCCCTCTCTCTCTCTCTCTGTGTATGGGGTGGGGGTATCATGACATTTTCCCTACCCTAGTTAGACTATACCATGGTTAAGTTAGCTTAACCAGACTTTAACTCACCGTGAGAGACGACAATGGCTATTTACTAAGGATTTGAAAATTTTGAGAGTTTTTGGCTAAATAGACGGAATACAGGGACTTATTTCAAATTTTAAAAGTTTTTAGGGACTTAAAACTAAAAATCCCTTTTGAGAAAAGATGAGAAAAGTCAAAGTGAGTTGATGGTGAACGTCTTTCATCTTCCTTTGAACTGCTACATCAAGGCCAAGATGTGCTTCGAGCATCACCATTGGACTATCACTCCTCTATCTCACTCTATTTGTGTTTTCATTGAATAACATGTTTAGAGGGATTATCGTCGCCGGCATCTACCCTAGGTTGACTTCTGCCGGTGAGATCCTTGTGGGTCATGGTAGACCTTGGGGGGCCTTTGATGCCCCCCAGACTTCAGCCTCTCCTTCTGCTATACCTGCCCAACCTTCTTCGTCCAAGCATACTCGTATGGAACAAAATTTTGCGGAGGTTTTGGCATCGTCCATGACTCCTCCGATTGTGTCTAGATCGGTGCATGCTCCTGCCTCCACGGATAGCGGGGAGCCGGCGATGTTTTTCTCAAAGGAGGAGATTACCAATAGTCTTGTTCCATTCTCCTTTGCGATTGTTGCTCGGACCCCTCGTGGGAGACCTCCTTTTCCTGAAATCAGAAGCCACTTATCTAATAGATGCACTTTTAAGGAGGATTTCTTGATTAGTGCTCTTGACCACCGTCATCTTCTTCTGAGGTTTCGCAATTATGAAGATTACTTGCAGCTGCTTCTTCGAGAATCCATGTATGTGCAAGGCAGGCTATTCATGTTCTTTAAGTGGACTATGACTTTTTCTCCGAATGCAGATTCCCCGATTCTTCCCATTTGGATTGCGCTCCCAGGATTGCCTGTAAATTTTTTCTTGGAGCACATGCTTCGTTCTATTGCCGGTAATATTGGCCAAGTTTTGAAGATTGATCCTTCCACCCTCAATCTATCGAACACTACTGCGGCTTGAGTTTGCATTGAACTGGACATTTCCAAACCTCACCCTCCGCGGATTTGGATTGGATTTCCGGGTGGTGGTGCATGGCAGGATGTCTATTATCTGGAGTTACCGACTTTTTATTCTTATTGTGTCCGAATTGGTCACTCTGTTTCTGAATGTAAAATTCTGGGACGATAGCAAAATCCGATTGTAGCCGCCTCTCGCCCTGCTCAAAAACAATGCTGGCTTCCAGTTGCAGCTAAAGTGTCTGATGTTATTACAGGAAACACTCAGGAAGGTTCTTCAGCCCCGTCTGGTGATGGATCTGCTCAGGAGGCTTCTTCTCCTAGATTGGATGCTAATCCAATGGAGACCTGCATTGTATTGCGGGATAACACTGCGACGGAGAATCTGACTTTACCATCCGAAACGAGGATGGTGTTGTCTTCTTCAACCTCCCAGTGTATTAACGATGCTACTTTATTGGGAGTCTCTAGTGAGCTTGACCTTGTGAGTGTGGTACTAAATACCAGTGATCTGGATCCTGGCATTGGTGTTCAATATCCTCATAGGGAGCCCCCTTCATTCCAAACAGCTGGATCAATTGGATCTATTGCTCCTGTTCCTGAACTGCAAATTGTGGATAAGCGCAGAGACACTAAAGGTAAAGGAAAAACTCAAGATGACAAAGTTCAAGTTCAAGGAAAACACTAGTGGACGACATACATCTTCAGAGATAGGAAATTGCTTCATCTGTTGATATTACTAATGTCAGTATTATGCTGAAAGGGCAATCAAGAGTCATTACTAGATCGATGACAAGGTCTGACTCCGTGGGTACTATCCCTAACATTTCCTAATTGTTATGTCTTTTATTATTTGAAATGTTAGAGGTATTGTGAATGATCTTTCCCTGGCTCGTGTTAAGTTTCTTATCAAAAACCACAATATTAAATGTATTGCATTACTAGAACCAAAGATTCAGGTGAGTTCCATGGACAAGATTTGTAGAAGATTGGGAATGGATAAGGCGATTGCCAATGACAATAATAATGCTCACATCTAGGTTATGTGGAAACATCCGCTGGATTTCTCTATTACTTGCCAGGAAGAACAACAAGTTACTATACAGCAGATTGGTGGTCTTATTCCAACTTTCCATGTTTCTATTATTTATGCCAAATGCCCCATTGTTGAAAGGAGAGCTCTGTGGTCCTCTTTAAACAATATTCATTCTCAGATTTCTGGTCACTAGCTGGTGGTTGGGGATTTTAACTGCATATTAGACCCTGAAGATAAACTTGGAGGAAATCCACCATCTCTCATCTCAATGTCTGATTTTAAAAACTGCGTGAATGACTGTGCTCTTTCAGACTCTGGATACCAAGGTTCTAAATACACTTGGCATAACAACCAAAATGGTGATAAGGCTATTTGGGCTAGATTGGACAGAGCCCTTATCAATGGTCCCTAGCAATTAGCTCTTCCTATTATTGTGGAGCATTTATCAAGGGAGGCCTCGGACCATGCACCCATTCTTATTAAACCTTCCTTTGTGCCTAAATATAGAAGTAGGTTCTGTTACCTTCAAATGTGGTCTACCCATGATAGTTTTCTGAGGGATGTAGAGGTTAATTGGCGCACCAGTCCTCTGGTTTCTTCTGCTATCTCTACACTCTATTTGAAACTTAAGCACATGAGGAAAATGCTCCAATTATGGAACAAGCAGGTTTTTGGAAATGTCCATTCCAATTTGATGGCAGCGGAAGATACTGTTCTGAAGGTAGAATTTCTATATGACACTCAACCCAATCTGATTAATTTTGATATGCTAGAGACTACTAAATCAAACTTGGCTAACAGACTGCTCCAACATGAGTCATTCTGGAGATAAAAATCAAGAGTTACTTGGCTTGCAGAAGGAGACCGGAATACTAAATTTTTTTACTTAAAGACCATTGCCAACAGGAAAAGGAATGCAATTCCTCACCTCAGGAATTCTGTTGGTTTACTTACATCAGATCATGAGGAAATGGAGAGCATTGCTGCAGCCCATTTCCAGAAAGCATTCACTTCTCAGTATCACCACATTGAAGATATGTTATTAAATAACATTCCTCAACTGGTTACTAATTCTGATAATGAAAAATTGTGTGCCATCCCGAGAGCTACTGAAGTCCAAGAAGTTGTTTTCCAAATGTCTCCTGACAGTGCCCCAGGGCCGGATGGTTTCTTAGGGGCCTTTTTTCAGAAAACATGGAATATTACTGCAGCTGTAATTGTTAATGCAATTCAGGAATTTTTCAATTCTTGGACTATGCTGCTCATGTTCCTATCTGCCACTCTTATATCCCTTATACCTAAAGTGAACAATGCTTCTGATTTATCTAAGTACCGGCCTATTAGCTTGTGTAATTTTATCTACAAGGTCATTTCAAAGATTATCAGTAACAGACTAGCACCAATTCTGTCAAACATCATCTCCCTGGAACAATCAGCATTTGTGAAAGGTATACTCATTGTGGAAAATATTGCCCTGGCTCAAGAAATGATTCATGAACTGGGTAGGAAAACCAGAGGGGGGAATGTGACTTTCAAACTAGACATGGCTAAAGCCTATGACCGGTTAGAGTGGGATTTCCTTTATGCAGTCTTAGCTAAGTTTGGATTTAGTGAGCACTTTATTGCTCTTATTCATTCTATGATTGGAAATTGTTGGTTTTATGTCCTCCTGAATGGTGATGCAGCAGGTTTTTTCAAGTCCTCCAGGGGAGTTCGCCAAGGTGATCCATTAGCACCAGCCCTCTTTATTATTGCAGAGGAAGCTCTAAGTAGATCTATACACAAAGCTCAGTCCGAAGGTAAAGTGGACTTGTTTGCTGGTCCTCGGAGATGCCCTAACATCTCTCATTTACTTTTTGCTGATGACACCCTGGTTTTCAGCAAGGCCAATGCTGGTTCTGTTAGAAACCTGATGGGTATTCTGAGTATCTATGAAAGAGCTTCTGGTCAATCTATAAATATCGGAAAGAGTGATTTTTTTGTTCACCCTAAAACTAAACCCACTACTATCAAGAGGATTCAATATATTACTGGATTCACCCACCACTCCTTCCCTCATAAATACTTGGGATTCCCCTTGGTTTGTGGCAGATCAAAGAAAGTGCATTTTGCAGGTATTATCTCCTCTATCCAGAAGCAGATTGATGGTTGGCATGCCAGTTATCTTTCTCAAGGAGCCAGAGTTACTCTGCTGAAGCACATTCTTTCTTCCATCCCTTTGTATTCTCTAGCCTCATCTCCTTTGCATGCTGGAGTGCATCAATTACTTGACAGGTCTTTTGCAAAAAAATTTTGGGGCTCATCAAAGCAAGGGAACAAAAGGCATTGGAAATCCTGGAAAGTTATTTGTAAACCTGTTAACTGTGGAGGTCTTGGCATTTTATCTCTCAAGCAAATGAAAGCTGCTTTCAGAATCAAAATGTTATGGAAAGCCATGCATTCTGAGTCTAGATGGGTTGAATACTTTAGAGCTAAATATTTTAGAGGAAGACATATCTCCGAGGTCGACTTCAAAGAGATGAAAGGGCATGCCAGAAGGAGCTGGTCCCAGGCAAAATCTGCCATTTTGAAGCATAAAAGAATGTGTTGGGTCCCACGATCAATGACACCTAAGAGGGGGATGAATTGGGTGATTACAAATTTTAAGGAAACTCTTTCCCTTTTAACAAGTGTAATGAAATAACAATTAAAACATCAAATCTGTTGAACTGGCAAGTTAGATTACAACCTACACTAACCCCCACACTAGACGACAAGACAAATGCTACGTGGTGGAGTAAACTGCTTACAACAAGATTAAGGAAGTTAATTAAGCCAAGAAGTAGATTCTCTCAATCTCACCGTTCTCACACGACCATATAAAAGGATTCAACAATCAAACCAAGCCAATGCGCAAAGCAAACCATAATGCACAGAGATTTTAAGGTGGTTCGGGACCACGACGGGCTCCCTACGTCCACCCCTCACCAAACTAGGTGAGGCTTCACTCGGGGATAAATCCCCAAACGGAGACGATGCTCCAACCACACACGCAGGACGATGCCTGCACACACACACGGGGACGCGCATCAGTATACACACACACACGGAGACGATGTCTCCAACACGATCCGACAACTGGATCCACAAACACACACACACGCTGCCACAAGTGCAACAATCCACACACTAAGAACGACGAGACACACACACACACACGTAGATCTAGTAAGATCCACGTACCCACACATGAATCAGACGCGACACACACACATGACCACGGATCCAGACGATCCACACACACACACAAATGCTTAGAGTTTATGAGAATTACAAATATGACACTCAAAGCATGATGACAGTTAGGCTTAGTTTAGAAATCCCCTGATTTGGCTTCTCTTTGAATATATGCCGCTGATTTAGAACGTAGCTTCAATCTTCACGTAATCGGAGCCTCTGTCTGTGCTTGCTTGGCTCTTCTTCTTTCTAGTTTGCTTGGCTTTCTCTTCTTGGGAGGAGGTTGGCTTTAGATCTTCCTTGAATCACCTTGGAGATAGATGAACGATCTTTACTCAAATGACGTGATGGCTTGATTCTCCACGCAACTTCCAGTTGGGGATCGATTGGAGACTTGTATGCTGCTTCTTCCCTTCACATTCACGCTCAAAATAGGGTGGAAGAAGTCCTAGAGCTGCTACCTGCGACCTACACACACAAGGGTTAGAAGAAAAATGATTTTCAGATCTCACTAGTTTCTCCTTAGGGTTTACAACCCAATAAGATGTATTTATGTGTTTAGGACGGTCAAGAGACAGCCTAATGACCAGATCCACATATCCTGGAGTTATTTGGGGCTTTTGGACCGGATTTAGAAGACTTTTGGCACGCTTATACGAATGTCGTATTTGACGGCGCCACCCCGTACCGGAAAGGGTCGACCCTTGGGGTCGACCCTCGGGCCAACAGAACCATTTTCATGTTCTGTTTTACAGGGGTCGACCCAGGGGTCGACCCTCGTGCTCACAGAACCCAAACAGAACCAAGTTTTGGTTCTAGTTTATAGGGGTCGACCCTTCAATGGGTGCATAAAACTGGTTCTGTTTTGAACAGAACCTAAGAGGGTCGACCCCCTGGGTCGACCCCTTCTTGTTTGGGTCTGAAAAATAGCTAAAACCTTTATCAAATCAATGGTAAATAATTGATTAAATATTACCATAATCCCATGAAGATCAACCATGATTTTTCATCCTGAAAAATATGATAAAGCAAGAGGTTAGATCAAAATCAAAATATATGGGTCATGCATTATCATATGAAGCTAGTTTTGAGACCAAGATCCAAATGACATGAAGTATGATTATGAAAGCATTAGCATGAGATACATAGATGCTTTGAAAATATTTTCATCTTAAGAACCTCCCCAAGAATATGCATAAGACACTTTGAAACCATTAAGTCTTTAACTATCCAATGAAGTCAATTGAGAGAACGACTAATGAATCACTCCCAATCTAGGCACATGGAAATTCATTTCCAGCTCGTGGATACTTACCATGGATTCAAGGGTATCCAATACAAATCAATCAAACCTCATATGAGTTCCAACTTCAGTCCAGAGCAACATGTATCCAATCATCATTGAGTCATGATTTTGTATGAGTGAGAGGAAGATGATGGATCCTTTCAACAAAGACAAACAGTGAAGTGGAGATGATTTTACACAATGACAAGCAACCAATTCATATCAACGAATACTCAATGAATCTACATTAGTATGGGCAAAAAGAACAAGAACATTAGACTTAACATTCCCACACTAAAACATGCATGAAGGCGCATGCATTCTAGCCCAGTAGCAGTATCTGCAAAGCAAGATATCAACATGTGAGTTCGTTTGTCATGACGACGAGTTCATTTATGATGAAGACATTTTCCATAGATCACTCACACATCAAAACCATTATCATCACACATGAAGTTTAGTTATCATCAAAATCATAGCTCAACAATCTCCCCCTTTTTGATTATGACAAATTTAGTGATGAATGATGACAACCTTAGTGATGATGGCAAACTCCCCCATGATGGTAAACGAAATGATTGTTCTCCCCATGTCACAGGCAATCATGAATCATGAATCACATGAAATCTTTCTCCCCCTTTGACATTAGTAAAAAGCGGGGTAAGGCCAATCATTCTCCCTCAAGAACATGATCAAAAGGAGGGGAAGAAACAAAGGAGGTGCAAATTGTAGCATGATAAATGAGCAAGGATCAATAACCCACATTAGAAATTCAGATGAAGCATGAGCAAAGTATAAATAAGTGGGTTCATGGAGTGTATGGGAGGGACCAAATCATAGTTTTGTTGATTGATATGTTAGCAGAATTTTATTTGTCTGGTGATACCAATGGTTGACATGAGAGGACACCAATTTTTGATTACTTGGATGTGCCAAGATGAGTAGAGCTGATTCTGATCTTTCTCCTCATTTGTCAAGCAAAGCCTAAAGTTAATTGAGCAAGTGAATAGCATGGGAAGTCCACTCAATTTTTGGTTTTCAGTATTTTCCAGATTTTTAATTTTTGATTTGTGGTTTGAAATGCATGAGATGCAACATATGCATGTGATGGCATGTAAGATGCATACACAAGCGAACAAATTGATACGTATAAATACATGCAACACAGTTCCCCCGTACTTATTTAAGAGGGGATGGGTATAGGAAAGATGCAAGAGAGTCATGACAATCGGAATGCACATGTGTAGCACATGGGAGATTGTGCAATCATATAGGATAGTAATGCAATTGTTAATGCAGTCAATCAACTTTCTGAATACATATTAAATCAAATTCTAAAATGTGTAAGTGAGTAACATGAAAAATGATAGTTTCAATATGGATATTTAGATTTTCAGATCAACACAGGGAGACATTTTACAGACTGCACTTCAATTTTGAGAACAGCGTATTGGAGGCTTCGCTCTACCACAATGAGTTTTCACCATCATTTTTTTTTCAACTCAACCAGTATCACATGATAGTCATAATTGTTCAAGAGTGATCAGGTTCAAAATGATTCCTTTTTACGCGAGTAGACGCATGGAACTCATGCCAGAATCCCCGGTTACTCAGAATACTGAGCCATTTCACCTCTTTTTGAACAGAGATACTAGTCCACACTTTTCAGATATGAACCACATCATATGTGACATGTGCCCAATTTACTCAATGAGACCGAGCATTGCTCTGCCATTCATTTTCATTTCAGATTTTTCAACAAGGATAGGTAGGCAGCTTTTTCCTCAACTGTCTCTTCAACATACATGCAACAAGTTTAACATCTCGAGAGTGTTGAAAAGAAATTCATATATCCTTATCTTTAACACTCATTTTCACATTTTGTGCAGGAAGTGTACGAATTTGATCCAGCATGTATATCGAAAATATCATGAATACATAATAATACAACTCCCCCTAAATAGATGCACTTTTACTCCCCCAGAGTGTACAACATGAAGCACACGATAATGACTCAAATGTAACATTATTTATCAAGAAGGCATAAGGTCATAGAAATTTCAAAGATGGGGGTGAATAGCATATAATAACACACAAGCACACATTGGGAGTTTATGCAAATACACTATGACATGCATGCGAGTAATGTGATGTCAATTTGATACCAATTGAATGGATAATTTGATACCAATTGAATGGATGCTAACAGAATGAACTAAGTGCGACTAATGCATAAGTTCTAATGCAATGTAAAAATTAACATGGGTGCAAAGTGTGTGTTTTTAGTTTTTCATTTGAGTGAACTAAATGTACCTAATGCATTGAATTATGATGCCTGCAACGTATAACTATGTGAGATTGGAATGCAAGTTATTCTGGCAAGATGAGAGCTTTATTTCCAATCATGTGTGACAGAAATCGTATTGAGATCATCCACATTCTATTCAAGAATCAACAAACATTTTTATGACATGACATTTATGAATAAGGGTGCATAAATGATCAAAATTATGCAATGCAACCCAAATTTCAGAATTGTTCAAAAACACATTTTCAAAGGTCTTTCACAAGTTTTGAAATGAGAATTCATCCATTAGCCAGATGTATGTATCATTTAATCACAAACATATTTTCAATTTACAAAGCACAGCTCAATGATTCATTCACAAATCAACCAATCACAAGCCAGTCAAGATATGGTACGAGACGGAGATTTTAGTCCAAAGACCTAACTCAACGCATAGGGAATGCTTCCAAGTAGATATAATCCACTCTTTCACAAACTCCATTTGATATACCAGATATGCAATTCAATTCAAGTGTCATTCAATAACCAACCACTTCATGCACATCTCTCAAGGTTTTCATTTGGTTAAATCAATTAAGTATGCTCATCACATCAAACTAGATTCAACCAATTTGTCACAGCATGCTAGTAAATGACAACTCAAGTTTTTAGAATCAACACTTGTCATATAAAGGTATCACCAAGTGACAAAAAGGCCATTACATGAGTTGATAAGGATGAATTACCTTGGTTCAGGAGACAAGATTGGAAGCCTTCAATCACTAAGATCACCAACCTCACAGAGGTTGATATTTCAGATTTTACTTTCTTACCTTTACCTTGAGAATCTATTTTCTTCCAAGCTTTTCACCATGCCTTGGGTACTTGCTTTAGCACGTACAAGGACTTTCACCAAGTTGTGGTTAAGTCGATTCTAGAGGTTGTTCAAGTTTTGATATCCCATCTCCTTGTGGCAATTGAGAAGATTCTCATCATTTTTCATCCTTGCAAGGTGTTCCTTTAGTTGATGCAAGCTTGACTATGAATGTCCAGCATCACTTGGACTTGGGGAGTGTAATCTGCATCCAAAGATAAAAATAGATTTGATTTGTCAATTATGATTCAGATTTATTAACAATGGCATCACAAATTATTTTAACAATCAACATCCCCTAGATAGCTCAAGATGTAATGCATGACTCATGTATGAACCTAAACATTAAGCTCATATGGTGAATGTGGTTGCTCCCCCTTAGTGTGTGCATGAATGCAAGATGTTCAGTAACAATCCAATGCCATATGCAGCCTTTTAAGTAAATGACTCATAGTACCAGGCGAAGAACTTAGATCCAAAGATCACCTCACGCATAGTGATAGTTTTCAGACATGCTTAACCTGCCCTTCCACATGTCACCATTTGATATACTATGTAATCATGGATGATGAAGGTAGGAGGATTACTATGCATTATGACATGAATTCACAATGTTCAACATTTACATGATAGAGTACGAAAGTGTATGCAAACTCAATATGTGTAGTGAAATCATGCTTTGGTGAATTTTCAAGCTCTTCTTTACACAAAGATGCTATATGACAAGTGATATATGCACAAATATGCAAATAACCATGAATGAAGTGCATGTACGGACATATGCAAGATTACATGACTACATAGCACAAAGTCAGTTAAAATATGACACAATCACTACAGAAGGTAGGAGAGATATCACCTGATCTTCAAGTTCAATTTTTGATTTGTCTTCTAACCTGACTTATGTCATGTGACCCGTGTGCCTTACCTTCTTGATGAAAATAGATTTCATGCTTTAAATTCCCAAGGCACACCTGTAAAATAAATTTCTCATTTGACCTTCTTAGGCACCCAAACCATCTTGGGTCCTTGTGGGTTAGTAGCAACATGTGCATGTGATTTCTAATTTTTGACAACATTCAAATCATCATCTTTCACAGGAAAATAATTATACTTAACATTTTCAGATTTGGCAAAGTGATGGGGGGAGACATGTGGCATTACATTTTTCTTTCTCATTGGCTCTACTAGTTTGTGTATGTGAGCATGACGTGTTGAGTGAAAACTCATTTTCTTCATGAGTAACCAGCATTGTGACTTTGTGTGACCTTTTTTACCACAATGATTACAATGCATGGAAGATTTTGTGGTGAATGCTTTCTTTACATTTTTCAAACCAGCTTGATTTCTACATGCTCTCAAATCATCATTCTTCATAATGAAACAATCATGCATCATGTGTCCAAGTTTTCCACAGTAAAGACATGAGACATTTCTTTTCTTAGATGTATGGAAGTTTACATGAATGTTTCTAGCATGCACATTCTGGACATCCACACTCTTTTTCAGATTTGATTGAGTTCTTGACATGGTGTGTTCATGGGAGTGAGATGTGGAGGTGATGGGTGCACACGTGGTATGAACAAAAGAAGTATGTAGCTTGCTCTCAAATTTCTTTTTGTTCATTGGATTAAAACACAGCCCTTCTCTTTGAAAGATCACTTTCATTCCCAACAGTTTATCCAAGTTTTCTTGACCATTGACAAATCTAGATAAAGAAGCATTCAAATCAGAAATTTCTTTTTCAAGTGATGAAATGTGCAATTCATAGGAAACCATCTTATTTTTACAAGACTTGACTTGTTCATGTAATTAGGTGTTGATGATTTTGTAGGTTTCCATTTCTTGTTTCAACACATGCATTTCTTCACCTTGATCAACAAGCAAACTTTTTTCTTTTTCAAAAACAAGCAATCTTTCAGAAATGGCATTGTTCAACTGTTTCAATTCTTCATTTTCTTTTCTTATGCATGAAATGACTCTTTCATAGTTTTTGATGTCAGTCAGAAGAGATTCATTTTCAATTTTGAATTTAAAGCATTTGTTACATGAGGAATTTTCTGTTTGAAAGTTTTCAAGATTTTTCACATTACTTTCAAGTAAGGAGTTCTGAATTAACAATGCATTATTCTCCTTTTCAAGTTCCGAGCATTTATCACAAGAAGCATTCTCAAGAAAAGCATGTTCAATTTTCTTTTTCAATTTTTTATTTTCAAACTTAACTTTCTTGTACTTTTCAGCAAGCTCATCATATGCATTCAACAAATCTTCATAGCTAAATTCATCTTCATTATCAGAATCAAAGTTTAACTTTGAGCTTGATCCACTTGGTGAGCTTGACCCTCTTGACTGATCACTCCTTTGTTCACTCGTGCCTGCCACAAGACCGTTTTCTTCATCCTCTTTCCGGATTTTGGTTAAGCCATCCAAGATATCCTTTGCGGATCTGCACTGGGAGACAAAAGGAAAATAGTTAGAATTAACTGCAGTAATAAGTAATTTTAGAGTCAAACAATTTTGATCATGTTTAAGCTTTTGATTTGCAGTCCAGACACTTTTGTCTTTAGGCAATTCATAAGGACCATGTGAAATAAGCTTCCATAGCTTAGGGTCGTATGAATTGATTAGACTACACATCCTTCCTAACCACAGATCAAAATTACAGTCATCAAACACGGGTGGAGAGTTCAAGGTGTACATCATGGTAGTCATTGATCCGGATCACTCTAGATCGTTAGATCTATGAAATTAGAGCCATAACTTTGATACCAATTGTTGGGTCTCACGATCAATGACACCCAAGAGGGGGGTGAATTGGGTGATTACAAATTTTAAGGAAACTCTTTCCCTTTTAACAAGTGTAATGAAACAACAATTAAAACATCAAATATGTTGAACTGGCAAGTTAGATTACAACCTACACTAACCCCCACACTAGACGACAAGACGAATGCTGCGTGGTGGAGTAAACTGCTTACAACAAGATTAAGGAAGTTAATTAAGCCAAGAAGTAGATTCTCTCAATCTCACCGTTCCCACACGATCATATAAAACGATTCAACAATCAAACCAAGCCAACGCGCAAAGCAAACCATAATGCACAGGGATTTTAAGGTGGTTCGAGACCACGACGGGCTCCCTACGTCCACCCCTCACCAAACTAGGTGAGGCTTCACTCGGGGATAAATCTCCAAATGGAGACGACGCTCCAACCACACACGCAGGACGACGCCTACACACACACACGGGGACGCGCCCCAGTACACACACACACACGGAGACGATGTCTCCAACACGATCCGACAACTGGATCCACCAACACACACACACGCTGCCACAAGTGCAGCAATCCACACACTAAGAACGACGAGACACACACACACACACATAGATCTAGTAAGATCCACGTACCCACACATGAATCAGATGCGACACACACACATGACCACGGATCCAGACGATCCACACACACACAAATGCTTAGAGTTTATGAGAAATACAAATATGACACTCAAAGCATGATGACAGTGATGCTTAGTTTAGAAATCCCCTGATTTGGCTTCTCTTTGAATGTATACCGCTGATTTAGAACGTAGCTTCAATCTTCACTTAATCGGAGCTTCTGTCTGTGCTTGCTTGGCTCTTCTTCTTTCTAGTTTGCTTGGCTTTCTCTTCTTGGGAGGAGGTTGGCTTTAGATCTTCCTTGAATCACCTTGGAGATAGATGAATGATTTTTGCTCAAATGACGTGATGGCTTGATTCTCCACGCAGCTTCCAGTTGGGGATCGATTGGAGACTTGTATGCTGCTTCTTCCCTTCACATTCACGCTCAAAATAGGGTGGAAGAAGTCCTAGAGCTGCTACCTGCGACCTGCACACATAAGGGTTAGAAGGAAAATAATTTTCAGATCTCACTAGTTTCTCCTTAGGGTTTACAACCCAATAAGATGTATTTGTGTGTTTAGGATGGTCAAGAGACAGCCTAGGGACCAGATCCACATATCCTGGAGTGATTTGGGGCTTTTGGACCGGATTTAGAAGATTTTTGGCGTGCTTATACAAAGGTCGTATTTGACGACGCCGCCCCGTACCGGAAAGGGTCGACCCTTGGGGTTGACCCTCGGGCAAATAGAACCATTTTCATGTTCTATTTTACAGGGGTCGACCCTCGGGCTCACAGAACCCAAACAGAACCAAGTTTTGGTTCTGGTTTACAGGGGTCGACCCTTGGGGTCGACCCTTCAATGGGTCGACCCCTTCTTGTTTGTGTCTGAAAAATAGCTAAAACCTCTATCAAATAAATGGAAAATAATTGATTAAATATTACCATAATCCCATGAAGATCAACCATGATTTTCATCCTGAAAAACATGATAAAGAAAGAGGTTAGATCAAAATTAAAATATATGGGTCATGCATTATCATATGAAGCTAGTTTTGAGACCGAGATCCAAATGACATGAAGTATGATTATGAAAGCATTAGCATGAGACGCATAGATGCTTTAAAAATATTTTCATCTTAAGAACCTCCCCAACAATATGCATAGGACACTTTGAAACTATTAAGTCTTTAACTATCCAATGAAGTCAATTTAGAGAACGACTAATGAATCACTCCCAATCTAGGCACATGGAAATTCATTTCCAGCTCGTGGATACTTACCATGGATTCAAGGGTATCCAATACAAATCAATCAAACCTCATATGAGTTCCAACTTCAGTCCAGAGCAACATGTATCCAATCATCATTGAGTCATGATTTTGTATGAGTGAGAGGAAGATGATGGATCCTTTCAACAAAGACAAACAGTGAAGTGGAGATGATTTTACACAATGACAAGCAACCAATTCATATCAACGAATACTCAATGAATCTACATTAGTATGGGCAAAAAGAACAAGAACATTAGACTTAACATTCCCACACTAAAACATGCATGAAGGCGCATGCATTCTAGCCCAGTAGCAGTATCTGCAAAGCAAGATATCAACATGTGAGTTCGTTTGTCATGACGACGAGTTCATTTATGATGAAGACATTTTTCATAGATCACTCACACATCAAAACTATTATCATCATACATGACGTTTAGTTATCATCAAAACCATAGCTCAACAGAATGGTTATTGGAGATGATTGTTCTACAAATTTTTAGCTGGATACTTGGATTGGCAGCCAGTCTCTAATCTCTTACAGTCCGAGCACCAATATTCCTAACAGGAAGGCTACTGTAAGAGAAGTTTTACTCAATCCGTCCCATGGAGACATTGCTATAATTGAAAGTCAATTTCCTAATTTGATTAGCTCTGCTATTTGGTCCACCTCCTTCAGTCGGGATATAGACAAGCCAGTGTGGAGCCTTTCTTCTTCGGGTGAGTGTCAAATTTCATCAATTTATAAATACTCCTACAGAAATCTACAGCAACAGGGTTCTATCCCAGGTGCTCGGATATGGTCTAAATGGATTCCTCCAAAGATTTCTGTCCACATATGGAAAATCTGGAACAAGTGCATCCCGACTGATTCTAGAGTGAAATCTCTTGGCATTCCTATTCCTTCCAAATGTGTTTGCTGCAGTAAACCGCAAGAGGAGGACATCAACCATCTTTTTGTTAAAAGTGATTGGGATGCTACTCTATGGACTACTTTTAACAGATCTGGTCGTCATTTTTGGGGAGATTCAGCAAGTTCATTAATTCACAATATTGTGACTGAGAATAATCCTAAATCTTTATTTGGATTATTCCAGATTGCTGTCCTTGCTTATGGTCTGTGGGAATTATGGCTGGCTAAGAATTCAGCATTGCATGAATGTAAAATCATTGCTCCCCAATGTTTTTTCCACAAGGTTCTTTTCCAGGTCAAACAAAGTTTGAATTCTGCTAACCTTAAGGAAAGTCATCTATGCGATCGTAACATATTGGCAAGTTTTGACATTAATGTTGGTATCCGAAGTCCTCCATGGGTTAAAGCTATCAGGTGGACTTTTCCCCCTCGGCCTCAGGTTAAACTAAATATTGATGGAGCATCTAAATCTATCGGATCCTCTGGTGGTGGTGGTGTCATCAGAGATTATAAGGGGAATATTCTTCTGGCATTCTCCCATTCCTATGTCCATTGTAGCAGTCTTGTTGCTGAAGCCCGGGCTTTGGTGGATGGAATCAAATACCTTCATACTATTTCTGCCCAACCGGCTGTGGTGGAGTGTGACTCTCTTGTCCTGGTGCAAGTGTTCCATAAGAAGACTGCCTGTCCTTGGGAGATTCTTCCATTTGCTAGAGAAATCTGGAGCATAATCTCTCACCCTATGAATATATCTCATATTTTTAGAGAGGCAAACACAGTAGCTGACTCTTTAGCCAATTTGGCGTGCTATTCTCATTGTAATTCTTTCTTTAATTCGCAGCATGATCTCCCCAATGTTATTAAAGGTGCTGCTAGACTAGATAAGCTCGGTTTGCCTAGCCTTCGATTGATGTAATTAGTTTTTTTCATTGATCAATAATATTCCCCCTAGGTGTGAGATAGAAAGTGTTGGCCGAACTGGCTCCACTTAACTATTCACTACTAGGTATGACTTTTTATTTAAAAAAAAGAATAACATGTTTATGTGTAATCTCTAGCATCGTGTGTGTGCGCGCGCGCGTGCGTTCGTGCGTAGATCTCGCTCCCTTGTGAGGAGGTGCACTCTTTGCATGGTGGTGAGTACGTTCCCCTTCGTGTATGGTGCGTGTGTTGCGTGTAAGTTTATTCATAGTGTGGTAAACATCTCACGAGGGTGGGTGAGTGAAATTAGGTCTCTAAGGGAAGTCTGAACCACTATACAAATGATTGTCTATTGGTATGATTGGTCTATTTCTCCTCATCCCTCATTCCTTGTGATCGTGATAGTTCTCATCTAACCTAGTCAACATCTCGAATTTCTTAGAGTGTTAGATTAGCAAATATCTTGTTAATGTGTCACTAAACTCAATTCACCTCCCTATTGGGTTTGTCATATATCGGGCTAACAGTTCTCAACCAGATTTCATCTAAGACAGAAGCTATTAATACTCTATAAATCTATGAGTATATTTCTCTTTCATATCCATTGTGGTAAAGTCCCATAACTCAAGCTTCCCTGGTGCCTCACTCCAACCCAAATGAGTAGCAATATCCAGATTTCAACAACTTTGCAACATTGAATTAAGGCATGATCTTGGTCTTCATCTCCATGTCCACATCCATGGTTGTATCTAGAAGCAATTATCCCCATCTTGTCAAGATTGCCACCAGTCGATAGTCTTCAACTTCCAGAGAAGAAATTTGATTTTTGTTGTGTCGGCCATTTTCAAATGTAGCTCCTAGGTTTATCACTTACTCATTGATCATGTTGTAGGGATGGGTTGACGTAACTGATCTAACGACAAGTGAATCCATTTCCCAACATTGGAAGCCCAATAGAAATAGCACATATATAAGCCCAAAGCCCAACACTTGGGGTCAAATATCCAGGAGCCCAACATGATCAAGTACGCTAATCATTTACATTGCAGCCCACATCAAGCTTAAATGCCCATCAAAAACTCTATACATGTATTTACCTAAGTCATGGCGAATGATGAAGGTAAAATTTGCATGTGAATAAAAAACTCCGTGTGGAGAAAAATAAGTCCAAATTCATGTTCGATTTCGTCTCCACTTTATTTAATCTTCTAATATTCACCAGATTTCACAACGCAAGCCAATATTTTCAACTATAATCGTTAAGCTCTAGTAGAAAGAGATGGACATGTCTAATCTATATTGGGCTTTTTCTTCACCCTCTTTAGCGTTCCAAAGATACGTTACCATCTTTTTGATCAAGTCAAACTTTTACATTGTTATCTTTGAAAACTTAGCCTATAAAAAAAATGTATGCCTTTAAAGGATCCAATATATTTATTCTTTCTCACGACACCATTTTCATCTATTGTTGAACAAAACGAGCTTCATAATTTAGTAAGGTGTCTGGTTGTTATTTTCTCTCTTTTTTTTCTCTCAAATTTAAAAATAAGAATAAGAGACTCTCTAATCCCGTTTGGTGTTCCTTTCCTAAATTTCAGGGAGGGAGTTAACTCTTCATTAAACTTCTCCAAATAAAAAATAACTCTTTCCTTATTTTTTTCAAAAAAACTCTCTCCCATAACCACTTTTCTCTCTCACACACATACCTCACTCCTCTTTCTCTCCCTCCCATAACCACTTATCTCTCTCTCTTCAACCACCTCCTAATAAGGAAACTCTATACTCTCTTAAATATTATTTAGATTTTATCAAACATGTCAAAAGTTACATTTTATAAATTTAAAAATTATGACAAAAATCATAGTGAAATATTTTTTAAAGGAGAAATAGTCTTAAGAAAAAAATTACTCCCAAACACCTTATAAGTTAGTAATGAAGCATCATTGGTTATTATATATACACCCTATCTTTGTCATTCCATTTCATTTCTCTAAACTAGGGAGAGTGCAAAGAGATCCATCAATTTGTTAGATCCTTCCATTCTAAGAAATCTTAAGAGAAAGAGGGAGAGTCTTACCCAAGGTCATAAGAAGTCATTAGTATATAATCTATACCATTATCCATCCAAGTGTAAATCAATGATAAACTAATCGGTGGATATTGCAACATCATTTTTTCCTCTCTCTCTCTCTCCCTAATTTTTGACTTTTTTTCCATTTAAAGAAACTCATAAGAGGGATTTCATCACAGGTTGATAAGATTCATCTTATTAGCCATTATTGGCTAGATTAGTAGGGATCAATCTCAGAGTTGTGGGTGTACCCAATTGTCTTTTGTTTGTCTTTTATTGTCTCGATGTTTCCACCATGTTTTAAACATATCCCACTCAAGTGCCAACCCCAAAACTCGATCATTTAATAATCTAAATATTTGTGTTTGCTACACCTGTTCTTCGACTTTTTCAACTCTTGGTAAGCACTTCTAGTAGAGAAATTTCCCCTAGGAGCTAGGAGCCGCCATACATAAATGTCATTTTCCCTTGAGCATTAAGGTTTGATAGATCAGCAATCAAGCCCCTTAGAAAAAGGTGGAAAGCAAAGACCTAATTTGTAGATGTTTCAATTCCCATCTCCCTCTAGTAGTGTGTTCAGAAGTTGGACATATTGTACTTTGGCTCATGTCTTCTTCCCTAGGCCATTCACATGGGGCTCTGCCATTGATCCAACCGTTCTTATGTACATGGCACATGGTCTTCTGATATATCGATCCTGTTCTGTTGATCATTTTTTGTTTTAATTATTGATAATTAAATACTCAATGGACAACATGTTATTGTTATATCTTAATTTAATTCTCAGCATTCTAGTTTTCTATGTTGCGTTTGTTTTTTGAATTTAATTTTTTTTATTTTGTTATCATCTAGCTAATGTTGATTTTATTATAGATGATTTTAATACAGAGCCTATCATGGATGATTTTAGTGATATGAAAAAACATCAATTATTGTTCGAGTGAGTTTCAAGTTTCTATTTTCTGTTACAAAAAGCTTTATACAAATGACACCATCACAGAGGACCACGTCAGCAACCCATTCGTCTCCCTGCTCTCTTGTGTTGTTCTTTCAATTGGCTTCCCTCCCCACAAATACACTCCCCCCCCGGCCGGTCTTCTGTTCCACGCCTTGCAGTACTCAAAAAACCACTCCGCAGGTGGGCATTTGGACCTTCTCTCCTCCTTGTCCCCCTCCGTGCTCATGGTCATGGCATCTCTTCCTCCTCTTCCTCCCACCGCGAGCGCCGCTGTGAACGACCTCGCCAAGGCGGATGCCCCGCGGGGTGCCTTATGGGCCCGACTGTGGAGGATCATTTCGCTGATAGTTATGGCAACTCCTCCTCCTCCTCCTCCTCCTCCCACCGCCGGCGCCGCCGTGAACAACCTGGCTAAGGGGAATGTCACGCGGACCACTCGTGGCACTCCCTTGGGACTCCCGTAGTAACTCGAAATTATATATATATATATATGAAAAGAAATGATATATTAAAAGAATGATAAAGGATAAAAATAAAATAAAGTATACAATATTTTCCTTTAAGTTTACAAAGTATCAAATATATTATCACAAACCCTAATCCAACGTGATAACGCGAACGACGAGATTCGTGACACGATTCTGAGAAGGCGAAGTCGTCGACAGTGTAAAGATACTGTAAAAATATTGTAAGGACACTGTAGAAATTAGATTAAGAATGATTAATTATTAACTCTAATCTAATTCTGATTAAGTCATAAACGTCATTGCATATGTCATTAGGTGAGAAATCAAAACTTATTGCGCCGAACACTGCGTCAAAATTCAAATTTTTTATCAAATGTGGGTCGGTGAAATAGATATTTTAGATTAAACTTACTATAGTTTAATTGGAGGTTCTAGCATATAAATAGGACATGATTTCACCCCGCCCATCCCAAATTGCAGTTGTTGGGCGTAAGTAGAGGGAGAATTGGAGCTTGGAGAAGTGTTCTACCTATTTTTCCTCTTCTTCCTTTGATCTTCAATTAGGTAAATTTTCTCTGAGAATAAACAAAATTAGGCCTTCATACTTGTTCATTTGCACGTATACTTCGATTCTATGCAAGTTTTATTCATCATGATCATGTGTTTATAGTCTATTTTGAGATTTATAATCAAAATCGAAGTTTTCACCGTAAGAACAAATTTTGATTTTCTGTCTGAGAACGCGACCTTCACAGAGACCGCAACCTGAACGCGACGCCCCGATAGACCGCGATCCAATGAAGACACCCCGAAGGGACTGGCCTCAATGCAATCATCATGATGACCGCGACCAGGTCACGGTTCTCAAGGAGACTACGACCTGGCCTGCCCTCCGAAATGCATCAGTTTATGTGCCAATCTTCAGTCCATCTCGTTTTACATGTCGATAATTCGAATCATCGATCCCATTCAACTGCAGTATTCCAAAATTTTAATTTTTAAATTTTAAAATCATGTTCCTACCTTAAATTGTCATCCATAAAGAATTGACTAGGTAATGAACTCATGAAGCGATCTTTAATTGTTTAAACAACTATATTTTAATTTTCATAAATTTATGTACATTATTTATTCTATCTGTTGGATCTGAGCTCTATCTGAAAGCTTGAATCTATTTGCAATGAATTTTCTTCACATATGAATATATTATATTATGCAATAATAGTTTCCGTTTAATTTACATGATTACTGATAAGTGTGTATTTTTACGTTTTAATTCATGAATATCTGCATTTTTATGAGCTTAAAATATGATAAATATACACTTCTCACACTTACTGTTGATTTTGAATCAAATGTTTAATTTTTTGAAATTAAATAAATTTTTATGATAATTTTTACGTATTTATGCAGGCACGCAGTTCGAGGAAAACTCTAAGAAAAAGAAAATAAAAAAAAATAAAAATTATATTTTGAATGGGCCAAAAGCTCGAGGATTGGTTCAAAAAGAAAAGAAAAAATTTTAGAACAAAAAATAAAATTATATTGCTTATTTTTTTGGAATTTTCTAAGTATATATAGATATATATATATATATAGTTATATAGATATATATATTTATATAATATATATATATATAAATTAAAAAAATAAAAAGTTCAAACCCGCCCCCGCCCCGCTCCTTCCCGCCTTCGTCGCCCGGCACGGGCGACGATGCGGCGGAGGGCGAAGCGGGGGGGGTGTCGTGGCGGCCCCGGGCGAAGGCAGGCGGGCGGGGCCCGGACACGCGGCAGGCGGAGCGGAGCCGGCGGCACGCGGGCCACGTGCGCCACGCGACACACGCGGCAGGCGGCAGGGGGTTCGGCGCACGGCGGGCCCACGGCCGGCGGCCGAACCCGCCTAACGGTCGGCACAACGCGCCGGCAGAAGAGAAATAAGAGAGAAAGAGAGAAGAAAAAGCAAAAAAATTCCAAAAATCCGAAAAAATCAGGAAAAATGACAAAAGGTTCAGCACATTCCAGCCTACCAAGTTGGGTCAAAAATTAGGTGCACTTGAGTGTTTTATATGAGCAAGAAGAGATTGTAAACCCTATATAAAGGGGGTATCACTTGTAATGAAAGGAGTTAGTTGTTAGAGTTAGAACTAGATGGAGTTAGGGAGAGAGCTAGCTATGGGCACTTGTAATGTAAGTTAGTTCTTTACATTTCTGAAGTTTTTGATTGTTGAAGTTGTGTTTTTCCAAGCTTTTGAAGTCAAATTTGTAAGTTGAATTTATTGCAATACAAGTTTCATTTTGAATTCAGTCTTTTCATAGCCTTATTTCTCATTATTGTGATCCTCATTTCAAATTCTTGTCTTCATAAAAGTTGTTCCTTTTTACGTTTTCTTCAACTTCTCTGTTTAGCATTTCTTCAAATTCGTCCAAATTCATAGAGGTAATACCCATTTTCTTAAGTGCTGTCCTGTGCATTTACTGTTCATCCGTGGTGATACCTTCTTCCATTCATTCATTTTGAAGTCTTTCTAGTCCTCAAATAACTCTGAGTTCTTCATAAGAGTTGTTCCTCTCTTGTATCTCTAAGTTTTATTCTTCTTGCACTTTGTCAAATTCCTCTTCTTTTGAGCTTTAGAATTAAGTTTTCTAGGTGCTGGTTTTCTGTCAATTACTGTTCATCCGAACCAATAGGTCCTAGTTTTTCAAGTTTTTCCTTATCTTCCTTTCATTTTCTGTTTCTGTGTTCTTCATAAAAGTTCTTCCTTTTTCAATTCTCTACAACTTTCATGTTTTCAACTTTTTCTAATTCCATTCAGATTTCAAGTTATTTCATTTCTTCCAACCCCCATTTCCACTTGAATTCTGTTTTGTTTTCACCTTAAAGTTTCAAACTTGTTATCTGCAAACCCGTTCTTCTTAAGTGTTTCAAACATACCCGAAGCGGTGATTCTTCTTCAAATCCTCTCACGGCGTCGACTTCCTAGGCGGAACGATCATCATCAAAGGCTCGGCGTGGAAACGACGACGTTCTTCACTCAATTGGCTAAATTTTCTTTACTTATCCCTTGTCATTTCAAGTTGTAATTTCATTTCCGTTAGTTGTAATCGCACTCAAAACCCAAAAATTGGTTTTTCAAAACACAAGAATATTTTCCAACTAAGAAAAATAACCAAATTCCTTCCCCGTGGGATCGACCCGTACTTACCATTATACTCATGCTTTCAAATCCATAAGTGAGTGAGTGCGGTTATAAATATTTGAAATTTGTGTGGCACGGCAATTTTAACAACGACTGTCGAGCGAGCATCAAATTTTTGGCGCCGTTGCCGGGGATGGAGATACTTTTCATAGTTGGATATTCTTGTGTTTACTTTGTATATTTGTATATTGATTTTTGCTTTCTTTACTTGTGCAGGAAAACGAAAAAAAATTTGAAAAACAAAGAAAGAGGAAGATCGAATCTGAAATTCCAAGGATATGAAACGTTGTTGAAAGCCCGGCAGCATTGCTAAAGGGCTGAAATCAAGAAACAGGTTCTATCTTTCACTTTCTGAAAAATTTTTACAAAAATCTGAAAATTTCTTGAAAACTCTATAAAAATAAAAAAACAATCAAAACAAAAGAAAAATTTTCATGCTGGTTAGTTAGGTTCATTAACTAAAAACAAAAACAAAAAAATCTTCATTTGTACCAAATAAAAGACCTCATTGCAAGAGTAGAAACTACACTTTCATGCTCTAGGTCATGCATCATTTAGCTTAGAATTTGTCTTTGTTTAATTTCTGCATTGCATTTTGAAGATCGCGAGGGGCAAGGTACGTTCTACTGATCCCAGTCTGGCATTCATTTTTGCATAAAGAACCCCTTGTTTGAAATTGTGGTGTGCATTTCATTTCAAAATACTTTAAGGGCAACACCCCTAACAAGATAAGGTGGGGATTTCATCACCCTCCCTTAGCCCGAAAACCACAATTTCCTTGCATCTCTGCATTACCTAGGCCTTAATAAAAGCCAGTAGACGTTGGCCCTAGGATCACACTGTGATTCCTGTGATATTTAGGTTTATCCTCTTATGAAAACTGGTGTCTAAGGCAAGACGGTCGGATGGCAAACGCCTTAAGCGGGATTGTGGTTTTGTATAATAAGGTCCCTACGAAAGTAGGGGGAACCTCCCACTTCCCCACCCCTTACCTGGCCGGTGGACATACTGAGGGTGAATTTAAGTTCATTTTAATCACTTTGTGAAACCACATTTGTAGGTCTGAGTCGCATCTAGGTCATTAGGATAATTTGTGTTAACTTGTTTGTGTTTGCATAAAAAAAGTTTTAAAAAATTGAAAAAAAATATATAATTTGAAATACTTAAAAAAAATGTAAAAAAAAAATTCATTTTATGGCCATTCATCTTGGAGGGAAACCCACGCCTATGAAGGAGCATTTTTATCCTTCTTCTTACAAGCCCTCCACCTGTATTCAACTCCCCGATATTCACGTTGATCAATATGAGATTCGCCCTAGTCTCATCCAGATGCTCCCATCTTTTTATGGGAATCTCAAT
Source organism: Amorphophallus konjac (assembly GCA_022559845.1). Taxonomy (NCBI): domain Eukaryota; kingdom Viridiplantae; phylum Streptophyta; class Magnoliopsida; order Alismatales; family Araceae; genus Amorphophallus; species Amorphophallus konjac. The sequence goes on along the minus strand of CM040119.1, from coordinate 324,571,101 downwards.
GAAAATCCTTATAGGCATCTAGATGATTTTCTAGAAATTTGCTCACTGATCAAAATTCAGAATTTTAATGATGATGCCCTTAAATTAATTTTATTTCCATTCTCGTTAAAAGATAAAGCAAAATGTTGGTTAAGGAGTTTTCGAAAGATTATCAGGACTTGGGAAGATATGCAGTCAGAATTTTTAAAAAAATTTACCCCATAGGCCAAACCAACATGATGAGAAGGGCGATTACAGGATTTACTCAACGTCCGGGAGAGCAACTTCATGAATCTTGGGTGAGATTAAAGGAGCTAGTGAGTCAATGTCCACATCATGGGTTGCCCAGATGGCAAATTATCTTTACATTTTATGAGGGGTTATCCAATTTTGATAGGCAGATGGTGGATATATATTGTGGAGGGGCATTTTTAAGCAAAAGTGAAGATGAGGCATATGATCTATTTGAGATTTTGAGTGAAAATTCAATAAATCGTGCCTCTATCTCATCTCATCAACAACTTGTAGGACATGTCAAACAGGCGGAAAACCCAATCCACACTTTCATGGAAGTGTGTGAATTCTGTGCCAGTCTCACTCACCATGTGAGTGAATGCCCTACTATAGCCCGACTCTCTCCCGTCATCCAAGCACAGGTCCAAAATTCCCTAGGATTCTCTCAGCTCAAGCATGTTGCAGATGATGATAATCTTGGCTGGAGTAATCACACAAATTTGCCTTGGATGGATTCAACAATCCAAACCCATTTGTCTACACCTCTACCCCAAGCAATTCACGAGCAGCCCATGTATACTCAACTTCATCTCAACTCATCTCACCCCGATTTCGGACTCAATGTCAATACTAAGGGTGATTCACCGGGCCACTACTTTGAAGCTCAAAGCGTGTACTCTCAGTCTACTTACCATGACCCTTCGTCAATATTCAACCAACCCCCTCGATACGTGAATGATGATGATGATGATCCGATGCCTGGCATTTTGGCTCAAGATATCATTATTGGGAGTGAGGGGGAGTGCGCAAGCCATACCATGATGAAGGAAGGGACGGAATTAGGGGATGAATTAAAGAATACAAATGATCCTATTGATATCATCACCCCATTCTATGAATGTTTTGAGATTGAGAATATCACTGAGAAAATTAGTGGCCCAAACAACTTAATTGAGGATCTACATGTCGAGGAGGATTGCTTTATGATTAATAATCATGTTGATTTAGTGGAACTTAATTCTGAATCTTCTCCTCCCTTGGAAGAACTTGATGATGGGGCCTTGTTCGAAAAGTTTATATTTCATCTATCAACCCCATTGTTGGAAAATTTGATTGAGAATCTTCAGGTGAGTGATGAGTATGATGAAAGCTCCGTCTTTGAAAAATTCCCATTTGATCTTACCTTTGATGAAGGGGCCGAGCTGGAACAATTTACATTTGATCTTCCCACTTCATTATTGGGAAATTTGATTCACAATTTTCTATTAAATGATGAGTGTGATAAAGGGGTTTTATTAGAAACTTTCAAATTTGATCTACCCATTGAGCCCGATCCCCTCATGTTTGAATCATTGGATCAATTTGATTCTGGGCTCGTGCTACCCCTGCCAGATGAGCCTCTTCAATATGACATTCTGGGACCTGAGGGGGATGGACCAACAATATTCACTTTTGATTTAACTCCCCATCAGGAAGACAAGTTGATTAGTACCCTTCTAACACATGAGGCTGTTACTGGGAAGACTGTGGCTAATAATGACACTCTTATCCCTAAGCCACCGTTCGATGACCAAGTTCCCAAGGAGGAAGTAGTCAATAAAGAGGTCATCAGGAGGGACGATACAGGTGAAGGGGACCGATGGATTGATATTATGCAAGGGTTATACCTTGATCTTGACAAATTAATGGCCATAGATCATTTTTTGATATCTAAAGCTGAAAACTGGATCGCACACAGGGTTAATGTTACAAACAATCATGTGCGAGTCCTGCCTCTTTCTAGCCCCGGTCCGTACATGTCTACTCTTGTCTTCCAATGGATTAAGGGCTGGAATTTGAAGGAAGACAAGATCACGTGGTGGCTCATTTTAAAATCAACTTGTTGGTTGTTGAGCTACAGTGCGTCTGGCTGAAGACGTTAAATTTAGCGCTTTTTGGGAGGCAGCCCAACGTTTTCACAGTTTGGTGTGCAAATAAATGGCTTCTTGGGAGGCCACCCACGTTTTTTGTGATTTGATGTTTTGTTTTAGTGTGTTTCTTTTACAGCTCTCAGGCCACAACGCAATGAAGCTCTCATCACTTCGCCCGACCCATCAAGTTGTATCCTTCCATCCCAACTATATTATCTCTTTACATGTCCTCTGATCTTTCTACTGTTTATGCCATTGAGAACAATGTCATTTAAGTTGGGGGGGGGAGATAAAGTTCAAAATTTTCAAAAATTTCAACAAAAAAAATTTTTCTTGCTTTCTTGAATTGTCATGTTTAACAACAGTTTTTCCCTGCATTAATGAGTCTTCTGATTCATGTCTCATGAAAAGTGATTCTGGAATAGAAACAACTGGGAAAAGGATGTTGGATAATTTATTTGCTCTAGCCATGGAAAACTGATTTAAGAATCTCTTTAAAGTTCAGATGCACTTTCGAAAAAATAAAATCACGATGCACGCTAATGAAACAAGAAGGACAAGCCTTCTGTTATTTTAGACAGACTGTCTGATATTCTGCATTTTCTGAAGAAGAGATATGTTAGAAGCTTTCTGCCATAGAAAAGTATGAGAAAAAAATAAAGCACCATGAAAAATGCTCCGATTCTGAGTAACCGGGCCTACTTCACCTAAGACGTGTTGAGGTTCGCGTCAAAAGGAAAAGGGAACTTGGATCTGTGGAACCGGGCCTACTTCACCTAAGACGTGTTGAGGTTCGCGTAAAACAGTGAAGGGTAGTGCAGCATCATGTGTGTAAGAAAAAAAAAGGAAAAAGAAAAGGAGAAAAGAAAAAAATATATATATAGTGATCCCAAAAGGGACATATCAATAAGGCAGACAAAAAGCTAGTGTGCATTGAACGCTCTAAGTAAGAAGTGCAGAATTGAAAGGCATTTGTTCAGAATAGCAAGTGGAGGATGCAATTGTCTTCACTGTGGACTTAGCATTACACATGCACAAGTGCTACTGAATTTTGATTAGATTCTTGATCATGTACCTGAATTTCCGACATAAGGCTAGTCTGTGGTAATTACTCCAGATTCCTGATCTTTAGTTAACTCTATGAAAGATGAACTGGAAATGAGGCCTGAATATCTTTAAACTCTTGTTAGTCCTAAATTTTTCATTATGTGCATTGCTAAGGGACTAGCAATGAGTAAGTTGGGGGGTGTGATAAGTGTGTATTTTTATCGTTTAATTCATGATTATCTACATTTTTATGAGCTTAAATATGATAAATATACACTTCTCACACTTACTGTTGATTTTGTATCAAATGTTTAATTTTTTGAAATTAAATAAATTTTTATGATAATTTTTACGTATTTATGCAGGCACGCAGTTCGAGGAAAACTCCAAGAAAAAGAAAATAAAAGAAAATAAAAATTATATTTTGAATGGGCCAAAAGCTCGAGGATTGGTTCAAAAAGAAAAGAAAAAATTTTAGAACAAAAAATAAAATTATATTGCTTATTTTTTTGGAATTTTCTAAGTATATATAGATATATATATATAGTTATATAGTTATATATATTTATATAATATATGTATATATATATAAATTAAAAAAAATAAAAAGTTCAAACCCGCCCCGCCCCGCTCCTTCCCGCCTTCGCCGCCCGGCACGGGCGACGATGCGGCGGAGGGCGAAGCGGGGGGGGGGGGGGTGTCGTGGCGGCCCCGGGCGAAGGCAGGAGGGCGGGGCCCGGACACGTGGCAGGCGGAGCGGAGCCGGCGGCACGCGGGCGCACGTGCGCCACGCGACACACGCGGCAGGCGGCAGGGGGTTCGGCGCACGGCGGGCCCACGGCTGGCGGCCGAACCCGCCTAACTGGTCGGCACAACGCGCCGGCAGAAGAGAAATAAGAGAGAAAGAGAGAAGAAAAAGGGCTATAAAAATTCCAAAAAAATCCGAAAAAAATCAGGAAAAATGACAAAAGGTTCAGCACACTCCAGCCTACCAAGTTGGGTCAAAATTAGGTGCACTTGAGTGTTTTATATGAGCAAGAAGAGATTGTAAACCCTATATAAAGGGGGTATCACTTGTAATGAAAGGAGTTAGTTGTTGTTAGAGTTAGAACTAGATGGAGTTAGGGAGAGAGCTAGCTATGGGCACTTGTAATGTAAGTTAGTTCTTTACATTTCTGAAGTTTTTGATTGTTGAAGTTGTGTTTTTCCAAGTTTTTGAAGTCAAATTTGTAAGTTGAATTTATTGTAATACAAGTTTTATTTTGGAATTCAGTCTTTTCATAGCCTTATTTCTTATTATTGTGATCCTCATTTCAAATTCTTGTCTTCATAAAAGTTGTTCCTTTTTACGTTTTCTTCAACTTCTCTGTTTAGCATTTCTTCAAATTCGTCCAAATTCATAGAGGTAATACCCATTTTCTTAAGTGCTGTCCTGTGCATTTACTGTTCATCCGTGGTGATACCTTCTTCCATTCATTCATTTTGAAGTCTTTCTAGTCCTCAAATAACTCTGAGTTCTTCATAAGAGTTGTTCCTCTCTTGTATCTCTAAGTTTTATTCTTCTTGCACTTTGTCAAATTCCTCTTCTTTTGAGCTTTAGAATTAAGTTTTCTAGGTGCTGGTTTTCTGTCAATTACTGTTCATCCGAACCAATAGGTCCTAGTTTTTCAAGTTTTTCCTTATCTTCCTTTCATTTTCTGTTTCTGTGTTCTTCATAAAAGTTCTTCCTTTTTCAATTCTCTACAACTTTCATGTTTTCAACTTTTTCTAATTCCATTCAGATTTCAAGTTATTTCATTTCTTCCAACCCCCATTTCCACTTGAATTCTGTTTTGTTTTCACCTTAAAGTTTCAAACTTGTTATCTGCAAACCCGTTCTTCTTAAGTGTTTCAAACATACCCGAAGCGGTGATTCTTCTTCAAATCCTCTCACGGCGTCGACTTCCTAGGCGGAACGATCATCATCAAAGGCTCGGCGTGGAAACGACGACGTTCTTCACTCAATTGGCTAAATTTTCTTTACTTATCCCTTGTCATTTCAAGTTGTAATTTCATTTCCGTTAGTTGTAATCGCACTCAAAACCCAAAAATTGGTTTTTCAAAACACAAGCATATTTTCCAACTAAGAAAAATAACCAAATTCCTTCCCCGTGGGATCGACCCGTACTTACCATTATACTCATGCTTTCAAATCCATAAGTGAGTGAGTGCGGTTATAAATATTTGAAATTTGTGTGGCACGGCAATTTTAACAACGACTGTCGAGCGACACCAATTACGCATTTCCAATAAGCGTTGTAGATGCTAATTGACCAAGAAAGTCCGGTGTCTAAGATTAGAGGTTAACAGGCAAACGCCTAAACGGGTAAGTGGTTACTTAATTAAGACATTGTGAATGCATGCATGAAGTGACTCCCACAGTCTCACCTCTTACCTGGCCGTGATTTCCTTAATTTTTTGCTAAGCACCTGACTATGAAACACTCAATCTAAACTTGTTTTACAAATTTTTTTGCGAAAGCCGATCGTATCTTGACTAGGAACTCATTCTCTTTATTGTATTAATGTCGTTAAACATGAACATTTAAATTATCTTTGAACTTCTCTTGTAAACTTCACTCGTACATCTTATACTACATATCCTTAAAAGGGAAATTTTGCTAGATCTGTACTTTAGTCAAAAACTATCATTCGGGGGTGTAGGAGCTAAGTGTCATATAGGGTAAGATGCTATGCTATGGGAGTCATCTCTTGAGGCCAGAATGACGCAAAGTGCTACATAGTAGGAGCCACCTCTTGAGCTTGTAGATATCATCTCTAAAGTCTTACATAGCTGAATATTTAGTTGGGTGCTATACTACGCTTCATCAGCTTTTTTTTAAAATTCGGTGGGTCATTTTATTACTGAATTGTTGTAGAAATTACTTGGGACTTTTGGGTTCACCTGACACTCGATGCTTGGCAATTTTGGGGCCCTGGCGAGTAAAGCTCAAAAATACTTGTGCTTGAGGGAGTTGAATGATCATGTGTGACATTAAACCAATTGACATGCAAGATTCAACTAAACAATTCACTTGTTATATACTTGACTTTGTTTAAATTTGTACATGACATTGTTGACTGAATTAGTTAACATCTTAGTTATATGACTAAATTTATCTTCTCTACATGTTATTTATCTTCATGCTTACAAATGAATTCCATGATATCTATTCTTCAAATTCATGACTTCCTGATCTTGATTTCTATTTCACTTATCACTTGTTTTATTACCTATTTTTTATGAGCATATAGATTTATCCAATATACTAATCACTTTAAGTTACCTAGTAAAGAGATATATGCCCTACTAAACTTTTAGCTCACCTTGCATGTTTTGATAATTTTTCAAGAAATTCCAAAGATGACGAGAGTAGACTAGTGTGATTGAGAGTGCCAAGAGTCTTAGAAGATTTTCTTCCTAGACTTTCTACTTAGAGAATAAATGTATTGAGTTTGGATAGTGTTGAAAAACTTTGAAAAGCTATTTGTAGGAAATGTCAGATTTTATAATAAATATATGGCTTTGTCCATTTTGTTGTTCATATTCATCATATGTATCTCAATAGACATGTTTATAACTCATCATGTCTCGATATTCCACAATCGGGGCGTGACAATTTAGTTGGTATCAGAGAAATGGTTAATAAGAGTTTAGGGCATTAAGAATCAGTTATTAAGACCCTAGGTTCCTCACACTATAGAACAAAGGTTAGTAATACTTATCCCATAAGATTAGGTAGAGACTTGAACTAGGTACTAAGACATATATAGTTAAGTTATTTAATCCTTATAGTTGTTTTTGCAGAAGTTCTTAGTTGTTGAAAATGACAATTGAGCATGCACAATGGAGAGAGATGCAAAGGATTGTGTAAGAACTAACTCAAGCCCTGCAACAAGTCGCTCAAGGAGTAGCTCACCATGGAGTTAGAGAACTACACCTGAACTTCTGAAATATGAATCCCTCGAGTTTCAATGGTTCCACTGACCCGAATGAAGCTGAGCACCGGGTCAAAGAAATAGAGAGAATATTCAGAGTGATGCAATACTCTAACCAAGACAAGGTTTTGCTGGCGACCTTTCAACTAGAAAGGGACGTTAGAGCTTAGTGGGAATCGGTGGAAGCAACCTTACCTGATCCCCAGATCACTTGGGATGAATTCCTAGAATATTATAACAGCAAATATTGATGAACAAAACGAGCTTTCTAATTTAAGTTAGTAATGTCGCATCATTGGTTATTATATATACACCATATCTTTGCCATTCCATTTCGTTTCTCTAAACTAGGGAGAGTGCAAAGAGATCCATCATTTGTTAGATCCTTCCATTCTAAGAAACCTAGAGAGAAAGAGAGAGAGCCTTACCCAAGGTCATAAGAAGTTATTAGTATATAATCTATATCTTAATCCATCCAAGTGTAAATCAATGATAAACTAATCGGTGGATATTGTAACATCATTTTTCAATGATAAACTAATCAGTGGAGATTGCAACATCATCATCTCTCTCTCTCTCTCTCTCTCTCTCTCTCTCTCTCTCTCTCTCTCTCTCTCTCTCTCTCTCTCTCTCTCTCTCTCTCTCTCTCTCTCTCTCTCTCTCTCTCTCTCTCTCTCTCTCTCAGTTTTCCCTTTTTTCCATTTAAAGAAACTCATAAGAGGGATTTCATCACAGGTTGGTAAGATTCATCTTATTAGCCATTTTGGCTAGATGAGTAGAGATCATTCTTAGAGTTGTGGGTGTCCCCTTCCACACACTTAGTCTACGCAAGAACCAAGGTCATGCCCAATTGTCTTTTATTGTCTTAATGTTTCCACCATTTTTTAAACATATCCCACTCAAGTGCCAACTCCAAAACTCGATCATTTAATAATCCAAATATTTGTGGTGTTACACCTATCCTTCTACTTTTTCAGCTCTTGGTAAGTACCATGGTTTGTGGACTCGGTCTAACTCGAGTCGACTCGGGCGTGCCGTACCGTATCTGGAAAACCTCGATACGGTGCGAATCGTCCCGAGTCAAGTCGAGTTAGGTCGAGTCACAGTGAGAGAGAGTGTGTTTTTGAGAGAGAGAGAGAGGAGATATCGTACCAGATCAAGGAAGATTCGATCTAATACAGGTCATCGAGTCGGCGAACTCTGATAAGCACTTACTTCTAGTACAGAAATTACCTATAGGAGCTAGGAGCCACCATACATAAATGTCATTTTCCCTTGAGCATTAAGGTTTGATAGATCAGCAATCAAGCCCCTTAGAAAAAGGTGGAAATCGAAGATCTAATTTGTAGATGTTTCAATTCCCATCTCCCTCTAGTAGTGTGTTCAAAAGTAGGACATATTGTAGTTTGGCTCATGTCTTCTTCCCAAGGCCATTCACATGGGGCTCTGCCATTGATCCAACCGTTCTTATGTACACGGCACATGGTTGTACTAAATACCAGGTCTTTTGATATATCGATCCTGTTCTGTTGATCATTTTTTGTTTTAATTATTGATAATTAAATACTCAATGGACAACATGTTATTGTTATATCTTAATTTAATTCTCAACATTCTAGTTTTCTATGTTGCGTTTGTTTTTTGAATTTAATTTTTTTTATTTTGTTATCATCTAGCTAATGTTGATTTTATTATAGATGATTTTAATACAGAGCCCATCATAGATGATTTTAGTGATATGAAAAAACATCAATTATTGTTCGAGTGAGTTTAAAGTTTCTATTTTCTATTACAAAAGGCTTTATACAAATGACACCATCACAGAGGACCACGTCAGCAACCCATTCTTCTCCCTGCTCTCTTGTGTTGTTCTTTCAATTGGCTTCCCTCCCCACAAATACACTCCCCCCCCCAGGCCGGTCTTCTATTCCACGCCTTGCAGTACTCAAAAAACCACTCCGCGGGTGGGCATTTGGACCTTCTCTCCTCCTTGTCCCCCTCCGTGCTCATGGTCATGGCATCTCTTCCTCCTCTTCCTCCGACCGCGAGCGCCGCTGTGAACGACCTGGCCAAGGCGGATGCCCCGCGGGGTGCCTTATGGGCCCGACTGTGGAGGATCATTTCGCTGATAGTTATGGCAACTCCTCCTCCTCCTCCCCCCACTGCGGGCGCCGCCGTGAACGACCTGGCTAAGGGGAATGTCACGCGGACCATCTCGTGGCACTCCCCCTGGGACTCCAGTAGTAACTCGAAATTATATATATATATATATATATATATATATATATATATATATATATAATATTTTCCTTTAGGTTTACAAAGTATTAAATACATTATCACAAATCCTAATTTAACATGATAATGCGAACGACGAGATTCGTGACACGATTCTGAGAAGGCGAAGTCGTCGACAGTGTAGCGATACTGTAAAAATATTGTAAGGACACTGTAGAAATTAGATTAAGGATGATTAACTATTAACTCTAATCTAATTCTGATTAAGTCATAAATGTCATTGTATATGTCATTAGGTAAGAAATCAAAATTTATTGCGCCGAACACAGCGTCGAAATTTAAATTTTTTATCAAATGTGGGTTGGTGAAATAGAGATTTTCGATTAAACTTACTATAATTTAATTGGAGGTTCTAGCATATAAATAGGGCATGATTTCACCCCGCCCATCTCAAATCGAAGTGGGCGTAAGTAGAGGGAGAATTGGAGCTTGGAGAAGTGTTCTATCTATTTTTCCTCTTCTTCCTTTGATCTTCAATTAAGTAGATTTTCTTTGAGAATAAACAAAATTAGGCCTCCATACTTGTTCATTTGTACGTATACTTCGATTCTATGCAAGTTTTATTCATCATGATCATGTGTTTATGGCCTATTTTGAGATTTATAGTCAAAATCGAAGTTTTCACCGTAAGAACAAATTTTGATTTTCTGTCAGAGAACGCGACCTTCACAGAGACCGCGACCTGAACGCGACACCCCGATAGACCGCGATCCAACGAAGACACCCTGAAGGGACTGGTGTCACGCCCCGACGCGGAATATCGGGTCGTACAGTTAGAAACTAGCTAGAAATAACATTAATAAACTAAACTAAACAATTACACAGGTGCTAAGAAAAGAAACAAACCTATTGATCAAGATGATTCCAATTTATTACAATAACCACACTGCTAACACACGATCAAACATGACTCCCAATTTGAATTCTAATACAATAACTGACTCCAAAAGTAACAAAGTGCTAACACAACTCTAAGGAAATAACTAGAGGTAAACAACCATGCCCACACGGCATCTACTAACAGGTACACTCAAGATATCACTCATGCCCTTCCCCATCGGTATGCGCATCATCACCTGAATAGCCTGGAAAGGGGGGAAAACAACAACTATGAGCTGACACTCAGTAGGAAATAACAAGCAAGTGTACGTGATTAACAAGTTAATTACATTTTTCATATGCCATGCTAAATAAAAGACGATACAATAAAACAGTGTAATACAAAGATCTTGTAAGGTCAAGAAATATAATGATGACAAGAGATAACAAGATAACAAGTACAAGAATTTACAACATGAGATAGTCATAGAGAATTGGCCAACAAGCAAGTATTTTAAACGTCATTTCAAGCACGATCAAGTAACAAGTAACAAGAGATTTTATGTCATAGACGTTACACTAGTCAAGTACTCGGTGCAATGCCTCACCATCTCATTAACATCCCATGGGCTCACTAATTTTTCGGACGCTCTCCCCAGGTCCAGATCGGGCCCTTATGATGCGTTGGCATTGATTTATTGGATCCAAGATCCCACGTTATCTAGACATTCAGTCAAGTTAAATGGCCAATTAATCAGAGGAATTACTGCCACAAGCATGAGATTTAAGGACTAACTTGTCCTTGGATTCACTAAAATAAAAACTCAGTTATATGGTCACCTTGGGCCGCATTATAAGAATTGGACCAAAACTTAGTCCATGAGGTCAACAAAGAACGACTAACAGTGTACCGTTCAGGTGTGTAAGCAATCCATTCTACTGGGGTAATAATGACTATCTAGTAACTTAACAATCAGTTTAATCCTAATTACCAAGTTAATATACCAAGGATTATCATTTACATTAAGCCAAATCGCCAAAAAGATGATTCAAGATAATAAGGTAAAGAACAAGCTCGCACAGGAGTGAAAAAGTATGCATTAACAGAAATTTAGTTACATAATTAACCATTAATTATGTGGGTTTCTATTTAACCATTGTATGCGTTGCAATGGAGATGGTGAACGGCATGTTTTTACACTATGATTGAATGTAGGGACCAATGTAAATTGAGATCATAGGGTTACATGTATGGGTCACTGATTTCTCAAAAATATAGTTTTCAATTGGACTAAGTTGAATGGGTCGATCCCCTAATGATCCGGATCGATCCTCGGGTCGAAAAACAACAAAATCGGGTCATACAGCACATGGGTCGACCCATTGGGTCGACCCCTGGAACTCCAGGAGTCTGCCTGGGTGATGGGTCGACCCATGGGGTCGACCCCTGCAAAAACTGCTGCATGGGTCGACCCATTGGGTCGACCCCCGCACTGGGCAGCATGGGTCGACCCCATGGGTCGACCCCTGCACTTCCAGAAACGGCCGTGGCTTCCGGAAAACACAAAAAACTCATCCATTTGGGGTCTAAATGGGTTGGGATCTTAACCACATGCTCTAGGGTTCTTAATATACATACTAGGGTCATAATACAAGAGTTTTGAAACACGAATTTTAACAGAAATCAATTGAATCATAACCTATCTGTGATGAACACATGAAAACCTAGTTCTTGACATGCTTCTACTAACTCGTAAGGTTCTCTCAATATATACAACTAAATTTGGGGCTTCTTATATCAAAAGAAAGATACTTCGATGCTGATTCCATCCATGTATGATATGCTATATGGGGATCAAGATATACAACTCAAAATCAGCCCGAAATCATGCTTTTACTCAAAAGAACACAGCATAAATCAAGCCTAGACATGCTCTTACTTCAATCCAAAATTCTCTAAACATGCTCAATAAAATTTGGGGATTTTTACGCCAAATGAAAACTAACATGCTGATACTTACATCCATGTATATTAATTAGAGTTTGACTGTTATAACCTACCTCAATCGAAGAGAGAGAACTTAAAGCCCTAGAATGAAGAACGAACTTGACAGCACCTTAGAAAAATCTCGATATCTCCTTGGATACCTAATGAAATTTAGGGCTTTTACTACCACTGAAAAGAGCTCGTCGAGAGGAACAATTTGATGTATTCATATGCTGATTTTGGTTAAGAAAATCTACCTCAATCGAAGGAACAAAGAGGAGAGGAAGGAGGACGATGGCTGCCGACCCACCTCCACTAAACGACAAAGATCTTCCTAGATCTGAATCCTCTGCGAACCCCACAGCCACCAAATGAAAATAGACACGAAGAGATTTATTTTGATAGCTCATACAGCTTTTGGAGACTTCGGAGCTGGGAGAAATCAACGACGTAAGTTGGTGTTTGAAAACGGCGCCGCCAAGGTTGACTTCAACAAAACTCGGCCGCCACCACACTCTAGGGTTAGGGTTTGGTTCGATTGATAGTAGGCTATTGATCCTTAGATCGTGGCCTTTCATTTGCCACCGATTTGAGCTCATTTGGTTGAGTATTAAGGTCTAATTTGATATTTTAAGATGAGATTAGGTAAAGGTTAACTAAGTGTGCACTTTTGGGCTTAATCTACTAATTAGACTTAATTGTGGATTTTTGCTGGGTCGAACACAGAAGACAAAGTTGATAACTACATGGTCCTTGACCCAATTAGTATGTTTCCAGATTTTTATAAGGTAGTCGAATTTCCACTATTCTATTTTCTAAGGAATTAAATATCAAAAATCCGAAATTCAAGCATTAAATCATTAAAAATTCAATTTTCAGTTAATAAAAGCTTAATAAATACATTGGGCTCAATAAAAACTTTTGAGGTATTACACCCTCCCCTACTTAAGGAATTTGGTCCTCCAAATTCACTGCACTATAACTGAGAGTAGGGAAAGAGATAGATCGCCTAGAATAAGTCGGGATACCGCTTCCGCATAGTATCTTCAGATTCCCAAGTAACTTCTTCGGTCCCACGCCGACTCCACTGAATCTTGACCATTGGTATAGAATGATTCCGGAGTTGTTGTTGCTTCTGATCCAGAATCTTGATAGGTCTTTCTTCATAGGTCAAATCCTCCTTCAATTCAAAATCCACATGTTGAATGATGTGAGTGGGGTCATACACATATTTCCATAACATAGACACATGGAAATCATTGTGTATGCCAGACAACTGAGGCGGTAAAGCCAATCTGTAAGCAACCTCTCCCACTCTATCCAGAATCTCGAACAGACCAATATATCTCGGACTGAGCTTGCTATGAATGCCAAATCTTCGAATCCCTCTCGAAGGAGAGACTTTCAGAAATAAATGCTTCCCAACTTGAAATTCTAATGCTCTTCTCCTTATGTCGGCATAACTCTTCTGTCTTGATTGGGCTACTTGTAACCGGTGTCGGATAACACGGATGTTCTGTGACGATTCTGAAATAAGATCCGGTCCAAGCCATTGCTTCTCACCTATCTCATCCCAACATAATGGGGAACGATAACTTCTTCCATACAATGCTTCAAAAGGAGCCATTTGTATGCTGGATTGCTAACTGTTGTTGTAGGCGAATTTAATTAATGCCAAGTGATCACTCCAACTGCCTCCGAAATCAATCATACATGCTCTAAGCATATCTTCCACTATCTGGTTGGTTCTTTCAGTCTGTCCATCTGTCTGCGGATGAAAAGCAGTACTAAAATTCAGACGAGTACCCAAAGACTCTTGTAGTCCCTTCCAGAAATGTGAAGTAAATCTAGGGTCTCTATCAGACACAATGTTGACTGGTATGCCATGGAGCCTTACCACTTCCTTCAAATATAAAGCAGCCAATACATCAACTGTCCACTTGGACTTAATGGATAAGAAATGAGCTGACTTTGTCAATCGATCGACAATCACCTATATTGCATCAAATCCATCACGAGTCCTAGGTAGACCCATAATGAAATCCATGCCAATGCTCTCCCACTTCCATTGGGGTATGTCAAGTGGTTTCAACTTTCCTGTTGGTCTGAAATGTTCAGCCTTGACTTGCTGACAAACCAAGCATCTACTCACGAAGTCTGCAACTTCCCTTTCATATTCGGCCACCAAAAAGATCTCTTCAAATCCTTGAACATTTTAGTGCCTCCAGGATGAATGGTATATCGGGATCTATGTGCTTCCTCCAGAATCTTGTTCTTTATTCCAGCTTCATCAGGTACACAAGTTCTACCCTGGAATAACAATCTTCCATCGTCAGCCATCATGAAGTCAGGTCTGCTGCTCAAGCTTCCCTTGATCTCTACTAGCTCGGGATCATTATCTTGCAGAGATTTGATTTCCATCAACAATTCGGGCTTAAGTTGAATCTGTGCAATCATAACCCGATCATTATCAACATTCAGATCCAGGCTGGCTAATTATTCTAATAGCTTCCACTCTTGTAACATGAGACTGGACAATCTAGCCACAGGCTTCCTGCTTAATGCATCTACCACAATATTGCCTTTGCCAGGATGATACTCGATCGAGAAGTCGAAGTCTTTCAAGTACTCCAACCATCTTCTCTGCCTCATATTGAGTTCCTTCTGAGAAAATAAATATTTCAGACTCTTATGATCTGAAAACACTGTGAATGTTTCTCCATACAAGTAGTGCCTCCATATCTTCAATGCGAACACCACTGCTGCTAGTTCCAAATCATGAACAGGATAATTCTCTTCATGCTTCCTCAACTGCCTAGGAGAATAGGCTATCACCTTCCCATGCTGCATGAGTACACAGCCTAAACCAATACCTGAAGCATCAGTGTATACCACAAAACCTCCTTCACCAGAAGGTAAAGCCAATACAGGTGCAGTAGTTAAACAATCTTTCAAAGTCTGAAAGCTTCGCTGACAATCATCTGACCAATCAAACTTGTTCTCCTTGCGGGTTAATCTTGTAAGAGGTACCGCAATCTTGGAGAAATCTTGAATGAATCTGCGATAATAGCCTGCCAGGCCTAAGAAGCTTCTGATTTCAGTCACACTAGTAGGCTGCTCCCAATTCTTCACTGCCTCCACCTTTGAAGGATCCACAGAAATACCTTCTTTGGTGATGATATGTCCGAGAAAGGACACCTCTTGCAGCCAAAATTCACACTTACTGAACTTGGCATATAGCTGATGATCTCTCAACAGTTGCAATGCCATCCTCAGATGCTCAGCATGCTCCTCCTCATTCTTAGAATAAATCAGGATGTCATCAATGAATACCACAACCCATCGATCAAGATAGGGCCGAAATACATTGTTCATCAACTGCATGAAAGCTGCCGGTGCATTCGTTAGACCAAAAGGCATAACGACAAATTCAAAATGACCATACCTGCTGCGGAAAGCTGTTTTATAGATATCCTCTTCCTTAATCCGCAACTGATGATATCCAGATCGAAGATCGATCTTAGAAAAATACTGAGCTCCCGCTATCTGGTCAAATAATTCATCGATCCTCGGCAATGGATATTTGTTCTTGACAGTCTGCTGGTTCAATTGCCGATAATCGATGCACACCCTCATCGAACCATCTTTCTTCCTGACGAATAATACAGGGGCTCCCCAAGGAGAAGTACTAGGGCGAATGAAACCCTTCTCAAGCAATTCCATCAACTGTTGCTTTAACTCCCTCAGTTCCGCAGGAGACATACGATAAGGAGCCTTGGAAATAGGAGATGTGCCAGGAAAGAGATCAATAGAAAAGATAACTTCCCGCTCAGGCGGAAGTCCTGGTAGTTCCTCTGGAAAGACATCAAGAAAATCTCGGACGACAGAAATGTCCTTAATCTCAATCTGCTGCTCAAGGGTTACACAGACAAAGGCCAGAAAAACCTCGCATCCTTGCCTCATCAGCTTATCAGCTCGAAGAGCCGAGATAAGTGATACAGAGTTATGGTGCTTAACTCCCACAAAAGAAAGTCTCAGGTGCCTAGTAAAAGACACGGAGCTAGAACTACAGTGAACATTAGCCTCATATCTAGCCAACCAATCTGCTCCTAGGCTTACATCATAATCCTTCATGTCCATGCAAACTAAATCAGCTGGTAAATTCTGTTCACCAATCATAACCGTACTAGAAGGATAGAAGTATTGTATTGCCGATCTAGTACCAATAGGGGTTGATATTTGTAACGGAGAATTTATCAAAATAGGTTCCACAGCTAAAGACTTAGCAAATCTCCAAGAAATAAAGGAATGTGTGACACCATTATCAAAAAGAACAAATGTTGGCTTGTCGAGTATAATAAGAGTACCTTCGACGAGTCCACCGTCCTCGGCGGTTCCTGCTTCATCTGCATGCAAAGCTTGAAGCTTGCCTTGCGGTTTCTTGATGCCTTGAGGTTTTTCCGGTGTATCTTGCTCCGATATAAGAGGACAATTAGGGATACAGTGCTCTTTACTCCCACATCGCAGACAGGCGCCTAGCTTGCGCCAGCACTCATCCATCTTATGACCAGGACGATCATAAAACTTGCACACGCCCTTGAATGGAACAATAGGGCCGGGCTTCTTGTCTTCGTGCTTCGGCATCTTGCCCTTCCACGATCCAGAACCACTCCACGAACCAAGCCCACTAATAGGCCTCTTCTTGGTATACCCGGGTTTGACATTCCCGGAACCCGTAGGTAGTTCCTTCTTGGTGCCTTTTCCACGGATTCTCTCCGTCATCTCAAGAGTATCTTCTAGAACTTGAGCTTTCCTCACCATCTCAGAATAGGTGGAGATTTCCATCGGTGCCAATTGATTGATATAATGCAGCTTCAGCCCATTAAGAAAGCACTTAGCCTTCATCTTCTCGGTAGATATCAAGTGGGTAGCATATCGAGATAGCCGAGAAAATTACGCTTCATACTCCGCCACGGACAGACCTCGCTGTTTCAGGGCCGTGAACTCCGCCGCTTTCTTCTCTTACACTCTATCAGAAAAATACTTGCTGTTAAAGAATTCCTCGAACTCTTCCCATGTAACTTGCTGGTCACCAAGGGTAGCCTTCACGGAATCCCACCATGTTCTTGCATCACGTTCAAGTTGAAAGGTTGAGAGAAGGACACGTTCTTGATTGCTGCATTGCATCACTTCGAATATCCTTCCCATCTCATCTAGCCAGTGCTCGGCTTCATCGGGGTCAGTCGAGCCTCCAAATCTCGGCGGATTCATTCCTCGGAAGTTCCGATATAAGTCACCAGTGCCATGGTGTGGCGCTCCTGCTTGAGCCACTTGTTGTAAAGCCTGCGTAAGTCCTTGAACAGTACGCTGCAAGTTCCTCCATTCCGCACGGTCAGCTGCCATTTCAATGGCCTACACGAGGAATAGATTACTTAGGTTCAATAAGATAGATAATAACACGATTAAGATACGAACTTAACCCGAGTTTCTACCCAAATCTCACCAGGTCAGGTTCTTAGACTTTATCAAGGTTAGGGGTCCTATGCTATCACTTAGAACCCTAAAACTTAGAAAACCTAGAACTTAGGAAAACCTAGGAATGTGAAACCTAGGGCTCTGATACCAACTAAACTGTCACGCCCCGACGCGGAATATCGGGTCGTACAGTTAGAAACTAGCTAGAAATAACATTAATAAACTAAACTAAACAATTACACAGGTGCTAAGAAAAGAAACAAACCTATTGATCAAGATGATTCCAATTTATTACAATAACCACACTGCTAACACACGATCAAACATGACTCCCAATCTGAATTCTAATACAATAACTGACTCCAAAAGTAACAAAGTGCTAACACAACTCTAAGGAAATAACTAGAGATAAACAACCATGCCCACACGGCATCTACTAACAGGTACACTCAAAAGATATCACTCCTGCCCTTCCCCATCGGTATGCACATCATCACCTGAATAGCCTGGAAAGGGGGGAAAACAACAACTATGAGCTGACGCTCAGTAGGAAATAACAGGCAAGTGTACGTGATTAACAAGTTAATTACATTTTTCATATGCCATGCTAAATAAAAGAAATAAAAGACGATACAATAAAATAGCATAATACAAAGATCTTGCAAGGTCAAGAAATATAATGATGACAAGAGATAACAAGATAACAAGTACAAGAATTTACAACATGAGATAGTAATAGAGAATTGGCCAACAAGCAAGTATTTTAAACGCCATTTCAAGCACGATCAAGTAACAAGTAACAAGAGATTTTATGTCATAGACGTTACACTAGTCAAGTACTCGGTGCAATGCCTCACCATGTCATTAACATCCCATGGGCTCACTAATTTTTCGGGCGCTCTCCCCAGGACCAGACCGGGCCCTTATGATGCGTTGGCATTGATTTATTGGATCCAAGATCCCACGTTGTCTAGACATTCAGTCAAGTTAAATGGCCAATTAATCAGAGGAATTACTGCCACAAGCATGAGATTTAAGGACTAACTTGTCCTTGGATTCACTAAAACAAAAACTCGGTTATACGGTCACTTTGGGCCGCATTACAAGAATTGGACCAAAACTTAGTCCACGAGGTCAACAAAGAATGGCTGACAGTGTACCGTTAAGGTGTGTAAGCAATCCATTCTACTGGGGTAATAATGACTATCCTGCAACTTAACAACCAGTTTAATCCTAATTACCAAGTTAATATACCAAGGATTATCATTTACATTAAGCCAAATCGCCAAAAAGATGATTCAAGATAATAAGGTAAAGAACAAGCTCGCACAGGAGTGAAAAAGCATGCATTAACAGAAATTTAGTTACACAATTAACCATTAATTATGTGGGTTTCTATTTAACCATTGTATGCGTTGCAATGGAGATGGTGAACGGCAGGTTTTTACACTATGATTGAATGTAGGGACCAATGTAAATTGAGATCATAGGGTTACATGTATGGGTCACTGATTCCTCAAAAATATAGTTTTCAATTGGACTAAGTTGAATGGGTCGATCCCCTAATGATCCGGATCGATCCTCAGGTCGAAAAACAACAAAATCGGGTCATACAGCACATGGGTCGAGCCCTGGAAAATTCCAAGGCATGGGTCGAACCATTAGGTCGACCCCTGGAACTCCAGGAGTCTGCCTGGGTGATGGGTCGACCCATGGGGTCGACCCCTACAAAAAATTGCTGCATGGGTCGACCCACTGGGTCGACCCCCGCACTGGGCAGCATGGGTCGACCCCTACACTTCCAGAAACGACCGTGGCTTCCGGAAAACACAAAAAACTCATCCATTTGGGGTCTAAATGGGTTGGGATCTTAACCACATGCTATAGGGTTCTTAATAGACATACTAGGGTCATAATACAAGAGTTTTGAAACATGAATTTTAACAGAAATCAATTGAATCACAACCTATCTATGATGAACACATGAAAACCTAGTTCTTGACATGCTTCTACTAAATCGTAAGGTTCTCTCAATATATACAACTAAATTTAGGGCTTCTTATATCAAAAGAAAGATACTTCAATGCTGATTCCATCCATGTATGATATGCTATATGGGGATCAAGATATACAACTCAAAATCAGCCCGAAATCATGCTTTGACTCAAAAGAACACAGCATAAATCAAGCCTAGACATGCTCTTACTTCAATCCAAAATTCTCTAAACATGCTCAATGAAATTTGGGACTTTTTACGCCAAATGAAAATTAACATGCTGATACTTACATCCATGTATATTAATTAGAGTTTGGCTGTTATAACCTACCTCAATCGAAGAGAGAGAACTTAAAGCCCTAGAATGAAGAACGAACTTGACAGCACCTTAGAAAAATCTCGATATCTCCTTGGATATCTAATGAAATTTAGGGCTTTTACTACCACTGCAAAGAGATCGTCGAGAGGAACAAATTGATGTATTCATATGCTGATTTTGATTAAGGAAACCTACATCAATCAAAGGAACAAAGAGGAGAGGAAGGAGGATGACGGTTGCCGACCCACCTCCACTAAACGACCAAGATCTTCCTAGATCTGAATCTTCTACGAACCCCACAGCCATCAAATGAAAATAGACACGAAGAGCTTTATTTTGATAGCTCATACAGCTTCTGCAGACTTTGGAGCTGGGAGAAATCAACGACGCAAGTTGGTGTTTGAAAACGGTGCCGCCAAGGTTGACTTCAACAAAACTCGGCCGCCACCACACTCTAGGGTTAGGGTTTGGTTCGATTGATAGAGAGTTATTGATCCTTAGATTGTGGCATTTCATTTGCCATCGATTTGAGCTCATTTGGTTGAGTATTAAGCTCTAATTTGATGTTTTAAGATGAGGTTAGGTAAAGGTTAACTAAGTGTGCACTTTTGGGCTTAATCTACTAATTAGACTTAATTGCGGATTTTTACTGGGTCGAACACAGAAGATAAAGTTGCTAACTACATGGTCCTTGACCCAATTAGCATATTTTCAGATTTTTATAAGGTAGTCGAATTTCCACTATTCTATTTTCTAAGGAATTAAATATCAAAAATCCAAAATTCAAGCATTAAATCATTAAAAAATCAATTTTCAGTTAATAAAAGCTTAATAAATACATTGGGCTCAATAAAAATTTTCGGGGTATTACAACTGGCCTCAATGCGGTCATCATGATGATCGCGATCAGGTCACGGTTCCCAAGGAGACTACGACCTGGCCTGCCCTCTAAAATGCATCAATTTATGTGCCAATCTTCAGTCCATCTCGTTTTACATGTCGATAATTCGAATCATCCCGTTCAACTGCAGTATTCCAAAATCTTAATTTTTAAATTTAAAATCATGATCTTGTCTTAAATTGTCATCCATAAAGAATTGACTAGGTAATGAACTCATGAAGCGATCTTTAATTGTTTAAACAACTATTTTTTAATTTCCATAAATTTATGTACATGATTTACTATATCTGTTTGATCTGAGCTCTATCTGAAAGTTTGAATCTTCTTGCAATGAATTTTTTTCACATATGAATATATTAGATTATGCAATAATAGTTTCCGTTTAATTTACATGATTATGCATTTTTAACAAACTTTGTAGATGCCTAGTAATTGACCAAGAAAGCCCGGTGTCTAAGATTAGAGGTTAACAGGTAAACGCCTGTTGGCACTCAAAATATGATCGTTGGCGACCAAACCGCAAAGGCGAATGATACGGCCCACCGAAGCACAGAAGCCGATAAAGAACAACCTATTGAAGACTTCTCAAGCTGCCAGGGCCTCGAGTCACCTGGAATGAACACAGGGGACTTCACCTCGAGAGAGTCGAGATGAATCCACAACCAACCGGCAGTGCGACCAAGCCTGCCTAATGATCCGGCATCGACTCCGTCCTGCCGCTACCCTGCACCCATCGCCCGACCAAGGATGACGGTCTACCCGGTGGCTCGCCACCTGAATGAAGACTCTCCTAAGGCAGAAGAACGTCGTCGGCCCTTCACAACAAGGAACGGAAGGCTCCGTTGGCCGAAGTCCCCGATCATCCGACACGGGTTCGGCTTCTCGCCATAGTGGGCCCGTTAATGGCCGAATGGTCGTCGGGCAAGGCGGAATTATCCCGGATGCCATACCGTCCCGTAAGGAAGCTTTGAGCATGAGTCGGGGCTAGCCAGAAGCACAAATCATGGTGCCGAAGGCCGTGTCAGCAAAAAACCCGTGTGCTCAAGTCAAACACACACGAAGTTCGTAATAAGGCCGTACGTCATGCCGAGAGCCTCGTCAATGCCCCGTCGAGGTTTTTCAAGGACAACGGCAAGAGGAATGGCCAACGGTAACCCCCGGAATCATCCCCGGACTCATCAACTAGCCTTCGGCAACTAGACAAGGCTAATACGGTGCCAGGGTCACTGGAGCGCCCCTTAAATGGCGCCGTGAAAATTGGCGCGCCTAGAGGCTGCTTGCCTGGCGTTACCTTCCTCAGCGCGCTCCCCGCGGCGCCGAATTAGCCTGCAACTATAAAGCATGACTTGGTTCGACCAAGTAAAGGGCCGGATTGGAGAGAGTCGTTACTGGAAGGAATTGGGAGAAGGAGAGTCGAGTGCTCGTCGGGGAGGTGGCGCCACCAATCAGAGTGAAGTAGCGAAGGGTTTATTGGGGAGAAAGCTCTCCTTCGGAGAGTCTCCTGCCGCCGCCACTCTGCTCGACCCGAAGCTCCCGTCGCCGGAGAAGAGGAGTATCTACTCTCTGTCTGCTTAGGTGGGTCGCCGTGGTGTCCCTCGTCGATCCCCTTTCACCCATTTTCTTTTTCTCATGTTGTAGTGTAAGTGAGAAGGGGGGGGGGGGGGGGGCGATGATATGAGCCTTTCTTCCTCCCCCTTTTCATCATCTTTCTTTAACCCCCCCCCTTTCTCTCTGCAACTCCTCCCGTGAGGGTGATGCAAGCGATGCCCGAGCAACAACGCCGGCATCAAATGCAGTGGTTTGCTGTGAGTTCTTCGTGAATGAAAAATATGTGCATATGCGTTGACGGTGTATGATTGATGTTGTCCATTCTCCATTTTCTTCACGCCATCTCTTCTGTTTCTCTTTGCGTTCTCCTTTTCTTGGCCATGGAACTGGCGTCGTGCTACGGTGCCAGCATCGGAATGAGTAGTACATCATTTTCTTCCCGTCTGTGCATTTAACCATTTGGCTGAGCGAAAGGTCTCTCGGATCCGTTTCCCTCGGCGCCGCATATGCCCCCTGTGATTCACGGGCTACATCAATCACTTTCCCCTCCCCGGGGGTTTCTCTTCCGATCGAATGTCAAAAAATTTCATCGTTGGAGGTGCATCCATATGTATGTTCCTTCAACCTGTTTTGGGCTATCCTCGTAATACCCCCTCTGTCCTCGACCATGAACAGAGGAAGATTAGGCCATCCCCATATTTATCGTCACTGCTTTCTAAGCATCGTCTAATGAATGCCGCATTAACCTGTTAACATTTACATGCGTATATGTATGTGTACCTATAAGCATTAGCATCAGTCTGCCAATTATGCAAGTTCTCCCGCCGAGCCGTTCTGCTGTTTCATTAGTGGGATTCAGTGACCCAGGGAGGGGGAACATTCCCCTGATCTTTTCATCCTAATTTCTCGGTCTGCAGGAGTCCATTTGCCAATAATGGATCTTCGAAGGCCAATGAGTGCATAGAAACGGGCTAATCCCAACACAGTCAAATCCACAGTCCTTAACGGATATTGTGGTGTCCGTGGGTTGTGTGCCCCTCGTAGGCTAGCCCTCGGGGTTTCCTCCCATATCGGTCGTCCCGATTTGGACACGATATCTACTCAGGTCGCGTGCCCCTCGTAGGCTATCCCTCGGGGTCTTCCCTCCCACTGTGAGTCGCGCCATCTGTCTACTTTCTACCCACGGATTCGGTGCCCCTAGTAGGCTAGCCCTCGGGGTTTTCCTTTCCGTTTGGGTTTGTCGGCCGCTGTTGTGCCACCCGGCTTTCAGGGGTTGCTCCGTCACGTGAGTACTCCCCGCTTCTCCCCGACAATCCTCCGGGATGGGGAGATGCTGCCGAAATTTTGACTCGAACGAGTTTAACTCGGAACAATTGCCGCGCTCGAGTATGAACCTCGCGCGAGCCTGTGACTTGACTTCCAGATGGCCCGGAGCCGGTTCGATAAACAACTGACTCAATAAACTTTCAAAATCTCCCAAAAATGTTTTAATAAACCCAAAAATAACTAATAAAAATCTCAAATTACATGAAACTAGGCTAAACCGGCGCCATCGGCATCCGGCGAGCCTTAATACGGCGCGCCCTGAAACGGCGCGCCCTATTCCGGCGCGCCCCAAAGGTTGCCGTGCCATTTTAACCTCCTCCTCTTCACCTACGCCCCATGGCACCATTTTAACCTATTCATATGGTTCTCACGCCATTTTAAACTCTATGCCTACGCGTATCGGGCCGGTTTCATTACGAATCACGTCGTTGTGCTGTCTCAATCTTTTCCTCGCCTTCAGGATGATTTTCAGTGTTAATAATAGAATCAAATAAACCATGTAATCAATAAATTGAATAAATTGGTTTGTTTAGAACCTGAATCAGCGATTCTCATGGCTGCATCGTCATGCTTTAGTCTAAGCATTCATGTCGCATCAATGCATGCTTGAGTGCGCGAACCCTCGGTATATCAAATGGCATTAGCAGAAAGCCGGGCAACGCCCGCCGGGAAGCTCTTATCATGCGTGATGATGGTCTTCAGGCCTAAGTCCTCCGCCATGTACTGAGGGTCCGCCCTAATGAACCATGCAAGGTAGATCATAACATCTTGCATGATCATTCGCATCCTCTGCATCCTTTATTCCGGCCTCGACAGCCCATTATCTCGGCAATTAATCAAAGGTTTTTCCTCCCCGTGGGGGATGTAATTAACGCCATAGCCTTTATGGTATGGCAGACTGCTGGTCTCGATCGAATCTTACTCTCGCCCGACACGGGTCAGAATGAGCGCGCAATAAACTTGTCACGTACGTGACTGGCACGCCTGTGCAGTCAATCAGTCAGTTAATTACCAATTAGTTAATTGGTTGATAGACACGTGAAATAAACCAAATAAACCCAAAACGATAATAGACCAACAAACAGAACGGAAATCCCATTGCAAATAGTCTGGCACGCCCGGTGGGACCAGAGTCACCTTTCATCTCTTTGCCGAGATACTTGGGCTTCGAGGCCCTCCCAAATGTTGCTGATCGTTGGTTTGTTTGTCTTTGCAGGCGAACGATGATGATGTTGTGTCTCTATAGTTTTGATGATGTCAATATTCATAAGTCATTCTTTGATAATGGTATTAATGACTTGCTGTTGTGTTTAATGAAATGAACATTTCTGTTGGTGATTGCTCTTGAAAATGTCTTGAAGCATTCTGTTCATCAAATGGTATTTGAGGTCCATGCATACGAGCATGATTGTGATTGTTGTACTTCACTGGCCTATCTTTGTTCAAAGTCCATACACTGCATGAACGCACACATAAGTCTGTACAGCCTTTGCATTGCACATACTTTGAAGTCTATACATTGTTTGTTTAACTTCAGCCTTTGCATTGAAGTCTATACATTGGATATGGTTGTGCATCACAAAGTCTATACATTGCTGTTGCATTCACGCTAAGTCCATACACTGCATTTGGGCATTGTTCTTCACAGAAAGTCTGTACACTGCTTTCTCATGCACGCAATCAAAGTGTGTACAACCTATGTTCGCATCGGTTAAGTCTATACATTTGCTATGGCTTGTTCATGCATCGTTCTCGTCAAGTCTGTACATTGCTTGACAGCACGCCTGAGCACTCATCGTCAATATACACACACTTCATTGTGCATGCATGCATCATCTCATTAAGTCTGTACATCCATTAGCTGATAGCTGAGCAAGTCTATACATTCTTTAGCTCAGTTCGCAGCTGAGTCTGAAGTCTGTACAGCCTGTTCTTCATACAAGTCTGTACATGCATTAACTGTGAGCATGGCATAGTCAGTACATTGTTCGTTGCAAGCCATTGTGCACGCATGACTAAGTCTATACATTGTCTGCCCTGGACACATAAGTCCATACATTGCATTTGGGCATCAAAGTCTATACACGCTATCAAAGTCTGTACAGCATCATCGTCTCTTCTTATGCACACATCATTTATCAAGTCTATTCATTGTCTAGCACACACACGTTCAAGGTCTGTACATCCGACCATCTCATTCAGCGTCTCACGCATTTATCAAGTCTATTCATTGTCTAGCACACACACGTTCAAGGTCTGTACATCCGACCGTCTCATTCAACGTCCCCTGCATTTAGCAAGTCTATACTTTCTTCACTGTAAAGTCTGTACATTGTCCAGCGTCTCACTCAGCGTCTAAGTGAGTGTGAACATTGCATTGCTAAGTCTATACAATGCATCGTCTCATGTATCGTCTCATGCAACGTCTCTATGTGTAAGTCTATACATTGTCTGGGTGCATAACACAAGTCTATACATCGCCACTTGGCTCGTGGCTTAGTCAGTGCATCCATGCATACATAAGTCTGTACAGCACCGTGTTCACATGCTTCAAAGTCTATACATCGTGTGCTTTGAGCATTCAAGTATGTACACTGGTGTCGTCGTCTGCATGTTTAAGTCTATATAGACTTAGCGAAAGCTTAGCAAGTCTGTACAGTGGTGTCGTCTGCTGCAGGCACAGCAAAGTCTGTACATCGTTCTGCATGCACACATACACTAAGTCTATACATTGCTTCATGCACTGCACGAAGTCTGCACATTCATTTGGCAAGTCAGTACATTAGTCGTATGTGCATTCACAAAGTCTGTACATGCTTTAGCTTGGCATCACACAAAGTCTATACATCGCTGCATCACTCACGTACAAAGTCTGTACATTGGTGGCTAAGTCTATACATCGCCACATTGTTCATGCATCATCTCTCAAGTCTGTACAGCCATTGCCTTGCAGCATGCACGCTATCAAGTCTGTACAGCCTGCACACACAAGTCCATTCATTGTCATCGCCGCACGCATCGCAGAGTCTATACATTCTCTGCTGATATATTTTATGCAGTAGTTTAGCAAGTATGCACATTGTTTGCACACTGCTCGTACACAGAAGTCTGCACATTCCTTTCTGTTCTGTTCATGCATCCCTCAAGTCTGTACATTGAGGTCGCATGAAGCCATTCAAAGTCTACACATTCTCACATTGTACATACTTGCCTATATGCTGCATCTAAAGTCTGCACACGCTTTGTTAAAAGCCTGAACCAACTCTGTACATCCCTCTAATATCTTCTTATGACTGCTTGACAGGTACATCCTTCGAGAAGAAAATGTTTGGGCACGTGATCTGAGGTTGGCACCTTGCACGTGATCTGAGGTGTACTCTTGACAAAGAGGGCACAAGCCCTACACATGCCCTAGCTGCTGCTGATATAAATAGAAGCGATCGAGCAAGAGAGTGAAAAATCAAGAGAGCAGAGAGTGATAGAAGAAGAGAGCAGTAGAGAGGCAGAGAACAGAATAAGAAGAAGAAGAAGAGAAGAGCAGAGAAGAAAAAGAGAGAACAGCGTGAGAGAAAGAGAAGCAGAGAGAAGAAGAAAGAAGAGGAAGAGAGAAAGAGAGAGAGAGTTCGTGGAGAAGAAGAAAGAAGAATTTATTGAAGATCTGTCTACTGGGCCGTGGATCAAATCCAGGCCAGTCAGCTCCATGGGAGTCACATCTATGTTATTATCATTTCCAGCTTTCTGACTGCTATATTTTCCGTTTCTTGTTTTTACTTTACCTTCCTTGGTTTTGTCTTTTCCGATTCTCTGGTTTGAGATCGGGGTTCCTCCTGTGGACTCAGGAGAAGGGAGACTTGTGTCTCCGGTTGCAAGTGATTGGTGTCGCTTGTGGGTTTCCTCCTGGGTGGAGGAAGAGAGACCTCAGTCTCTGGTTGCTAGTGACGGGTAGTCACTAGTGGTTCCCTCCTGTTTTGAGAAAGAGGGGAGGTAGTTCCTCTGGTCAAGCTGTTAGGCAGCATTTGTTTGCAGACTGAGTCTGCTGTTCTAGCTATTGCTAGTGGAAGCCTCACTCCGGTTTGGAGTGAGGGGTGGATGTAGGTCTGTGGACCGAACCACCTAAAAAATCCATTGTGCAGTGGTTTGGTCTTGTGTGCGGTGTGGCTTGATTATCCATTTGCTTCCGCTAGATGAATGGTTAGGATCACGATTTAATTGCTTTTCATTCACAGTTGATGGATGCTTGAGTTCGGTTTAGTACCAAAGTAAGTTCACTGATTGTGAAAGTTAAGTCCTCGAAAGAAATTCTCATTGAGCTGTTTGATTGTGCAGTTACTGTTTAGTTGAACACTTCCATATTTCAGTCTCAGTAGAACTGAACTTGCTTTCATTTCACATCTCTGAGTGTTCTAAGGTTTTAATTTGGGCAATTTGGAAGAGGGATACATTCACCCCCCCTCTGTATCCATCGCACTGATTTTATCATTTGGTATCAGAGCGAGTGTCTGCATAGTAGGTCCAGCGACCTGCAGATCCGACCCTGCAGTCTTCGGTGCTATCTCACTTTTGGTGCATCATTATTCCTGTTGCATTAATCTGCTCTGTTTCCATCGATGATCCACCGATTTTCAACGGCTCTAATTTTAATGTGTGGTTTGTCAGTCTGCGCAAATATGTTATATCCGTTAATCCTGATATGTGGAAGTTAATTTCACACGGTCCTCACGGATTACCAAAGAAAGTGTCCAAATGGACCGACAGTCATAGATCAAAGGATGGAGAAAATCAGAAAGCTTTGAATCTGATGAAAGCAGCTATTGACAAAGCCTTACATTCTTGCCTTCATGAGCAGGTCTGCTAAGAACATTCTGGATGTGCTGAAGCTAGCTCACAGGTTAAATGGGGACAGATGCATGATGGCTAACGGAAGTAATCAAAGTGGCAGCGATCAAGGCAGCAATCAGAATGAATATGATAATGATGAAGAGGTAAATCCCTTCGAGAATTTTTCTCTAGATGATTGGGAGAATGCATATGCTGAGTTGCTTGAATCTCATGAACATTTAAGAAAATAATACAAGAACTTGAAAAAGAAAAGTGATCGGGGTAGTTCAAGTTCTCCATGTGAAAATTGTTCAAATATGAAGCAATCTCATGATGCATGTTTGTCTGATATCCATATGCATAAAAATCAGAATGAAAAATTGATGAAGGATCTTGAATCTGTTTGCTCTGAACTAAGTAGGCTAAAATCTGAAAATGACTCTCTTAAAAAATCTATTAAAGAAAATGAAGAAAAAATTGGGAAACTTGAGCAAGAGAAGAATTTGTTTGCTGAAAAATTTAATGCTATAAAATCTGTAAATATGGAATTACAAAAAGATCTTGAAAAATAACAAAAAGAATTGAAAGAGTTTGAAGCTGGGAGAGAAAGCAAGGTTAACTCAGAAGATCAGATTCTGACAAATGAGTTAATTCAAAATAATGAGCTTAAGGAAGAAAATGAGAAGTTAAAACAGCTGAACTCTTCAATATCTGAAAGACTTGTAGCATTAGAAAGAGGAAAGTCTGTTCACATAGAAGAGTTTGATAAACTGAGCAATTTGGAACAGGAAGTTGAGAAATATAAAACTGCTAACAAGGTGCTAAGTGAATGTGTGAATTGCAGTGAGCAAGAGATTGCCAGTTATGAGTTACACATTGCCTCTCTAGAATATGAAATCCAAGACTTGAGGAACTCTCTGTCAAAGTTTGTTGATGAACAAGAAAATCTGGACAGGCTGCTAGGAGTTAAGGTGAATACTCAAAAAGAAGGGATCGACTACAAGCCAATTAATAAGAAATCATTTGAAAATAAACTAATGACATCCTTTGTAAAAGAATCAAATGTTGTTACAATCAATGTCAAAGCTCCTAGTGTAGCCACCACTTCACAAGTGAAACACCCCATTGTTCAGAAAAAACAGAAACAAAATGACCTTCAGAAACAAGCTGAAAAGTGAAAAGGTATGTTCATGTGAAGAACAAGCAAAGAAACAATCATGTTGATGCTGTGCATGTGACACATAACCTAAACACACACACACATGCACACAAAAGGAAAATGTCATGCCACTATTGTCATAAACTTGGACATCTAATGCATGAATGTAGGTTGATGGAAAAGGATGATCTGAGTGCTAGAAAATATCATGATAAAAATCCTTCATTTCAGAAAAAAGGAATTGAATGTTTTCATTGTGGTAAAATGGGTCACATTGCAGCCCAATGTTGGCATGCTCAGGGAAGGAAGTCTAACTATAAATCTGGTAAATTCCCTGTCAATAGAAACACTTCTGGTAGAAATGGATTTGTTTTTGAAAGGAAAACTCTTGCATGTCTTGAGTGTGGTAAGTTAGGCCACAGAGCTAGAGATTATTGGCAAACTAAAAATAGAAGAAGAAATGTTCATGTAAACATCAGAGAATTTCATTCACGTGCACATAGGTTTCATGATTATACTAATGTGCACATCAAGAACACAAAAATTGATGTTTCATGTAGTTATTGTGGTGGCTTTGGGCATTCTATGAATAATTGCCCGATAATGAAAACTGATGATCTATTTGCCCAGAAAAAGTTAAGAGTGCCATTCAAGGGGATCACTATCATTTCAGGACCCAAGACTGCTTGGGCACCTGTTTGTGCAAAATAAACTTCATTTTGCAGGAGTGCCTTGGCGTGAGAATAAGTTGGGGAAATAAACCAAGGCACTCAAAAGAAAACTCATTTCTGAGCTTTTCAGGTAAATTCTTTGCACTTCATGTTCTTAGATTTACTGCATAACATGTTAAATCTATTTTTACACATCCTTTCATGTTCACCATTGTCAGATTTGAATTCTCTGAACTCTCCTCATACATGATTTACATATTGATGATTGTCTGAAATTGCATATGCATACATATCGTGAATGCATTGCACATCATCAACCTGAAAACTCCAAAAACAAGTAACTGACCACATATAGAATTGCATTGGCACTGCATCTCTTTGCATAACCCTGGTATGTTAAATGGTAAGCTACTAAAAGGTAGGTGAAATCTGTCTGGAGGTTCTTACTATGTGTGATATGGTCCTTTACACCAAGTTCTCCGCCTAGTACCATGGGTCATATTGCTTGATAGGTGTGGACACTCAAAATTTTTGCGGACAACGAGCACATTCTAACTCTAGTCATTTTGAAGCGGACGAAGGAAAAGAAGAAGGTTAGAAATGAAAGAATAAATAATGGAAAAGAAAAAAAGGATAAAAAAAGAAATAATAATAAATAATAATGAAATAAAATAGATAATATATAAATAAGTAATATATATATATATATGATTGTAAATAAATAAATAAATAAAAAGGGGGGAGGACCCACCCTCTCTCTCTTTCTCTCCCGTTGTTTCTCTCTCTCGCTCTCGTTCTCTCTCTCTCACCTTCTCCCCCCTCTCATCCGGCACACCCGCGAGGGGCTTCGCCCGGAACACCCGCGACGGGCTTCGCCCGGCACACCCGCGAGCGGCCTCCGCCGGCACGCCTGCGAGCGGCTCCATCGGCACGCCTTCGGTAGTCTTCGCCCGGCACACCCGCGAGCGGCCTCCGCCGGCACACCTGCGAAGGGCTTCGCCCAGCCCGTCCAACCGGCACACTGCCGCTGCTCTCTCTCCGCCCTGGGTGCCCGCATGATCTTGGCACCCTCCATCCAGAAGACGTCCCTTGATTTCGAGACTTCCGTCTTCAAGAAGGGGAAGATCAGCCTCGCCGGCCATGACGAATACATCGTTGAAAGAGGCATGAATCTCTCTTACATCTGCTGCCCGACGCTTTCAAGGGTACCAAGCAGATAGGTGTCATTAGATGGGGATCCCAGGGCCCTGCCCAAGCACAAAACCTGAGGGATTCCCTCGCTGAAGTAAGACCTGACATTGTGGTTAAGATTGGGGTAAGAAAAGGTTCACGTTCTTTTGCTGAGGCACGGGCTGCGAGGTTTCAGTGAAGAAATTAGAACTCTGGGTGACACCTGGGAAACTGTTTCGAGCAGTGATCTTCTGTTGTTGTTGATTTTTGATGCAACAACAAGCTGATAATTATGAGAAAATATTCTCGCTCATGAAGCCAGACAGCATCCTCGGGCTTTCTCATGGCTTTCTTCTTGGCCACGTACTTGCAGTCACTTGGCCTTGATTTTCCTAAG
This sequence comes from Amorphophallus konjac, assembly GCA_022559845.1. NCBI lineage: Eukaryota > Viridiplantae > Streptophyta > Magnoliopsida > Alismatales > Araceae > Amorphophallus > Amorphophallus konjac. Next base: position 324,539,070 of record CM040119.1, on the reverse strand, counting down.
AACATTAGTGTTATTGCTGTATGCCCCCAAGGGGATGGGCCCATCAGTAAGGAGGCTTTATAGCCAGGGCAAAGAAGTTAATGGTGCAGGGATAAATTCCAGTTTTGCTGTTCATCAGGATGTTGATGGTCGAGCCACTGATGTTGCTTTGGGATGGTCAGTTGCTCTAGGATCTCCGTTTACATTTGCCACCACCTTGGAGCAGGGGTACAAGAGTGACATTTTTGGAGAGCATGGTATTCTACTTGGAGCTATACACGGGATTGTGGAAGCCTTGTTTAGAAGGTACACTGAAAATGGAATGAGTGAAGAGGTGGCCTATAAGAATACTGTTGAGTGCATTACGGGAATTATATCAAAGGCAATTTCTACAAAGGGGCTGTTGGCTGTTTATGACTCTTTATCTATGAATGGCAAGAAAGACTTCCAGGCTGCATACAATGTGCAACTTTGTCCGGTCGACAAAACAGTTTGGGTAAAGATTTAAGTATGTATAGTCCATGTACAAGCAAACACCTATCTTGCAATCATGAACTTTGTGCATCTGAACCTAGCTGCAGAAGCCCAAGACAACCATGTCCCTACAACATTAGCTACTACACAGAAAACACATCGAGTTCAGGATTGTTGGTGGAGGACATACTATACTTGGCTTCAAGCAATCCCCACATGGTGATACAAGCTTCTGTCGTTATAGGGTGTGGTAACAGGCAAACCGGTGGGTATTTGAACGGAATTGCACCTGATGGCGTTCTTGGGTTAGGACCTGGTGATATTCCAGCCCCAACTATTCTTGCAAGGGAAGGACTGGTACATAATTATTTTTCATTGTGCTTTGGAGAAGATGATACTGGGAGGATATTGTTCGGGGACCAAGGAGTCTCTAGCCAACAATCTACCCCTCTCATTGCCGTGGATGGAAAATACTCCACCTATATTGTTGAAGTAGAGGGATGGTGCATTGATGGTCAGTGTCTTAGACAAACCAGAACCAAAGCATTAGTGGATAGTGGTTCATCTTTCTCTTATCTCCTTGCAAATGTGTATAAAATTATTGTTATCAAGTCTGACAGACCCAGAGGATAATTTTGTGACAATTGGACAAAACATTATGACAGGATACCGGATGGTGTTTTGACAGAAAGAACATGAAATTGGGATGGTCGCACTCCCACTGTCGTGATGTGGACAGCAACCGGACAGTGCCATACTACCCCGCCCGGCACGCTCACCCATCAGGCACCCACCTCAACCGGCACACTATTGCCACCTCTCCACCCGGTGCACCTATATGCCCTCTAGCCGGTGCACTAATCATGATCTCATCCGGCACACTGTTGCCACCCATTGGCCGGTACACTCCCGCGCCACTATCTTTCACCGGCACACTGCCAAACGCCCTCACCCGGTGCAGTACAAACACCCCTGGGCCTTCAACAGCACACTATTTCAAGCCTTCAACGGCACACTATTTCGGGCCTTCAACGGCACACTATTTTAAGCCTTCAACGGCAAACTATTTTAAGCCTTCAACGGCACACTGTTTCGGGCCTTCAACGGCACACTATTTTAAGCCTTCAACGGCACACTATTTCGGGCCTTCAACGGCACACAATTTTAAGCCTTCAACGGCACACTATTTTAAGCCTTCAACGGCACACTGTTTCGGGCCTTCAACGGCACACTATTTCAAGCCTTCAACTGCACACTATTTCAAGCCTTCAGCGGCACACTTCTTGGGTCTTCCAGCAGCACACTTGTGAAGGCCTTCAGCGGCACACCTGCGAGGCTCCCCAGCGGCACGCCTTCCTCAGCCCCCAGCGGCACAGCGTTCAGCCCATCCACGCCGGTCAACGCTCGTAGCCCTCGGCGCGCAGCGAAAGCATGGCACCTTGCTGGGCTGTCCTCGCCCCACCTACTCCCGTCCTCGGCATTTGTTAGCCTGACCAGGGGTATAAGAACCCCTCGCTTCGACGAAAAAGGGGGGGGGGCAGAGAGACGGAAGGATACACACACAGAGGGGGACGGACACAGACACGCAGAGAAAAGAGAAGAAGGGGAAGAAGAAGAGAAGAAGAGGAGGGAGGCGCCTGCCCTCCCGCTGCTCCGTCCACCGCCGTCCACGCAAGGAAGAAGAGAAGGAAAAGAGAGAAGAGAAGAAGAGAGGAGTGAAGTCTGGGAGGGGAGGAGCCCACGCTCCGTTCCCCTTCCCACCTTGTATTTTCATTTCTTTTCCCTTTTTTTTGTTGTTGTCCCCCTTTTATTTTGTTCTTTTGTTTCTCTCTTGCTCGTAGTCTTAGGTCGAGCATGCTTTGCAATGTATTTGACCAGCCACGATAATTCCCTTTCTTTTATGAATGAAAGTCGCCCTCCTTGGGCTCTCTATTGCTTCCGTTGGTCTGTGCCACCGTGTTCTTGACTGTCCATTTCTTTTCCCTTCTCCGGAGTTTGCATTGAGTCTTCGTGTCGATGGTTTCTCCCGGACGCCACACCAGCTTGAGTGGTCTGGGGCCACGAATCTCTCCCTGCAAGGCCCAATCCCTTCATCCGTGCTAGCCCCCTCGGGCCATTTCCCCCTTCTGCCTAGGTTTTTTGTGGGTTTGATCGACCTAGTAGCCTCGGTGCACCGGCACCCTCCCTCAACGGCACACCCATTTGGGGTTTCAACGGCACACCCATTTGGGGTTTCAGCGGCACACCTGCTGCTTAACCTTGACTAAACCCCCAGTAGACCCTATCCAGCCTCAGAGGCGTCTCCCATTCAGCGTTTCTTCCCGGGCTTCCCAAAGTTTTATAAAAGGTGTTGTCGCCATTGGCAAGCACCTCCAGTTGTCGGGTTCCGCCACTCCATGTGGGCGCGTTCCCTGTATCTCCCTTACGCTCGGGTCAAGGGGAGATGCTGTCGAATTTCTGTTAGAAAATAACAAGATGTTAAAAGCCAAATGATGCAACAAACAAATGGGATAATAAATACACATCAAAAAACAACAAAAGCAACAAATAAATAGAGCAACAACAGATTGCAAGAAGAAGGAGAAAAGATTTGTATAAAACTACGCAAAAATCAAAGAGAAGAAGAAAAGAAAAGCCTTAAAAACAAGCAAAAGAGGAGTGGCCCTTCATCGGCACGTCTGTCCCAGCCTTCGCCGGTACGCCCTCCACCCTCGTTGGCTGGTACACCTCTAACCTTTCTTCAGCGGTATGCTCTAACAACCCTTCAACGACACACCTTCTCGGCCCTTCAGCGGCACACTCCTCTCACCCTCCGAAGTGGAACACAATGTATAGACTTTAGATTGATGCACGAACATAGCAACAAGTAATGTATAGACTTTGAGCTGCAATGTACAAACTTTGAACTACAATGTACAGACTTTGGGCTGGCCAACGTACAGACTTTGGGCTGGCCAATGTATGGACTTTGAGCTCCAATGTATAGACTTTGAACTGGAATGTATAGACTTTGAGCTCCAATGTATAGACTTTGAACTGTAATGTATAGACTTTGAGCTGGCCAACGTACAGACTTTGGGCTGGCCAATGTATGGACTTTGAGCTCCAATGTATAGACTTTGAACTGCAATGTATAGACTTTGAGCTGGCCAACGTACAGACTTTGGGCTGGCCAATGTATGGACTTTGAGATCCAATGTATAGACTTTGAACTACAATGTATAGACTTTGAGCTGGCCAACGTACAGACTTTGAGCTGGCCAATGTATGGACTTTGAGCTCCAATGTATAGACTTTGAACTGCAATGTATAGACTTTGAGCTGGCCAATGTACCGACTTTGGGCTGGCCAATGTATGGACTTTCAGCTCCAATGTATAGACTTTGAACTGCAATGTATAGACTTTGAGCTGGCCAACGTACAGACTTTGAGCTCCAATGTATAGACTTTGAGCTCCAATGTATAGACTTTGAGCTACCCAACGTACAGACTTTGGGCTGGACAATGTGTAGACTTTGAGCTGATGAACCTAGCCAATGTACTGACTTTGAGCTGGCCAATGTATAGACTTTAAGCTGGCCAACGCATAGACTTCGAGCTGATGAATGTAGCAAATGTATAGACTTTGAGCTGATGAATGCAGCCGATGTACATACTTTGAGCTGAAGAACGTATAGACTTTGTGTGCTGGTTGAATAGACAACGTATAGACTTTGGGCTGATGAATGTACGGACTTTATGTCGCAGCGACCGGCCAATGTGCAGACACACGCCCTTCGCCGGTACACCCTACAGCTCTCTTCGCCGGCACGCCCCAGCCCAGCTTCCCCCGGCACGCCTCGTTTGGCCTTTCGCCGACACGCTCCCCCTGCGCTCAGCGGCAAGCCTGCTCCAACCCTTCGACGGTACGCCCTCAAGCTCCTTTGACAGCACGCTCCCGTGACCCCTTCGCCGGCACGCTCTCCCCTGTTCAACCCTTCACCGGCACGCTCGACCAGGCCCTTTGCTGGCACACCTACGGCTCCTTCATCGGTACGCCTCCCATAGCCACCACACCTGCCCCTTTGCCGGCACCCTTGGCCAAGCCCTTCCCCGGTATACCTCCTGCGAATCTTCAACGGCGCACTCCCTCAGCCCCCTCAGCGGTGCACCCTTCCACCTTCAGCGGCACGCTCCTTCAGCCCCCGCTCGGCCCTCCAGCGGCCCACTCTCTCTCCAGAAGAATATGTATAATAATAATAATAATAATAGTAATAATAAAATTAATAAAAACTATGATGAATAAATAAATCTGAATATATATATGAAATAAACAAAAAATGTAAAATAATAATAAAAAAGGAGAGAAAATATAATAGTAATAATAATAAACAAAACGGATAAATCATCCAGAATAAATACATGAGAGGGAAATAAGTAATATATATATATATATATATATATATAATTTAAAACCCAGATTAAAAAATGGTAAAATCCACTTTGCAGTCCCGTCTCTCTCGTGACCCGGTGCTGAAGGAACAACAATGTCGCCCTTCCAGGTTGGGCCTGAGTCTTGGGAATTATCCCGAAATGGCCATGGCCCAGACCTCGCCTCGGGCTGACATTCCGATTAAGCCGGACTCGTTTCTCAGGCCGGATCCCTTCCGAGCCACTACTAAAATTACCGCACGCTCGGCAGACATTTGAATGGGTTCACCTCGATTTTTGCCGAGTTTCTATTACGGACATGTGTCTGAACATGAAAAGACCCGTGAGCAACCAATATGTCCCACGGCTCCCTCCCCGACATGGTCGTGAGCCGGCATTGCTCCGGGCCGATAGCCCGTTAAATCGGATTCATTCTAATGGGATTCGTTCCCGTTCTTTCATTGAAACTGCCGTAAACTCGGCATACATTTGTACGGGGTCGTTTCCATCCACATCGTACTTTCAACATGGGCCCTTGCCCGAACATGAAAAGGTCCGTGAGCGACTGACAAAATCGGAATAGAATGAGACGGTCCTCGCCACCCCTGGACCCCTTCCATGGGAATATCAATAAGACCTCCGTGGGCCACGCTTAGACCTCGGGTCCGTCCCAATTGTGGTCGCCGTTCGGCTAATATCCTCGGTCTACAACCCGCTCCCTTCGAACACATTTTCGATTTTGGAGTCTAGTCCTGGGACTCTCCCCCGTTGCCCTCCGGCACCGGAAATATTAATGATGCCCGTGCAAGCCTCGTTCGGACCATGGGAGGCGCCCCCGGTATGGTCTTGACTCGATCTTGCACCGGGCCAATAGATTTACCGGTTTCCTGCTACACTAACCGAGATTTGACCGAATATTTTCGGTGTCTCAGAATAATAAACTTGCCGTATCTCGGCATGCATATGTTCCAGGTCCTCCCGCGACGATTACAATATTCTCAAGCCGGACTCCCGTCTGAATATTAAACGGTCTTCCGAATGACCGACACGTTTCGAACGTCCGCTTCCCTAGACACAGGGCTCTTCAGCCGATTCAAGGGATATTCCCTCGTTGCCCCTTGGCACCGAAAATATTAATGACGCTCATGCAAGTCTTGTTTCAACCGCGGGGGGCCCACCGCAGTATGGTCGCAGCTTGCTCTTGCACCGGGCCAACAGATTTACTGGTTTCTGACCGCTCTGACCGAGGTTTAACCGAACGTTCTCCGCTCTTCCGAACAATAGATTTGTCATACCTCGGCGTACATGTGTTCCGGTTTTCCTGCGACAACCGCGATCTTCTCTAGCCGGACATTCGTCCGAACATTAAATGGTCAGCACACGACTGACATGACCGCGAAGGGTTTTCTTCTCGCCCTCGCGCGAGGATTTCAATATCTCGTAATCGACCTTTCATGCAATTAATTCCCTGGCCATGAGGCCCTGAATCCCGGCGATTAATCACGGGTGTTCCCTCATATGGGGGATGTAAATGACGCCGTGACCTTTATGGCGCGGCGGGTTTTGGTCCCGACACGAACTACACAATCGTCTGACGAAGTCAGATCGAGCGCACCATGGGCTCTTCGGGGCCCGAATAAATTGTCACTTTGTGACTGGCACGCCTACGCACTTAATATACGAATCAACCATTCCCGAATAGACGAGCATAATAAACGAACGAAAAGTGCGTCCACAAGTCCGGCACGCCTGGTGGGACCAAACCACCCTTCATCTCTTCGCCGGGATTCAGGGCCTCATGGCCTCCTAATAAACGATGTTTGCCTGCTTTGATGAATTGCAGGTGCTGTCTTCGCCTGCCCTATGGGGAGAAAAGCCAGACTAGGCGAAATTATCTTTGTCGCCTCAACGATGCTACTCCGAGCCACCTACAGCTTCCAGGAATCATGGGGGGCTGTGATAAAAAAAATAAGAGAAAGAGAAGAGAAGGGAGGGGAAATCAAGCCCCCCCGTTTCCCTCAAGAAGAAAGAGAAGAAAAGAAGAAAAGAAGAAAAGAAGAAGAGAAGAAAAGAAGATAAAAAAAGAGAAAAGAAAGAAGCAAAAAAAAAGGAAGAGAAAGAGCCGACGAGAAAGGGTGGTATGGCCACGTCCGCCGAGACCCGTATTGAATAAAGATTACCATTGTGGGGTTTATGCGGTGGAGCAAACCACTCATCCCCTCCTTGAGGGGGTGAGCGCTCTCCTACACCTCCACCCTGGTCAATCATACAAAAAAGAAGAGAAGAGGAGAAGGGACAAAAAAAAGAGAGAAAAAAAAAGAAAAAAAAAGAGAAGAAAGAAAGAAAGAAGAAAAGATGAAAAGTCGGCCAGCATCGCCAACCAAAAGAGCAAGAAGAAACCCGGCGTCCTGCCCGAGTCTAGGAGGCTCCGAGTCTGTGGTATAATGACCCGGCCATCCCTCCTTCCTGCTGCCTCTATCCGGCACAAAACGGCCCCTCGAGTGGTTGTCACAGGACCCAGCGAGCCACAATTGTAGCTTGATGAATGGCTGTCCACTGTGGAGAATGATTTATAGCAATGAGGCCAAGCACGGCCGCCACTCTCGAAGAGAGCATGCACATACCCCGCCATAGGGGATAAGAAGAAGAGATATACCGCGCCATGGGGGCATAAGAGGCAAAAAAAAGGATATACACCCCGCTCCTGGGGGCACGTGAAGAGATTCTACCCCGTCCGAGGGCACAACAGACAACAAAGCTACACTCCGACTCAGGGACACTCGAAGAAAAGTCTACCCCGGCTTAGGGGCACAAGAAGCAAAACATGTCCCGTCCGGGACATAGAAGCCATAAGAGAATACACCCATGTTCTAGGGGTGTTTGAAAAAGAAACACACACCCCGGTCCGGAGGCATAAGAAGCAGAAGAATTAACCCCGGCTTGGGAGTATGAGAAGAAACAAAGTTGCACCTCGGCTTAGGGGCATCTGAAGAAGTTACATCCCGTCTCGGGAGCACAAGAAAGAGAAGAATACGCCCCGGTCTAGGGGTATTTGAAGAAGAAATATACCCCGCCAGGGGGTATAGAAGCCATGAAGAGTACGCCCCGGCTTAGGGACATCTGAAGAAGTTACATCCCGTCTCGGGAGCACAAGAAAGAGAAGAATACGCCCAGATATAGGGGTATTTGAAGAAGAAACATACCCCGCCAGGGGGCATAGAAGCCATGAAGAGTACGCCCCGACTTAGGGGCATCTGAAGAAGTGACATCCCGTCTCGGGAGCACGAGAAAGAGAAGAACACACCCCGACTCAGGGGCACATGAAGAAAAGTCCACCCCAGCTTAGGGGTGTTTGAAGAAGAAACATACCCCGCCTGGGGGCTTAGAAGCCTTAAAGAATGCGCTCTGGCTTAGGGGCATGTGAAGAAGCTGCATCCCGCCTTGGGAGCATAAGAAGAAAAGAGTCCGCCCCGGCTTAGGGGCATCTGAAGAAGGAATACATCCCGGCCTCAGGGTCCATGAAGCAACATACACCCCCCCCCCCTTTGGGGGCATTTGAAGCAGGACAAACAACATTCCCCGGCTTAGGGGCGCATGAAGAAAGGAATGCACCCCGCTTAGGGGCACATAAGCATAAGAGGAAGAGGCTGCCCCGGCCTGGGGTCATGAGAAGAAGCAGAGTTGCACCCCGGCTTAGGGGCATATGAAGAGAAGTGTACCCCACCCTGGGGCATAAGAGGCAGAAGAATCAACTCCGACTCAGGGGTAACTGAAGAGAAATTCACCCCGTCTCGGGGGGCACTGGAAGCAAGAATTCCACCCCCGCCATGGGGGCACAAGAAGCAACACCCCGATTCGGGGGGGGGGGGGCATGTGAGACAAAGAATACACCCCGACTTAGGGGCATTTAAAAATACATACACCCCCGCCTCGGGGGGGGGGGGCATAAGAAGCAAAAGATACACCCCGTGCCAGGGGCATACGAAGAGGATACACCCCGGCCTGGGGGCATAAGAAGAAGAAGAAACACACTCCGCCACGGGGTCATAAGAAGCAAAAGAATACACCCCGACCTGGGGACACATGCAGAGCATTTACCCCGCTCTAGGGGCACAAAAAAGAGATACACCCCGCCCTCGGCGCATAAGAAGCAGTAGCACATACCCTGCTTCGGGGGCACAGAAGCCGTAAAGAGACGACATACATCCCGATCCGGGAACACATGAAGAAAGGCATACCCCCCGCCCTTGGGACACTTGAAGAAAGAAGCACATCCCGCCACGGGGGCACATGAAGAGAACCCCTCCCGCCTCGGGAGTATAAGAAAGAGAAGAATACACCCTGGTCTGGGGGATTTTGAAGAAACAACACACCCCCTCCATGGGAGACAAAGCTACACCCCTACTCGGGGACACATGCAGAGCATCTACCCCGCTCTGGGGGCACAAAAAAAGAGATACACTCCGCCCTTGGCGCATAAGAAGCAGAAGCATCTACCCCGACTCGGGCACAGAAGCGAAGAGACATACATCCCGATCTGGGAGCATAAGAAGAAAGATCTACCCCGCCCAAGCGGCATTTGAAGAAACAACACACCCCGCCTCGGGGGCACAGAAGCCGTAAAGAGATAAACCCCTGCCTCAGGGGGGCATAAAAAGCAAAAGATGCACCCTCGTGCCGGGGACATATGAAGAGAAGCACTCCTCCGCCTTCAGGGGTAGAAAGAGAGCAGAATTCGACCCCGCCATGGGGGGTATGAGAAACAAAAGACACGCCCCGTACCAGGGGCATATGAAGAAGAAACATACCCCGCCTGGGGGCATAGAAGCCGTGAAGAGTATACCCCGGATTGGGGGGGCATTTGAAGAAGCTACATCCCGCCTTGGGAGCAAAAGAAGAAAAAAGAACCCACCTAGCTTAGGGGCATATGAAGAAGAAACATACCTCGCCTCGAGGGCCTAGAAGCTATAAAGAACACGCCCCGGCTCAGGGGCATATGAAGAGAAGTCCACCCTGGCTTAGGGGTATTTGAAGAAGAAACATACCCCACCATGGGGGCATTTGAAGAGAACTACACCCCGCCTCGGGGGCATAAAAACAAACAAACAAACCCTGGTCTGGGGACAAAGAAGCCAAAAAATACACCCCGCCTGGGGGCACAGAAGCAAAGAGGCAAAACACACCCCTCAGGGGGGGATGCACACCAAATGAAGCTACACCCCAACCCGGGGGCACATTAAGAGAAATACACTCCAGCGCGAAAGCATCAATGAGAAGAGAAGAGCAGAATAAAGAAAGAAGAGACATGAGGAAGCCGTGGTCCTCGAGCCCGCCTCATCACATAAAAAGAAGAAAAAAAAGAGACATGAGGCAAACATGGTCCTTGCACCAGCCTCCACACAAAAGAAGAAGAAAAAAAAGAGAGACATGAGGTAGATGTGGTCCTCGAGCCCGCCTCATCACACAAAAGAAGAGAAGAAAAGGAAAAGAAGACACATGAGGCAGACGTGGTCTTCGAGCCCGCCTCATCACACAAAAGGAAAGAAGAAAAGAAAGAGCAGTCATGGGGCGAACATGGTCTTTGCACCTGCCTCTACACAACAAAAAGAAAGAGCAGTCATGAGGCGAACATGGTCTTTGCACCTGCCTCTCCACAAAAAAAAGGACACACGAGGCAGACGTGGTCTTCGAGCCCGCCTCTCCATAAAAAAAGAGAAGAAAAGAAAGAAAAGAGACATGGGGCAGACGTGATCTTCGAGCCCGCCTCATCACACAAAAGAAGAGAAGAAAAGGAAGAAAAGACACATGAGGCAAACATGGTCCTTGAACCTGCCTCTCCATAAAAAGAAGAAGAGAAGAAGAGAAAGAACAGTCACGAGGTGAACATGGTCCTTGAACTCGCCTCTTCACACAAAAGAAGAAGAGAAGAAAAGAAAGAAAGAGTCCCGAGGCAGACGCGGTCTTTGCACCCGCCTCTCCACACAAAAGAAAAAAAGAGAGAAAGAGTCACGAGGCGAACATGGTCTCGGCACCTGCCTCTCTACAAAAGAAGAAGAGAAGAGAAAAAAAAGACATGAGGCGAACATGGTCCTTGTACCTGCCTCTCTATAAAAGAAGAAGAGAAGAAAAGAAAGAAGTGATCACGAGGCAAACATGGTCCTTGCATCTGCCTCTCCATAAAAGAAGAAGAGAAGAAAAGAAAGAAGTGATCACGAGAATGATCACGAGGCAAACATGGTCCTTGCATCTGTCTCTCCATAAAAGAAGAAGAGAAGAAAAGAAAGAAATGATCACGAGACAAACATGATCTTTGCACCTGCCTCTCCACAAAAAAAAAAAAAAAGAGTCTGAGACAGACGCGGTCTTTGCACCCGCCTCCTCACACAAAAGAAGACGAGAAGAAAAGAAAGAAAAAGTCGCGAGGAAGACGTGGTCTCTGCACCCGCCTCTCCACACAAAAGAAGGAAAAAAAGAGAACAGTCACGAGGCAGATGTGGTCTTTGCACCCGCCTCTTCACAATAAAAAAAAGGAAGAGAAAGAAGAAGAAGAGAAGAAAAGAAAGAGGATCGCGAGGCAGATGGGGTCTTCGAATCCGCTTCCTCACATAAAAGAAGAAAAGAAGAAGGAGAAGTGAGCTTTGAGGCAGACGTGGTCATTCACCTTCGGCCTTTGGGCCACCAAAAAAAAAGGAAAGAAAAGAGACATTTCACTTTGGTTTGGACCCTTCCCCGGCCAGAGAACAAAAGAGGACCCTTCTCTTCGGTTCTCGTATCCTGCTACTCGACGCCCTTCGGCTCAGTCATTCCGGCCAAGGCCCACTATCAGGATTAATACACCCGTCCCGCCGCGCTCTCCGATATCTTTCGGCTTTATAGCCTACTTCTAACATCTCTCGGCTTGTCAGCCTGCTCCCAATATCCCTTGACTTTTTAGCCTTCTTCCCAATATCTTCGGCTCTTGTAGCCCGCTTTCCCCTACTGTGGCTCTTGTAGCCTGCTACCCAATTTCGGCTCTTGTAGCCCGCTTCCCAATATCTTCGGCTCTTGCACCCGCTTCCCCCTACTTTGGCTCTTGCAGCCTGCTACCCAATTTCGGCTCTCGCAGCCCACTTCCCATACTTTGGCTTCTGTAGCCTGCTCTTTCAATTTCGGCTCTTGCGGCCCGCTTACCCAACTCTGGCTCTTGTAGCCTGCTTCCCAATCTCGGCCTTCCACGGCCAGCTTCCTATAATTTCGGCTCTCGCTGCCCGCTTCCCATACTTTGGCTCCGGTAGCCTGCTCTTTTAATTTCGGCTCTTGCGGCCCGCTTACCCAACTCTGGCTCTTGTATCCTGCTTCCCAATCTCGGCCTTCCACGGCCCTCTTCCTATAATTTCGGCTCTCATAGCCCGCTTCCCAATATCTTTGGCATTTGCAGCCCGCTTTCTCAACTCTGGCTCTTGTAGCCTGCTTCTCAATCTCGGCTTTCATAGCATGCTTCCCAAATCTTGGCCCTTGCAGCCTGCCGCTCAGAATCTCGGTTCTTGCAGCCTGCTTTCCCAATTTCGGCTCACGTAGCCCGCTTCCCCATAACTTCGGCTCTTGCGGGCCGCTCCCCATAACTTCGGCTTTTACAGCCCGCTGCTCATACTTTGGCTCTTGCAGCCTGCTTACCTTTGGCTTTTATAGCATGCTCCTCAATTTTGGCTCTTGTAGCATGCTTCCCAACTTTGGCGCTTTGTAGCCTGCTTTCCAACTTCGGCGCTTTGCAGCCCGCTTTCCAACTTCGGCTCTTTGCAGCCCGCTTCCCAACTTCGGCTCTTTGCAGCCCGCTTCTCAACTTCGACTTGTAGCCCGCTTCCCCGACATTCTGGCTTCTATAGCCCACTCCCCTTTGGCCTTCGTGGCCTGCTTCCCGATTTTGGATCCCATAACCTGCTTCCCCGATTTTGGATCTCGTAGCCTGCTTCCTCGATCTTTGGCTCTCGTAGCCTACTTTCCTTAATTTCGGCTCTTGCAGCTTGCTTCCCAACTTTGGCTCTTGCAACCTGCTTCCCTTTGGCCGTCATGGCCTGCTTCTCGATTTTGGCTCTCGATGCCTTCTCTCCCAACCTTTGGCCTTTGTAGCCCGCTTCCCAGCATCTCTCGGCTTTTACGGCCCGCTTCCCTAATGCCCCTTGGCTTTTCTGGCCTACTTCCCGACATCTTTTGGCCCTTATGGCCCGCTCCCCTAATATCCCTTGGTTTCTATAGCCCGCTTCCCTAATCTCCTTTCGGCCTTTCATGGTCTGCTTCCCTAACACTTTTATTATCACTACACCTATACGCAACGACAATACATTCTTACGCAAAAAAAAGGAAAAAAGAAAAAAAAAGAAGAGAAGAAGAGAGAATTGCTTGGCTACCCTGCTTTCATGTTTGCTTAATATAGAATAGTACACCTCCGTGAAATTTTCTAGGACCGTGTTTCCTTGCTAAATAATAATATCACCCCGATTCCGGATGCACGCGTGTCACGTCGTACGCTCGAAGGGAACCCAACTATGGCGGGTGCACACGTCAGGGGGAAGAGTCATGGCTGAATTGCTAAGCCCAACTCACAAAATAAACCTGAGGCAACGCCCCCACACTCAGCACTTAATGTATTCAATAGCTTTTAACCATAGGGATTACTCGAATTCTTTCTTAGCACTCTACGGATGCTCGAATTCCTGCACTCGCGTGAAAGGTGATCGTGAGGAAAAAGCTACCTACCCCCACCAAAAAAAGAGAGAAAAAAAGAAGAGAGAAACGTGAATCCGAGTAGCCAGGAATCCCCATTGAGACATATGAGGAGACTCGCGCGAAATGGTGAAGCGAATTGTAACAAGGACGAAGCCTAGTAGCCGGGAATCCCCATTGAGACACATGAGGAGACTCGCGCCAAACGGTGGAAATGGTGAAGCGAATTGTAACAAGGACGAAGCCTAGTAGCCGGGAATCCCCATTAAGACACATGAGGAGACTCGCGCCAAACGGTGGAATCCGTAATAGAATTACAATAAGGATGAATCCTAGTAGCCTTGAATCCCCATTGAGACACATGAGGAGACTCACGCTGAATGGTGAAGTCCGCTACCAAAATAAACAGACGGGGGCTGTGCGAAGCTACCAAAAATCGAAAGCCTGAAACCTATGTGTAGGCGCTAGGGTAATCTCGAGTGTCACTAGAAAAACCTGCATATCCCTATGGTTAGGGCTCTTTGTTCACACATTTGCACCTCCACGCCATAGAGAATTGCCTCGGGCGAAATGCGTGAATTTAGGCTATGCATGCAAGACATGTGATATCCTCTTGACGGGTGCACCACCCCTCAATTGTGCCTCGTGGCCCGCACCGTGTCTGCGAATTGTGGGTGATGTCCCTATCCCATCCTCTATGGAGGGAATTGCCTTACTTATATTTATGTTATGCCTGCTGATGAATGCTTGCATGCTTGAATAAAAAATATATAAAAAATAAATAATAAAAATGTGTGCATACAATAAACTCAATTTCGGCCATCGAAGCCTACTTTCCCAGCTCCGCTCGGCCCCCATGACCTACCTCTTGCCCTCGTGGCCCGTTAATCTCCCAACTCCGGATCTCGTAGCATCCTTCCCCGATTTCAGCCTTCACGGCCTACTTCCATAACACCAGCTCCGGCCCTTGCGGCCCACTTTCCCGAGTTTGGGTTTCATAACCGGTATCCCCGGTGCATTTTGAATCAACAAACTCTTCTCTCCGTCCCTTCGGGCGACGAATACCCCTTTTGAATCAATGAAACCTTCTCTCTGCCCTCGCGGCTCGTCAATCTCACAACTTCGGCTCTTGAAGCCCGCTTCCAGCCTTGGCTGTTTTGGCCTCCCTTATCGGCCCCTGAGCCGACAGCTTTCAATTATCGGCCCCTGAGCCGACAGCTTTCAATCATCGGCCTCTGAGCCGACAGCTTTTCAATTATCGGCCCTTGAGCCGACAGCTTTCAATCATCAGCCCTTGAGCCGACAGCTATTCACTTCATCGGCCTCCCAGCCGACAGCTATCCAACTATTGGCATCCACGCCAGTAGTCGCCCGGAGTCCTTCAAAAAAAAAGAAGAAAAAAAAGGGGGAAGAGAAGAAGAAAAAAGAAGAAGGAAAAAAGAAGAGACAAGGAAAAAAAAAAGAAGAGAAGAAGAAAAAAGAAGAAGAAAAAGAAGAAAAAAAGAGAGAAAAAAAGGAGAGAGAAAAAAAGAAAGAAAATGATGATGAATGATAGTGAGCTACACCCGCAGGCCCCACTCATTCGTCCCTCCCTCTCGGCACCTGCGGGTGGGGGGCATTTGTGGACACTCAAAATTTTTACGGACAGCGAGCACATTCTAACTCTAGTCATTTTGAAGCGGACGAAGGAAAAGAAGAAGGTTAGAAATGAAAGAATAAATAATGGAAAAGAAACAAAAAAGGAGAAAAAAAAAGAAATAATAATAAATAATAATGAAATAAAATAGATAATATATAAATAAGTAATATATATATATATGTGATTGTAAATAAATAAATAAATAAAAGGGGGGAGGACCCACCCTCTCTCTCTTTCTCTCCCGTTGTTTCTCTCTCTCGCTCTCGTTCTCTCTCTCTCTCACCTTCTTCCCCCTCTCATCCAGCACACCCATGAGGGGCTTCGCCCGACACACCTGCGAAGGGCTTCGCTCGGCACACCAGCGAGCGGCCTCCGCCGGCACGCCTGCGAGCGGCTCCATCGGCACGCCTTCGGTAGTCTTCACCCGGCACACCCGCGAGCGACCTCCGCCGGCAGATCTACAAAGGGCTTCACCCAACCCGTCCAACCGGCACACTGCCGCTGCTCTCTCTCCGCCCTGGGTGCCCGCATGATCTTGGCACCCTCCATCCAGAAGACGTCCCTTGATTTCGAGACTTCCGTCTTCAAGAAGGGGAAGATCAGGCTCACCGGCCATGACGAATACATCGTTGAAAGAGGCATGAATCTCTCTTACATCTGCTGCCCGACGCTTTCAAGGGTACCAAGCAGATAGGTGTCATTAGATGGGGATCCCAGGGCCCTACCCAAGCACAAAACCTGAGGGATTCCCTCGCTGAAGTAAGACCTGACATTGTGGTTAAGATTGGGGTAAGAAAAGGTTCACGTTCTTTTGCTGAGGCACGTGCTGCGAGGTTTCAGTGAAGAAAATAGAACTTTGGGTGACACCTGGGAAACTGTTTCGAGCAGTGATCTTCTGTTGTTGTTGATTTTTGATGCAACAACAAGCTGATAATTATGAGAAAATATTCTCGCTCATGAAGCCAGACAGCATCCTCGAGCTTTCTCATGGCTTTCTTCTTGGCCACGTACTTGCAGTCACTTGGCCTTGATTTTCCTAAGAACATTAGTGTTATTGCTGTATGCCCCCAAGGGGATGGGCCCATCAGTAAGGAGGCTTTATAGCCAGGGCAAAGAAGTTAATGGTGCAGGGATAAATTCCAGTTTTGCTGTTCATCAGGATGTTGATGGTCGAGCCACTGATGTTGCTTTGGGATGGTCAGTTGCTCTAGGATCTCCGTTTACATTTGCCACCACCTTGGAGTAGGGGTACAAGAGTGACATTTTTGGAGAGCATGGTATTCTACTTGGAGATATACACGGGATTGTGGAAGCCTTGTTTAGAAGGTACACTGAAAATGGAATGAGTGAAGAGGTGGCCTATAAGAATACTGTTGAGTGTATTACGGGAATTATATCAAAGGTAATTTCTACAAAGGGGCTGTTGGCTGTTTATGACTCTTTATCTATGAATGGCAAGAAAGACTTCTAGGCTACATACAATGTGCAACTTTGTCCGGTCGACAAAACAGTTTGGGTAAAGATTTAAGTATGTATAGTCCATGTACAAGCAAACACCTATCTTACAATCATGAACTTTGTGCATCTGAACCTAGCTGCAGAAGCCCAAGACAACCATGTCCCTACAACATTAGCTACTACACAGAAAACACATCGAGTTCAGGATTGTTGGTGGAGGACATACTATACTTGGCTTCAAGCAATCCCCACATGGTGATACAAGCTTCTGTCGTTATAAGGTGTGGTAACAGGCAAACCGGTGGGTATTTGAACGGAATTGCACCTGATGGCGTTCTTGGGTTAGTACCTGGTGATATTCCAGCCCCAACTATTCTTGCAAGGGAAGGACTGGTATAGAATTATTTTTCATTGTGCTTTGGAGAAGATGATAATGGGAGGATATTGTTCGGGGACCAAGGAGTCTCTAGCCAACAATCTACCCCTCTCATTGCCGTGGATGGAAAATACTCCACCTATATTGTTGAAGTAGAGGGATGGTGCATTGATGGTCAGTGTCATAGACAAACCAGAACCAAAGCATTAGTGGATAGTGGTTCATCTTTCTCTTATCTCCTTGCAAATGTGTATAAAATTATTGTTATCAAGTCTGACATACCCGGAGGATAATTTTGTGACAATTGGACAAAACATTATGACAAGATATCGGATGGTGTTTTGACAGAAAGAACATGAAATTGGGATGGTCGCACTCCCACTGTCGTGATGTGGACAGCAACCGGACGGTGCCATACTACCCCGCCCGGCACGCTCACCCATCAGGCACCCACCTCAACCGGCACACTATTGCCACCTCTCCACCCGGTGCACCTATATGCCCTCTAGCCGGTGCACTAATCATGATCTCATCCGGCACACTGTTGCCACCCATTGGCCGGTACACTCCCGCGCCACTATCTTTCACCGACACACTGCCAAACGCCCTCACCCGGTGCAGTACAAACACCCCTGGGCCTTCAACAACACACTATTTAAGGCTTTGAACGGCACACTATTTCGGGCCTTCAACGGCACACTATTTTAAGCCTTCAACGGCACACTGTTTCGGGCCTTCAACGGCACACTATTTTAAGCCTTCAACGGCACACTATTTCGGGTCTTCAACGGCACACAATTTTAAACCTTCAATGACACACTATTTTAAGCCTTCAACGGCACACTGTTTCGCGCGTTCAACGGCACACTATTTCAAGCCTTCTACGGCACACTATTTTAAGCCTTCAGCGGCACACTTCTTGGGCCTTCCAGCAGTACACTTGTGAAGGCCTTCAGAGGCACACCTGCGAGGCTCCCCAGTGGCACGCCTTCCTCAGCCCCCAGTGGCACAGCGTTCAGCCCATCCATGCCGGTCAACGCTCGTAGCCCTCGGCGCGCAGCGAAAGCATGGCAGGCCCATACCTGCACCTTGCTGGGCTGTCCTCGCCCCACCTACTCCCGTCCTCGGCATTCGTCGGCCTGACCAGGGGTATAAGAACCCCTCGCTTAGATGAAAAAGGGGGGGCAGAGAGACGGAAGGATACACACATAGAGGGGGACGGACACAGACACACAGACACGCAGAGAAAAGAGAAGAAGGGGAAGAAGAAGAGAAGAAGAGGAGGGAGGCGCCTGCCCTCCCGCTGCTCCGTCCACCGCCGTCCACGCAAGGAAGAAGAGAAGGAAAAGAGAGAAGAGAAGAAGAGGGGAGTGAAGTCTGGGAGGGGAGGAGCCCACGCTTCGTTCCCCTCCCCACCTTGTATTTTCATTTCTTTTCCTTTTTTTTTGTTTTTGTCCCCCTTTTCTTTTGTTCTTTTGTTTCTCTCTTGCTCGTAGTCTTAGGTCGAGCATGCTTTGCAATGTATTTGACCGGCCACGGTCATTCCCTTTCTTTTATGAATGAAAGTCGCCCTCCTTGGGCTCTCTATTGCTTCCGTTGGTCTGTGCCACCGTGTTCTTGACAGTCCATTTCTTTTCCCTTCTCCGGCGTTTGCTTTGAGTCTTTGTGTCGATGGTTTCTCTCGGACGCCACACCAGCTTGAGTGGTCTGGGGCCAGGAATCTCTCCCTGCAAGGCTGTGGAGCGCGGATTTTGTTCCTTTATCGATCCTATCGTTGGTTTATTTGTCTATCGTCTGGTTATTTATTTATGTTTATGGATTTATTGGCGTGCCAGTCACCGTGGTGACGATCTTTTTATTGTGCGCTCGATCTGACTTGGTCAGTCGATTGTGAGGTCCGAGTCGGGACTGAAAGTTCGTCATACCCTGAACGCTATGACGTTAATTACGTCCTCCCTAAGGAAGACAACCCTTGATTAAACGCTAAAGGTAGGAGGAAGACAGCGGTAAAACCACATGCTCAAAGGAGACAAAATTCATCTGTTTGCAAGACGTTAAATGTATTCGGACAAAGCAGGGGTTTGTTAATTACGGGACAGATCCGACGGCATATTCCCACCATCTTGGATGATGCCAAGTGGGGAATAGGAAACCACCCATGCAATGGCAAGGTGGGAACCGTAAAGGATCGGGCATAATTGACCCGGAGTCCGAATAGGGACCGGCATGCCATGGCACGCCCCATATGGGTGCGGTAGCACGTTTATATCCCCCCTTCGAGGGGACCATCGGAGGACATACAAAGGCATGACTCCGTGGGCCGACGGGGTTGAGAGATAATATCACAGTGACCTGGCCAGGTGTGTGTGAATTTCGGCAGCATGTCCCCTTGACTTGGATTGTGCCAAGAGAAGATAGGTCATCACCCACGGAATGCCGGGATGACAACCGAATGAGGATGGGCACCGGGCCCCGGGACATCGCTTGCCTCTGTTTCATCGGTTAATATCCCCTTGAAACCCTTCAGAACGCATGTAACGACATGGCCCTTTAGGTTCATAAGGGTGGAATCCGGATCGGGAATGAGGACTGTAGGGGAGGGAGGCCCTCCCCATTACTATATCTTCTCAGATCATTCATGACGGTCTCATGGCAGTGGGGAGAGAGTCCCCTGACTGGGCTTCATTGGGCCAAGAAGAGGGGTCTCGGCATGGCTTACTGGTTGGCCATGGGGGGTTCTCGGTGTGGCTTCTTGGTTGGCCAAGGGGAGCTCTCGGCGTGGCTTTTTGGTTGGCCAAGGGGGCTCTCGGCGTGGCTTACTGGCTGGCCAAGGGAGGTTCTCGGCGTGGCTTCTTGGTTGGCCAAGGGGGGAGTTCTCGGCGTGGCTTTTGGATTGGCAAAGGGGGGCTCTCGGCATGGCCTTTTGGTGGACAAAGGGGGATCTCGGCGTGGGGCCTTTGGCTGGGAGAAGCTCTCGGCACGGGGCTTCTCGGAGCGCTCATGGCCGCGCCGGGAGCCTAGCGCCGGGAGGCTGTGGGCTAGGGGTTTTTCACGAAACAAGGGCTTGTCGTTTAGCTGAAAGGAAGGGAAAGCCTCTCGGCCTTATGGTTCTCAGCGGGGAAACTCGCACGCATAGAAGATGGAATGCAGAAGGATTTCAGGGCTTCAGAGCTCGATAACGATGCTCTATTTTTGGGATTTCTGGGTTTTGTGGCTCAGATTGAGGCCGAATCAGGGATGTATGAGGAGATTTCATGAAGGCCTCTGCTAGAAGGACGCCAAGGGAGCTGAGAGGCCGAATCATCAGGAAGAGGGGAGACCATCGTCGGGGCCTGAGTAGCTTTTATCTGTATACTGCCAGACGTCTGGGGGGGGTCAAGAGATGGCTGTCTCTGATTCCCCAGACTAGCATGATATCATCTGGGAAGTAAATCTGCGATGAAAGAACCCTTGATGCTGGGACCTCAGACCCTAGTCATTCAACGATTGGAATGAGGATCCGAGGTCGCATTCGTCTGCGGGCTCAAATGTATTTTTTATAGCCGGCAGTCCGGGGAACCAAGAGATTGATGTCTCTGGTTCCCGGACAGCACAAGAGGCTTGAGGAACAGACTCAAATACATACGGAGGGCATGCTATTGAAGGGCATGCTATTGAAGCGGGAAGAGGGGAGAGAATAGAACCCAGCAACCCATTGAACAAGAGTGGGGGTTCTACCTTCATCCCTGTTCGAAGAACAGACCCGACTCCGAAGCCTGAGTCATTTCGCCCATGGGGCATTCATACAAATAGTATGCATACATATGGAGACAAAGGAAGATCGTGTTGCCTAAAATCCATCACGGCCATTGCATTTATTTCATCTCACCATCATTTACATCGAGAAACATAAAGGGGAGGAACAGGGAAAGAATCGTATGAATAATCTAAACATCAAGACTTCGACTATTACATACGGAGAATCAGTAAAAAGAAGAAAAAGAAACATCGAACATGGGGGGGGGGGGAGGGTGGAGCATTGACTCCTCTCCCTCCCCCTATCAGCCCACCTGGAGCCCTTCTTCTTTCCTTTCTTCTGCTTCTTCTTTCGACGGAGACTCTCTCCCTCTCTTTTTCTTTCTCTTTCTCTTTCTGGCTATCTGTTCGCTCTTTTTTTCTTCGTCTCTTTCTTCTTTTCTTTTCTGTCTATCCTCTTTCTTGCTATCTCCTTTCTCTCTTCGAAGGGAGGGGGTTTTATAACCCTTTTCCCTTTTTCTTCTCGGCAGACACCCTCACGGCGCGCTTGAAATAAGCTTCCCGGCGCGCTCGAATCCGGCCTCTCGGCGCCAACTCTGGGCTTCGACACAGGCTTTCGGCGCCACCTTCATACAGGCCCACTTGGGGTTTTTTGAGTGTTTCATCACCTGAAAGGGCCTTTCATTTATGACATGTCTCGTATCGAAATCGTGATTACGATTTTCATCAGTCCACAGACAGGGTTTTATCAGTCCGTAGACAGGGGTTTTATCAGTCCGTAGATAGGGGTTTCATCAGTCCGTAGACAGGGGTTTCATCAGTCCGTAGACAGAGGTTTCATCCGTCCGTAGACAGGGATTTTATCAGTCCATAGACAGGGGTTTCATCAGTCCGTAGACAGGGATTTTATCAATCCGTAGACAGGGATTTTATCAGTCCGTAGACAGGGGTTTCATCAGTCCGTAGATAGGGGTTTTATCAGTCCGTAGACAGGGGTTTTATCAGTCTGTAGATAGGGATTTTATCAGTCCGTAGACAGGGATTTTATCAGTCCGTAGACAGGGATTTTATCAGTCCGTAGACAGGGGTTTTATCAGTCCGTAGACAGGGATTTCATCAGGATTGTCATCTGAACGGTGACAAGACCGGGTATCATCTTATCAATATCGTCACTCTAATGGTGACGAGCTCGGACATCAGCTTTAGTCTGGGAAGACCTCAGCCAGGTGTATAATCTGTGTAGACGATTCTTCTTCTGCTCTATCTTTTCGGGAGCCTTTACCATCTTCATCTGCCGGTGCTGGCTTCATCTTTATCTCATATTACTTCCGTCAGTAAGCCGACATCTGACTTACCCTGACACATCATCCGCGACTTCTTGGACGAAGCAGTAGTACAACTCTTTTTAAAGGGCTGGAAGGTCTCATTAGTCGAGTGACTGCTGCTTTGTCAGTGCTGCCGTCTGAGTGACATTGGCACCGAGCATCGGCTTTGGCCGACAAGGGCTTTAGCCGGGTGAAAGGTTGATAAGCTTCATCATTAGTCTTTCACTGTTGGTCAGACCCTCTTTTCAATTATGCTTCCACCCTTGTTCATTTTTCAGGTGTCAACAAATGCCCCCCACCTGCGGGCGGCGTAAGCGCAGAATAAGCGGCACGGGGGTTGCAGGTGTTTTTCACCATTCGAGGGTATCTTCCTCAATTTGTCTTCAATTCGGTTCTCAGACCTGATCATCTCGCTGTAACAGTATTCTGCACAGCGATGTTTCTCCTCTTCATATTTTCTGTCATTATTTTCAGCATTTGAGGCTTCTCGGCCTGCTAGACCTCCCGGCGCGAAGCTTCTCGACGCGGGGGGCTCTCGGCGTGGCCTGGTCGGCTGGGCTCTCGGCCTGGAGTCTTCTCGGCGCGCCCTGGCCGCAGGGGGCCTCGGCCTGGGGGGTTCTCGGCCTGGGGGTTTCTCGGCGCGCCTTCTGGCCGCCGGAGGCTCTCGGCCTGGGCCGTTCTCGGCGCGCATTCGGCCGCGCCGAGACCCTGGTCGCCCGGGCCCCTATTTAGGGCGCCGAGGCCCTTTTTCTTCTCATTCTTCATCTTTCTTTCTCTTTCTTCAGCTTTTCTCTCCATTTCTTCTCTTCGACGAGAGCCGTCTTCATCCTCTCGGTGGTGGCCGCGAGTTCTTCCGTCCTGGGTATGACGTCTTTTGGGGATTTAATCCCTTTGCTTCCGGGATCACCCCCTCTTGGTTGGTGACTCCCTATTCTTTTTGGGCAGATCCCGAATAAGGGGAGATGCTGCCGAAATTTTTATAGAATCTCATGCTGCAATTTACACAAGACTGACTTTTAATCCATATCTCTTCTTTTGTTTGCAGATATAGCAATGGCTTCTGGCTCTGCTGCTGCATCTTCCGGAGCTGTTGGAGCTAGTTCATCGGCCCAGCCAGACATATCTCGGGCCACAGTAAATTGGTTGAACGTGCACAGCTTGGATTTCGGATATGATAGAATAGCTTCAGTTGACGAATCGTCTGATTCTGAAACTGACACAGTGTCGACGGCCCGGGTATACTCCACGGTGACCGAGACATGCTTCAGGCGGGATAATAACTACCGGCCAGACTTCCTGAAGGATCGCCACTTGATGCCGTTCATACGGACTTTCACAGTGGGTGGCTTGCGAGATTATCGGATAGCTCGCGTAGTTGAAGCTGCCATCCTTGCCGAGTGAGATAGCCTGAAGGAATCAGTGTATCGCAGCAAGGCCATATATCTTCCTGGGGAGAAGCGGGACTGGGATGCAGTCCTTGGAATATCGGAGCTAGAACCGGAGAAGAAGATGCTGATCCGGGCACCGGAATTTACACCTGCTCGGTGGGACAATGCTGGCGGTCGAGTTCATAGGGAGAAGCCCGGCTATGGTATGTTCTTGGCACCTATAAAGTGGGGATATCGCGAAGAGCCCTTCATGCTAAATTGTTCGGCCATTCAGTTCAAGTACCATTTGTCCGCTGGTTGGTTCGGGGACTGCAAAATCACTGACTCCCATCTGTTCCGAGTAGGGGCAGTAGAATTTACTGAGTTTGTTCTGACGGAATATGCCCCTCTGCTGATCAGAGCGGGAGTATACCACAGTGTTTTTGCTTCCAGATTCTGATATCCCATCTCCAGGGGGTTATGCTGTGGGATGTTTGAAGTGTTCTGTCCTTTGTTCAACACTTTTTATACAGCAGAGGGTGAGACATCCCTAGACCTCTGGAGTTTATCATGGCTCTCCGGTCTGCCTATTGACGGTGAACCGTATGAAGAAGTCTGCTTGGCAGACTCTGAGAAAGACAGCTCTGATGGAGAAGGCAAGTACTCCCTTGGCTTCTCTTACCGGTATCTGATGAAGGTTTACCGCTCCATCTCTCTGGCATATAGCAGAGGGTCCTCCAAAGGTTATCATCCCCGAGAGAAAGGTAGCAAACTGAGGGTCCGGATCGGGCAGTGGCTCCAGTACTTCTTCGACGGTCCCCTGAAATATGCAGATTTCCCCTCCGTGGGTCCTGTCGCGAGCAAGCAGATAAGAGCTCCTCGCTATAAATCGGCACTGCCATCTTCATTGCACCATGCGGGCAAAGGTGGTCCCAACCTGGCAGGGGTAGATCCCATCACACACTGTGCAGCTTATTTCACATTCTGGCTGTGTACTTTTGCTCTTCCACAAGGGGACGAGACAGTCATTCGGCCAGAGGCCATATATCCAGCTTGTCAGATGGCATGGGGGATGAAGCTGTCGCTCTGCCCAGTGGCCATGTGTTTGATATATAAATCTTTGGGGGACCTGTACAAGCATCGGACTCCCCGTTCTTTGAGGACCGTGGGTCCTTTTCATTTCTTCAATGCCTGGGTCTGCAGTATATTCCCCGAATTAGCTCCGAGAACCTTGCAGGCGGATACAGTGTCACCCAGGATGATTGAATTTGCCAGCGCTGAGCCTGGTCCCTTTTATGATCAGCTATTTAAAATAAGGGGCCGACTGATAAAGGTACCAGTGGATGCCCCTGGTAGCATACATTTCTGGAGCTTGGCAGCAGGTTTGGCTCCTTTGATTGATCCTCAGAGAGAATGCAAGCTGGAGGAGATAGAAACATATATCCACCCCGTCTCTGGGGTCAACACTGCTCGGCCAATCTTGGAACCGGAGCTGGTGAGATGGGCCATGGCGATTCGGCCCAGTGTTTTGGTTTACAAAAAGGGTGGCCTGCTTCTGTTGGAGCCATACTATCCGTTCCGATTTGGGCGGAACTTCGGTTATGACCAGCACATCCCTACATCAGCTGCTCAATTTCCCCTGGATAGCAGGGCCAAGCATGGGTCCACCATTGTCGGCGACGGCCGGTTGTGGTGGGATTTCTATCATCGTCAGGATGATGCAATCTTCAGGGTGCCCACCGTCTCCAACCGTGTTCCCCGGGTAACATCAGAATATATCAAATGGTGGAACATTCGGACCGGCTTTTTCAGGGATGGCAGGGGTGCTTTCTGGGATGTAGCAGAGCGCTCTTTCCTGAAATAGCAGCCTGGGCCGGTGTTTGAAATCCCCGAGGCCCATCTGAGAAAGCTTTATTCGTAGAACCAGAGGGAGGTAAAGAACTATCTGGCCCAGTGTCGAGCTCTGAAGGAAAAGAATTCTGAGCCGCCGGCTCCTGTCTTTGCCGCTATTAACGAAGACAATTTCATAAAGACCCTGAGACATTTATGCCATGTAGGAGATGCTCGCTTGGAGGCACAACAGTATCCATTTCCTGTTGAAGAGCCGCTCCCGGCAGTAGCTCATTGGAGGGGTCCAATTGATAAATTTCATCCATATAGGACGTTTGTACGCCGGGAAGATAGAACTCAGACGTACTATAAACAAACGTCCTGGCTGTTCATTCTGCTGAGTTTGCATGGATTATCTGCAGAAAGCCCGATAGCTGGCATTTTGAACAAGCCACTGTTTATATCATTTCATTATGTCGATGGCTGGGGCATGGACCATCTTGACTTGTTTCGCTGCCTTGACTTTCGCGGCCATAATGATCTGGCAGCTTTGGTAGAGAAGTGCCAGCTATTTGGTGATGTGTGTTGGCTCATCAAGGAGGCTGCTTCCCGCTCCAAGGAGGTAGCTTACATGTACTGGCCACTTTCTGTATTCTATGACGGCCCGGCAGGTAAGATTTCTTCTTTTCTGATCGCAGTGTTTTCTGCTTAGCATCTGAATTTTGCATCTATTGATCCCATCATCCTTCTGCCATTCTTAACAGACCGGCCCGATATAAAGCGGCAGGGGCTCTACAGGAAGATTATTGCGCAGGCTAAGAAGCCCACTTATTTTGAAGTCCCTGTAGCAGCACCGACTACTACTCCCCTGCCTCCTGGCAAGAAGAGGAAGGCTTCTGCAGTCAAGGCTGCAGTTGGGAAGGCCAGGAAGGCCAAGAAGGCCCATGCTCAGCAATCGGCTTCGATGGCGATGGACACCGGGACCCCTCTCCCGACATTCCCTCATTTGATGAGTTCGAAACTCAGAGGGAGGCTGCTCAGGCATCAGTTCAGGGTAACATCAGTATTCTGCCATTGCATTCTTCATTCTCTCTTGCTGGATTTCAGAGGAGTGTTTAAATCTGACCACTCCTTTTTGCACAGCTCAAGAGCCAGTCGCGGCGCCCTCCGAGGTGGGGACCAGGTTGCCCTCTCCCACGCCGACTAGTGAGGCGGAGGGTAAGCATGCCCTTTTCATCTTTTTCTGTTCATTTCAACTGCTTTTCATCGTCCCTCTCACACGCTTTTCTTTATAGTGATGGCCGGGGAGGAGACTGAGATTACAGGAGCGGCTGGCGATATCACTCAGCCGCGGGAGGGTTACAAGACCCAGGCTAAATGGGGCTTCGCTCCTGGAAGGCGCATAGTTACCCGGTCTTCCTCCAAGCATATGTTGGAATTGATGGCCCCGCCCGTGGACAGAGTAGAAATTTCTTCCAGTAGCTCCGCGGCCGCTTCTGAGGCAAGTGGAGAAGAAGCAGATCTCAGCGGGAGCGATACGGAGGGTGTCTCCAAACCAGAGACCCCATCTGTATGTACTGCCATTGTTTTATCATTTACACCCCCCAAGTTGCTGGTGCCATTTTCAGGAGAGGAGTTACCAGAAGAGTTTGCCGGCCTGGATACCGAGGCGGCTATAACTCCTCCTTTTGTGGTTCCATCAGCGGAGCTTTCTTCTTCCCTGCAGTCTTTTGAGGATATTGGCATCACATTAGAAGTGAGTCTTTTCCCTTTATGGTTTCCTTTTCCCCATTTTTATCTACTACTTGACGCTGCATTGATCCGTTCACAGGAGTCCCCTGTTGCCATCCCGGCGACGAGCGCAGCCGTTGAAGCCACTTTATCCGGCAGCCTGGCTATTGTTCCTGCTTCGGCAGCCGCCTGGGCAGGCGTTCTTGAGATAATTCACCCTGTGCCGGTGAGGGTGCAGTCCTCCACGGACTTAGCATCGTTGGATCTGAGGAATGCAGGGGAAGGCCCGGCTCTCATCAAGGCTTTGGATTTCAGAGCTGAAATGGACCCAGCCAGGGGTTCTGCCTTTATACCAGCTGCAGTGATGACCATCGCTCTCGAATCAACAGTTCCCATAATATCAATCACGGAGAGCGAACCTTTGCCTCTTCAGACTGTGGCCCTCGCAGCCTTGACATTGCAGGAATTGGGCACCGAAATGGAAGAAGGAGAGGTAGCTATTACAGAAACGGGAGTATCGCCTATAACGGCCCCGGAATCTATCTCCGTATTTTCAGAATCTGAGGAGGAGATGCCTGAAGTTGCATCCGGGAGTGTTCCGACGGCCGCCTCCGAGGAGATGGAGGTGGAAGATCTCTCGGCCACGTCAGAGGTTACGGGCAGAGCTCAGTTGGTGGCTTCGGCAGACCTGTCGTCTTCTTCTTCGCAGCCGGATATCACCCTATGGGCGGATATAGACAGTGAAGTAACTTTTGAAGTAGCTCCTCTTCCTTTGCCTGGCTTCACTTCCCCTGAAAGTTTTGTCTGGCAACATCTGGGCATGCTGCGTCAGCTGGTGGAGTCCCAACCTGGACTAACTTATCCACAGTTGAAGGAGATAGCCGGGCGCTTCACCGCCGGCTTACAGGCGATGGGATGTCCCACAGAAATATGGTCCCAGCGGGTTCTTTAATTGTTGAAATTTGTTCACCGCCGGGATTTCTTGACACACATCATGTCGGACAGATTGGCAGCCTTGAAGTTGCAAAGAACGGAGTGCAAGTCTGAGCTGGCAAAGATGAACTCTATCCTTCAGGAGCGACATCGTCAAATGTAGTCTTTGACGGAGCGGGAGCATTTCGTGCGTGACCGGATAACTATCCTGGAAGCCGAACTGTCTGATCTCCGAGCTGAGCTGCCGCAGCTAACAACTTATCGACCGCAGCTCGAGGAAGAAGCAGCTTTATTAGAGGGGCAGGTGGCATCCTTTCGAGACCAGTCTGTTCGACTGCAGGAGGAGGAGGCTCGGCTTCATGAACTAGGAGCCGCCCCTTATGTGGGTCTTCTGGCATTTGAGGATATCTTCCGACAGCCATGAATCATTTTCTCTTTCTTCTCTTCTTTTTTCTTGTGCTCTTTTGTGATACAATGTCCCCTCGGGGCCCTTTATGTACTCACTTCTTAATGAAAAGAAATTTTTGGCTTTATGTGTATCCACCTTCTTTCCATGTGGTTTTATCACTTCAGGGAAGTGGGGTAGTGGTTTTAGCAACCCCTCATGCGAATGGTTCGTATCTGGTAGGAGAGCGTCCACCCCTTCAGAGAAAGGATGGGGAACTCGCTCCACCGCGTGACGGCATCCGAAGAGGTGCTTAAACCGGATTCTGTTGGCAGCGGCAAACGTCCCTCTTGGCAATACGTGCTGTGAGGGAGACAATTTGTAGGAATGTGAAAGAAAGGGTCTTATCAGAATAGACGGAAAGTCTAGACTGGGTAGAGGTTATGGCAAGTGGGGCATTTAAAGGGGACATAGTTTTCATCAGAACAGACATAGGGTCTGAGCCGGATGGGTTTTTATCATTGATCGGGCGAGGTGCCGGTCGATCAACAGTTGGTTTCATCATCGATATTGGGTTTATATCGAAGCAGAGAAGAGTTTAAGTTTTATCAGAATAGACGAAAGGTCTAAACTGGCAGGGTTTATCATTGATCGGGCGAGGCGCCGATCGATCAACAGTTGGTTTCATCATCGATATTGGGTTTATATCGAAGCAAAGAAGAGTTTAAGTTTTATCAGAATAGACGAAAGGTCTAAACTGGCAGGGTTTATCATTGATCGGGCGAAGTGCCGGTCGATCAACAGTTGGTTCCATCATCGATATTGGGTTTATATCGAAGCACAGAAGAGTTTTTAAGTTTTATCAGAATAGACGAAAGGTCTAAACTGAAAGGGGTTAATCGCGGGTGGGACTTTGCCAAGAATGCATAGGTTTCATCAGAACAGTGATGGGTTTCATTGTTGGTGGGACATGCGAAAGGGGGCATGTGGATTTCATCAGGGCAAACGTAAGGTTTGTCCCAGAAAGGCTTTATCATCGGTGGGGCATGGAGCCAGATGACCGACGGAAGGTTTTACCAATGAAGACAGATGAAGGTATCGCGCCGGTTGGCACGGAACTTTTTGAATTACCATATTACTGACCCAAGTGCCCTTTCGGGTTTTCACCAGAGCCAGCCCCCTCTTGCTTTTGCCCACGCGTCCTTTAGGATTTTCACGTGGCGGGGTACCCGATTTTGCCTGCAGTGCCCTTTCGGGTTTTCACCACAGCTGGGTTTTAGCCATTTTTGCCCTCGTTCAGAATGCCTGAACAAGACTGGCGGGGTATCTCTATTTTTAACCCCATTTTGTCTCTTCTTTTCTTCTCCCTTTCTTTTCTTTTTTATTGAAACCTTGATTCTACAACTGATGGGCGCAGTTTGTGCATATGTCATCATTGATGTGGGTGCTAACATCAATGCAAGGGTTTCATAGGTCTCATCAGGATAGACGTAAGGTCTAAACTGGACAGGTTTCATCGCTGATCGGGCAATGCGCCAATCATTCAGCAACGGGTTTCATCATCGGTATTGGGTTTATACCAATGCAAGGATTTTTATAGGTTTGATCAGGATAGACGTAAGGTCTAAACTGGACAGGTTTCATCGCTGATCGGGCAGTGTGCCAATCGATCGGCAACGGGTTTCATCATTGGTATTGGGTTTATACCAATGCAAGGATTTTTATAGGTTTGATCAGGATAGACGTAAGGTCTAAACTGGACAGGTTTCATCGCTGATCGGGCAATGCGCCAATCGATCGGCAATGGGTTTCATCATTGGTATTGGGTTTATACCAATGCAAGGATTTTTATAGGTTTGATCAGGATAGACGTAAGGTCTAAACTGGACAGGTTTCATCGCTGATCGGGCAATGCGCCAATCGATCGGCAATGGGTTTCATCATTGGTATTGGGTTTATACCAATGCAAGGATTTTTATAGGTTTGATCAGGATAGACGTAAGGTCTAAACTGGACGGGTTTCATCGCTGATCGGGCAATGCGCCAATCGATCGGCAACGGGTTTCATCATTGGTATTGGGTTTATACCAATGCAAGGATTTTTATAGGTTTGATCAGGATAGACGTAAGGTCTAAACTGGACAGGTTTCATCGCTGATCGGGCAATGCGCCAATCGATCGGCAACGGGTTTCATCATTGGTATTGGGTTTATACCAATGCAAGGATTTTTATAGGTTTGATCAGGCTAGACGTAAGGTCTAAACTGGACGGGTTTCATCGCTGATCGGGCAATGCGCCAATCGATCGGCAACGGGTTTCATCATTGGTATTGGGTTTATACCAATGCAAGGATTTCATAAATTTCATCAGGGTAGACGTAAGGTCTAAACTGGATGGATTTCATCACGACAGGACGTAAAGAGATATGCGGGTTTCTTCGTGGTTACCATATTACCGACCCAAGTGCCCTTTCGGGTTTTCACCAGAGCCAGCCCCCTTTTGCTTTTGCCCGTGCGCCCTTTCGGGTTTTCGCATGGCGGGGTACCCGATTTTGCCTGCAGTGCCCTTTCAGGTTTTCACCACAGCTGGGTTTTAGCCATTTTTGCCCTTGTTCAGAATGTCCGAACAAGACTGGCGGGGTATCTCTATTTTTAACCCCATTTTTTATATATATATATTTTTTATTTTCTTCTGTCCCCCCCTTCCTGTTTAGAGGGTGTCAGACCGTGACGACACAAGATCACGATAAGTGGTAGCCTGGTTAGGACGGAGTGTCACTATACCAAGGAAAGGATATCTTGGCTAGGGCAGAGTGCCATTAGGCCAAGGAAAAGGTATCTTGACTAGGGCGGAGTGCCACTAGGCCAGGGAAAGGGTATCTCGGCTTGGGCGGAGTGCCACTAGACCAAGGAAGGGTAGCTCGGCTAGGGCGGAGTGCCACTAGACCAAGGAAGGGTAGCTCGGCTAGGGCGGGGTGCCGCTAAACCAAGAAAAGGTATCCCGGCTAGGGCGGAGTGCCGCTAGGCCAGGGAAAGGGTATCTCGGCTAGGGCGGAGTGCCACTAGACCAAGGAAGGGTAGCTCGGCTAGGGCGGAGTGCCACTAGACCAAGGAAGGGTAGCTCGGCTAGGGCGGGGTGCCGCTAAACCAAGAAAAGGTATCCCGGCTAGGGCGGAGTGCCGCTAGGCCAGGAAAAAGGTATCTTGACTAGGGCGGAGTGCCGCTAAGCCAGGGAAAGGGTATCTCGGCTAGGGCGGAGTGCCGCTAGACCAAGAAAAAAAGGTATCTCTTGCCCGATTACTCGGGGAATATCAGCTGTGCAGCATGATATAACTTTAGGTGTTTACCGTTGAGTGGTGAGAATTGGATCTCCCCTCGATGATTAACAACTATGTAGGCCCCTCCTTCGTAGACCCTTTGTATCACATATGGACCTTCCCAATTGGGATTTAGCTTTCCCTTCGGGTTGGACGCCATGACTTCTTTTTTCTTGACCATGACGAGGTCACCTTTCTTAAATTCTCATCCTTTTACGAGTTTGTTAAATGCAGTGGCCACGCGGACCTGATACATTTGGATATTCTTCTGAGCTTGGAGGCGCTTCCCTTCCAATTCAGCCAATTCTTCTAACCTTCTTTCTGCATTGGTTTGTTCGCCATGGGCTAGGTCGTATTGGACTGCCACTCTGAGTGACGGGACTTCCAGCTCTAGTGGGACTACTGCCTCTGAGCCGTATACCAAGGAGTATGGTGAGCACCCTGTAGGTGTTTTGAAGACGGTGCGGTACGCCCACAGAGCTTCATACATCTTTTCTTCCCAATCCTTCTTATTGGCACTGACGACTTTGGCCAGCAGGGTGCACAAAGTCTTATTGAAAGCTTCTGCCAATCCATTTGCCTGTGGATTGTAAGGAGTGGAAGTCCTCCATTCGATCTTATATTTCTCGGCAAGCCGATAGACTTTCTGATTTCTGAAATGACTCCCATTGTCAGATATTATTCGGCTGGGGATCCCAAACCGGAAGATGATGTTTTGCTTGATGAATCTAGCGACCAACTCACCAGTGACTTCTCTTAGTGCTATAGCCTCTGCCCATCGGGAGAAGTAATCTGTTATGGCCAGTATATACTTATGCCCGGCCGAGGAAGTCGGTAGTGGACCGACTACATCAGTTCCCCATTGTGCAAACGGCCAGCTAGGGACTGTAGGGTGCAGAATCGTAGGTGGCCTTCTAGGCACAACAGCATGCTCCTTACACTTCTGGCATGACTTTGCAAATGTGCAGCAGTCTTCAAACACAGTGGGCCAATAGTAGCCCAGCTTCTTGATTTCTATCTTCATCTTGGGGCCAGCCTGGTGGGCACCTGCTGTCCCAGCATGTACTTCTTTCATCGCTTGCCAAGCTTCCTCAGTGGACAGGCAGCGGAGCAGAATCTTCTTGCGTGCATCTGCCATTATTCGGAACAGAGTCCCATTCCTGAATTCATAAGAATCTTTGATTCGCAGGAGTTTCATCTTTTCTTCTCTTTTCTGCGGCAACTGTTGGTGTAAAAACCATTGTAGCAGGTGTTGTCTCCAATCAGATGCCTGTTCTGTACTGATCGTGGCGACTTCATTTTCTTCGGGGCAGCCTTCTAGCATGCTGGGGACTTGCCGCCGATTTATAACAACAATGTTCAGTGTCTCATCCGGTGGGACTGCTATTGAGCTGGCTAGCTTTGCCAATGCATCAGCCTGGGCATTATGTGCACGGCCCACATGCTTGAGCTCAATATGATAGAATTTCGCCATGAGGCGCACAGCTTTTTGGTGGTAGGGGTTCAACTCTGGCTTTCGCACTTCGAACTCACCTTGGATTTGCTTTATTATCAACATTGAATCCCCGAATACCTAAAGCATCTGGATACCCATGTTGAGGCTTATATGCAGTCCGATTATCAGAGCTTCATACTCGGCTTCATTATTAGTGCAGGGCTTGTTTATAGAACAGGAAGTATGCACAACCTCCCCTTCTGGCGATTTCAGCACGATACCGGCTCCGGCCCGTATTCTGGTCTTTCCATCGGAGTCCGTCTCTGTTCTAGATGCTCCATCAAAGAATAGCTGCCACATAGTTGACTGAGCTTGGCAGGCTTCTAGTGTCTCATCATCGGGTAACTCAGTCCCCAACATATCATTCTCCGGCACAGGATGTTCTGTGAAGAAATCGGCCACAGCCTGTCCTTTTATTGCCCTCTGGGGTATATATGTGATATCGAATTCCATCAGAATTACTGCCCATTTGCCCAACCGGCCTTTCAGTACTGGTTGAGTCAGTATGTATTTGAGTGGGTCTGCTGCAGATATCAATCTGATTTCATGTGACAGTATGTAGTGCCGGAACTTTTTAACGGCAAAGACTAGTGCCAAGCATGTCTTTTCTATATAGCTGTAGCTTTTTTCTGTTCTGATCAGCCTCCTACTCAGGTAGTATAGAGCCTGCTCTTTGCCTTCTTCATTTATCTGTGCTAGCATTGCCCCCAGGGAACAGTGTGTGGCTGCAATGTACAGTATCAGGGGTTTGCCCTTAATAGGTGCCCCCAGCACTGGAGGGGTTTTGAGATATTCTTTCAGCTTCTCAAAGGCCTCCTGACAGCCATCGTCCCAGAGGAACGGCACATCTTTCATCATGAGCTTGTGAAAAGGGTGGCATCTTCCCGACAGATTTGATATGAATCGTCGGATGTAGGCCAAACGCCCTTGTAAAGATCTCAGCTCGTGGAGATTCCTTGGTGGAGGGAGCTCCTGGATAGCTTTAATCTTGGATGGGTCGATCTCAATGCCCCTGTGACGGACGATGAACCCAAGGAATTTTCCACTGGACACGCCGAAGGCACATTTCATAGGGTTCATTTTGAGCTCATATTTGCGCAGCCTCTGGAACACTACTCTCAGATCCTGCAAATGGTCTTCTTTTCTGCTGGTTTTCACCACCAAGTCATCAATGTAGCACTCTACCTTCTTGAAGAGCAAATCATCAAAGATCTTTGTCATAGCTCTTTGATAGGTAGCGCCGGCATTCTTGAGGCCGAACGGCATCCTTTTATAGTGGAATATCCCCTTCGGAGTGCGGAATGCAGTGTGCACTTTGTCTTCTTCAGCGATCCAGATCTGGTTATATCCGGATGACCCATCCATGAATGACAGGGCTTCATGGCCAATGGCTACATCGATCATTACTTCAGTAATTGGCACTGGGAAATCATCTTTTGGACAAGCCTTATTCAGGTCCCTGAAATCTACACATATTCTGATCTGCCCATTTTTCTTCTTCACGGGCACTATATTGGCCAGCCATGTAGTATATTGGTTCTCTTCAACAAAGCCCACATTGATCAGCTTGTCGACTTCTTTGTTGATCTGATTTATCAGTTCGGGACGCATTCTCCTTGAAGGCTGCTTTACGGGGCTTGCCCCCGAGTTTATCGCCAATCGGTGCTGTGCCACATCAGAGCTCAGTCCCGGCATCTCATCATATGTCCATGCAAAGCAGTCTCGGAACTCTTTCAGAAACTGTATGTATTGTTCTCTGGCAGTTGGTTCTAGCAGTGCACTGAGGAATGTCGGCCTTGGCTCATCCGCTGACCCCAGATTCACTTCTATCAGCTCATCGACGGTGGCCTGGCCTCCGTCCTCAACTTCGGGTGGGGCTTCTTGCAAATCAATAAAGCCTCCCGGGACATAATTCTCTTCAGTTTCATGTTCTTCTGTATCGTTATCCTACTCATCATCGGATGTCGGCTTATCATATAAGGCTGATACCATCGGATTCTGTTCAGTCTGCCCCGAGGACGAGACTGGTCCAGAAGAGAATTCAAAAGTGGAATCTTCTGCTCTTAGGGATCTTTCTGTTGCAGGCTCCCCTGAAAGGTCATCTTTCTGTAGAGCCCGGACTTCTTCCAGAATGCGCTCAAATTCCAGGCATTCTCTCAATTCTTTGGCCATCTGGTCTTCATCCGGGGTTCCCGTATCAAATTGTGCTTCGGCCTGGAATAGATCCTTCTTGTAGGACGGGTCCTTCCAGCACCGACCCCTCTCAGTTTTATCAGACATCCCTGCTTCTGGCTGGTCATCTTGGGCTTCATTGTCTATTATGGTTTGATACATAATCTCTTCATCCTCAAAGGGATATTGATCATATCCTATCCCAGGGGAGTCTCCATGCTGGTAGAAGGTAGAGATGACATCCACCTCGGCTTCATAATATTCTTGAAGGGTATAACCCAATCCCGGATGCTGTGTGATCTTCCTCAGTTCCTTATTATCTCGAGGCGGATCCCATAGCTCCCTGAATGCTTTCTTCTGGGCTGCAGATTGTAGTGATGGCATTTGCATCTTGGAGAACATCTGCGAAACCCGCTGGGTAGTATACTCCAGGCCTGTAATCGGCACCATCCGGTTTGCGGCTTCTTCAGGGACCATGCAGTCTTGATCATCTTCTTCGACTGCCTCCCCGGTGTAGAATATGGTAGGCGGCTCGCAGAAGCGAGGGATTTCCATAGTCTTCAGTGGCAGCACTGTTTAGTATTCTAGGCTGTCGACGGGTTTGATTAAACCTCGTGGGACCTTCACCTGTATGCACCTTTCTTTCATTTCTTGATCAGTGCTATCTGGATGGATGCTAGGAGGGGTGATCCGAGCAAAATCATCAGCATAAGAGATGTGAGCTACTTCATGCTTTTCAACATAGCCCCTGGGCGGCGGTGGAGACCAAGCTTTTGCCTTCGTCGCCGGCTTCTTCTGGCCGATCACAGCCTCTTTCTTTTCATCTTTTTGTGACACCTCGGTGTAGTAGGAGGCATCGAGCATATGGCATTCGAACACTTCAAAGGGATGTAGGTATGCAAACACCCTTTTTTCCTTTCCTTCATGGCAGTATTTTATGCATTGGTGTAGCGTGGATGGCACTATCTGATATTCATGCAGCCACGGTCTCCCCAACAGGGCCTTATACGTGGTGTTGGAGTCGATCACATAGAATCGTACCACGGTAGTGAGGTCGCCCAATGTGAGGTTGATATCAGCCACCCCGAGAGGTGTTTCACATTTCTGGTTGAACCCAGCAATCTTCATGTCTCTGACCTTGGTAAGCTGCAGATCAAAGTAGTATTTCTGATAGATGCGATACGGGAGAATATTTACAGCGGCCCCGGGATCTATCAGTATCCTGCTTAGCGACTGACAGTTCAGGGAGCCCCTCATATACAACGGCCTGTTGTGACTGGCATTTGGGATCAACATATCATCTTCTGTGAATGTGACTGATGGCCCCGAATTCACTTCCGTTAAGAGTGCTTCGTATTGTGCCGGCGACTGCAGGGCATCCACAATTGCTTGGCGGGCCTCTTCACTCAGAGAGAGTATCTCCCAGATGGAGAATTTGGTGGGGAGCTTCTTCAACATTTTCATGATTCGACTGCCAACCCGAACATTAGACAGCCTCATCTCCTCTGCCCACCGGGGTCTTGGAGGTTCATGTGGTGCCTGTGGCCTTTGCTGCCCAGTCCCAGTTTCATTTTCTTCATCGATCTCCCAGAGGGCTTCTTCTGTAATGACTGCCCCTGGCTTTGCTAGAGGGCTATTTTCTTCATTTTCTTCATGCTGCTTCTGATTTCTATCTACCGTCTGCTGGCACTTATTGCTTTTAGCTGGAGCAGTGTGAGCCAATTGCTCGTTTTCTAAGCTAGACAGGAACTCCAGGAATGAAGGGGCTCCTTCTGCTTTATCTTTTCCTTGGTACAAGCTGGCAGGGGGAGGAACCTGGACACCGCGCACCTCTGGTTTTGGGATCTGATAGGGTTGCTCCCCTCTGAACATAATATTATGGTTAGCTGGTGGCGGACGCCCCCATTTTCTCCCAGAACGTGTTGCATGGGCTGAGGTAGAGGCCTCAGCATGATTGGCTTCTAGCGGGGCATCTGATGCTTCTTGTTCATCATCCTCCCCGGGCAGAGAAAAGAGTACCGACAGAGTATTGCATTGTACTATCGTGACCTTCTTTCCCTTTTTGGCCTTAGGCCGTCTCTTCTTTTTCTGGGAAGTTGGCTTTGCTAGTTCCTGCCCCCAGAAGGACTCAGTCTCATCTTTTCTTTGTTCTGCCTCCGGCTGCTCTTCAATTTTCAACTCTTCGAGCTGCTCCCAGAGTATACAGTCTTTCACCAACAGGTGTTTCGGCTTTTTCTGCTCATACTCATCAAGCTCATTAATATATTGCTGCAGACGCCTGGTTGCAGGGCTTTCTTCTTTATGTGCAGGGAGGGGAGTTTGTCTCCTCCGGTTGTGAGTATGGATCCGGATGACTGGTCCGGTCTCAACTGTAGGCCATATTGGCTTTATTGGAGGCGACTCCGGCCTTGGGGTGACACCCCGGATAACTGCTCCGTTGGTTTTAGCTGCGGGAGTCTTCTTTCTGCTTTTTGTGGGTACCATCTGCCATCCTTCCTGATCTTTCAATGGGGTGAGGAAGCAGGCTTCACAGGTGTGCCTGGTGCATTCTTCAATGGCTTCCCTAGGCAGCTGTTGATAGATTGAGATCATATTGGCGGCCACCCTCCAGGGCGGAAGCTCATGTGGCCGAGGCGGCTTCACCTGGTAATCTCCCAGCTGCAGTTCACCCTTCTTGACCATTTCTTCCATGATATATTTGAAGACATAACAGTCCTCAATTGCGTGCCCCAACACCCGGTGAAATGGACAGAACATCGGATCATCTTTCTTTTCTGCATCTTCGGGCTTCTTCGGTTCAGGCAATGTTACCTTATTGAACTTATATGCCCAGTTAAATAATGCTGCAGTCTTATCCTTGGGAAAAGAGTAAGCTCTTCTCATCCTGTCCCTCAGAGAGACTTTGTCTCTTCTTTCTGCTGTATCTGCCATCGGGGGAGCTTCATCTGCCCCTTTCTTCCCTTTTTGTTGCTCAAAGGTTCTATAATCGACGGTGTTGGCCTCAGAGTGTGACGGCCGCCAATCATTGGATTTTCCTTTTGGCATGGCGGGAGCATTGACGGTCGGACGTTTGGACAAGAACGTCTCGACTTCCGCCACTATATTGTTCAGTCGGTCAAATGTTTTGACATCTGCACCGATCATTTTTTCTAGCACCTCCCTCCTGAGGTTCTGCTTGCATATCTGCACTGCATCCTCCTGATGAGGAGGTCTTCTGCATCTCATGGCTAGATTTCTCCATCTTTTGATGTAATCCAGTGCGGTTTCATCTTGTTTCTGCCTGGTAGCATACAGCTCTGCTATTGTGATTTCCCTCTCCGTGACATGAAACCTGTCGCGGAATTTTCTCTGCATATCGGGCCAATCAACCACCGATCCTGCTGACAAGCTTGAATACCATTCAAAGGCCAACCCAGTGAGGGATGAGCCAAAGAACTTGAGCAGATAGGCTTCATCGACTGCTAGGTTGCCCATGATTGTAGTGTAGTAGGCTATATGCTCCCTAGGGGAGCCCTGGCCATTGAATTTCTCAAACTTTGGCGGCTTGCTGATGCATGGAGGTAGTTTCTTGGCAGCATACTGGGGAGGATACGGTACCTTGTACACATCATAAGTACCCGCATCACCACCAGTCTTTTCTGACAGCTTTATTTCCACAATTCTTTCAATCATCTGCTTGTGGGCTACAGCTGGATCTATCTCTTCTGGGAAGAAGTGAGCTTGTTGCTGGCTGTGAGGAGTTGTCATCACAGTGGCGCGCAAGATGGGCGCGGTAGGCTGTGTCTGAGACACAGAGGGTTGAGCTACTATTTACTGTGGAACAGGTTGACTTGGTGCTTTGCCCTTATCAGCTAAGAGAGGATTAGCCAGGATAGTTGTTTCTGTGGAGCTGGATGTCTGCCCCGCAGGTTCAGCTTGCTTCGAGACTGACGTAGCTTCCTGTCTCTCATTGAGCTGTCTTCGGAGAGCATTGATCTCCTGTTGGTATCTTCTGAACATCATCTGGATCATGGGATCCATGGTTGATGGGATTTGTATATCTTCAGAAGTCCCTTCAGCATCATCAACGAAGGGGTTATCTCCATCTTCCGCTGTTACTACATTAACTGTCATAGTGGCAACCCTGCGAGCTTCATCATCAATTTTCATTTTATCTTTTGCTGCCTGGCCTCTTCTTGTGACAGGACCAGGTCTAGTTGCCAGCCTGAGCAATTCATCTGGCTGAATTGGTAGTATATCTTGCCCCTTGGCCAGTCCAGCCATATTGCAGGCGAAGATTTGCATCTTTCCTTTCCGCCTGTAGACCTTTCTTTTTATTTGGCTAGGATATCTGAGCCGGTCAAAGACCGATATTCTTTCTTTGGCTTCTTCCTCGTACGGGTCTTCTTCATTATATCCGGCCCTGGGGCCTTCTTCATAGTCATTCGAATCGGAGGAAGAGGCTTCGATCATCATTTCTTGGAAGGTTTCTTCTTCTTCATCATCCCTGGTGCCCAAGGCACGGGATAGTCTTTACTGGCCTAGGGCAGAGCTCCCTAGGTAGTGGAAGTAGTCTTGGACTACTTGCTTAGTCTCCTCTGGGTTGCGCCTTTGCGGCTCAGGTCGGAGCATCAGTCTGTCCTGGCCCTTTTGCTGCCAAGCCAGTCTTGTCACCCGAGCATTCAGACGCTCGGCCCTGGGATATTTGAAGATATCAGCCTGTCTGACACAGGCTCCTGATCTTCTTGCAGTAACCATAGTGACTGGTTCACCTCTTCTCATATTGCCAACTTGGCAGCGGTTGGCAGCAGCATTGTAGATCTTCTCTTCCCATCTCTTGCCCCTGGCCATGGGATGGGTGTT
Source organism: Amorphophallus konjac (assembly GCA_022559845.1). Taxonomy (NCBI): domain Eukaryota; kingdom Viridiplantae; phylum Streptophyta; class Magnoliopsida; order Alismatales; family Araceae; genus Amorphophallus; species Amorphophallus konjac. Next base: position 324,498,902 of record CM040119.1, on the reverse strand, counting down.
GGTGAAGTTTTCCCTGGTCTCATATCTTCCGCCCCTCATCATGGGACGAACAGCAATCACATTTCTTTCTTGACCCTCAATCTCATCTCTCTTCCCCCGGGTCCTGGGGTAGGCAGCAGTAGCATTTCTTTCATCTTTCTTCGTCTCCCTTCTGCCCCCTGCTCTGAGGCGGGCAACAGTGATATCAGTGAGGTTCTCTCTGTCTTCAGCTGGGGCCCAGCTTTGGATCCTCTTCGGTCGCCAGACCTGTTTGTATTTTGCTGGCTTGGGCGCCAGCGGCTTCTTTTTAGCAGCTTCCCAGTTGGCCCTCCTAGCGGCCAAAACCTGGAACTTGTTGTCAGTTGGGATGGTCGGGACGATTCTGTCTGGCCGGACTCCCCTGGGGCGACCGTCGAGGTTCGCCCTAATAGCACCCATCATTATCGTCTTTCCGGAATTGGAAAGGCAACGATCAACAGCAGTAGACCGGTTCCTCCGGTTGGTTTTCTTCCCCTTCTGGGCAGCAGTGGGGACCATGTCCCTTTGCTGGACATGATGGACGTAGCAGGCGACGGCCGTGGGGGCCGTTTTCTTTGGTAAGCCATCCTTGCGATCAACGGCCTCCACTGGGGCGTTTGCAGCAGCGCCTTGCTCCTCGTTATCGACTTGTAGAAGGTCGGTGTAGACAACGCCCAAGCAGTTGGGCAGCTCGACAGCTGGGGGAAACGAACCGAACGCCAGTGGTACCGCCAGGTACCCCTCCTGGACGTGCATGTCCACCGGTTGCTTGTCGAAGCATACAGACGCGATTTGTGTTGTCATCGTAGTTTCCTAGAAACAGGGAAACACGGGATCAGAAATTTGAGGGGGGCCCGCTGGGCCTCCTACCTTAGCGTAAAGATGAAGGGAGACTATGTCCCACTGGGCGTGCCAGACTTGTGGAGCGCGGATTTTGTTCCTTTATCGATCTTATCGTTGGTTTATTTGTCTATCGTCTGGTTATTTATTTATGTTTATGGATTTATTGGCGTGCCAGTCACCGTGGTGACGATCTTTTTATTGTGCGCTCGATCTGACTTGGTCAGTCGATTGTGAGGTCCGAGTCGGGACTGAAAGTCCGTCATACCCTGAACGCTATGACGTTAATTACGTCCTCCCTAAGGAAGACAACCCTTGATTAAACGCTAAAGGTAGGAGGAAGACAGCGGTAAAACCACATGCTCAAAGGAGACAAAATTCATCTGTTTGCAAGACGTTAAATGTATTCGGACAAAGCAGGGGTTTGTTAATTACGGGACAGATCCGACGGCATATTCCCACCATCTTGGATGATGCCAAGTGGGGAATAGGAAACCACCCATGCAATGGCAAGGTGGGAACCGTAAAGGATCGGGCATAATTGACCCGGAGTCTGAATAGGGACCGGCATGCCATGGCACGCCCCATATGGGTGCGGTAGCACGTTTATATCCCCCCTTCGAGGGGACCATCGGAGGACATACAAAGGCATGACTCTGTGGGCCGACGGGGTTGAGAGATAATATCACAGTGACCTGGCCAGGTGTGTGTGAATTTCGGCAGCATGTCCCCTTGACTTGGATTGTGCCAAGAGAAGATAGGTCATCACCCACAGAATGCCGGGATGACAACCGAATGAGGATGGGCACCGGGCCCCGGGACATCGCTTGCCTCTGTTTCATCGGTTAATATCCCCTTGAAACCCTTCAGAACGCATGTAACGACATGGCCCTTTAGGTTCATAAGGGTGGAATCCGGATCGGGAATGAGGACTGTAGGGGAGGGAGGCCCTTCCCATTACTGTATCTTCTCAGATCATTCATGACGGTCTCATGGCAGTGGGGAGAGAGTCCCCTGACTGGGCTTCATTGGGCCAAGAAGAGGGGTCTCGGCATGGCTTACTGGTTGGCCAAGGGGGGTTCTCGGCGTGGCTTCTTGGTTGGCCAAGGGGAGCTCTCGGCGTGGCTTTTTGGTTGGCCAAGGGGGCTCTCGGCGTGGCATACTGGCTGGCCAAGGGAGGTTCTCGGCGTGGCTTCTTGGTTGGCCAAGGGGGGAGTTCTCGGCGTGGCTTTTGGATTGGCAAAGGGGGGCTCTCGGCATGGCCTTTTGGTGGACAAAGGGGGATCTCGGCGTGGGGCCTTTGGCTGGGAGAAGCTCTCGGCACGGGGCTTCCCGGAGCGCTCATGGCCGCGCCGGGAGCCTAGCGCCGGGAGGCTGTGGGCTATGGGGTTTTTCACGAAACAAGGGCTTGTCGTTTAGCTGAAAGGAAGGGAAAGCCTCTCGGCCTTATGGTTCTCTGCGGGGAAACTCGCACGCATAGAAGATGGAATGCAGAAGGATTTCAGGGCTTCAGAGCTCGATAACGATGCTCTGTTTCTGGGATTTCTGGGTTTTGTGGCTCAGATTGAGGCCGAATCAGGGATGTATGAGGAGATTTCATGAAGGCCTCTGCTAGAAGGACGCCAAGGGAGCTGAGAGGCCGGATCATCAGGAAGAGGGGAGACCATCGTCGGGGCCTGAGTAGCTTTTATCTGTATACTGCCAGACGTCTGGGGGGGGTCAAGAGATGGCTATCTCTGATTCCCCAGACTAGCATGATATCATCTGGGAAGCAAATCTGTGATGAAAGAACCCTTGATGCTGGGACCTCAGACCCTAGTCATTCAACGATTGGAATGAGGATCCGGGGTCGCATTTGTCTGCGGGCTCAAATGTATTTTTATAGCCGGCAGTCCGGGGAACCAAGAGATTGATGTCTCTGGTTCCCGGACAGCACAAGAGGCTTGAGGAACAGACTCAAATACATACGGAGGGCATGCTATTGAAGGGCATGCTATTGAAGCGGGAAGAGGGGAGAGAATAGAACCCAGCAACCCATTGAACAAGAGTGGGGGTTCTACCTTCATCCCTGTTCGAAGAACAGACCCGACTCCGAAGCCTGAGTCATTTCGCCCATGGGGCATTCATACAAACAGTATGCATACATATGGAGACAAAGGAAGATCGTGTTGCCTAAAATCCATCACGGCCATTGCATTTATTTCATCTCACCATCATTTACATCGAGAAACATAAAGGGGAGGAACAGGGAAAGAATCGTATGAATAATCTAAACATCAAGACTTCGACTATTACATACGGAGAATCAGTAAAAAGAAGAAAAAGAAACATCGAACATGGGGGGGGGGGAGGGTGGAGCATTGACTCCTCTCCCTCCCCCTATCAGCCCACCTGGAGCCCTTCTTCTTTCCTTTCTTCTGCTTCTTCTTTCGACGGAGACTCTCTCCCTCTCTTTTTCTTTCTCTTTCTCTTTCTGGCTATCTGTTCGCTCTTTTTTTCTTCGTCTCTTTCTTCTTTTCTTTTCTGTCTATCCTCTTTCTTGCTATCTCCTTTCTCTCTTCGAAGGGAGGGGGTTTTATAACCCTTTTCCCTTTTTCTTCTCGGCAGACACCCTCACGGCGCGCTTGAAATAAGCTTCCCGGCGCGCTCGAATCCGGCCTCTCGGCGCCAACTCTGGGCTTCGACACAGGCTTTCGGCGCCACCTTCATACAGGCCCACTTGGGGTTTTTTGAGTGTTTCATCACCCGAAAGGGCCTTTCATTTATGACATGTCTCGTATCGAAATCGTGATTACGATTTTCATCAGTCCGCAGACAGGGTTTTATCAGTCCGTAGACAGGGGTTTTATCAGTCCGTAGACAGGGGTTTCATCAGTCCGTAGACAGGGGTTTCATCAGTCCGTAGATAGAGGTTTCATCAGTCCGTAGACAGGGATTTTATCAATCCGTAGACAGGGGTTTCATCAGTCCGTAGACAGGGATTTTATCAGTCCGTAGACAGGGATTTTATCAGTTCGTAGACAGGGGTTTCATCAGTCCGTAGATAGGGGTTTTATCAGTTCGTAGACAGGGGTTTTATCAGTCCGTAGACAGGGATTTTATCAGTCCGTAGACAGGGATTTTATCAGTCCGTAGACAGGGATTTTATCAGTCCGTAGACAGGGGTTTTATCAGTCTGTAGACAGGGATTTCATCAGGATTGTCATCTGAACGGTGACAAGACCGGGTATCATCTTATCAATATCGTCACTCTAATGGTGACGAGCTCGGACATCAGCTTTAGTCTGGGAAGACCTCAGCCAGGTGTATAATCTGTGTAGACGATTCTTCTTCTGCTCTATCTTTTCAGGAGCCTTTACCATCTTCATCTGCCGGTGCTGGCTTCATCTTTATCTCATATTACTTCCGTCAGTAAGCTGACATCTGACTTACCCTGACACATCATCCGTGACTTCTTGGACGAAGCAGTAGTACAGCTCTTCTTAAAGGGCTGGAAGGTCTCATTAGTCGAGTGACTGCTGCTTTATTAGTGCTGCCGTCTGAGTGACATTGGCACCGAGCATCGGCTTTGGCCGACAAGGGCTTTAGCCGGGTGAAAGGTTGATAAGCTTCATCATTAGTCTTTCACTGTTGGTCAGACCCTCTTTTCAATTATGCTTCCACCCTTGTTCATTTTCCAGGTGTCAACAAAGGCCCAATCCATTCATCCGTGCTAGCCCCCTCGGGCCATTTCCCTCTTATGCCGAGGGTTTCTGTGGGTTTGATCGACCTAGTAGCCCCGGTGCACCGGCACCCTCCCTCAACGGCACACCCATTTGGGGTTTCAGCGGCACACCCCTAGCCTCCCCTCAGCGGCACACCTGCCGCTTAACCCTGACTAAACCCCCAGTAGACCCTATCCAGCCTCAGAGGCGTCTCCCATTCAGTGTTTCTTCCGGGCTTCCCGAAGTTTTACAAAAGGTGTTGTCACCATTGGCACGCACCTCCAGTTGTCGGGTTCCGCCACTCCATGTGGGCGCGTTCTCTGTATCTCCCTTACACTCGGGTCAAGGGGAGATACTGCCTAATTTCTGTTAGAAAATAACAAGACGTTAAAAGGCAAATGATGCAACAAACAAATGGGATAATAAATACACATCAAAAAACAACAAAAGCAACAAATAAATAGAGCAACAACAGATTGCAAGAAGAAGGAGAAAAGATTTGCATAAAACTACGCAACAATCAAAGAGAAGAAGAAAAGAAAAGCCTTAAAAACAAGTAACAGAGGAGTGTGCCTTCATCGGCACGTCAGTCCCAGCCTTTGCCGGTACGCCCTCCACCCTCGTTGGCCGGTACACCTCTAACCTTCCTTCAGCGGTACGCTCTAGGAACCCTTCAATGACACACCTTCTCGGCCCTTCAGCGGCACACTCCTCTCACCCTACGAAGTGGAACACAATGTATAGACTTTAGATTGATGCACGAACATAGCAACAAGCAATGTATAGACTTTGAGCTGCAATGTACAGACTTTGAACTGTAATGTACAGACTTTGGGCTGGCCAACGTACAGACTTTGGGCTGGCCAATGTATAGACTTTGAGCTCCAATGTATAGACTTTGAACTGCAATGTATAGACTTTGAGCTGGCCAACGTATAGACTTTGGGCTGGCCAATGTATGGACTTTGAGCTCCAATGTATAGACTTTGAACTGCAATGTATAGACTTTGAGCTGGCCAACGTACAGACTTTGAGCTGGCCAATGTATGGACTTTGAGCTCCAATGTATAGACTTTGAACTGCAATATATAGACTTTGAGCTGGCCAACGTACAGACTTTGGGCTGGCCAATGTATAGACTTTGAGCTCCAATGTATAGACTTTGAACTGTAATGTATAGACTTTGAGCTGGCCAACGTACAGACTTTGAGTTGGCCAATGTATGGACTTTGAGCACCAATGTATGGACTTTGAGCTGCAATGTATAGACTTTGAGCTGGCCAACGTACAGACTTTAGGCTGGCCAATGTGTAGACTTTGAGCTGATGAACCCAGCCAATGTATCGACTTTGAGCAGGCCAATGTACAGACTTTAAGCTGGCCAACACATAGACTTCGAGCAGATGAATGTAGCCAATGTATAGACTTTGAGCTGATGAATGCAGCCGATGTACAGACTTTAAGCTGAAGAACGTATAGACTTTGTGTGCTGGTTGAATAGACAACATATAGACTTTGGGCTGATGAATGTACGGACTTTATGTCGCAGCGACCGGCCAATGTGCAGACACACGCCCTTCGCTGGTGCACCCTACAGCGCCCTTCATCGGCACGCCCCAGCCCAGCTTCCCCCGGCACGTCTCGTTTGGACTTTCGCCGACACGCTCCCCCTGCGCTCAGCGACACGCCTGCTCCAACCCTTCCGCAGTACACCGTCAAGCTTCTTTGACAACACGCTCCCGTGACCCCTTCGCCGGCACGCTCTCCCTTGTTCAACCCTTCGCCGGCACGCTCGGCCAGGCCCTTTGCTGGCACACCTAAGGCTCCTTCATCGGTACGCCTCCCATAGCCACCACACCTGCCCCTTCGCCGGCACCCTTGGCCAAGCCCTTCCCCGGTATACCTCCCGCGAATCTTCAGCGGCGCACTCCCTCAGCCCCCTCAGCGGTGCACCCTTCCACCTTCAGCGGCACGCTCCTTCAGCCCCCGTTTGGCCCTCCAGCGGCCCACTGTCTCTCCAGAAGAATATGTATAATAATAATAATAATAATAATAAAATTAATAAAAACTATGATGAATAAATAAATCTGAATATATATATGAAATAAACAAAAAATGTAAAATAATAATAAACAAAAAAGGAGATAAAATATAATAGTAATAATAATAAACAAAACGGATAAATCATCCAGAATAAATACATGAGAGGGAAATAAGCAATAAATAAATAATAATATATATATATATATATATATATATATATAATTTAAAACCCAGATAAAAAATGGTAAAATCCACTTTGCAGTCCCGTCTCTCTCGTGACCCGGTGCTGAAGGAACAACAATGTCGCCCTTCCAGGTTGGGCCTGAGTCTTGGGAATTATCCCAAAATGGCCATGGCCCGACCTCACCTCGGGCTGACATTCCGATTAAGGCGGACTCGTTTCTCAGGCCGGATCCCTTCCGAGCCACTACTAAAATTGCCGCACGCTCGGCAAACATTTGAACGGGTTCACCTCGGTTTTTGTCGTGTTTCTATTACGGACCTATGTCTGAACATGAATAGACCCGTGAGCAACCAATATGGCCGACGGCTCCCTCCCCGACATGGTCGTGAGCCGGCATTGCTCCGGGCCGATAGCCCGTTAAATCGAATTCATTCTAATGGGATTCGTTCCCGTTCTTTCATTGAAACTGCCGTAAACTCGGCATACATTTGTACGGGGTCATTTCCATCCACGTCATACTTTCAACATGGGCCCTTGCCCGAACATGAAAAGGCCCATGAGCGACCGAAAAAATCAGAATAGAACGAGACGGTCCTCGCCACCCCTGGACCCCTTCCATGGGAATATCAATAAGACCTTCGTGGGCCACGCTTAGACCTCGGGTCCATCCCAATTGTGGTCGCCGTTCGGCTCATATCCTCTGTCTACAGCCCGCTCCCTTCGAACACGTTTTCGATTTTGGAGTCTAGTCCTGGGACTCTCCCCCGTTGCCCTCCGGCACCGAAAATATTAATGATGCCCGCGCAAGCCTCGTTCGGACCACGGGAAGCGCCCCCGGTATGGTCTTGACTCGATCTCTAACCGGGTCAATAGATTTACCGATTTCCTGCTACACTAACCGAGATTTGACCGAATGTTTTCGGTGTCTCAGAATAATAAACTTGCCATATCCCGGCATGCATATGTTCCATGTCCTCCCGCGACGATTACAATATTCTCAAGCCGGACTCCCATCCGAATATTAAACGGTCTCCAGAATGACCGACACGTTTCGAACGTCCGCTTCCCTAGACACAGGGCTCTTCAGCCGATTCAAGGGATATTCCCTCATTTCCCCTTGGCACCGAAAATATTAATGACGCTCATGCAAGTATTGTTTCGACCGCGGGGGGCCCATCGCAGTATGGTCGCAGCTTGCTCTTGCACCGGACCAACAGATTTACTAGTTTCTGACCGCTCTGACCTAGGTTTAACCGAACATTCTCCGCTCTTCCAAACAATAGATTTGTCGTACCTCGGCGTACATGCGTTCCGATTTTCCCGCGACAACCGTAATCTTCTCGAGCCGAACATTCGTCCGAACATTAAATGGTCAGTACACGACTGACATGACCGCGAAGGGTTTTCTTCTCGCCCTCGCGCGAGGATTTCAATATCTCGTAATAGACCTTTCATGCAATTAATTCCCTGACCATGAGGCCCTAAATCCCGACGATTAATCAAGGGTGTTCCCTTATATGGGGGATGTAAATGACGCCGTGACCTTTATGGCGCGGCGAGTTTTGGTCCCGACACGAACTACACAATCGTTTGACGAAGTCAGATCGAGCGCACCATGGGCTCTTCGGGGCCCGAATAAATTGTCACTTTATGACTGGCACACCTACGCACTTAATAGATGAATCAACCATTCCCGAATAGACGAGCATAATAAAAGAACGAAAAGTGCGTCCACAATAGGGCAGTCTGTATGAGCATTAGTCACATAGTCATATGTTCAACCCTCATTGCAAACATTGCATGTATACAGGGGGAGTTTGTTGATTCTTTGCATGTCTTTGCATACATATAGTGCATTGCATTTCCTTACATTGAAAAATGCCAAAAAGATTGATTGAATGCATATTGTCAGGGGGAGTCAATGCATTGCATGCAGGTTGTCAAATGCATACACTTGTCAGAATTCATTACATATTAACCTTGAAGATACTGAAGTATGCCTGACCTCCTGATATCTTGCTTGGTGTGCATATTCTTTTCTTCATTGATTTTAATTGACAAACCTTCATCATATTTGAAATCAATGGACTTCAAAATCACTTATTCTTGCTGAATCTCTTCTATCAGTCATTCATGAAGATTTCAATAGGGCATGTCTCGATCATAAATCAGAAAACACTTGAACTAGGAATCTTCTATTATACAATTTTATGAATGTCTGAAATAACTCAGGTGGTTTAAGTTTAATGTATTCATTGAGTTTGACTTTAAAATCTCTTAAAAATATCTGAATCATGTTTAATAAACTTTAACCAACTATTTCATGATGTGTCTTGTAAAAACTTCTGAAATCTGCACTATTGATTTCATGGCTTTATTTGGTTAAGTATATGAAATTAGTATTGATTTGAAGCAAATGAGCTTTCTGAATTGTCTAAAGGGTAATTAATTGTCAGAGCAATGACTTCGGTCACTGAGAAACAATGTCCAAAGGACTGTGTCATGAGGTCCCATAGTAAACTCTGCTTTAGAATGATTGATAATCTGGCAGAGCAATGACATGCACACTGAGAAATACATCTCACTCATCAAGAAATGAGTTGAGGTATGTCATGAGGTGTAAATGTTAACTCTGTTAATATAAAGCATGACTGTTAGTCACACTAAGTGCTTAGGGATATTGGCGTCTGATCAACGTATATCCTCTAGTTACAAGGTGTGCACTGAACTAGAGTGCTCGTAAAATTTGTAGCATGAAAATTTGTTGAACAAATTACAATATTTGAAAATTGATGCAAAAATCAAATTGCTATAACCCTAGATAAAATCACATGACTTCATAATTGCTTGATCTCAATACTAGTGAATGTAATTCCGAAAGAAGTCAATAAATTTGATTATGTAAGAGAAAGGGAAGCTAATCAAGATATAACTATGAGGGCTTGGTTCGTTTTTATTAAACCGTGACTTTAGATATAAATATAGAATTTTATTGACAAACTTAGCATACATCATGTTTAAACCCTGCTGATCAATAAAGTTCATTCATAAGCCCTTATAATGGAAGACTTTGAAAACTTATGTTTTGGATTTATGAGATTGATATCTCTTTGAAAATCTTGTTGAATTCCTTGTGTTTGGAGCTTAGTGAAATTCTTTTGCTCACTGTCCTTGATTCATCATGACCAGAACTTGTCCTTAATTGCCACTATGGTCTCCTTCTCATCCATCTCATAAGATTCCATTTATTCAGGGGGAGCTTACTTGTCATATGAATCATGCTGCATAGAAATTTTTAAAGAGGGAGAATTGTGTGCTTGCATTCATACATTTAGGGGGAGTTCTTGCATTTCTTGTTGCATCTGCATCTCTGCATTCATACGTCTCCATGTTTCTTAATCTACTTTCCTGCTCAACCTCCTGTTTGCTGTTGGCAAAGGGGGAGAAGTTGCATGAGTCAGTCATTGGGGGAGGAGTTTGAAAACTTGTGCATTCGAGCATATGGGGTACTTTGTTTTCTTGAGACTCACAATTGCATTAATGCAATGACTCATAATATTGCCATCATCAAAAAGGGGGAGATTGTTGTGTCTCTATGGTTTTGATGATGTCAATATTCATAAGTCATTCTTTGATAATTATATTAATGACTTGCTGTTGTGTTTAATCAAATGAACATTTCTGTTGGTGATTGCTCTTGAAAATGTCTTGAAGCATTCTGTTCATCAAATGGTATTTGAGGTCCATACATACGAGCATGATTGTGATTACTGTACTTCACTGGCCTATCTTTATTCAAAGTCCATACACTGCATGAACACACACATAAGTCTGTACAGCCTTTGCATTGCGCATACTTTGAAGTCTATATATTGTTTGTTTAACTCCAACCTTTGCATTGAAGTCTATACATTGGATATGGTTGTGCATCACAAAGTCTATACATTGCTGTTGCATTCACGCTAAGTCCATACACTACATTCGGGTATTGTTCCTCACAGTAAGTCTGTACACTGCTTTCTCATGCACGCAATCAAAGTGTGTACAGCCTGTGTTCGCATCGGTTAAGTCTATACATTTGCTATGGCTTGTTCATGCATCGTTCTCGTCAAGTCTGTACATTGCTTGACAGCACGCCTGAGCACTCATCGTCAATATACACACACTTCATTATGCATGCATGCATCATCTCATTAAGTATGTACATCCATTAGCTAATAGCTGAGCAAGTCTATACATTCTTTAGCTCAGTTCGTAGCTGAGTCTGAAGTCTATACAACATGTTCTTCATACAAGTCTGTACATGCATTAACTGTGAGCATGGCATAGTCAGTACATTGTTCGTTGCAAGCCATTGTGCACACATGACTAAGTCTATACATTGTCTGCCCTGCACACACAAGTCCATACATTACATTTGGGCATCAAAGTCTATACACGCTATCAAAGTCTGTACAGCATAATCGTCTCTTCTTGTGCACACATCATTTATCAAGTCTATTCATTGTCTAGCACACACACGTTCAAGGTCTGTACATCCGACCGTCTCATTCAGCGTCTCACGCATTTATCAAGTCTATTCATTGTCTAGCACACACACGTTCAAGGTCTGTACATCCGACCGTCTCATTCAACGTCCCCCGCATTTAGCAAGTCTATACTTTCTTCACTGTAAAGTCTGTACATTGTCCAGCGTCTCACTCAGTATCTAAGTGAGTGTGAACATTGCATTGCTAAGTCTATACAATGCATCGTCTCATGCAACATCTCTATGTGCAAGTCTATACATTGTCTGGGTGCATAACACAAGTCTATACATCGCCACTTGGCTCGTGGCTTAGTCAGTGCATCCATGCATACATAAGTCTGTACAGCGCCGTGTTCACATGCTTCAAAGTCTCTACATCGTGTGCTTCAAGCATTCAAGTCTGTACACTGGTGTCGTCGTCTGCATGATCAAGTCTATACAGACTTAGCGAAAGCTTAGCAAGTCTGTACACTGGTGTCGTCTGCTGCAGGCACAGCAAAGTCTGTACATCGTTCTGCATGCACGCATACACTAAGTCTATACATTGCTTCATGCACTGCACGAAGTCTACACATTCATTTGGCAAGTCAGTACATTAGCCGTATGTGCATTCACAAAGTCTGTACATGCTTTAGCTTGACATCACACAAATTCTATACATCGCTGCATCACTCACGTACAAAGTCTGTACATTGGTGGCTAAGTCTATACATTGCCACATTGTTCATGCATCATCTCTCAAGTCTGTACAGCCATTGCCTTGCAGCATGCACGCTATCAAGTCTGTACAGCCTGCACACATAAGTCCATTCATTGTCATCGTCGCACGCATCGCAGAGTCTATACATTCTCTACTGATATGTTTTATGCAGTAGTTTAGTAAGTCTGCACATTGTTTGCACACTGCTCGCACACAGAAGTCTGCACATTCCTTTCTATTATGTTCATGCATCCCTCAAGTCTGTACATTGAGGTCGCATGAAGCCATTCAAAGTCTACACATTCTCACATTGTACATACTTGCCTATATGCTGCATCTAAAGTCTATACACGCTTTGTTAAAAGCCTGAACCAACTCTGTACATCCCTATAATATCTTCTTATGACTACTTGACAGGTACATCCTTCGAGAAGAAAATGTTTGGGCATGTGATCTGAGGTTGACACCTGACACGTGATCCGAGGTTGACACCTGGACAAAGAGGGCACAAGCCCTACACACGCCCTAGCTGCTGTTGATATAAATAGAAGCGATCGAGCAAGAGAGTGAAAAATCAAGAGAGCAGAGAGTGATAGAAGAAGAGAGCAGTAGAGAGGCAGAGAACAGAAGAAGAAGAAGAAGAAGAGAAGAGCAGAGAAGAAAAAGAGAGAACATCGTGATAGAAAGAGAAGCAGAGAGAAGAAGAAAGAAGAGGAAGAGAGAAAGAGAGAGAGTTCGTAGAGAAGAAGAAAGAAGAATTTATTGAAGATATGTCTACTAGACCGTGGATCAAATCCAGGCTAGTCAGCTCCATGGGAGCCACATCTATGTTATTATCATTTTCAGCTTTCTGACTGCTGTATTTTCCGTTTCTTGTTTTTACTTTACCTTCCTTGGTTTTGTCTTTTCCGATTCTCTGGTTGGAGATCGGGGTTCCTCCTGTGGACTCAGGAGAAGGGAGACTTGTGTCTCCGGTTGTAAGTGACTGGTGTCGCTTGTGGGTTCCCTCCTGGGTGGAGGAAGAGAGACCTCGGTCTCTGGTTGCTAGTGACGGGTAGTCACTAGTGGTTCCCTCCGGTTTGGAGGAAGAGGGGAGGTTGTTCCCCTGGTCAAGCTGTTAGGCATCATTTGTTTGCAGACTGAGTCTGCTATTCTAGCTGTTGCTAGTGGAAGCCTCACTCCAGTTTGGAGTGAGGGGTGGATGTAGGTCTGTGGACCGAACCACCTAACAAATCCATTGTGCAGTGGTTTGGTCTTGTATATGGTGTGGCTTGATTGTCCATTTGCTTCCGCTAGATGCATGGTTAGGATCACGATTTAATTGCTTTTCATTCACAGTTGATGGATGCTTGAGTTCAGTTTAGTACCGAAGTAAGTTCACTGATTGTGCAAGTTAAGTCCTCGAAAGAAATTCTCATTGAGCTGTTTGATTGCGCAGTTACTGTTTAGTTGAACACTTCCATATTTCAGTCTTGGTAGAACTGAACTTGCTTTCATTTCACATCTCTGAGTGTTCTAAGGTTTTAATTTGGGCAATTTGGAAGAGGGATACGTTCACCCCCTCTGTATCCATCGCACCGATTCTATCAGACGACAACTGGGCTCACTGGCGTCGGATTTGGCCCTTCAATTGTTGCTGATCATGCGCAAGGCTACCTGGCGGTGCCCACGGTGTTCGGCAACTTCCCTGCCACCGTTGGCTTCCCCAACTTCTTGGCGTTAGCCTTCGTAGACATGCTGGAGGTGGAACCCTCGGAGCCTGTCGAGGGAGCTACGAAGAACATGGAGCCTCTGAAGGCTCGATGCTACCACAACTCGCTCAAGAGTCCAACCTTGGTCGCCAGTTGCCAGGTGCACCATGCTGTCCGTGGGGTCCCCCCCGATGCTGTCAACAGGAACTCCGGAGGACGTCAGCGCAAGCTAATCCGGAGGAGTACTGCTGTGGTTATCGGAACCCTCTCGCAATCCGGTAAATCTATGATGGTTGGTGGCATGCGCGTCTTCCTCAACGGACGCGACGCGCGGATAGTCCCGGATCGGGTTGTCCCTTCCATCCCCGTCCGCAACTCATATCAAGCCCTCGCTGGAAGGAGGGCAGAAAGAGAAGAAGCCGGCCATTACGGCCAAGAGAAGTTGGCCCCCAGGCCAAGGAAATTTAAACAGGTGTGGGTCCCCAAGAGGGTCCAACATGTTCATCAAGCTGCACCTGTCTGCCACCGCCTTGCTCACGACGGAGCGGAAGGAAGGAGAGAAAGGGGCCTGGCCCCGAAAGAAGAAGAAGTGGTTGCGGACCCTCCGCGCCGTAAAAGTTTCCTGGCCTGCGCCCGCCAAGCCAACGTCCCTGCTGTGGGACGAAGATTCTAGCAACCTACCGACAGAGCTCGGCTAGCTTATACCCCTCCTGCGGGAGGTCGACAACTGTCCCCCGTGCTGCATCAAGAACGGGGTCGAGAAGAGATGACCAACTTGGTCAAGAACTATTTTCGAGGGCTAGGCAACCCCTCGCTTGGGCAGCAGCGGTTGATGCAAGCAGTCGCCGCTAATGAAGACTACTGCCCATCAATGGCAGATGAAGAAGGTGAAGGAGAAAAGATGATGGCGTCGTCGGTTGACGATAATGGCTATGATGACGGCTTCGAGATTGAAGCCGATGAAGCCGTCCCTAAGCGGGAAGAAACAGGAAGGACTTCTGTGTTCGAGAGGCTGACCTTACCGCATCAGGCTAAGAGAAGGGTCCACTGACAGAGAAGTAGGATGCAGATTTTCACCTGCAACATGGCTGGCATATTCAGCCAATACGGGGGGCTTCCCAAAGACCCCCGCGAGTTGGCTCGATTGGCCGCAAGGACAGGGCCGAATACTCGCAGAGCAGAAGCAGCAAGGGAGCTCCTGGCGGCAACTAAGGGAGAACAACCCCTGGTCTACCACCAGTGTGGATGATACGGGGGGCTTCCCAAAGACCCCCGCGAGTTGGCTCGATTGGCCGCAAGGACAGGGCCGAATACTCGCAGAGCAGAAGCAGCAAGGGAGCTCCTGGCGGCAACTAAGGGAGAACAACCCCTGGTCTACCACCAGTGGGATGATGAGGCTTCTGTCTTAACCGCAAATGTCGTAACGGTAGGAAGAAGATGACGTCCTCCTCGACATCTTGCCCGAGGGTACATCCAGAGAAGCAATAGAAGCCATTCCCAGCGCTGTAACTATGGACCCAACGGTCTTGATGCTACTCCAAAGATATCGGCAAGAGATAGACTTACTGAAGAAACAGCTAATGAAGAAGATTGAACAGTCGTCAGCTTCCAAGCCGCCCAAAGTCCAGGGTGAATCATCCCGGGGAGTGGTTCGCCATGTCGACCCTCCGCCACTTTACACCTTGCCTCAGTCGTCAGAGCCGAGCATGGCGATGACTCAGCAGCAGCCACCACAGCCCCAGCCGCTGATGCCACTGGTGCTCCCTCAAGTGCACCAGACGTTCCCGCTGCTGCGTCCTCCACAGGCGACCACTCTGGTCACCTCCTACCTGCAGCCAGTACACTTCTATCCTGAGCCAGTTGACCCCACGGTCATGAACCGGATGATGGTGGAAAGAATGATTGAGCTGAAGCTCGCAGAAAGAAGTGAAGGCGACTACGTCGCTTTTGATGCCTATCGGGTGCCTTACCCGCAACACCATGCTGCCAAGCAGCTTCCCCCAGGGGTCAACAAGCCGCCCAAGTTCGACAAGTTCAACGGGAAGGGATCCCCGAAGGAACATGTTGCATATTACATGACTTTCATGGGTGATTTGACCGCCGACAAGTCATACTTGCTAAAGTTTTTCGGGTCCTCACTGACGGGGCTCGCATTTGAATGGTACTCCAGCCTCCCGCCGGGTCGATCAGTGACTGGTCAGATATGTAGAGGAAGTTCAGGGAGAGATTCCATGTTACAGAGAGGGAGGTCACAGTGGCCGAACTTTACTCAACCAAGCAAAGGGCCGATGAGACAGCCCTCCTTTATATCAAGAGGTGGAGGAACCTCGGAATGAGGTGCAAGCGGCCCCCGCATTAGGAAGACGTTATACAAATATGCAAACAGAACCTTAGGAGGGAGGTTCTGGAAAAGATGATCGAAATGGAAATACGGTCGCTGGACCGATTGAACAATGTCGTGGCCGAGGTAGAAGCTTTTCTAGCCAGACCTGTCCCTACATCGGCTGCCAGCACAACCCAGAAGGGCAAGGCAGTGGAGCGGCGCTCGTCGCCTAAAGAAGCGAACGCTCTTGACATCAAGGCGTTCGAACAATAGAAAGATGAAGGCAAGAAGGTTGTCACCCCACAGCCTTCAGAAGCCCCAAATGGCAAAGAAGGTCCCTCTCTACGGGACAAGATGAAGAAAGCCTATTCATTTTCGAAGGACAAGACCCGGATTCTGTTCGACTGGGTAACGAAATATGGCATGGTCACCCTGCCAGAGCCAAAGAGGCCAGAGGACCTAAAGAGAAGAGACATCCCAAGATTCTGCCCCTACCACCAGATGTTAGGGCATCCAATCAAAGACTGCTATGTTTTCAAAGACATCATAGAAGGGATGGTGAAGAAAAATGAAATTGAGTTGGGAGAGTACAAAGTGGACCCTCCTCAACCGCATGAAGCTTCTAGAAGGAGGGCAGCAGTCAACATGATCTCCCTATACCAGGCACCGCCCGAGGAGATCTCTGAAGCAAGTACGTGGAGCACTTATGAAACTCATATCTTGGAGCCCGCGAAGGAATAGCAGGGATGGCAGCAGATCCCTGCGAAGTACAAGAGGAAGAAAGCACCCCGCCCGAAAGTGGGGGCACATATCCGTGGTGTTACACCCCGACCTGCTCCACCGGTGGCGGCACCCGTGTGGATCACTCCACTTGCAACTATCAAGATACCTACCCACAATCGTAGGAGACAAACTCCGCTGCCGGTGGTCAAGGAAACCAATCCTGGGGTCCGTCGACTACAAAACCTCATTGAGGGGCTAGACGAGTACGTGCAGCCTGAATTGAAGCCTTTGCTGGTGCGGGACCATGTCCCATGGCAAGAACTGGAACAGCTCTCACTCGAGCGAAAGGAGGAAGCTGAAGCAGCATCCGATAAGGAGGGCCGTCTATTCTGGTGGCAGGCGCCTATTGAAGCAAGGAAGAAGAAGAAACAAAAGAAGAAGAGAAGGGCCGCTAAGGCCGATAAAGTGCAGGTTGTCTCCTGCAATACTCTATCAGCACTCTTCAACCTGTCCGGAGAAGAGGAAGAAGAGGAAATTTGCTTCACACCCCTTTTTGGGGGAGGCAGGGCTGAGGCCGCAACTACTACACATGCAACCCGGTCAGGTCGAAAATGGGAGTGCCAGCCGCCACCCAACCACAACATCATGTTCAGGGGAGAGCAGCCCTACAAAACACATCCGCTGGAGATCAAGGGAGTCTAGATCTCTCCTCCTCTAGGCCTTTATAACAAGAGTGGGGGCAAGGGGGTCCCTTCATTTCTTGAATTCATGAAGTTGTCTAAGGGGAAGCAGCCTTGTCAGGAGGCTAACCCTGCACCCGGGGATGTTCACCCGCAGCCAGCACAATCTGCCGAAGATCCAAATACATATGGAGCTTGCCCTGCATCAGCTAATGAAGAGCTCCGAGGATCTGGTACCAGCCAAAAAGGCGCCGAATCCGAAGCAGATGAAGCAGGTCCGTCAGGGGCCGCAACTCGGGACTCTCCTAAGCCCAGGTGGGCTGAAGAGATGAAGCTCTCCAATGTCCGAGCTGGGAGCTGAATAATGAAGCCACTCAAGAATCTCTCTGCTTGATGTACCATCTGGGAGATCCTCTCTTTGAGTGAAGAGACCCGACAGGCGATCATCACTGCTCTACAAACGCCTGCTCATTTTGAGACCTGCCTGGCTGAAGTAATGCCGGAAGCTAGCATGACCTTCACTCCAGAGGACATGCTGATACCTACCATCAGCCCCAACAGGCCGATGTACATGAAGGGGCACCTGAATGTAAGGGAGCTGAACATGATTCTGGTTGATCCCAGTGCAGCGGTCAACATCCTGCCCTATAGAATATATGAGAGGCACCACTTCAACGTGCATCTCGAGAAAGTCGAGGATATGCGTATCGTCGGCTTCAATCAAAAATATGAAGTGTCGATGGGGGGTGGTAGAGTTCACCCTTACCCTAGAGGATTTCACTTCGACAGTGTAGTTCCATGTCATCGACTCCCGCACCTCATACAAAGCATTACTCGGCCGCCCATGGCTGCATGAGAATATGGTGGTGCCCTCCACGCTCCACCAATGTATCAAATACAGTCTCCAAGGGAAGGAGGAAAGAATATTTGCTGACCTTCACCCGTTTGAGGTATTTGAATGTCACTTGGCGGACGCCAACCTATATGCGGGGCCTTCTCAGAAGACCTCCGAAGCTAAGACCCCTGCGGGGGCATCAAGAGGCGCATCAGGCGACGATTGGTATCCACCATCGCCGCGCAGATATGTCAAGCCCAAGGTGGTCTCTCATATCACAACATCTGGGGATGTGGGCAAAATAGCACCCCCAGCATTATACCCTGAAGCTAATGAAGTGCAGGTCGCTCGGCAGCACAATCACATTGGAATCTCGGACAGCCTCACCAAGCCGATTCCCGGCCTTGATAACCCCACTGTCGAGCCTTTCAAAACTTGGGAGGTGACACAGGAAGATGGACCCAACAGCTTGTTCTATACGGCTGAAGAGCACCCTACTCGGGAAGACACAGACTGCGGCCTCCCCGAAGACATAAGCAACCCGTCGATCCCCGTCAAGGGTCTGGCATTCACAACCAGTCGGATGGCCGAGATGTTTCAAAAGCAGCACATCCCCTCCGATCAGTCTCAAAAGCGCAAGGAAGCTTTCCAGAAAATGTGGTATCCCACAAATCTGGATAAGGAAATGAGACGCGTCTCTCAGCATCCGGGGTTGGGCTTCACCCTGGAAGAATATTATCACAGTGGGCGATACGAGGTGGACACCCTCTCCGCCTTCTACCCTGCTGAAGACAGCCCGCTGGGGGCAACTTTTGATGAATACCCAGCGGAAGCTGAACATGCTGACCCGGGCCAGCACGGAAATCAAGAAGCAGAGACCGTGATTCCTTGCCGATATTGGGAGCAGGTCTATCCCGAAGAGGCGGCCCTGCAAGCCGAATTTGATACGGCTAGCAGCAGCGAAGCCGAAGGTGTTGAAGAAGCTGGGATCTCTCCCTCCTGTGGAGTCCTACCAACAATGACCTCCGCACCCCTTGTGCCAATCGGGGAAGCATCGACCAGCCCCGACCAGGAGGTGTGTGCTGCCGACAATGGGACTGCCACTCCTGTTGAAGATGCAACTGCCACAGAAGGCGAGATCTCCTCACCTTTTGCCATAAGACTGGGTTGCTGTTCCAACCCAACAATAAGCAGTCACCAGTCTGGCACGACTGCAACCCCAACTACTGGGGCTGAAGCTGCTCTCCTGCCCACAGAGACTACAACGGTGGTGGATTTACTAAGAGAGCAATATTCACGGCCGCTACTAAATGAAGCAGAGGACTTTCGAGAAGATCTGATGACATCAAATGGGGAGGGCGAGGTCCTCGACCCTGAAGATGATATTCCAGATTTCGTCGACCTCCAACCGGCACCTCCGGAGATAGAAGACAGAGGCCAAGCTACAGTCGACGAGCTGATAGAAGTCAACTTGGGAAGTCAGAAAGACCCCAGGCCTACCTTCCTCAGCGCCCAGTTATCCTCAGAAGAACGGGAGCTGTACACCCAGCTGCTGCAAGAGTACCGGGATTGCTTCGCCTAGACTTACAAAGAAATGCCAGGTCTGAGCCCTGCAGTTTCACAACATGAGCTGACGATCAGCCCTGAAGCCGAGCCAGTGAAGCAACCACCGCGGCGCATGAGGCCGAGCTCATCACTCAAATTTGAACAGAAGTCGACAAGCTCATTGACGTGAGATTTTTCGAAGAAAATCGGTACACCACATGGTTGGCGAATATCATCCCCGTGAAAAAGAAGAACGGACAGATCCGGATATGTGTTAACTTCCGAGATCTGAATAAAGCTTGTCCCAAGGATGACTTTCGGTGCCAATAACGGAGGTCATGATAGATGCAACAACCGGTCATGAGGCCCTATCATTCATGGACGGGTCATCCCGTTACAACCAGATATGGATTGCAGAACATGACCGGGTCCACACTGCCTTCCGAACCCCTAAAGGCATCTATCACTACAGGAGGATACCGTTCGGACTAAAGAATGCTGGCGCAACTTATAGCGTGCAATGACCAAAATATTTGATGAGTTGCTCTACCACAAGCTCGAGTGCTATATAGATGATCTGGTGGTCAAGACCAGAAGAAAAGAAGACCATCTGCAAGATCTCAGAGTCATTCTTCAGAGGCAGAGGCAGCACTA
Organism: Amorphophallus konjac; assembly: GCA_022559845.1. Taxonomy (NCBI): domain Eukaryota; kingdom Viridiplantae; phylum Streptophyta; class Magnoliopsida; order Alismatales; family Araceae; genus Amorphophallus; species Amorphophallus konjac. The sequence continues at coordinate 324,478,455 of CM040119.1, read as the reverse complement.
ATTGAAGATGAACCCTATGAAATGCGCGTTCGGAGTGTCGAGCAGAAAATTCTTGGGTTTCATTGTCAGATATCGGGGAATCGAGATAGACCATGCAAAGATCAAAGCAATTCAGGAGTTACCTACACCAAGAAATCTCTCCGAGCTGAGATCACTATAGGGCCGCTTGGCTTATATCCGGCGGTTCATTTCCAATTTGTCAGGGCGATGCCAGCCTTTCCACAAACTGATGATGAAGGATGTCCCCTTTTATTGGGATGAAGATTGCCAGACAGTCTTTGACAAGTTGAAAGACTATCTGAAGACTCCTCCAGTGTTGGGTGCACCGGTGAAAGGACGGCCGTTGATATTATATATAGCAGCCACACACAATTCCGTGGGGGCAATGGTGGCCCATAATAATGAAGAAGGGAAAGAACAAGCCCTCTACCTCCTCAGTCGGAGACTGGTCAGAACTGAGGAGAAATATACTTATATTGAGAAGATCTGTCTGGCACTGGTCTTCGTAGTTAAGAAGCTTTGACACTACATGTTGTCGCATGAAATCAGCTTGGTATCCAAAGAGGACCCGCTGAAATATATTATGTCCCAGGTGACACTCAAAGGTCGCTTGGGCAAATGGACAGTAATCCTTATGGAGTTTGACATCTCCTATGTGCCGCGCAAGGCTGTCAAGGGCCAAGCTATTGCAAACTTCTTCTCTGAGCACCCAGTACCCCGGGACTGCCCGCTGGAACTAGAGCTTCCTGAAGATGAAACCCTAGAAGCCGCTCAGGTGCGGCCCTCCTTGTGGCAGCTATATTTCGATGGCGCTTCCAGAATTGACACCTCTGCCACTGGATCAGCCAGGGTCAGGGTAGGAGCAGGCATAGTCCTGAAATCTCCAGAAGGGGAAGTGGTGCACACATCTTGCTCGATAAATAAGTATTGCACAAATAATGAAGCAGAGTATGAAGCCCTGATAATCGGGTTGCAAATTACTCTATCCATGGGAATTCAGATGCTGGAAGTATTCTGAGACTCCATGCTAGTTATAAAACAACTGGAAGGAGAGTTTGATGTGCGAAAGCAAGAGCTCCTCCCCTACCATCAGTTGGCAACCCGCCTCATGTCAAGATTCTACTTCATCAGCATCAAGCATATCAACCGAGGCCAGAATGCTCAGGCAAACGCCCTCGCTAAGCTGGCCAATTCTTTGGCAGTCCCGCCAGACATGAGCCTGAATATAACAGTGATCAACCGCCGGCAAGTCCCCAGTGTAACAGAGGTCTTAGCCGATGAACAAGAGATTGAGGTGGTAGCCGTCGAAGAAGTTCAGCAGCCCGATTGGCGAGAACATCTCTTGCGGTGGTTCCAACACCATCAGCTCCCGAAAGAAAAAGAATAGAGAATGGAACTCCTGAGGGTCAAAGACTCTTACGAGATGAGAAACGGAACCCTGTTCCGAATAATGGCAGATGCCCGAAGAAAAGTCCTACTTCGTTGCTTGTCTTCAGTAGAAGCGGGACAGGTGATGCAAGAAATCCATGCGGGATCAGCTGGAGCGCATCAGGCCAGCCCAAAGATGAAAATTGAGATAAAGAAATTGGGTTACTATTGGCCCACTATATTTGATGATTACTGCAAGTTCGCCAGGGCTTGTCAAAAGTGTCAAGAACACGCCAATGTGTCAAGAAGGCCTCCAGTGCCACTACATCCTACCTTACCACGCTGGCCGTTTGCTCAATGGGGCACGGACGTGGTAGGGCCACTACCAGCATTTTCATCAGGGTGCAAATACGTCTTAGCAGCTACAGATTACTTCTCCAGATGAATAGAAGCAGTTGCGTTAATAGATGTGACGGGAGAACTGGTTACAAGATTCTTCCGACAGAACATAATATTCCGGTTCGGGATTCCCAGCCGAATTATCTCTGACAATGGCAGCAATTTCAGAAATCAGAAGATTTACCGGCCAGCCGACAAATACAAGATTGACTGGAGGACATCGTCCCCTACAACCCTCAAGCCAATGGACTTGCAGAAGCCTTCAACAAGACACTATGCACGTTGCTGGCAAAGACTGTCAAGTCTAATAAAAAGGACTAGGAAGAAAGGATGTACGAGGCACTCTAGGCCTATCGTACTGTCTATAAAACCCCAACCGACTGTTCACCATTCTCCCTCGTGTATGGGTAAGAGGCTGTGGTGCCGATTGAATTAGAAGTTCCTTCGCTGCGAGTCACCATCCAACATGGACTAGTCAGCGGTGAACAAACCAATGCAGAAAGATGATTGGAAGAGCTCGCCGAGCTTGAAGGAAAGCGCCTCTGGGCACAACAAAACATCCAACTCTACCACGCTCGCATGGCCCGCGCTTTTGATAAGCTGGTCAAAGGGCGAGAGTTCAAGAAGGGGGACCTGGTAATGGTCAAAAGAAGAGAAGTGATGGCCGCTAACCCCAAAGGGAAGTTGGTCGAAAACTGGGTCGGACCGTACATCATCCGTCGAGTATATGAAGGGGGTGCCTACGTCCTAGTAGACCACAAAGGAGTCGTCCAGTTCTCTCCCCTCAATGGAAAGCATATAAAGCTGTATCACACGGCGCAACCGGCATTCCCTGAATAATCGGAATACCTCACCTTGGTCTAGTAGCACTCCGCCCTGATCGAGCTACCTTTACCTTGGTCTAGCGGCACTCCGCCCTGATCAAGCTACCTCCACCTTGGTCTAGCGGCACTCCACCCCGACCGAGCTACCTCACCTTGGTCTAGTGGCACTCCGTCCTGATCGAGCTACCTTCACCTTGGTCTAGTGGCACTCCGTCTTGACTGAGCTACCTTTTACCTTGGTCTAGTGGCACTCCGCCCTGATCGAGCTACCTTCACCTTGGTCTAGTGGGACTCCGTCCTGACCGAGCTACCCACCCTTGGACTAGTGGCACTCCGCCCTGACCGAGCTACCTCCACCTTCGTCTAGTGGCACTCCGCCCTGATCGAGCTACCTTTTACCTTGGTCTAGTGGCACTCCGCCCTGGTCGAGCCACCCACACCTCGGCCTAGTGGTACTCTACCCTCGCCAAACTCGCATAATATATACATCTTTGCCATTGCGGGCCTTACGCCCGAATCGGCACGAATCCATCCTTCGCGTTAGCATTGTCTCCTTGTTGATAAATAAACCCCTTTCCGGCACAAGACTTCGTGTCCTAGTCAACCTATATACATCTTTGCCATTGCGGGCCTTATGCCCAAATTGGCACGAATCCACCCTTTGCGTTAGCATTGTCTCCTTGCTAACGAACAAACCCCTTTACCGGCGCAAGACTTCGTGTCCTAGCCAACCTTTACACATCTTTGCCATTGCGGGCCTTACGCCCGAATCGGCACGAATCCATCCTTTGCGTTAGCATTGTCTCCTTGCTGACGAATAAACCCCTTTTCTCGGTGCAAGACTTCGTGTCCTAGCCAACTTTTATATATCTTTGCCATTACGGACCTTACGCCCGAATCGGCACGAATCCATCCTTTGCGTTAGCATTGCCTTCGTGCTAACGAATAAACCCCTTTTCCTCGGGGCAGAGCTCCATGTCCTAGCTGACTCTCTCAACATCCTTATGTTATAAAGAAAAGAAGAAAAGAAAATGGGGTTAAAAATAGAGATACTCCACCGGACTTGTTCCTATATTCGGAACAGGGGCAAAAATGACTACAACCTGGCTGTGGCGAAAACCTGAAAGGGCGTTACAGGCAAAATCGGGTACCCCTCCACATGAAAACCCGAAAGGGCGCGTGGGCAAAAGCAAGAGGGGGTTGACTTCAGCGAAAACCCGAAAGGGCGCTCGGGTCAGTAAAGTGGTAATCTGAAAGGTTCTTCTTTATTCTCCTCCTAATAAAACTCCCAAGGGACCACCATCAAAAGTCCCACTAGGAATCCCCTACAAAACCATGTTCGGCCCTCATCACCATCGGCGAGATCGGTCGGCCTCCATCTTTAACTCGGACCTTTCATCCCAGTTATTGAATGTACTCCTTGCTTCGACATGTGAACCACGTCGACGAACAAACCCGGGTTCGACCCTCATCATCATCGGCGAGATCGGTCGACCTCTATCCCTTAGCTTGGGTCTTCCGTCCCGGTTAATGAACATACTCTTTTCTCCTTACCTCGGTCGACCTCTATCCTTTAACTCGGACCTTTCATCCCGGTTAATGAACATACTCCTTGCTTCGACATGTAAACCACGTCGATGAACAAACTCGGGTTCAACCCTCGTCATCATCGGCGAGATCGGTCGACCTCTATCCCTTAGCTTGGACCTTCCGTCCCGGTTAATGAACATACTCCTTGCTTTGACATGTAAACCACGTCGATGAACAGACCCGCGTTCGACCCTCCTCATCATCGGCGAGATCGGTCGACCTCTATCCCTTAGCTTGGACCTTTCGTCCCTGTTAAGAACTGTATAGTCTTTGCTTCGGCATTTAACCAATGTCGACGAACTAAACCAGGGCCCAACCCTTATCATCACCGATAAGGCTGGTCGGCGCTCTAGCAGACAAGTTCTCCCATGTTCCGGGTTCTCCGTGGAATAAAGAAAAGAGAAAAGAAATAAACAAATAGGGTTAAAAATAGAGATACCCCGTCGGCCTTGTTCCTAGACTAGGACAAGGGCAAAAATGGTTATAACCCAGCTGTGGCGAAAACCTGAAAGGGTGTTGCAGGTAAAATCGGGTACCTCGCCACGCGAAAACCCGAAAGGGCGCGTGGGCAAAAGTAAGAGGGGGCTGATTTCGGTGAAAACCCGAAAGGGCGCTTGAGTCAGTAATGTGATACAAAAAAAATGAAATAAAAATGATGATGATGATGTAGTAACGAGGCTACCCTCATTCATCATTCCACTTCCATCCACCCTTTTTGACCCTTGTCACCATCGGCAAGATCGGTCGCTATCCTTTTCGGCCCTTGTCACCGTCGGTAAGATTGGTCGCTACCCTTTTCGGTCCTTGTCACCATCGGCAAGACCGGCTACCCTTTTCGACCCTTGTCATCATCAGCAAGATCAGTCGCTACCCCTTTTCGGCCCTTGTCACCATCGACAAGATCGGTCGCTACCCTTTTCGGCCCTTGTCATCATCGGCAAGATCGGTCGCTACCCTTTTCGGTCCTTGTCACCATCGGCATGACCAGCTACCCTTTTTCGGCCCTTGTCACAATCGGCAAGATCGGTCGCTACCCTCTTCGACCCTTGTCACCATCGACAAGATAGGTTGCTACCCTTTTTGGCCCTTGCCACCATCGGTAAGATCGGTGACTACCCCTTTTCGGCCCTTGTCATCATCGACAAGATCGGTCGCTACCCTTTTTGGTCCTTGTCACCATCGGAAAGACCGGCTACCCTTTTCGACCCTTGTCATCATCGGCAAGATCGGTCGCTACCCTTTTCGGCCCTTGTCACCATCGGTAAGATCGGTCGCTACCCCTTTTCGGCCCTTGTCATCATCAACAAGATCGGTCGCTACCCTTTTCGGTCCTTGTCACCATCGGCAAGACCGGCTACCCTTTTTCGGCCCTTGTCACCATCGGCAAGATCGGTCACTACCCTTTTTGACCATTGTCACCATCGGTAAGATCGGTCGCTACCCTTTTCGGCCCTTGTCACCATCGGTAAGATCGATCGCTACACCTTTTCGGCCCTTGTCATCATCGACAAGATCGGTCGCTACCCTTTTCGGTCCTTGTCACCATCGGCAAGACCGACTACCCTTTTTCGGCCCTTGTCACCATCGGCAAGATCGGTCGCTACCCTTTTCGACCCTTGTCACCATCGGCAAGATCGATCGCTATCCTTTCGACCCTTGTCACCATCGACAAGATTGGTCGCTACCTTTCGACCCTCGTCACCATCGGCGAGCCCGGTCAACCATCCTTTAACTCGGACCTTCTGTCCTCATTAATAGACAAACTACCATTGCTTTGACATTTGAACCGTGCCGATGAATAAACCACACTCTCAGCTTTCGTCACCATCGGTGAAATTAGTGGGGTGCATCCGCCTACTCTACCCATGTCCCACCCTGGGCAGAGCTCGATTTCGGGAATAGTTAATCCGCGGTGGAGCAAACACCTCACCCCTTCCCTGAAGGCGTGAGCGCTCTCATGCGCCAGTAACTTAAACCCCTGGACTGAGCTAATCGACTGGAAGGAGAAAGAAAAGAGAGGAGAGAAAGAGAAGTCACGATTGAGGCAACAAATAAAGACATTTCATTGATATGAGTTGTCAGAATACATCTGTGCTCGGGGCGCACCCCAAGATACATGAGCTCCGAAGACAAAAACGAGCGAAAATAAAAAAAAAGAGAGAAGAGAAGAAATGGAAATAAAATGAAGTTACTGTAGAGGGCGCCAGAAGATGTCTCCCAATGCCAAAAGACCCAAGGAAGGGTACTGAGTCAGCTCTTGCAACCGAGATTCGGTAGCTGACAGTTGCGATAATTTTTCATCCAAGGAGGCGAGCTGCCCTTCTGCCAGGTCCGCTTCCTCTACGGTCTGAACCTCCAGGCGCTCAGTCTCCTGCAATTCCGCTTCATCCTTGGCAAGTTCTGCACGTAATCTTGCTATACGCGATGTGAGGAAGGACCGACGTTCGGAAGTAGTGCTGGCAGTATCTCTCAGTTGCCCCACGGTCCCTCTCAATGAAGTGGCAGCAGCTCGACAATCTGCCTTCTCCAATTTCACAGCCGCCAGCTGATCGAATACCTCCCGGCTGAGGTACTCCCGCCTGTTGGCATGCTTCAGCAACATAGTAACCCGCGGGGTCCAATCATCCATTGGGCATCCGAATGCCAATAACGAGTGGGAGAGGTGTTCTACCAGACTTCTCAGCTGCACATAAGTCAAGCCCGGAGAAGCCGATATGGCTCGCTGAAGATTGTCTAGAGACTGCCACACCATGTCACTAGAAAATTGTAGACCTAGTGGCGAAGTCTCGGGGAGCTGAAAGTCCACCCTGTTGTCCACCTGTTGACACATAAAAAATATAAATAAATAATAATAATGAAAAATAAAAAAATGAGAGAAAAGAGGAAAAGAAGATAAATAAACTAATAATAATAATAACAACAAAAACATAAAAAAGAGAAGAAAAGATTTAATGATAATAATAGAATAATAATAAAATGATAAGATAATGAGAATATAAATAAAAATACTAATACAGTTCATCTTATATTTCTTATTTTTTTAGGGATGAAAGAAAAGATGAAGATACTGAGAGTGGGCCGTCCAGGGCCCATGAACCACCAAAGTGAAAGTGTTGCCGAAGCCATGGTCAAAGCCCATCCGAACTCGAAGTCCACAATAGAAGGAGGCGCGCCGATTGTGCTAAGGCCGAGATCCAAGATGAAACCGCGCCGGCACTTCAATGGTTCGAGAGCCCATTATAAAAGCTGAGGTCCGTCGAAGAAGAAACTCTCTCTCGACAGGCAGAGTTTACGGCAGGCCTGCTGAGCGAGCAAAAAAAAGAGAGAGACTTGCGAGAGAAGAAAGAAAAGAAAAGAGAGAGAGAGTCAGTCGAAAAAAGAGGAAGAAGAGAAGGGAGAGCTATCTGCAGGCAGAGGTAGGGGGCGCCGTTGCTGCTATCGTCCGACGCCCCTCGGGGCTACAGTCCCCCCTGTTCTTTCTTTTATACTTTCGTTCTCTCCTTATGTAATAGCACATCCCTTTATGGCTTATATTTGTATCTTGGCAATGCCTGATTTCGTATAAATGGAACATCGCATGAGATTTTCTTATGTTATTGTAGCCAAATCCCCTTGCATTAGCCCGTGATCTTTTACGTTCCGTCTCAAGTTTTCTTCGTTCTAATCGTTTCTCTCGATTACCCCTGGACGGTTGCCTTATGGCTATTGAACCTTCGCAGAGACAATGGGATTTCCATCCCATCTGTCCATGACCCCGCGAAGGCAGCATTAAGCCCCAGGGATGTGGAGTTCTACTCCGATCGACTGAAGTTGTCTGCTTGCTAAACTCCTCTGTGCTTAGTTGGATTTGCCAACCTCCGATATGAGATAGGAGCCCGAGACAGCCCATCTCGTGGCCTTCCTGTTTCTTAGATCACGAGGGAAAATAATTTGGCATGGCCTTACCCCTATGATTGTGTTCCCCTTTTAACCGTGGGATGATTTTCTGCTCACTCCGAGGAGCTTAAACCTTGCAACCTCCATAAAAAAAAATCTTCCCAGTCACTCTCGACGCAACGCTGTCTCGGCGTGGGTCCTACGCCGATTACCAGGTGCGCCGAGACCCCTCCCTTTCATTTCCATGCCGAATGCATGTTTGCCGCCGAGTGCACGAGCGCGCCGAGAGCGTGAACCCCCACCATGTCCGCTTCTTTCTTTTCCGTGTTTCGTATGCGTGCATGCAATGGTTACTTGCCAGGCACGGCCCACGTGACACTGTGCTTCTACGAGATCTTGTTTTCATGGCTCCACTCACGTAAGCAACGATTGGCCATCCATTAACCCCATTAACACATCTCCATTGCATTAATTCCTAAGCCCTCACCCATCAACTTTGCCCATGTCAGGTTGGTGTATAGCGTAATAGCCCAATCACCATATATGTATATATAAAGGTATATCTATATAACATATGCATGCCTAAATAATTCTTTATTGTGCATGGAACCCATTACGTGAATATCCCTTTTAGTCCACCCATGTTTAAACATGCAAAGTGAGTGTGTGCACTAATAAATCTCCAAATGGCCCATCAGTCATCATCTTTTGTTTGACCATGCATGCATTCATACGTTGCTCATAGATACATATATATGTGTGCATGGATATATGTATGTATATATATGTGTGCATGCATGAATATAAGAATAAGCACATACATTTTTATGGATCAATGCTGCCAATTCTGTGGGAAGCGGAGGAGCTATACTAATGGGGTTTCACCCCTACATTTATTTCAATTCGGGTTTTCGATTTCCTTCCTTCACCCCGCCAGGCCATGGAGTTCTGCCACTGCATGTTCTCCATTGGTCTCTTTAGGGGAATATCAATGAGGTGCCACGATGAGTGGACATTGTCCCGCTGAATTCTGATCCTTTGGATCTTGGGGTACGCCCATCTTTATTCTGGCTTCTATCTCGGCACTCCATGGATGGATGTCCTATACTCCCCTTTTGGCACAGTCCAAAATAAGGGGAGATGCTGTCGAAATTCATTCACAATCCTTGCTTTGTCATATCGTGTGATGTTTTTTTATTAAGCTTGATGAATTAACCCCCTACTGTGTGGTAGAGGCCTGAGACAGACTATCTCATGGCCCTTTGCCCGCTATAAAGGGGAATATAATCATTATGAGATTTCCCGTTGATTGTCACATGGTCTCCTTAGACCTTCTATGGATGAATTTCTCCTCCCCTTTCAGCTTGCCTAAACATCGTCGCCAGAGACCATGAAGCCCTGATTGAACACAAGAGATCCCCAAAAATCCACAACCTCATAAAGTCTTAAAATCCTCAAAATTTCCCCTATCGGCGCCCTAATTACCTCCCGGCACGGTGCTCTCTCGGCGCGGGTCCCGCGCCGAGTGGCGGGTGCGCCGACGATTGCCCGCGCCGAGATGCCAGCGTGCCGATCACCCTCCTCCAGCGCGCCGAGGCCCCATAACCCTATTTCCGCGCCGGTTGTCGTCGCGCCGGTTCCCATCCGTGTCGGTTGCCTTCGCGCCCGTTCCCATCCGTGCCGGTTCAGCTCAGCGCCGACTATTATTCAAACACTCAACTTCCTAGCAACCTTAATGAGCTCTAAACTCAGTCCAAACCTAATGTCCTAACCTCATTAGCATGCATGCCAACCTTCATTATATCATGGGGAATCATGGTTCTTCATCCAAGTCTAAGGGAGCTAAATTAATGGGGTTTTACCCCCACATTATACCATTTGACCGTGATGTTTTCTTCTAACCCTGCTGACTCTTGGAGTTCTGCCACTGCATGTCCTCCAATAGTTTCTTAAGGGGATGTCAATAAATATCATGATAATGGACATCGTCCCATCGCATCTAGATCCTCTTGGATCTCGGGCTACGCCCATCTTTCTTTTGGCTTCCATCTCAGCACTCCGTGGATGGATGTCCTATATTCCCACTTGACATAGACCAAGATAAGGGGATATGCTGCCGGATTTATTCCGTATATTAGTATCATATCTTATTTTGCATAATCACATGCATCTCATATCCTGCAAATGAATGAGCATACCTATCATATTAGTTTTGCCCCTGGGCTCTTCTACTTTGGCGATTAATCAAGGGTTGTCCTTCTTTGGAAGGGCGTAATTAACGTCATAGCCTTTATGGTATGACGGACTTTCGGTCCCGACTCGGACTTCACAATTAACTGACTGAGTCAGATCGAGCGCACAATAAAATTGTCACTCCGGTGACTGGCATGCCTAATAAACTAACTAATAAATCAATAAATAATAATAAATAAATCCATTTTCACAAGGGGGCGCGCCGGATTAAAGCCCATGGGATTGTAAGGAGTTATGAGTGTGGGATGAAAACGGCGCGAGGGGGGGGGGGGATCAAGACGCGCCGGATTAGGACCACGCCGGTTTGGGGGCAGAATTTGATTTTTTTTTCTGAGTTGTTAGATTGCATTGTGATTTGGCTCAGCCTTTTGATGTTGATTAGGGTTTATCATTGAGGAAATTCAGATTTGATTGTCCTGCAGACACAGCAAACCAAGACTTATGCGAGGTTCCTACATAAGCACAGTCCGTAACAAGCTTACAGCTCCCAGAACTGAGGTTTCATCATGATTCAGACTAAGTATTCAGTCAAAAATTTGGCAGCACCTCCCCATACCCAGAGAGTTGCGGGGGGAAAGTGGAGGCATTCCCACAGAAACTGGGGTAAGCTCCTTAAAGCCGAGAATCCAAACGGTGACCGGCGGACCCAAATGGATGGAAACCTCGAGGACTAGCCTACGAGGGGTACCAATACTCCATGGGCCAAAATATTATCCAAAGGGATGGCCAAAATGGGGGGAAAACCTCGAGGGCTAGCCTACAAGAGGTCCCTTACCCACAGCCACCACTACTCCTAGAGGAATGTGGATTTAATGTCGGGTCAAAAGACCCATTCTTATTCACCTTAGGTGGCTTATAAGACTCCGTGCCACAGATGGACGCGATCCTATAACCTTGTGGTGGTTCAGAAGGAAAGCGGCGTGAATGTTCGATGGGGATGTTCCCCCTCCCTGGTCAGTGAATCCTAACAGTCGAGACGGAACACGGTATTCGCATTAAACCTTCAATTTTTACCCATATAATAGGGATGGGTAACAGACCACACTGGGCAGGCCTTCCCCCATCCTTTTCTAGGATAAAGGAATCACAATAATATATTATTCATCTACTACACTACTGACGGTAGGCTAGCCGTGAAAGAAAGCTAATTAGTTAGCATTGTAAACACGCCAAAATTGACGTTTTGTTGATCAAATCTCATGTTATTATATAAATGCCCCAAGTGGACTTCAATATTCCTATAACATAAAGTTTTTCTATTTTTGTGAGTTTTTCTGCATTTTTCCTGTATTTTTGTGAGTCACGACTTGATTAAGGGCGTTAATTTCATAAATAACGACCTGTTGTAGGGCGTTTTCAAAGAAAGGACGACCGTAGATGAGGGCGTCAATTCTTGGTGTTATCCCTTAATTTCTGGAATTATCTATTTTCAAAATAAAAGGCATTTTGTGAGTAACGCCTTTTCTCAGGGCGTGATTTTAATTAACGCCGTTATCTCAGGCGTGTTATCTCAGTTTTCAAACAGAGGAACGTTTTTATTTCCAAAATTAAATCCAGGAAGAAACACCCTTTCCTAGGTCGTGTTTCAAGAAACGTCTCTGTGAAGATCGTCAATTCATAAATAGACGCCCTGTATTAAGGCGTGTTTCACTCCAGAGTCCTTCTTTTCCCCATCTTTCCCTCACAGTTCCCTGCTATCTTTGGACTCTTGCCCGATCTTAATCCTTCCTTGGATGCCTCATTACCCGTTCTTATCAATTCCCTTGTTTGATCACATCCGATTGACACTATAAAAGAAAATCTGGTTTGATCGTGTAAAAGGTTAACAACAACAACAACTCAAAAGGTTGAAGATTTTTAAGTATTCAAGCACGCAGAGCTTCCTCCTTCGAGCATTGTTTTTTTCTTCATCCCTCTGCATCCGTCCAGCGTCTCTCCGGTTCCCTTTACTCTCGTCAGGGAGAGCAGGGCGATATATATATAGCTTGTTTGTTGTTCATCATATTCTTGGCATCACTATTGTCTCCTGTCGTCAGTTCTTTTACTGCATTTAGCATATTAGCTCCTTCCCTAGTTCTCTGCTAGGGGTTCTAAAAAGAAAACAAAAGAGAGGTGCGCATGTTAACGTCGTTTCATCATTTTATGTTGTTTGTTTTCGGAGTGGTATTACTGCACTTTGGCTGATCCCCTTTCTTTTGCTTGTCTTTCATTGTCTTTCTTACAAGGTAATCAATCAAGAAAACCCACTTCGTCGGCCGGCCGATTGGAGTTGGAGGAGGAGATCCACATTCATCCCGCATCCCATCTTTCACCAGGTACATGCGATCTTATTCTTTTTTTTATTGAGGTAAACCCTCTGGCGATCACACACTCCCCTTGTGCACCTCGTGCATTGTTTCATCTCCACCATTATTTAATGTTTCCCTTTTCCCTTCCTTTTTAACCTTTTCCCCAAAGTGTGGATTTTAAAGGAATCCACAAATTGGCGATCACGGTGGGACATCCACTGTTTTCTTTGTTGATTACCATCTCCATTGGCACCCTCGTGTGCCCTTTCCCCTTTGACACCCTCGTGTGTCCTTTCCCATTGACACCCTCGTGTGTCCTTTTCCCTTAGGCACCCTCGCGTGCCCTTTCCCCTCGGTACCCTCGGTACCCTTTCCTTTATGCCCCTCGGGCACCCTCCATTGTGCACCCTGCACATTCCCCGGATCAGTCAATTGCTGCTTATTAACGCCTTCGACGAGGGCGTCTTTTGATTTAACGCCCCTCACAGGGCCGTGTTTTTATTAATTAACGCCACCCTCAAGGGCGTGTCTTTATTGCATCTGCTTGCCTGATCTTCACTATTTTCTCGTCTGATATTTAGCGCCCCTTACAGGGACGTGTTTCATTGATTAACTCTCATCTCCAGGGCGTCTGTTTCTATAACTGCGGTTTGTTGCATGCTGATTATACTGTCTGTGGAATAACGCCCCTCTTCGAGGCGTTTCATTTCTTGTCAACGGCTGTCATTAGGGCGTTTCTCTTTATCATAACTGCCGTTCGTTGCATCCTTATTATACTGTCTGTGAATTAACGCCCCTCTCAGAGGCGTTTCATTTATTATCAGCGCCTTCCATCAGGGCGTGTCTCTGAGTTTTGACGCCCTCAGGGACAGGCGTCCTTTATTTATAACGCCTAATCCTAAGGCGTGTTTTTCCTACGGTCTGTGAGCCCCTCACAGAATTTACGACAGCCACGCTGCCGTGTTTTCATTTAGTCACGACCTGCCACAGGGCGTGTCTTTCCTCTTGCTGTGAACACGACCTTTCCAAGGGCGTGTCTTTACTGTTCTTTTTCACAGATTGGCTATTATTCATTGCTTAGCATTTGTCTTGATATTATATTACTGCTTGGATCATCTTGGTTTGCTGGCTTGGTTGAGAGACCTCCTCTCTCTATCCTAGGATCCACACACCCTTCTTGGAATCGGGACGACCCTCCATTGAGCATTCCGTCTCTTTGGACCGAAAATCCCTTTTCCAAGACCTCCATAAGTCCCCGCACCCGTGGATTCCCTCACGGACGCCGGGCTGGTTGTACCCTCGAAGTACCTGGAGTTTAGAGAACCTATACGTTGTTAAAAGAGAGAAGAACTTAGTTGACCCGGAGGTTACATTCGGATCAAACTAGGTCTCATTTGGCAAAAAGAGTGAACCTTCACAAATAATCCACCCTAAATTCAAACATCAAACATTAAAATCTTGCGTTTCTTGCCAACCTTGTTTGCATAAACATAGTTGAGTGATTTGATTGCCTTGTTTGGATTGTATATTTTATGACAGTACCTTCATTGAACATCCTCTTTCTTAAGAATGAAGCTCCGTTCAGGTAAAACCATCAACATGTCAGGCCACTGGTACTCTTATGATGATGAGAATGAGAACATATTTGGTCAATATGAGGACCCTCCCCAGGATTCTTTTTATTATGAGGGGAACTACCTTCCTCCTCACCCCCATTACTCACAAGTCCATGTGGTCGATACCACTGTCCATGAGGCGGACCCTTCGTCTCAAGTTCCATCTTCCAACACTTCGGGGAACCCTTCCCCATCCATTAATGTCTCAGATTTGATCCCAA